>CM021773.1:7357287-7419022 GCA_011076525.1 Nettapus auritus
CTTTCCTTTCCTTTCCTTTCCTTTCCTTTCCTTTCCTTTCCTTTCCTCTCCCTGGAGTTTGCTGCTTATGGGCTGGAAGAGAACTAGCATTCACTTGTTCCACCTCGGACTTTCAGTGAGATGTCTGTTCTCTCAAAATTGCCCGGCAGGTCCAATTGAGAACAACGCTGGGAGAAGAACAGTAGCTGAATATCTCTGAGAAACCACATACTTCCCTTACAGTGCTTAAATGTGGTTTCAGGTCTCCTAGAAATTTAATTATGGCTTCTTGAAAAGTTTGGAAGAACTTTTTGAAAAGTTTGGAACAAACTTCTTCACATAAATCAAATCAAAAATAATGTTTTTCTAGACGGCATTTTCTGTTGCCCAAGATATCTGTTTCAGTTGTTCATTGTCTACTAATAACCAAAAGTTGTATATGCATTAATGCGCTCTTAGCATCTACTACCATCACTGAAACAAACAAAAATAGCTACTTTGATTTAATATCATTGGTTGGCACATGGAAAATTCTATTGAGTAAAGTCTCGTTAAGGATGTTTCAGTGAAGCTGAACACATCATTGACCCATCTTGTTGAAACTGTTTTCCCTCATAGGTAGAAAGTAAATAGCTCAGAGCATAATAGATAAAGCCGAGTGACCTAAAACACAGGATGGTGTTTTGTTGTGGCTTAGTTATTTTAGTGTTGCACTAGTCCCGAGAGCATGGGTGGAACCCTTTCTGCAGCCAAAGAACCCCAAAGGCTATGAGCTCACCGTAGCAGCACGTAGTAGTTGCTCCATTTTGCTCAAATGTGAGGCATTAAGCTACCAGGCCTGCTGAAATGACTCTACTACATTTACTTTGTGTAACCAAAAACCGTGCTAATTTTGCAAACTATGGGGAGATATCTTATAGGAGAATGAGAATCTCAGATTCACACCACTGGCGGCTAGATTTTGTAAGGAGACTGTGCTGTGTGTCAGCACCGCAAAGGAGCTGTGTTTTAAGAAATGGCAAGTCCTATATTTTCCCCTTAGTTTTTCTTCTTGAAAGGAAGCAGGAATCAGGAGCGTTGGCTTCCAGTTAAAATAAATTGCTTCTTCCTGATTACACCGTTATAGCACCCGTATAACAACTGACTGGCGCAGTTCCTTGCCCTTCCCCTTGGGTCCTGGGCAGGGGTATGTTGTCTGCCTTAATATTTGTGCTTTTATTGCCTAGCCTGCTTTTGATCATATTGTTTCACCTGTATTAGAGCCTGACTTTGCTGTTGTCTATGTACACAAGTTGCACTGGTAACATCTCACCTTTGGTGTTAATTAGCTCACACTACAGAGGTACTGTCAAGATACAGGTACAAGCTGCTCTTAGAGGAAAGAAAGCCTCAGATGGCTGAAGTTAACCTCGCAGGACTTTTTCAAAGCCACACAGGAAATCTGTGACAGATCCCAGAATAAATCCCAGATTTCCTGTCTCCTCCATTTGTGCTATAACTGCAAGGCCAATAATTTCTTAGCTGAAGAAAGTGTTGACTAATATTATCTTTCTTTTTCTGGTATTCTCTTGCTTCACTTTACTACACTCGTTGCTGCCATGTGTTATGCTGCGGCAGCTCAGACCTACAACTGTTTATTGTATTTTGTGGAGTACGCATGCATATTGTACAGTGAACAGTACGAATGCTGAATGCCAATACTGTTCAGCATCGAGAAAATAAAAGCTCAACAAAAGCAGATATTATATGTTAACCAAAGGCTATTTAGAGATAGAGCTAATTTATTGTATGATTCCCTCTTCAAAATTACCTGCTTATGCTTCTTCAAAACTAAACAGCTTTCAGAGAAGCAGTTTTGGTATGGATCAGCAGAAAGCTGCCTGTGCTAAAATAATACATCTTAATACAGTTAAATTATTTGAATAAAGTAATTTTCATATTTCAATTTACATATGCAAAATGATGCATTTTCCATCAACTGGCATCCTTAAGAACCAGTACTCTTTAATGAATTACAAGCTAATAGATAGGCCTTTTTCAAAGGAAAGTAATTGTTGTGAATCTGTGACTGCATGAGATTCTATTAAGATTTAATGAACTTTTGCTATGGCTTGATAAATGGAAATTAGAGGAATTTGGAGAGCACATTAGGTATCTTAGAGGTGCATGTATTCGTATGTACTGCTGAATGTCTAATCTTTTTTTAAGTACTTTGCCGCTAGGTTAAACTTTAATAGTTTTCATTCTGTGCTGCTCAATTTGCCCTCATATGGTTCTTCTTTAGATAACATTACTTGTACAAATTCCAACTGAAGCAGAATAAGTAATCTTCAGCCAGTCTTGACAGCATTTCTAATGCAGTGCAGCTATGGAATTTCATTCTATCTTCTTGTTTTCTAAATTATATCTAAATAACTGAGCAGAAACGGGAACAAATGGGCTTTGCTAAACACCCTTTTCTTTATTTAAAGTATGAAATTTAGAGCACTTGTTAAATGGCTGTTCATTTTGAATGTGAAACCTTTGTAGACTTCAGTAGGAAATTCCACAAGCAATGGGATTGCTTTACAGATGTTTAAAAGTGAAAAATAACTCCAGAATATTTCTAGGTGTAAGCATTATCTCTTTCTTTCTAAAATAAAATAAAATAAAATAAAAATAACATTATTCCATGTCAGACATTGTCACATGCTGAGTCTGTCGTCTATCTTTAGAAGAAGATTTAAAATTTTCATTTTGCCCAGTGACGTCAGTTTGCTTAAAGAATTTGATGAGAGTAAGACCAGGCTCTAGAGACTTCATCTTACCAAGTCTCTTAGGTATGCAGAGCAATTGTAGCATATGCATAGTCCACTTGAAGTGATAATATGGTACACAATATTGAAGTTGCACATCCGTCCAGGTCACAATCAACAGATACTTAACACAAACAGTCTGTAAAAACATTTTGGGGGAAAAACATTGAGTTTGAACTAAATAGAAACATGGAACAGCTGTAGCTTCTAAAACCAATTTATCATTGATATCTTTCTTGCCTTTTATTAGGAAATCAGGTCTGTTGCAATGTGAGGTAATAGTAACATGGTATTAGTATTATAACTTAAAATGCATAGGTGAGAACAGGGTCACCCAGCTGCTGGGTTCCAGTGGTCAGTGGGATATTGAAGGCTCAGTAGAGTTGAGCTAACATCAGCAACACTGGGCACTAAGGAAAAGTTTTGGTGGCATGTGGAAACAGACTCAAAGTCACTCGAGATGGTAGTTCGAACATGATTTTTGAAGAGGACAGGGAATATCTGAGAATAAGCTGCAGTTTGGCAATTCATTCCTATAGCCATCTTTGAATATCCTACTCAAGAAGTTTAGTCTGCTAAGTCAAACACACCTACGAGTAAAAACACTGTGAACATATTAGGCAGAAAAGCTGAACTTAGAAGTTTTTATATGCTTCTGTAAAAATCTGTGGGCAAGGGTGTTTGTTTGTTTGTTTTCAGATTGCTATAAATAGAGAAGCAGACAAGTGCAAAGTTAGCTAGGCCTTTGCAGAACACACAGCCTATGTCATGGTGATCAGGGGTCCAGAAGAAGTGTAGCTGTACTTGCACCACATACAGAGTTATCAAGCTGTGCAAACTGGAGCTGGCTTTGTACAGAGCCAGTCTCAGCACTCTCTCTGGAACAGTCAGCTCTGTGAAGAGCCAAAATGCTCTACGTGCTTTGCAGGAATCCTAAGGGACCACGAGTTTGTTATGCCCACCTATGCCAGACTTGCACTGGCTGCTGGTGCCAGTGAAACTTGAGCAGCTGTCAGGGACTGATCTGAGAGCATTCAGCAGTGCTAAACCAGTGCATATAATAAGCAGTGCAAAGTCTGATGCAGATCTCTGCAGCTATTCTAAGCATAAGCTAGCTATTGCTGCAGCCAAGGAGAGCTGCCTGGGTATCTGTGCACTGTCCCCACTATTATGGGTGCCAGAAAGCTTCCCCATGAAGCAGACACGAGGCCGCAGGGGGCTGATGCTCTGCCACATCCACCGGTTCCTTCCGCCAGGAGCACTGTGCACTGCTGTGCAGAGAGACTCTTTCCTCTGCCGGAATCGTTTCAAACCCAGAGGCACCTCCAATTCATCATTATGTCTGTTGGATCTAAACTGGATCCAAACAGCTGTTTCTGCACCAGGCAGCCAGGTAACCATTTTAGCCATGTTTTTTTCCATGGCTTTTACTGTCATAGCTCCCCATTGCAGTATATAATGGAGAATCAGCTGTGTTGCAGCTGTTTTAATGTAAGACTGGTTTCTCTTTGGGGTGGTAAAAGTCTTGTTTCACCTGTGCTAGCAACACATGCACTGATCCTGAATTTACTGCCTTGCAAAATAAAACCTTAGATATTAAATCAAGGAATGACACTGCTCAGCTGAGTCCATTACAGAGGCAGAAGGATAATGAAGTTAGAGGACAGTGGTGTGCATTTCTTGCTCCTTGAAGAGCTCCGATGAACATGAAGTGGAACAGATCCCGATATTGAACTCTAGCTTAAATCAGAATCAAGTTGAAGGCTTCTAAGCTGTGTGGGTGTCAAATTATTAGGCTGTAGCAAAGCATTAAGAGAGTTATCACACAAAAGATAAAACTTTAGCCTGAATATGCTTTTGCAAAAGGATACAGTATTTCTAAATAATTTTTAACTGTATGAGATAGAAATCTGTAGACATCCTACCTGTTTTTTCCTGACTGGTTCTTTCTACTGATCTCAGTATTTGCTATTCATGATGTGTAAGGAGTTCACAGCAGGCTCCAAATAAGGTGTGTGTGTGAATGTGTGAACGGGCACCCAGTCTTTGAAACATTTTTCCATATCTGCTTCGCTTCTGAGCTGGGGATCCTGGACTACACGAACTACATCACTCTAAATCCTAATGGGCATGGAAATAATCATGTTATTCTTTCAGTCATTCTTACTAGGGTATATATGAAGTCAATCCTGAGTAAGTGCACAGTGCACAAATGGTTTGGCGTGTTGAAGAGCTTGCAGCCTGTATCTTCATAGTGGGTATAGCTGGGAAAGAGCTGCCACTCCTCACCCTGCAACGGTACATTACCCCACAAAGTCATGCCAACTTCTGGTAGGACCCTGTAATCTAATAATGAATAACAGTCTAATAATGAATAACCTGCTCATGGCTGCTCATGGGTGATCTTAAGCGGATAAATAAGTTTCAGGGATGCAAAAGATTTTCACTGACATGTGTCTGAATCGCTCTGTGTCCATTTGACCCTCTGATCTCCTTTGTATCTTTGTAGTTTAAAAATACAGATATAGCTCTGTAGCTGCAGAATTGTCCTTAAAATAGTTGTACTTTATAAATCAAGAGTAATATCTATAGTGATATGATTTGCATTTAACATTATTGTGATTACTATTAAAACAAGTTAAAGATCATATAAAACAGCCTTCATTAGACTTTTACGTCTTTTACATTAGGTATTCCACATTTAATCTAGTTGTTTACAATGGATCTGTCTGGTTAATGAAAATGCATGCAACAGTGGTGCTACCAGTAACCATTAGGTCTTTTCCTTCTGTTGTTTTTAGTAAGTCTGATTTCTTTGTGAAGAGCAGCTGTTATGTACTTGGACTATCTGAGTTCAAAGACATCATCAAAAAAAAAAAAACTCATAGATCTGTAGTCAAGAAAGCCGTTTAGTTCTGTGAGACGTTTTTACTGATTACAGAATTGGATATATCCCTGATGACAGCTGGGGACATCTGGAGCGTTACACAGCCACATTTTCTTTCTTCATGACAGTAGTTTGTTTTTATCTTTTCAATTTCTTCCCAAATTGATATAACAGAGATGCAAATAATTTTTTACATTTCAATTTAATTTCCTAAATGAAACTTGACTAAGATGCTTTTCAAGAATAAGGATAGAAATATAAACATCACGTAGCTATATACACTTTGCAGAAGGAAACTCAAATATTATTTATTTTGGATAGGTGTATGGAGGTATACACATAAAGCATTAAAAATACATATCAAATTAGTAACAATTAAGACAGCAAGGTTTAACCCAGGCAAAAGAGTTTGCCTTTACACGTGCAGTGAGGGATGTACAGCTTGAATAAGTAGTATAATAGTCACTTCCAAAATGACTGCACCATATAGCTAGCATACAGAGTCACAACCACTGTCCTTCTAGTGCATTCAGTCATTTGGATGCCTATTTCACAGACTAATTTATACTCTTGTTTTTTATACTCTGCAAACCTCCCTGCTTTGCAGAGACAGTTCTGCTGGGCATGATGGAGCGGGCCTGATAATATGTTTCTGCAATAAAAATAAATTAGTTCATAAGCTGTAGCAAGTGATCTCCTGAGGAGCTGTAAAACCAGACTTGTTTCTGCTTTACAAATAGAGCAGGGGGCTGGAGAATCACCCATAAAAAGACCATTCCTCTTTGGCAAGACATACTTTTCCTACGTGAAGGTAAGGATCTTAGGTAAAGTTTCTGTCTTCTGCAGGTGGGTGCAATCACTGAGCTGATGAATGTATTTGGCAGCAAGGAGGGAGGCAGGATTTGAGGCAGTGCAGCTGCAGTGTTTTATCAAAAAGCCCGATAGTCTACCTATTGGTCGAGTTTACTAGTTTGTGGATTTGTTTGTATGTCAGCAGCCCTTAGAGTTAAGGATTCTTCAAGTCCTTAACAGCATAAATTGTATGGAATCACACTAATTCCACATCCCCCACCACCTCCCCAGAAAAAGAATACCCTCAGTTCTGAGATCTCTGTAAAGCAATCACCTGAAGCTGGCAGGTAGGATCTCTTTTCATCAAATGAATATATCTTAATTAAATGCCAATATGTGGCCAAGTCCTTTAATTGCTGATCGTTTTTCTTTATTTTGCCTAATAACAATGTGTAAAGCAAAGTTTTTAATCCTATTATTTATCATTAAGCCGTATGTTTGATGCTTTAATGTAGGCTGATAATCATGAATGTAGGATTTGTTGAAAAGGAAAATAAATCACTTTCTTTCTGGAGAATTTTTATGGTGCTACTTTGTGAAAGGAGTTAACTAAATTATTCCGAGAAGGTAAGGAAAGATGAATGTAAAATCTCCTTTCAGAAGTAATGCAAGAGTTACTTTTTTGTAAGTAAATGAAGAACTGCTCGGTTTACCAGCTGTATCCCAAAATACCTCAGATAGACAACAGATGACTGCTTTGTTTGCAGAAATTTTGGCCTAACCTCTTGATAGGCAGATATAAAAGCAGGAGCCCTTACATTTATTTGAAATAGGTAAGAAGTACTCTGTTCTTCTTCCTTTTTGTGGCTTAAAACAAGCAAACAAACAAAAAATCTTGACTAGATGCTTTGGAATCACAAAAGGCATTTTTAGTTTCATTCCAGTGGATGTTTTATTTTGGCAAGGATTGTTGCTTCTAGCTGACTGAGCCCTTCTTATAAAAGTCTTCCTGGAATGTTCTTGATGTAGAACTGGAGTTCAGCATTTGTGCTCACTTAGAAATCAGTGCTCACAGGGAGCACACCCAGCCCCGACAGCAGCATAAGTAACTTCCAAAAGACTATCCTTTAACGAGAAGGATCTGCCCTCAAATCTTTTTGTGCCCCTTCATGCTGTCATTAGTACCTCAGTTTGAGTGAGAAACCAGATGAGAAGCAAGGTAACAAAGCTACTAAAAAGCTTTTTTGGAAGATATTCTTCCCCCTGAATCCACCATTCTTGTTTACTAAAGGAAAAACTACTTTATACAGCATCCCCTTTCTCTAAACTTATTAAAATGATAATGGAAAGAGCAGGGCATATTTGCTGAGTCAGCTGCTGCTTTATTATAAAACCAACTGGGGGGTGGGGGGGTGGGAAGTAAAAATACCGTGATGTAGAGAGTTCATTGCAGAGTCAGTTCAATAAAATTGCGCTTCCCAGTTCTGGCAAAGCTTTTGGACATTTCAAAGGGCTTGATAAAAAGCAATAGCCTTGTCTCCCACACATTAAAGCTTCATCAACGACATTATATGAGAAGAAGAAAAACCTGGCAGAACAGTAAAGCAAAGGGTAAGGTGTTCCTTAGATGGGTCAAGGTGCTCTAAGTTCCTTTTGCTTCACTGAAATAACAGCATTTTTTCTGGCAGCAGAACATCTGTAACCTCCGTCTGTGTCGAAGAAGCACATCTGTTCACAGTTATGGGTCAGTACCCATACAGGAAGCATAGTTGTACTGCACTCAGAGATGCTGGATCATAGCTCACAAAAAGCAGTTCTAAACTCTTTAATTAGTGAAGGGACAGAAGGATAAAGTGAACGCGAATCAGATCCATGAGACTTAAAAACTCAGACAAATGCTTTCAACCTGATGAACATCTAGGACGGATGAGGCAACAAGAGTATGCTTTTCTTTCAGTCTTGCATCTTTTAAAATGATTTACTTCAAAGCTCTGGTTCTGGAAAAAAAAATACCAAGGAATAAAATTAGTGTCAATAAAACAGCAAAGCACATGATAAGCATGGTAGGCTATCTGATCGAATGGAGGTCATAGCAAGACGTTTTCTGGAGTCATTTCTAACCTGTCAGCCCACAATTGTCAAGTTTTCCCCTCTCTTGTCAGTTAGCTTGTGTGAATACGTTAACTTGAGAAGTAATGATGAAGCACACAGCACACAGTTTGCAACAACATCAAAATCAGTTTACTGTTTCTACAGTAGGCCTCATAAAGATTATATTTATTTCTTTTGGTTCTCTTAGCTCTTTAAAAGTGTTTTAAGACCATTACCTTGTATATTCAATCCCAAATATGCAGTCTTATATAAATACAGTTGTCTAATTGTAGTATTTGCCTAGAATAAAGTTATTCTCAGTCTGCTTAAATTGAACAGTGCAAATATTTCAGAAGAATTGCAGCATCAACATTTTTTGTTCTGTGGCAGGGAAGACACAGGAAAAGACAATTTTAAAAGCTAGAATTTAATATAACTTTCTATGTCATAACAATTATTGAGTTGGTTCAAAAGAAGTAATGGACTTTGTTTGAAACTTATGAATATTAATCTAAAAGTAGACAGAGCTGATGTTTTCCCTTGGAATAGTTCTGCTTCTTGATAACTGAAGTTGATCTTTTTTGCTTTAAACCCATCTAATTTAGATTTATTGCTGGAAAAAAAAAAAAATCAGCTGTTAACATCAAATTATGACTATAAAATATCCCACCAGCCAGATGTTGGAAGTACTGTGTTAATCTCGCATTAGAAAGTAGTTTTTATGTCCATTTTTCCCTGTTTCCTCTAACCATAAGAATTTCAGCATTTAGAAGCAATTTGATAGTGTCTTTTTTGTGTACTCTAAATTCCATTGTGAAACCCTTGCAGAAAGGTCACTGCTGTAGAAAAACAGTTTCTAACACATCAAACCTTGCAGTTGCTGGCACAAATTGGTCTAGTGACTGATCCTTCATTCTTAATTGATAACGGTAGCTCATGCAATGTCATGGTGAGTATTTTTTGTTAAATATTAATTTGTGTGGACAAGAAGCACCGTATAACATTAAGGACTGGTTTATAAAATATTACTAGGATGTGAAAATGTCTGACATTTACATAAACCCATGTGGCAGTTTTAGGTACTCATTCCTGGGTTAACTTTCTTCTTTTCTAATTGAGGTTAACAAAGTCTCTTCCCTACACAACAGTCTAGGGGCAATAACATTCTTGCAGATTAAATTATAGCTGAATTTCTATTGAAGAGTTAGGTAATACACCTAACTCTTGAGAGTTAGGTAATGCACTATGCTGCAACAAAAACTTTGTTTCCTTCTATGTTTTAGCAATATTGTCTGAAATGTCTGTACACTGTCCAATTGCCTACTAGACATTAGAGAGTCACTACGTGGCATTAGACAAACGCCTGCTCTGACATAATAGAATTTTGGGATTCCCTAGCCCATTTAAGTAGTCAGAGCACAAATACATATTTGAGGCAGTTTACTCAGTCATCAGGATATAATTTTATGCTGATCTTGTGGTCGTAGTTTATTAATGACAGGTTAGTAAATATAAACATCAGTCTCTCTATCTAAACATTAACCCTACACATTCAAAGACAAGCCAATACTCTAAGTCTTCTGCCTTTTTTTTTTTTTTTTTTTAATCTATAATTATATACTATTTGTGATGCCTTCCTCTCCATCTAGTTCTACAAAAACTTGAGCTCTGTATTTATGCAGTTAGGAATGGAGAAATTTTTCACATTTCTGAACTGCACAACTCAGTCCTTATAAGATGCTTGAGTATCAGCATTTTTTCCTGGATGAAGTTCTGGATATATTCAAAGTGAATAAGCAATAGAAAATGAAATTTGGTTATCACAGTGAGATGCAGTATAAGAGCAGGGAAAAAAAAAAAAAAAAAAAAAAAAAAAAAGTTACAGATAATATTTATTTGTAAAAGTAGAGAACAGTTTATTTACAAGCAGTTGAACAATAATTTTAAGGTTTCAACTGATGATAAAACTCTAAACACAAAACAGTGGGATGAGAGGGAAGAGTCTTCAGCATGTGTTCTGTTGTGTTGCATGTATTCTGTTTCAGAAAACTCTTCAGAATTTTGTCAGTGAAAACTGGCTTCAAACATCACTTTCCAAAGATCTTAGTGCACAAGCCTGCAGATCCTATATATGGGTTGCTAGCTTCCCCTGAAATGCATGCTCCTGCATCTCTACTATTTGATACAACACACTATTTTTTGAATCTCAGGCATGTGGTGTAGGCATGTTTCGGCATGCTTAGTTGTACATGCATTGCTGAAGTCACAAGGCTTCATTGTCACATTGCTGAAGTCAAAAGCTGTTAAAGCTAACCTAGGGTTAGGCATTGGGAAAAAGTAGGTTGAATCAGTCCACTTTTCCCCAGCTTTCTTCAAACTAAGATACAGAAAGATGTTTTGAAAGTGGACACAATCACATTTCTCTACTTCCCAGTATTGTTTTGAAGGTAACTACATTAAGACTGCATAGAGAACCAGAGAAATAAAGGCTATACAAAGAAAAATGTTACCTACTTACTTGCTGGGCATAGTCTAGAGAACAATTGCCGTGACAGGTAGGTTTGGTTTTCAGACAAGTTGCAGAGGCACAAGCATAACAAATGTTTTATGGCATTTGTTTCTTATGACAAAGGTAAGGCTGCATTTCAGTAGTAATTGCAAAGTTACAGAAGAGTTCTACTATTTTTTTCTGTCCTCTTCAAGTTGAGGGGTAGATGAGACTAGCAGTGATCACAATAGGAGTAAAGCCTACTGTCTGTTAACAAGCTAATCTCAGAACTAGCAAATTAGTAAATGTAAAATTCCTGTGGTAAGTTAGACAAGGTTGATCATAATATATTTGAAGGATGTGAATCAGTCTAAAGGAGTCTTTCTACTATGCAGACTCAAGGCTTATAAATAGCATATAGCTCAAATTTCTTCCTACATTAATTAATTTCACCTTTCCACGCCTAAGTACGTTGTCTGACAGAAGATATCAAAAGCTATCAAAGTATATTATGAGTTGTAGTGAGTGCAACAGATGAGTAGTAGAGTGTTTCATTTGTTTCTTCCAAAAATATTCGGAGCAGGTAAGTCTTCACACTTCTTTCTTATTTATTTGAGCAACCGTACCAGTTACTGACAGACATTTAGCAAAGTCTTATCAACAAACTTTACCTAATCACCATGTAGCACAATGGTGTGGATACCATTACAGGAATATTTGGCAAAGGCATGCAGAAAATGGGATCATAAAGTTTCACGTGGTGAAATATATGCCCATATGGCTTCTGTGTGGTTGATGCTTCCTGATTGAATAAATTAAGGAAGCTGTGAAGACTGCTGCAGCAGACACGGCAGTGCACAGAAAAGAAATGTGGCAGAAGTGTTGAGAACAGTTAAAACACTGTGGGCTAGGGTTTGTGTTGGTGTTTAAGGCTGGAGGGAAGCATGTGATTGTCCTACTGAACGTTAGAAGGAGTTTTCCCAGAGAACTTTTGCTGTTTTTCTTGATAAGTGGACAGCTGACCAGTTGCTTTTCACTCTAGCAAATTATCGTGTTGATTGATAGCTTCAGTTAATTTCAGAAGTAGCCTTCTCACTGCAGACACAGCTGTGAATTCTAATCAACTAAAGCAATTAACTGCTATCTCTGTGGTTGCAGAGGAGCCAACTGCAGAACCAAATGTACTGAAAATGGTCAGTTGCAGATAACTGGGAAGAGTGAATTCATGCCTAAATTTAACTCCCTGCAACATTCCATCGGATTCCCTAAAGTCCCAATATTTAGTAACTGATTTGTCTGTTTTATTAGATCAAACTTTCTATTCTCACTATGTTTAGTTGTGCTTAAGTTAGCAACAGGTAAATGGGATTAAGAAGGAAAATATCATGTCTTGATTAAGCAAAATCAAAGGCTTTAACATTCACAGACTGGATACAGCGTAAGAACTCCATCCTGTGTCCTGGTGGTGTTCGAAAGAGAGTCTGCAACAGGCTTCACTGAGAATAAACTTGGTACTAGAAAAAGGTAGTAACAAAGAGAGAAATGAGCAGAGAAACACATGTTTTAATGATTTTGTTTTCAGTTAGGAGGGGAACAGAGTGTCTGACCACATGTGGTCACTATATAGCCCCTGGCATTTTTTATATTATTTTTTTTGAAGCATACGGGTGTTAAACCTAGCGTTCATCTTGGTTAAATATAACTTGCCAATGTTAACTTCCCTTGTAGTTTCAGCTGGATACAATTTTTTGTTGTTGTTTTTTATTCCCTGTCCTAGACCTTTAAACTGCAGCCATACAGTTTTTATTTTTCAATGCAAGGCAAAAAGAAGTGATTAGCTTCAGGATTCTTTATGATTTATTTTACTAGGAATTTTGATTCTCAATAATGATTTTAGATAATCTGGTAATTCCCTGTCTTTTGAAAGTTTTTTAAATGTGTTATGAAGCCCAATGTAGATATATCAAGCCATACTACAGTTAAAAAAAAAATCAGCATTAAGACTTTATTATTTGGTGTTCTGATACAGAAGTAAAAGTTCTTCACAAGTTGTAGCTGCTGAAACAGAAACTCACATGAATAGATTATTATCTGTAGAGCAAGAACATGGGAGAGACAGAAGCAGAAAAACTGCAGCATAAAAATAATACCACTGGGGAGACCTTTTATCCTGGTTTATAATACGCTATTGCACAGGATTTTTCCCATCAATACTAAGTAAATCTTTCTTTCACTGAATGGAAAAGCTGATATTTTTAAATGAAAAGTAACGTGTATAAGAGAATTATGATACAAAATTTCCCAGGCATTGAAAGGTTGGTAATTCTAGTCTTCATTTATCTGAAGTTAAAATTAACTGTTGTTGGATCAATACTACATTATTGGTACAGGTTGTTTCTCTGCTTTCAGCTTTTAAAAATAAAGACAGCTTTCCAAGGGTTGACTAATACATGCATCCATTTAGTCCTCTGGAAAAACTTATGCAGGAAAGACTCAGAATTATACAGCCAAATTTATGCTGGGAAGTTCCACCAGTGGCAAGAACTTTCCCTTGGAGCAGATTTGACTTAACACTGGAACCATCCCTTTACAGATGGCTTTCTGTATGCCAGCCCTCTAGCAGGTTTACTGCTGATAACCACCACAGAAATGGCCTCTTCATATGATTATTTATATGTGAAGAAAGCACTAATTTTTTTTAAGACTCATAGAAACTGGTAATGTTTATGAGAAATTTTGCTGCCTTCTTGCTGTGACTGATGTTTACTTTATTGTTTATTTGCTTAAGAAAAGGCCAATATCTCTTTTCTTCTCCCTAAATCTATTATGTATTATTTACTATCAATGGCATAGATAAACTTTAAAGAGTGTAGAAAATTTCAGGGTAACAGAAATGCCACATTTTTTTTTTTATTATTTTTTTTTTTTAATTTTATCCAACTAAGAGAAGACTATTTTAACTTCAGAACATTTGGTCAAGATGTACTGCTATACCCCACTAGAATTCTCTGTGTTTGCCAAGAAAAAAAAATGTAGAAGAGAAAATTTGGAATGAATAAAAAGTCAGATAGGAGTAGATACTATCAGAACTGCCTTTTTTTTTTTTTTCCTCCTTGAAAAGAGCATGAAAAACCCTTTGTAATGTTCATTAAAACTACACTAGACTCTGAGAGGACACTAAACTCATTAAAATCTGAGAGGACACCAGCTGCTCAGAAAAGTCCTGTTTGTAACACAGGTACGCATTGCTATTGACTCACAAAGTGAAACAGGCAGTGATCACTGTCAAATGTTACTGTGCTTTCATGATTTATGGGAAAATTTTGTGGTACTAAGCATGCATGGAGACAACCAAATCTTGAGTTGTAATCTTGAAAATATGTTCGTTTTCCCTTCAGATACTTCTTTAAAATGATCACTTGTTTGGAAAGTAATTATGTCAGTCCTTCACAGATTAGATTGAGACACTTTATAATTATCTCTAAATTAAGTTTCCTAACATCTCTCTGAACTAGAGGACTGTTATCCTAATTCTAGATGGATAAGCTGAAGCACAGATAGTTAAATGGGTTGTCTGAAACAACTCCAACCGGAAGAACCTAGGTGTCAATCTTAGTTACAGTCTAGTGCCTAAACCACAACATTGTTCTTCATCTTTTTCAGAGCAATTAATCCTAGCAATTAATAATTTTAAATATATACATCATGAATCCTGGGTTTGGAAAAATACATTTGAATAAAAAAGCTTTAAAATTAAAAACAAAATATTCTGATTGTTTAAAATACAAACTATACACAGCCTGGCTATTTTTATATTTCACAACAGGCTGTAGGTAGATGCCAAGCTTAACTGAGCTCTTTACTAAAAGCAGAAGCACATTTGGAACTATGTTTCTGATGTAAAGACAGCATAACACTCAAAAAATGTAATCACTCCTTCTTTCAGGCACATTGTGTAGCCACTCTTCATTCTTTTAGACTGCTCTTGTCAGAACAAACACAATCCAAGTACAGCTCAGAACCTACCCCAGACTCTGCTTTACTTGATTTTTCTCTATGAGAATTCATTTTGGTGGTGGCCTGGAGCAATTCTCTCGGGGTCTCACATCTGTTCCAAGCCTCACTTATCATGAAGAAATGAGATATGCATGATAATGGATAGGAGGAAACCTACCGAGTTTGCAAGTTTAGGTCTGAGTAGAATAAATCCAGTCAGGATAACTAACCCAGATTCATTCTGAATCCTGCAACACTAATTTGGAATTTAGCTGTTCTAACTGAACACACAAATACATAACATACATCACAGCTCTACCCAAATAACCAACATGGAACCAAATCTCTTCATACTACGGAAAGGATAAATCTCCTTTCTTTGCTTGAACTTTTATCTGTTTTCTTCAAGCCCAAGCTGAATTTTGTGTCAGAGTTGTCGTTGTAGGCTGTAACAGATTATTAGGATGGGTATCTTCAATTTAATTTTACTACATGATGATTCAATAGACAACTACACTGACATGCAGTCATTAGGTATATGTGTCATACATTACCTTTGTATGTCAAGTATAAAATGGTAGTTTCACTAGATGATATTGGTTTTGTCCTGTATAATTTGTATTCCTAATACCAAAGCCTGAGTTCTAGTATCTTTCTTGCAAGCACTGTAACTGAAAGTAGAATTTTTGAAAAATTAAGAATTTGATCGTCTAAGCCTTACTTCCCTTTCAGGTCAATGAAGCCGTTTATACAAGATCATTCACAGCCACCTATTGACAGGAGGCAGGCTGTACACAGACAATCCTTGCCCCTGTCCTCCTGGTCGGTAAATGCTTCTGCTTTGTTTTGCTCTGGCTCTATGTTACAGTAAAGGAAAACATAGCATTCTAGTTTTAACCTACCATCTTAATTTTTTCAGCTTAAAACGTGGGGGGCACATTTTGGACTTGATTCAAATAGGTAGTTAAGCTTAAAATAGCTTATATGGAGCCTAATAAATTCATTGCTGGGTCCAGCTGAGGCAGCTGGAATCAGAATTTAGGTTGTTCTGTTCTCAATACTTTTTCTTCTCTCAAGATAAATCTCTCTGCTTTGTGTTATTTAGAGGAAAAAAAAAAAAAATGATATTCTGATTAGAAAAAAGAGCAATCGCAGGGTAATTTTTTGCTCAGATGGTTGCTGTAATTCTGTGCTTGTTATTCTTCCAGTTTCTTCACTGAAATTAAGCACTTAGACATGCTCAGTAAATAACACAATCCTGCTGTGGTGCTAGAAGGCACCTCCAGAGTTACAGACTCCAGCCATCTTCTATGACAAGTCTTGCAATCTGTCATAAACCAGCCCTGCTTTGCTTTGTCTTAAAAGTAATTTGTTTTGCTCCTTTCTCTGTTACTTCTTTAGAAAGCTACTTTCATCTGAAACATATTCACAGCTATTTATATGCAGATATTCTGGAACTGAGATTGTCTTGTGATTTAAATAAGTGCTTTATACTGTCAGCTTTCTAAGCTGCTTATGAAGTTCCGTAATATCCTTTTTACCTTCTTCTTAGCTTCCCCTTGAAAATAGGCTTGCCTTCTGTTGATTGTTCCACCTTCTAGATTTCTTTCAGATGGAAATCATCTTCCTTTCTTACAGATAACTGCAGCTGCTCCCTGTATTCCAGATACAGTCTTCCTAAGGATGTGTCTGATAACATTGTCGTACCTTCTCTAGAGTAGTCTCCTGATACGCTACAGTAAAATCACTCAGGTGACTGCATTGTACTGTAGCCTGTAGCCCACTGGACTACTACTGTTTTTTTATCTTACCCTCTTATTTCCATCATTTTCTATTGCTGATCTCCCAGTTCATAGCAGAAAGTCTCTGCATGATAATCCTAACTTTTATTTTTATTTCTGGTATAGCCACGCAACACTTGTGTAATAACCTATTTCTTGCATCGGTGAAAGTCAGATTTCATCGGCACCTTTTGAGCTAAGGAATTCATGAAACTACTAAAATCAGTTCTGACAGTGATCCTTAAAGGACTTCAGCAGTAACTTTGCTCCACCTTAGTGCTTCTCCATTCAAAGTTATTATGTCCTCTTAAAATTATTATGTCCATTATTACGTCCCCTTACGCTATATTTTTACCCACCATACAGTTCTTCTAGCACTCCCTATTTTCTATAGTGGTAACGAATTCCCATGTGCTGCCACGAGGCTTTTCTCAGATTTCTGTTCATCAGTGACTTTTCATTTTTCACAGTTCTTTTAAATTCAGTAGCTCTTAATGAATTCAGCTACTTTATGTGCAAAGGTAATGAATATATTCTAAAAAGCAGAATGCATTGATAGAGTGGACTCGATCTTTGAGAGAAATTATATTTAAGGCAAAATTTCTGCTACAAAGAAATCTATAAAAGAAAGCAACACTTTCAGAGCCACAATAAGAATTGCGAGAAAAGTATCTTTTTCTATTAAGTGTCATAAAGCTCTTCAGGATAATGCAATGTTCCTTAGACCTTGTGATCATTAATATATCTATTTTTCTGTTTAAAGGATATAGCCCAGATGTCATATGATGACATTCTAAGTGTATTTAGCAGCTCGGATGTAAGTGGAGGCTAGTTTCCATTTCAGGACATGTCTGTCCTGACTCCATGGTTTCTGTGAATGTAACAGTGATAAACATTTTAAAATCCTCTTCTGTGCCTATTTAGTCTTTCATTTCTCAGTGTACTGGGCTGATTGTGAATTCAAGGCTATGACTATCAAACAGGAAAATTTTGGAACTGGACTTATTTTTTAAGCCTTTTCCGTATCAATATAACTGACGATTGCTTATACTTTTTAAAAAACAGGTGTTTGCACAATCAGGGATTTTAAAACCTATAGCAGTGGCTCAGCCGTGCACCATCTCTGTCAATCAGTGCTGCCGCTGGAAGGCCCTCCTACCCTTCCAGTCCCAGCAGCTGGCTCCGTGCCGCAATGACTGCTCCCTCGGTTGTCACAAAGGGCACAGCCAAGCTATCACTGGTGCCAAAGGACGGTGTTTAGGATACACACACATTATTTTGATATTAAAAATAGCTCTTGAAGCCCCTTCTCTCTTTAGCCTCTTCTCTATAGACATCTGGATCTGGAGCGCTACCTATATTTTCTGTGGTTGAGGACCTGCTAACAGATACGTAAAAACTCTGTAACTTAGCTTCTAATGTTCTGAGTTAGATTATTTTTTAATAATGAAAGGATTTTACATGTTCTGAATGAATATTGACATCTGTTTTGACATTACTGGTTGAGTGTTTTCATAGTCATTACTTTTGAAAAAGGAAAAAACAGTTTGAAATGCTACTCTAGGCTGAGTTCCAGTGAGGATAATGACCAACTGCTAATAGCCAACAGCATCATTGTATCACCTGTCTCCATTCAGTGTGATCAGAGAACTGATTTATTTTGCCTAGTCAAAAAATATCAGTAGCTCTCACATTCTTCATGAGTCTGGCCCACACATGAAATGATCTCTTCTTAGCACGCTAAAAACTAACAGATTTTGAAGAGTTGCCATACTAATCCTAACAAGAAATTTATAATAGTTCCCATAGAATCAATGTTTTCTTTTTTAAAAAAATAATAATAATAATAATTTGAATTTTTGATCCATGAGGAATTCAGAAAAAAATGAAGCATCTTTCTTTCCCTAACGATGATTTACCCTCTGTATCAGTAAATGGTCCTCCAGAAACTACAACATCCTTGGTTCTGCGGCACCTCCCATTTGTTTCATGGTTGAGATGAGAGTCTCGTAGCTATCTCAGAGTGGGAAAGCTGTTTTGTTTTCCTTAGCCAAATCAGTAGCCTTGTTTTCAGAACACAATGTCACTGATGGGAATAACAGTTCTTTTTGGTGAGAACTGAACTGGTTCACAGTGTAACGATTATGATAAATGTCGCCTCTGTGGTTTGACTGAACCAAAACAACTTGGCATTTCCAAGCAATTAAAATGCAAGCAATGAAGATTACATGGTTAGAAGAAAAGAAAAAAAAGATGAAAAAGAATAAAAAAAGTGAATGTGGATAACTGAATTGCAGCTGGGGCAGATCAGATTCACAGCATAAAACCTGGGCCAAAGTCCCATGTGAATCTAGAAGGGATGGGCTAGCAATTGATAATGTAGAGAAAAAAGGGACACAATCTTCCTCTTTGGAATTTTGGTCCCACTGATGTGGCATGGGCTCGCCTCCTTGTCTCTTCCCGAAAGCTTGATCACTTGGATATCTTTTTACCCTTGCTGTTTATAGAAGGCAAGAGAGAACAAAACAGACTTGTGAATAGTATAGCAAATGATGTGTCGGAATGTGGAGGATTTGCTGTTTGAGCTAGCAATATTTAATTCCTCTGTAAATAGGCAGTGAGTTTAGACAGGGGAAAAAAATAATAATAATAATAAAAAAAAGCTTGTCAATACTATACATTTTTAATGTCTTTTAAACCCTTCATTGCACTTGCTGGTATCCTACAAGTTTGTGAGATCACTTGATGAGGCTCTGCTACATCTGCAAAAAATAATCAGTATTATAAGGTTCTGCTTCGTCTTTCTCCCTCTATTTCCACTAGTTTTTGCTGGGATAAGGTCTCACATAGATTGCACTGTAAAGGTGGGAATATTATATTAGTATAAACGTTTTTATGTTCCAGTGGCTTCCCTGCACTTATGCTGCTTTTTATGTTGGTAGAGAGCCTGGTCCAAAAAGGTGGTAGACACTGAAGGATGCAGGATAATAATCCAAGATTTTAAGGGGTGGAGGAAAAAGAAAAATGGGAAGGAACATGGAAATAGTAGTTCACTGCATTTTAAGCATAGTTGATTGAAGAATCATGTCTGGTGATATAGAGAAGGGAATTTAATATGCTCAAAAATTACCGGTGAAAAAGTCTAACCACGTTAGTGGGCAGATCGCTGGGCTGTGTAATAAAATGAGAATTTTGCAGCAAACGTGCTGTCAACAGAGAGGAGAAGCTAGTATAGACTAGAAGACAAATACAGTTCTTCAAGTGAATGCCAAAATACAAAAACTCCTTGGAGGAAAAAGACTAAAAATATTACAAAAACATAATACATGTGACAGAGAAAACTGTCAGGGTAATAATGCTCTCTGTCAATTAAATGAGTGTGTGATGGCTGATTCGATAGCTGTGAAGTTAGTGACATAATCTAGCTGTAATAAAGCCTTTAGCAAGTTCCTGGTATATTTACGTTTGCTGTATTTTAATACATTAGTTTGATGTGTAATTTAATTCTGTTTTACTTCTATCTAATTGAAGATGTTAACAAGCCCCAACAGAAATTATGCAGAGAATGCAAAATGAGATTTTTGTTAGTTCCAATTGTAATGACTCATATGTAAACAAGCATAAAGGCTTAGAGAAATACATACATAGATTTAACAGCAATGGTAAAGTTCTCCGGGATTTGAATATACTTATTCTTTAACCACACAGTTAATGTAGACTCAAAACTCTGACTTGTGATTTTCAGCCAGGACTTTACAGGAAGTGTTTTAAACACTTTCAAGTGTTTAAAGTGTTTTAAAGGTAAAGGCAGAAGAATTTCTGTTTAAGCACAGTGAGTTTTACATGAAAGGCATTATAATCTTCATTGCAAAATGCACAGTTTCTCAGACATTGGTACTGAATGTCGTTCATCAAACAAACAAAGTTATTTTTGCTTCTAATTCATGGAGATGTTCATGTGTTTGAAATCTGGGTGAACCAGACCAAAATTAGCATCAACACGGTAACATGCATGTGTATCTGCCTACACACATCTAAAATAATTAATAGAAAATTTGCAGCCTTTCATAGATTTCATGAAAGTAATTTTGATATGCAGAATTGGTGAAACAGATTGATTTTTTTTTTTAATTAAAAAACACCAGTACAGAACATCCTTTCCATTGCAAGTAGGTTTGCTTTTCAAATTAAAACAACAACAACAAAATAATAGATTATCTTGGTGTTTTCTAAACCACTGTCATTCTTTTTAAGATGCTGTTGGAGCTAATGATTCAATTAAAATTATTTAATATCTGTAAAGAAACATCCAAATTTTTATCCTAAATTCACATAGGAAAATTTTTCTCAAAATTCATGAATTGTCTGATGACAAAAGGAATTTTCCCACCTACCTTTAGTGTCTGTTTTAAAATCATGAAATGCAGAGTGATGTGTTGCCCTGTTTGGCTATAATAAGACTTTCACAAGAATTCCTTTAATTTCAGTATTATGGGAGATAGGTCACTGAAATGTAAGTCCTTAGTAAGAGTGTAATATCCATGATCTATCTGGTGAAGTAAAATGAAGTATCACTAATACATCTTCTAATAAGAAAACAAAATCAAGATCCAGAAATAATATTATGAATTGTTCCTTTATATTATCAACTTCAGAACAGAAGCCCTTTTACCTGTATCCGATATATTTTATCCTCTGCATAGAACACATGCAAACTCTGCTAGTCATCAGAATCCTGCGAATACAGTGAGCAGTGCCGGACTGATTTGAAAAGGGAATAGATGAACTGATTTGTAAATTGACCAGGTGACAATGATGAACTTTTATCTTGTTAATCCTGATATTTTACCCTTCTTGTTATATATATCTATGTATGTAATAAGGAAATGGTACCCTAAGAACAACAATAAGCAGGTAATCATAAGAAGCAAGTGTAATTCCTACAAGAGTTCTCAACTGGAAAATGACTAAAAAGATGTACAAACTAAAGATAATTTCCTTTTTTTTTTTTTTAATATTTTTTTTCCAGTGCTTTTTGTTAAATAGAAGGTCTCCATGAAGGATGCCAAGCAATAACAAAATTTAAAAAATCTTGCATTATATAAAAGAGAGAAGAAATATAATTAGACTTTCTGGAGTCCTGTATCAGCAGCCCTTAGCTAGTATGGGATATCAGCTATGTGCACAATTATAATCTGTATGGGACAGTCCCAGTCCCAGTGTAGCCCAGAGTTCTGGTTTTGATTTCCGTGAGGTGACTTCAGGGAACCTCTACTGATTTAAATCATCTACAATCCTATTCATCACAGGCTTTATAAAATATTTACCGTCGGTAGCATTCAGTGCTACACATTCCAGGAAATACCGGTATAGCCTGGGAATATAGGACTGGGTTCCTGTGTCTCCAAAACCTTTTCGTGAAACCGCTGTGAAGGCTGGAAGTCCGTGGAATGCAATAGCTGGCCAATTTATTTCCATGGTACTGTCCTAATTTTTCAAGTACAAATAGTACTTTTGGTTGCATGACATGAAATAGATGCGGTTTTCAGCAAATACCGAGGAGCAGCATTGTGCTATAGATACACCAAGAGAAATTGTACTAATCCCACAACCCATTTGGCAGGCCCATCATATCCGAAAGGTCTGTTGCTTTCTGTATGATTTGAGCCACTGACTTGAGAACTGAAAGAAGTCGTTATAAGCCCAGATAAAGGAACCTAATATTAACAGTGTGAGTCTGGGGAGATGTTTCTTTGTTTTTTGGTTGGTTGGTTGGTTTTTTTTTGTTTGTTTGTTTTTTTTTTTGTTGTTGTTGTTGTTGTTTTTTTTTTGTTTTTTGTTTTTAATCTTAGGGCGTTTTAATAAAATATGAAATATGGAAAAAAAAAATCTAAAGGTGAATTTTTGAGACCTCCTGGGTAGTTTATTTCTGATCAGATAGAACTTCCATATGAAAATAAACTGATATTTATCTAATATCAGTTACCCACAATTTCCGATATTTTTCTAGCAGCTTTTTTCCTTTGTGATTACCTATATTTTTTTTACAGATACCATTGTTATTGAAAAGATGGAGGAGCATTGACTTTGGCTTATTTTGGGGGGTTAGCACACAACAGGCATATTGTAGATGGGAATGGGATGCCGCAGGTGTGCTATTCCCAGTAACTGTTACTGTTGATCCTGAAAGGTAGTACCAGCAGAATTCGATATCCAGGGTGCCAAGCCATTCCGAAACTCCGGAGGTAGCCATTTCCTGGTGAAATACTGATGTTAGTGAATAGACATTGACCAGCAGAGATGGATAAGCAGAATGCACAGAAGGTACAAAACCAACTATTTAGAAAAGATGCCAACTATAAATATAACACATCGAAAGTTGCTTTACAGTGTTCAGCCTGTCCATCCCACTTTTCTGTCTGGGACCTGTGTTAACATTGTACACTTAAGACATTATATCATTATTCTTGTTTTAGTGCATTTCATGCCTATAGATTTAATATAAACAGAGGTGCTGACAGGAGCTTCAGTTTAAGCAGGTTTAAATGTGAATTTGACTTTATGATTTTCATCAGGGAAAAAGACTAAACAGATTTAAGTTGATTAAATTTTCTTAAAGCTGTAGCTAAATATAATGAAAGCCATTTGTGCTTTTTTTTTTTTTTTTTTTTTTTTGTAGGAAAAATGAGTGTCTCAATGTTAGTGACTGACAGCTTCATGCAATGAATTCTTTTCCTGTGAAACAAAGTCAAAACACTTTCCATTTTTCATAAACTTTTGCAAGGAAGTTTCAGTTTTCTGATTTTTAGAGGAAGCAAAGCTTTCCCGTTTAAGTGCTAGCTTACTAGAGCAAACTGTGTATGTCAAATTACTAAAAATACAGATCATTCTAAATATTCTTCAAACATTATGTTTTCCCATACTAGGGGCATCACTGTGATGTTTTCTTTCCCCTTTTCATTAAATTTCTCCTCTATTATTGTTATTTATGAAAAGCTCTCTGAAGGGAAAACCCAGAGCTCTGTTTCAGTCTAAGTACCTGTTTAAGCATGGACCAACTTCCAAGAACACGAAGTCACACACACAAAAAAAAAAAAAAGGCTGTTTTAGTTTTGAACTTAGAAATAAGTAAGTCTGGTCCTTAAAGTTAAGTGTTTGCCAGAGGTAGTCTGACACACTGAGATGAATCCTGGAAAACATCTTGTCAAATTTTCAGGTATGCACGGACAAATTTTCTTAAGTGCAGTACTTCAAACACTGCATTGTTCTGCCTGTGGCCAATACTCATCCTCGTATGTTTTGTGGGCAGAAGAGATTAACAGTGGCTCTTTTATATTTTTAATTGTTACCTTAAATCACCAATGTTTAGGGAAGTCATCTGAGAAGTCATAGGTGCGCACTTTTCCTCTCAAGTCTTAAAGCAGTGTAGGATTTTCTGATAGAGAAATACAGAGCAATTTAGTTAAACACGTCAGGGGCTCCAGGGAAGAGCTAAATGGAAGAAGCTGTTGCAAGCTGTTGTAAAGCTGCCTTTGAACTTCTCCTAGAGTTCTGCAGCACCTCTCTGTGAAAGAGAATGATATTGCGATATAGAGAATTCCTTTCTGCAAAGATAACATGGGCTGATGTTACCTGAAACAAATACTGATTTTTATCCATTTATGCCTTGGTGTTTGATCTCCTTTTGCCTAAAGGCTCCATTTTCAGGGAGTAGAGCTTACCTACACATCAAAACTGAGAACCATTCAGAAACTGAAATACTGATTTTATTGCTGAGGTATTGAAGGGAAGTTTCTCCAGAGACTTGACCTGTCCAATGGAACATAGGTTTACATTACTATGTGATCACGAGCAAAGAAAAAAAAAAAAAAAAAGAAGGAAAAAAATGATTAATTTGGTAAAAGCAGAACTTCAGTGCTCATATAAATAAACCTTAGAAAGATACATTGTTCACATTAAGGCTTTCTGACTAGCAATGTGCAGCTGATAATGTCTATCATAGCCGTCACAAGGAAGTGAAATTTGGGAGTATTGAAAGTTTGAGATGGATACTGTAAATTAGGGGCATAGATCTCTGAAAACTAAACCTTAACTTTGTATACATTTGCCTAAAGGAGTCTTAGAAAGATGTTCTGATGTCAAAATAAGAAAACTAGCGCACAGTATGTCAATGACTAAAGTCAAAGAAAATATTTTGGCCAGAAGCAATTTTTCTTGTAGTTTCTGAGTGTAAATATCTTCAAGTAAGATGTACCTATCCATTACATGATGCTTTCCTTGACCATGGTTTGTGAATGGATCTAGGAATCTTCAGGTTTGAATATGCACTGGTGATTAGAGCAGATTTATAGTATTGCAGATTGTCACTGACAGTAAACTGCAAAGAATAATCATTTAAAATGCCATTGCAATATAGTTTAAACTAAGGTTTTTGTGTCTTGAGAGTCTTCAGTGTTACATAACCTGTAAGGTCTGTGAACGGCCACTAAGCAATTCAGACTAGATTCAAGGGGATTACTGTATCCAAATGCAGACTTTTTTGTCAGCTTGTCACTGAAATGGGTGTTTGGGATGCTTTTGGGGTGTTTGGGATGCTTTTTGGGGTAGAAGCATTTTAAGTGTCATTGCTTTCAGTCATTGCTTGTCGCTGAGTGGAAATAGTACTTTCAGTATTCACAGTTGTAAAAAATTTTCTTTATTAATAATAACTTCCTCATTACAGTGAGAGGATGCCAGCCCTGAACAGAGGTAATTTGGGGACAAAAAATGAGATATATCTGTTCAGTATATACCTGGGATGGATAAGTGCTGATTGGGCAAGTCCAACAGATCCTACACAGCATCCAACCAACACAGGCCAATTTTCTTAGAAAAGCAAAGCTAGGAAAGTTTCAGCTGAATTTGATTCCAAAAGTGATTAACCCTCTTCCTGTTCTAGCAAGCTATAGAAATAGGCTTACTCAAAAAAATCAATCCCTTTTGATATGTTTTAGGAATTATTTAATAATCCTGGCTCCAGTGTGATATTCCATGGGACAGGAACTCAGAGACAAATGCTGTGTGTCGGTGCAAGGTTGTTTTTTGAAGTTGCCTGAAAAAATCAGATTAGACATCATGGACTGTGTCACTTTCAGTGCACATTTTCCAACTTGCACTTTTTTGTTGCAAGCTTATTTGGCATCTTCTGTGCTGTTGTTTTTAGAAGTCATGCAATTCACTGGTGGTAACTTTGAAGAAAAAAACTTTTCATAATAAATCAATTTAAATTATAATCCTTGTTATTTCTTCTGCATTGTAAGTGATAACTTGGATAGCTGGTGGGTTTGAATAGTTGGCCACTTATTCCCTCTGGCATCGTGAGAAGTGACATAGCTGCAGTGTGCCTCAGGTACCACTCACCTCCCCATGAACTGATTATGCAAATCTTGTGTTCAAAGCAAGTTTAGAAACTTAGAAAAGCAAAATAGGTTTGTATTGAGTGTACACACATCAGCTGTTAAAATTAAATTTTTCTAAAGTTAGAGTATGTAGAAAATGAGAGAGAGATTCCCAGATCTTTTGTGTCACACTTACATCTGTTACCAAGGGTCTGTATAGAGGTGGACACTGACAATTCTTTCAGGCATGTTTTTCAATTCCCCCCACCCCTTTTTTTTTTATTTTTATTTTTTAATTTTTTTTCCCTCCTCAGCTACTTCAATGAGCTACTTCTCATCTTTTTGTTTGTTTGTTTGTTTTTAACCAGATTAAAAACTGATGATTAGCTTTGTCATCCTCTAATATTTTAGGCCATATTTTTTGGCACCATTTCCTTCACTTGTTGGACATTTTTTCAGCATAAAATAAGATTATTGCAGCTTTCATACTTGCCAGGCCTGCCATAGGAACAATCCTTGGGGATAACTGTCTTGCAATATTTGGAAACATATCCCTCTTGAGTCGCTAGATTGCAATTTTCCAAGGATATCTTTGGATAGCTCCACTATTAGATTTGTTCAGAAAGTCAGGGAGGTCAGTGAGTGCATGGGAAAGAGGATCAGTAGAGGCAGCAAAGGCAACCATCTGTAATGATTCATTCCAGTAAGAGATTTCATCCTAATAAAAATTACTCTGGAACCAGTGCTTGGACTGTTGCCATACAACTCTTTCAGGTATTAGAACTACATAACTAACAAAGCTCCTTGATCCCACTATGTATCTAACGTAATATCTGCCTTATTTTACTGAAATCGGTGCATTTGATAAACTGGCTTGGAGGAAAGATTCTCCTGGAAGCATCAGGTCCTGAGCTGTCCCAGTGTTTGGCTGGGTGGCACAGAGGCTGCAGGGCTACAAGGAGCAGGCAAGGGCAGATGGCCTTCCCTGCTGCTTCGCCTGAGAGCTGCCATGAGACTTATGGTCAAATATTCTGAGACATTGCCCAATATGCACCAGTACAATATTAATGTGCTTTCTGCTGGAGGATGGAGATGATAAATATCTATATTTAAGACAAGACTTATTGTTTAGTAATTGCATTTGTTTATAAGTCTGGTTATTGCTGGAGACAGTGTGAAAAATCTGGCCAAGTAACTTAAGTGGTAAGTGGATTTTCTCTTGCATAAAATGACCATCTCTCTGTCAGCTATCAAAACTGTGAAAGCATGCTTGGAGGCGCACCAAATATAACATTGCTATTAACTTCCTCTTAACTTAGCCATAATTGCTTCATGATCTGGAATGTACGACTCAGATTGGCTTATTTAGGGAACAAAAATCTTCTGTTCTTGCCATGTAGAATAAAATAATGAGTAAATAACAGAAACTTTTCTAATTATAAGGAAGTTCCTCTTTCTGTGAAGACTTTCCAGTGGAAAGTAATAGATGCATTAAAAAAAAAAAAAAAAAAAAATCACCAGTGGCCTGTGACAAGACATTTAAAAAAAATTCTTGTTTGAATCCAATCCACCCACTCATTTGTAAAACATGCAGTTAACTAGATCTTAAACAAAAGGCAGTAAAGACAAATAGCTGGACACTTAACAATTAGCAATAAAATTGGTCATGAATACTTTTTTCCCATAGTGTGGAAATGTGTT
Source organism: Nettapus auritus (assembly GCA_011076525.1). Classification (NCBI taxonomy): domain Eukaryota; kingdom Metazoa; phylum Chordata; class Aves; order Anseriformes; family Anatidae; genus Nettapus; species Nettapus auritus. Next base: position 7,385,175 of record CM021773.1, read on the forward strand.
TTTATTGTGAAACAGAATCAGAGTGGCTTTTTTAATTTTGTTTGTTTGTTTTGTTTTTAATGTGCATTTTTAAAATGCATTCACAGGAACACGCTACACAAAAATGCTTTGGGGTGCATCATTGCACCTGCAGTACCTTCTGTGATAAGCAAAGGCCATAAATACTGTTCTGGGGTATGGAGCCTGCATTTCTAGATTTTTTTCCTTCTTTTAAACTGTATGGTGGGTCTTTGGGTCTTATTTCTAAACCTGTGATATACATGGTATATCACGTATAAGATTAGAAGGACTGCAGAGGGCATGGATTTTTAAAAGACTTAAAGCTCACGTGCTCGTGGATTTATTTGTACGTGTTAGCACAAAAAAAAAAAAAAAGTACAAAAAAGTACAAAAACAATTTTGAAATATCTTGGATGTTTTTGCTCATGGTCCCTATAAAGTACCATGGCAATTAATGCAAAGACTCCTAAAAACTTCAGCAGAACTGGATCTGATTCTAAGTCCTTCACGGATGGGGAGCAGTTGCATGTACCTGTAGTACTTAGCAAATGATGTACATTTAAACTAATCTCAGGCTTCACCACGATTTAGAAGTCCCATGCCTTCTCCCTAAGCCAGGGCAGATGTTCTCTACTCAGGAAGATTTTCAGAATCCCAAAGGACTTTTCTACTATAATGTGTATATGTACACTTCAGGTTTCTTTCCCCTAATCTTTCTATGACCTGGGAGCACTTGCTAAGTTCCACCTACGTCTCACGGCAAAATTAGCCATCCCAAACAAAGGTAGTCAGTGTCTGCACAAGGTGGGATTCATCTAAACTGTGTTTGAATGTAGAAGGTGTGGGTGTGGATGTCTGAGGCATTCATCTGTGTTTCCCTTACAGTCAATAGAGAGAAACAGGGGAGCAGTTCATCTGTTTCAGATGTCTAACAGTTTGAGAGGAATCGTGACCTAAAAATGTCTGATTATACTTGCTTTGCTTCCAAGCATTCTCTTTCTGAGGAGGAAGATTGGGTTTTGTTTTTGTTGTTTTTTGTTTGTTTGTTTGTTTTAAATGACAAAACAAAGAGGAGGACGATGGGACTAAAAAACTAAATTTCTGATCAAGAAATATATCTCAATGTATTGGTACACAGCGCTCCCTAATCCAGCAATGAAAGCTGCACGGGTATACAACTGTGATAATAAAGTTATGATGACAGCAGAAGTGTTACAAACATTATATAACTGGACTTTAAACCTTCCCTTACTATGTGGCCATGAGTCCATTACAATATTTAAAAAAATAAAAATAAAAATGGGAGGGAACAATGAGAACAGTTTAATAAAATTGTTCATATTTATGCCTAAACTGGCATCAGAGGCATAGTTTATCACAAACTTCAGGGAAGAAACCTTATAAAAACTGCAAGCTCATATACAGGCATGTAATGCTAGTAATCATAGGGTTTTATTTTATAAGCATTCACTTAACCACTGCACAACAAAAATGTAACACTCCACTACTGCTACTCTCGCATTTCATAACAGCGCACAGAGAATTCCATTATGATGTTGTCCAGAATTTATGCAATGTCTACATTTAAGAGAATATACAACGCACTCTTCTGCTGGCATGAAGTAAATTGTCACTTTCATGTTTATTGGACCTGGAAACAACTTTTTTGAAAGGGATCCCATGTTAACAGTTGTGCTGAGTAGAGACCGTATCAGGAAATATGCTGTTACATCTTGGCTTGAAAAGGGAAAGCATGTGCGTTTCTGGATCTGCTTTTTCCTGCCAGCAGCATTTGGTGTGAGATTTTCTAATGTCTTTTTAAAGTGAGAAAACAATCCTGGTGTAATCCTTTCTTACTGACTTAATGCCAGCGTACACCTCAGCTCCCCCGCCTTCATGGGTATGGTGAAGATTAGGAGTCATCTTCTGTCATCCACAGGGTATGATAATTTGGGATTTCGAGAGAGGTTTAAACTCTTTTCATCTCCATAGGCATCCCATACCTTCCGTACCACAAACCATCAGAAGTTTAAATTCTCAGGCATTTGGCTATCTCTAATCAGATAGATTACATTTCGTTGTTTATAACGCTCTCTTAAAAGTTTTCCTTTTTATAAAGATTGTTTTCAAAATAAGCTACTTAGATTTCAATCATAAACTTTGATTCAGCCAGACACGATTAGCTGCTCATCAGCCGTTAGTTCTTACTGAACTACGTTTCCCAGCACCGTTGGGAGCCAGCCTTTCTCTCCGTGTAGATGACCACAAGTGGTTCAGAGACTTAAAGAGTCTTCTTAAGTTTGACTTATGCTAAACATGAGAGTTTTCTTGCTTCATGTGGCTACTGAAATGTTTACCTGTACTTTTAATCAAACTCTATATTCCTTTAGGTTACTTTCAATAATAATACATATCTAAGTTTTTAGCATTTTATTATTATTATTTTATAATTACAAAGGCTTTTAAGCATACCTGTCAAGCTAAATTCTGCTTCAGTTCAGCTAAACTTCTTGTTCACTTATTAAACTGAGCAAAAACAGGGCATAAGCATACATCTCATTCTGATCTTCTCTGCATTGTAACTGTGCAGTCTAGAATTCCCTTGCAAAATAGAATCCTAGGATCATTATGGTTGGGAAAGACCTCCAAGATCATCTGGTCCAGCCATCACCCCACTACCAGTGTCACACACTAAACCATGTCCCTAAGCGCCAAGTCCAACCTCTCCTAAGCACCCCCAGTGACGGTGATGCCACCACTTCCTTGGTCAACTCATTCCAATGCCTGACCGCTCTTCTCTGGACACACTCCAGGGCCTTGATGTCCTTCTTGTACTGAAGGGCCCAAAACTGAACAGAGGACTCGAGGTGCAGCCTCACCAGAGCAGAGTACGGGGGGACGATCACCTCCCTGTTCCTGCTGGCTGCACTATTCCTGATACAGGCCAGGACGTCATTGGCCTTCTTGGCCACTGGGCACACAGCCGGCTCATGCTCAGGCAAACATCAATCGGCACCCCCAGATAAACACATGTCAACAATTTACTAAACATGTAAACAGCCTATTACAGTATATGTACTTAATTTTAATCACAGAAGCAATTCTGCAGAAAATTCATTTAGGCATATAAGCCTAAATTCAGAGAAAAATATCCTTTTATGCTTATGTTAAATTTCCTAAATGAAATCCTATGAGTGTTATGTCACTGGAAGTGCAAGTATTAGGTCATTTCATATATTAGATTGTGAAAACATTCCCTTATTCCTACACGTCTGATCTGAATCCTAATTTAGCAGCGTTATAAATATTGACTGCCTCACTAAAAAATTGTATATGGTAAAATCTGCATAATTATGACTTTCATTAGATCAGTAGGAGCTAGCATGAGTTTAAGTATCTCCTAGATGGAGAGCAGATCTGTAGATTAATTTGTTATAATGGTTTCTGCTAGGACTTTCTTAGCTTATACACAAAGCTGAGCTGAAAATAGTATGGGAGGAAACTATCAGAGAGTCTAGATACATTCCACCACAATGAGTAAAAAAAGACTTTCCAAGCTGAAAGTGTAAGTGTACTTCAGTATGTTTGAATACACCTGTTTATTACCCGCAGGTCTTCCTAAATACAATGGGCTTCTTTGTAGGTAAATCCTTTTTGAGGATCAAAGCTTAAATAACTTGGAATGCTCATATTCGTTCTACTAAATAGTACATTAAAATGCTTTCTTACCAGCGTGGAATGCAGCCTAGCACAGCCTTTGATGAACAGCAGAAGGTTGTTCAACACCACCGTTAAAGGGTTTCTAGCATAACATCTTGTGCCTACATAAGCAAACAATTTGTCAAGCAGGAAAGAAGAATTTTGGTTCTGTGCCATCTGCCCGTTTGAAATCGCGTCCCACTTGCAGCACAAAAGGCTTAATTCTGCACTTAACAGGGCAGGAGAAATTGTTGCCAAAATCGCTATCTCAGTTGCCACATTATTTGTTTTTATTACCATAGTTCTGCAAGGAGGTTTTACAGCTTTACACTCTCCAGAAAAAAAATATATATATATAATATACATATATATATATGTAGATATAAATGCAGGCTGCCACAATAAAGCAGGCCCAAGAAATCTGAGAAGACTGAGGCAAAGCTGTTCTCATTTGCATATTATTCTGAAAATCTGCATTTCCCTTGTTTAATATAAAATACCAGTGGGGAGGGATGTGTGGAGAGTTATCAGTGGGGTCTTCAAACAGAAGCATGGTGAGAGACTGAAGAGAGACAGAGAGAGGGGTTTTGTTGCAGTCAGTAAAAAATCTCTCATTTATAAAAATTAATGCTCATTAATTTTATGACCATAGCATTTGTGGGCCATTGATCACGACCACTGTGTGAAGCAGTGTATGAACAGGGCATAAGATGTTCCTGGTCCCAAGGAGCTTTCAGTTAAAGCGTAAAAGAATCAGAAGAGTTAAAAAAGATGAGAACTCAGTGAAATCTGCTGAGTCAATGTGGTGTGCAATTTACTTAGAAAATATATTTGAAAATTCAATGAGCAGCTGAAGTAGCCCAGTGTGCTCAGCAGATAAAAAAAAAAATAAATAAATAAAAAAATAATAATAATAAAAAAAAAATGTTACTGCTAAGACATTAACCAGGAGTTATCTCAAGTTACAAGAACCTCTTGATGTCAGACTGTCCATGTCTATCCACTGGAAAAAAGTATGCAGTCCCTGTGCTATAGGAAACAGCATGAGTCTGTTAACAGCCAGCTTTGTATCATCTATTTTTCTCTCCTTGACCCATCCGTACGGTTAAAAAACCACACCTAAGTTGTTTCCAGGGTCATATTCATCAGTTGTTCCCTCCCCTGAAATTTTTTCTTGCTAAAACTGCTCAGTGATCATCTTTCTCTTGCTCTCCATCGCTTACTTTCCTGATCTATTCCCCTACACTCAGTTCTTTTCGGCAAGCAAAAAGCAGTGGGCAGTGATGGAGCCAAACGTTTTTGCAAATGGCTGACCCCTTCCTTGGCACTCAGCTCACAGAAGAGATTGAAAGGACCTCCCAGACTGTGAAACAGGGAGACAGTAGAGAGACCCCTGGACTTCATTATGTAAGAGTTTGACTATAGTCTGATTCAAAGGAAATAAAATAACGATTCTTGGAGGCAGGGTAGTGTATTGATCAGGTGTTGGTTTTCTTAGCTTGTAGTTACTGCACTGCAGGGAATGCAACATCCTTCTCTCTCTTGAATGCTTTTTATCAGAAGGTACTGCAGACAATTCTCATAGACAATACACACTTCAAACCAGCCCGTAGCACCCCTTATTCCACAGCACTTCAGCAACTCTTCTGACTTGGACTTGGCTTGGAACATACTTGCAGCATAAGAGCCTTTTACAGCTCTGGTGCTTTGATACTACACAGCCTTACGGAACCACAACTGCTACCTTAGCCAGGATGTCGCACGTTATCCTTTTGCCTGGTAAGACACAAGACCTTGTGCATACATTGAGACTGCCCTCCTGCTTCAAGGAACAAGTATTCTGCTCTTCGAATGGAGGACCACCTGTCAACTGTCTCATGTTGCCGAAGGATGCCAGGGCTGCACAATGGTTATCCGGTTTGAGAAGGACAAGTCCCAGAATGTGGTTTTGTCTTATTACTGTGACTCTATGAAGGGAGCAAAATTGATTTAAACTTCAGGCACTTAAGGGGCTTACACTTCACTAATATTCTAATCAAGTTTTGACTCCATTTTATTTCTTTTAGGCAAGCAATGCATACTTCTCTGGTGCTGGGAATGCTGAATTCTTTGGACCTTTACAGTCCTTTGTTCCATCTTTACAGATCTATTACTTTTTCCTGTGGTGTGCATATGATCTGAAAAGTCAAAGGTGAGAGAAACTCTGAAACAGACAAGGGCTCTAACTTAAACCAGCAAAGAAATACTTGCTAACAGTACTAAAAAGATCCAGCATTTAGAAGTCCTCAGTTAGGTACTTAGAAAATGGGACAGTTCAAAAAGTAGTATTTTGGGGCAGTTTAAAATGTAGTATTTTGTATTTATTTGACTGTTTTGAATTGCTTGAGTACATAGGGGTCATACCATTAAGATTATTTTTTCCTACAGCTATGAGTGTAAGCAATTTTATTCATTTTTTTACCCAAAAGTGTAAAGGACTTGTTAAACTGCATACTTTCACAAGCTGAAAATATTAAATATTGTGCAACTCAAAGTAAAATAGTAGGAATTTACGAAGTAGAAATTAAGATCAAACTCTCCAGCTCAGCACTGGCATGGGTGGAATCAAATTTGACTGTGAGTATGGGATATCTCTAGTCATTTACAACGTGACTACTATTTGCTGCACATTGGCTTTCTGGAACAATCTGTATTTACTCAGCTGTTTTACTAGCCTGATCATGATACCTTAGTAGCAAAGATCCCTCTGGCAGATTCCTTGTGGTGCTTCTTGCCTTTAGCAAGTGGGAAACTTTATGCCAACAATTGTGAATTTATATGTGTATTGATGACATTTCGTTTTTGAGAGAATTCTGCCAAATTTCTATGGGAGAAGGCAGTAAGAGCTTTTGTGGAAGAAGCCTTGTTGCTTGACAAAGGGACTGGAAGAAGAATCACCATGTCTTATAAAATAAATTGCTACTGCCAAGACTCAAGCCAGCTATTTTTACTCAGACGAAGGATTCTGTCAGTTAAGTTAAAAAAATTATTTTTTCATACAGAGCTGAACTTCAACTCTCAGTCTGTCAGAACTCAGTCCATTTGAATTGGAAGCAAAGCTGCAGCACATGCATTAATCATTTTCTCTAATGTGGTGTTTATTCATTTTCATTCTGCCACTGCTGGGTAAAAGATTTTGGCAAGAAGCTACTGTATTTGGCAAAAAGCATTCTTCCATGTGTTTTTTTCATGTTACATGTAACATACATGCAACAGTCTGCATAAACACTTTAAACTGAGTCAGTCAAAAGCAATTTAGTACTTCTGGTAATTTTTTAAAAAGTTAAATTTTCAAGCGAGCTCAGCATTCAGCAGTTCCCAGTGAAATGTTTGCTAAAGGTGCTAATGGTAATTAAGTCTTGCCACTGTTGTTGCAATCTAGACATTAACATTGCAGTAAACCAGGGATATAGCTTTACAAAAATAAACAAAATCTCAATACCTGCACCTCTCTACTTTCTTTTTTCTCCTTTTATTTGCAATTTTATTTTTCTTCAAAATACTTTGGACCAGAGTTTTCAGAGTTTCCTCTGAATGTTTGCATAATACAGGACAGCATCAAAGGTCCAATTTTTCCGACTAGCATTTCACAGTATTTCTGCTATTGTATTTCTTTTTAACACGTGGCCCATTAGAAATACCCTGTGGCCATATTTATGACATGAAGCAAAACAAGTAGATTTGGTTGTGTGTTTTGTAACTGAAGCTAGACTTATTTCTACCTTGTTGCTTATGGAGTAACATGATGTTTAATTTGACTAATTTAATTTCAACCTTTAAAAAAAAAAAAAAAAAAAACACGTGGGGAAAATGCAGTAATTGACAAAACATAAATGATTATTTCCCTGAAGCCAAAGTGTCACTATGTAAAAATTAAGTTATTCTTTGATTAGAGGTTCCAGGATTAGGTTTCTCTTTCTATCTTCTGTATTTTTCCTTCTGTTAATTTTTGTTCTTTTGTAGTTTTGAGGAAAATGTCTCTATGAATATATTGAATTTGTTTCTTCACAAACACAAGCAAAAACTGTCTGTTTCATTAGAAATAAAATAGGACACCTCTTAAATCTTGTGGGGCTTTTTCTGTAAATTTTCTGCAAATTTTCTGCAAAACATATTATTCAGGCAGCTTTCTGATCGAGATATAGCCAAGCAAAAAAATAAAAATATATTGTAAATTCTCTCATTCACAGTGGACAAAATTTGTAGAAAACAAATTAGTTTTTCTTTAGAGAATCTTTGTTCTTTTTCTTCTCTGCTGACTCTGCTGTGTATCTCTTTTTAAACAATTAACGCAGAGTACCGAAGCCTCCCTCTTCAAAATCAAAATATTCCTGTCTAAACCAAACATGTACAAATACTTGGTGTGAAGCCTTCAGTTCTTAAAACATCATCAACAAACAAAAATATTTACCTTTGGGGCTGGAATAGGAGATACAGAACTGCACCACGGAGTTCTTCACAACTTTCCCAAGAAGTCTTAACATTTTGCCTTTTACTTTTTAGTGGTTGCATTTTAAGCCTTTTTTTTTTTTTTCTTTCTCCCCACTGTGCAGATTAAAGGCTTCCTTCAAAAAATGAAAGCTGAAATTCTCAGGTAGGACCCTGACTCCTAAACCTGGGAATTTAAAGAACAAAATATTTGGCAACACTGCTATGACTAATCACTCCAATGAAGGAAATTGTGTTTTCATTGATCTTTAGTCAGGAAGATAGCTCCTGAACTGTCCTTGCTATGCATCAAGGGACAAAGCTGCAAATGACCACTTTGCTTTTTAACTTTTTAACTTTTAAGCCTGATTACAGCACCTGACCTCTTCTCTGACATGATACACCTGTCGGCAGTTTGATGTACTTATAATATATATTGGCTGAGGGACATGTCATGGGATGTCAGTGTCACAGTTTGTGTTAAAATAAATGCATGTTTGTGGGAAGTGAGAGACCTTGGCCTGTTCCCATTTCTGTCACTGATGGCTTGGTGACCTTGGGCAAGTCACAGACTCGAGGCTTCCGCTTGGCTTCTCTGTGCGATGCTGTCTGAGTACCTTGCGTTCGGGGATACTTGTACAAGGTCAGATTATTCTTTGAGAGTATTCTGGAAGTTAGTTTTCTACTCCCCTTTGTCCTGATGTCCATGCACTCCCTACCGAGATTAAACAAACCAAAATACCCACACCAAGTGTCTGAATATGTACAGTTTCAGTATTTCTTCAACAACTACAGGGAATAGAAGTGCTACCAACAACCAGAATCTAAATAATCACAGGCAAAACTTTACTTGAAATGCAAAACAGGCATTAGGTGCGTGAGGGAAGAGAGCAAGAAATGTTGAAAGACACAAATGCTAGTTAAGTGCCTGTCTTTCTTTTGTAGTCACTGTCTTCTATTTAAAAGACAACTGGTAAAAGTTTCCATGGTTCCTGCCCTTTCTGTGCTACATTCTCTGCCCAGAGACATTTTTTTCTGCTATAGGCATGCATCTTTGGATGTGGAAAGCTCCAATAAGGAATGAATATGCACAGCAATGCCGCAGGCAATGACAGGGGCTGCAACAGTGATTTAACTTTAGGCTGTAGTAGAAGATTCGGAATCAATTTTTCAGTCAGACTAACAGTTGGATTGAATTTCATTTTACCAGACTGCCCTTCTGAATTAATGTTTGTTTTTCTGTCTTTAAGAGGAATTGAGGTTCATCCTCTATAAATAAGAGGTGCGTGAAACTCTTAGGGTTTCACAGAGTTTATCTTTAAAAAGAATAGCTCAAGGTAGACAGCCGAGGAAAGGCTTAGAAGATGATATGGCTCTCTTAGAAACCTTTCTACAACTGATTGGTGGTGCTGAATGTTCCTGCCTGCTATCTAACCCTCTGCCTCTGGAGCGGTAGAGACCTTGCCAGGGCTAGCCCAGTGCTGAGAGGGAATGTGGTTTTTGTTCCCAGGAGCTGCTCAGTACAAACCCTGCTCAAGGAGGCGAGAGGCCTTCTGCATGTAAGGGAGAGGTAAACAAAGGCAGAACAGGAAGGATGGTCTCTGACAGGAAGACTTTGGAGCTGGTAAGACTGAGCTTCAGCGTTAGCCTTTCAGGTTCTGTCACTTCTCACCTAACTTCAGCAGTCACTTAGTACAGAACTCAGTTGCATGTCCCTAAAGTGAAGTTAATACACAGAAGCATTGAAGAGGAATCTGTCCATGTGATGTTTACATCAAAACTAATAGATAAATGCAGAGATAAGTAGCTCGAATAAGAAAAATGGTTATGAAGTCTACATAGACATCTGAATCCTGCATTTTCTCCCTTTGATGTTATCAGCTTAATGGGGCATAACCATATAGCTACCTATCAGGAAGGTCATTTAAAAGAATCATTATTCACATGTCTATTATACATTGCATCAAGGAATCTTTGTTATTACATTAGAACTGTAAATGGCTGCTTGCAAAGTAAATTAATTATTCTCTCCTGAAGCTTATCTGTGTAAACATATAAATGAAAGCCAAACATCCATATATACATTCACAATTTCTAATACTAAATTGAGACTCTCTGTGTACATATGTTACATCCTATCTGTGTTCCTGGTACTTAATTCAGCCATCACAATACTATAACCATGTATAGCACGTGGCAACGGGCAACTGTAAACCTGTGGTAAGAATTTTGTTCTGCATCATTTGGGGCTGTATCCTGTAACTGAGTTATAACTGAATTCTCGCTAAGGTTTGGTTGACTTTTATAGCCTGTTATGTTGGCAACAGAAATATTGTGGAGGTTCTTCAGGCCACTGGTGCCTTCTACTGTTTATTCTTATTCCAAAATTTCTACTAAGGCTGAGGGCTTCCCTTTGAATATTTCACAACAGTGAACACCTATAACAGTGGCATTTCATTATGTCAAATGTAAAAAAGGTCTGTGATGTTTGTCTGTGATGTATTTTCTGTGATATATTTAACAGGGATTCTTCTATCTCCCTATGTGCAAAGTTGAATAAATTCAGACTTTCTTCTAACACAGTTCATATTCAAGGGCTGCACAGTCTGTGAGAACTCAAATTATCGGTTACTTGGGAAAGATCTATTTATTTAACTCATGGTGGCACTTAAATCAGGAAATGTTTTGTGTTTCAAAAAATTGGAAAGTAATTATTTAAAGTAATATATATATAATGGAGCTATAGCTTTAAAATAAAACAGTCTCCCCCCAAATAACCAAAAAAAAAAAAAAAAAAAAAAAAAAAAAAAGAAAGAAATTAAAAACTTTGCTCATTGGAATAAAATGTAATGATCTCTTGGATCTTGCAGTAAATTGATATTATTCCAACTTTTTTTTAATCCGACACACGTTCATAGAAACCTATTCTCTCGGTATAGCCCCCTGACATAGAGTTAATTTAGAGAAGATTTGGGAGTATGATGCAATATCAGCTGCTTTTGCATAACTCATCACTGTTTTCATTTGAAATCTCTCATTAGGACTCATATTACTGTTTGGAAAGTTACTCTGTTCTTTCCTTTTCAATGGCTGAGTCGATTTGGTAAACTTCTAAGTATATTCAATATGCTGACTATAAAAAATAAGCTGAAGAACATACTGGATATAAAATGATAACTTTATTCATATCAAAATGAGGACTTCAGGCTAAGATGCTAAGTGAAAATTCCAGGTTTACAAGTAAACAAAAATAGATTTTTGTACGCAAACAAATAAGAACTTAGTGTCCAAATTCTCTTCTGATACATTTTCCAGGGATTCGGTTTTCATGAATTCTTTCTTAAATTTTGAACAAAAATCCCAACAATTAATTGAGCTATATCTTTAAATGCCACCTAGAATGTGATTGATGATCAATTCTGTGTTTTAAAACGTGTGTTTTACAATATCAGAGAAAAGCCTGAAAAAAATCACTCACCAAAGACAATTAATTTTTTGCAGTGTTTTATTTTAAAAAGCTCATGTGCCTAGTATTCTCAGATTGTCTGCAACTAGTTTTGTAGTTGAATTTGCTTCCATACATTATTACATTAAATTTTATTTTAGTTAAAGCAAAAACCACCCACTTGTTTCCTATTAAAGCTATTGTACAGAGAAAAATGAAGTAAATTAAATCATCCTTTTATGCTTTTTCTCCTTAAATCTATTCAGTAAGTCATTTTAAAATCAGTATCATCCTGAAACTCAACAAACATTTTCCAAAATGTTATTTATATTCTTAAAATATGTCTTCTTACCGTTTACAGTAGTTGAAATGATTCAGTTACACTTACAATATTTTTAAAGGTGCCACAGAATCCCACATGAAGTATTATTTAGATCTGTCAACGTTATATATCGACTTCATAAAATGCTACAAGCCCAATCTGAAAACACGAGGATTACATTGCACTTGTTCTCTTTATATATTTTTTAAAAGTTAAATGACCATGCATCCAAAGAAAAAAAATTGAAACACAGCATGTGCAATTAAGAATTTCTTGTAGTTACCAAACTTGCTGACTGCTAAAACTGAGTCAATAGAGTTCATATTAATTGAAATTTGGCAGTGTCGAGGGCAAATGTTAAGTTGAAATAGACAGTATTTTAAATCTGTTTTGCCATTCAGATGCATATAATCCACTGAGTTCTGACAAACGTGGGCCTTGTAGACCTTACAGATTCAGCCCAGGGTTCGACCAGTCAGGTTAAATTTCCTGACCCACTTTTGCTACTCTGATTGTGACCATTGCTCAGAAGAAAAAAAAAAAAAAAAGAAAAAAAAGAAGAAAAACCCTACACATCTACACATACACACACACCGAGACCTCCAAAAGAATCATCATGGAAGCTCAGTGAATTTCATTTCTTCTGTGACAATTCTTATTCAACCTGTTAATAAAGCAAATCACTAAAAAAAAAAAAAAAAAAAAAAATGGAGGTGTTGAGAATGAAATCCTCCTTAATTAGGTAACCGTACTGGATTTTGTTTGCATTGATACAGATTTGATAGTTTTCTTCTTTGACCAGAATTATTGACTTATGTTTTTTACATATGAAGCAAGAGAAAAGCAGTGATAAAATATCAAGTTAGTTTTCAGAGCAGAGAAGTTATAGAAATCCATGTAATAAATGGAAATGTGTGCCAGCAGGAACGCATGTGTTGTGAGCGACCAGGGAAACAGGTCTGTGTCACTTCGGCAGCGTTCCCAAAGGACTGTGCTTGGGGTACCAGCCAGCGGTCCTCTCCAAACGTCCCAGTGTTGCAACAGGGAAAATGTGCTGTGGTCCAGACAACCTTACTGCGTGAGATCCTGCAGGTTACTTACATCAGCCCAAAAGGAAACAAAATCTACTTAATATTTTCCTGAGGGGAAAAAAAAAAAAAAAAAAAAAAAAAAAAAAAAGCTAATCTCATATGAAACTTCCATATTTCTTCACCTGACTGTTTTTAAATACAAGTAACATACATATGGGATACCTTTGTTTTGAACATCTGTTGTGAGATTAAAATAAGATCTTAATTTTTGGTATGCTATTGATGTTAAAAAAATGTAAGGATAGAAAGCATTATTAGCTATCTGCTGGTTGACAAGAGGGCAGGATTAGGTTTCTTTAAGGGAATTACACTTTTGATGACCCCGCTACATATAAAACATGTTAGCTAATGGGGGTGCAGAGGGGGCAGATTTAAGTGTTTGATCAGGAAATCCTGCATGAGCATATTGGATGGAAATTTGATTAGTAACCTTAGTGACAAGGGGATCAGATCCACTCTCTACATACAATCAGATCTGGCAGTACATGCTTTTTTGTCTCTTTGAAGGAAGGGAACATTTGTACAGAATCAAGACAGCGTATTGGATAATTTAGAAAGCTGTTACATATTGAAACCTGGAAAATCACCTTTTTTATTTTATTTTGGAAATATGCTCGCAGTTATCCTGGTGTGTTTTTTCTTTAGGAGGAAAAAAAAAAAAAAAGAGAGAGACAGACAGAAGAATAAAAAAAGAAGAGTAAGGCTTTAGGATTTACAAGAAAAAGTTTTCTGAAAATAGGATTTTTCTAAAAGCTGTTTTTTTCCTCACTCTTGTAAAGAATATCGGAAAAGGAAGAGGATGAGAAAAATAATAATTTTATCTATATTTACTTTATATTTCTGCAACAGTATCATTGTGCTTTTATACTAGTTGTAAGTCTTACATCTATCGAGAAAGTTGGTTTAGTTTTGAAAGTCTGTTTATTTTTTTTAGATCATTACAGAAGGCTATCATGTTTTTAACTAACGTGTTAAAAATAAATATTTCTATGTTTTGATACCAAAGCTCTTTTATTTGTATTTGATTTTTGAGGGGAGCTCAAACGAGAAATCAAAAGGCCTCCCTTTTTCTTTGGTGAGAAGTGTAAATTGAGGATGATAATTTGGCAACGCCGGTTCGCACTAGCCAAGCATCTGGACCCAACTGTTTGTTTTACAAAGAAAGAGGGAAAAACAAACTACCTCCTACTCTCAAATACCTTGTGCGTGAAGGAGACCAATATTGCATGGAGCTGCACGGCAATTTTAGTGTAGAAGTAGTGTGGTCGTATTGTGCTTACCCAGCTGCCTGTACACGTGGAGAATAAAGCGGTTCAGTGAATCCATTTAGGAGCCTTAGCTGTGCAGAGCAGAGTCTGAGGGAAGAGGCGGTGAGGTCCGATGGAGCATTGGCACGCGAGGGAGGAAGTCTTGCTGACTGTGGGCCGCCATACAGAACAGAAGAACCAGGTTCAAATGCTGGCTCTGCTACTGACCTCAAATAAGTCATTTCCTATGTCTTTGCTCCCTCTTCCGCTGACCTACTGTGTTGTGATTTCCAGTTATTGAGGGTTGGGATGAGGGCTGGGAGCATCTACCACATGTCAGTACAGCATTTAGCATCAGCGGCTCTCAGGCTGTGTTTGAGCGTCAGGATGCTACTGTATTATAAATAAGATTCAGTTATCACAGGAAATCCTGGCACCTGGCAAGCCAGGCTGTTCCTGTGCTTTAAACTGAGTGTAGACTTGAGCTCTCAATTACTTGGGGGGTTCATATTTTTAAGGACAATACTATGGAAATTCAGGATGTAGAATCAGCTTTTGAGTTTGAAAAGGAAAAACACGTCAAATTTTCCAGCGTGTTGTGGAAAAAAGTACTCAGAGTAACCTTTTTATACAAAAGTCCACTGCTATAAGTAATTAAGTAATAACATCTGATGACACAAGGACTGTCATCTGTTTAAACTCAAAAAACTGGAAAGCTTGAGGAGCCTAGATATCAGATAACAGGAGTGCCTGCGTTGTAGAGCTCCTTAGTGACTCCAGACTTGGGGTGGTTGAAAATTAATGATTGAAAATACTAATTTTTTAAAAAGCCCTGCATTCAGGAAAAAATAGGCAAACGCCATGGGAATGGTTCTTAGCAGCCTCAGATCTTTAACCAGCTTTGCTCCTCTGATGGCAGTGGGACATCTTTTTCTTTGTATGTACATAAACTACAGGAGAGCCGGGCTCCGGGTGTATTATCTGAACCCAGACGTAGAACAGTCTTGGGACATGGTGAAGAATTTGCGATTTATTTTCTAGAAGTAGTTAAATGAGTATTAGCCTTTCCAATCAGTCTGATAAAAGTATTTTACATTTTGTTTATACAATAGTCTCACAAGAACACCAATACCTTTCATTGTCATTAATTCTTCTAATCGTTAAAAATAACACACCCAGCAGTTTAAGGCCTTAGGATATGGTAAATGTTTGGGGTTGTGTTTTTTTTACATCTTACTACTTGATGTCAAAATACTTAGAATTGTTTTCTCCTTATAACTATTTTTTTTTCTCTTTTTAATATTATGGTCCTAATTGCAGAGAGTTATAAAAGAATGACAAAATATAGTGGGAAAAAAGATTCTGATCAGATTATAAAGGCTAACAACTAACCAGCAAAGTAGAACTTTTTTTTTAACACCATCCAATGATGTCACCAGTTTGAGGTTTCTCTGGGACTTTATTAAAATGTTTGTGACAGAGCCAATGTAAACCATCCTAAATCTAACACAGAGCTGAAAGGACTGATTTTAGGGAATGCAAAGATATGGATCATTGGGTCTGTCGAAGCGGCATCTTGAGCCAATTATTGGTGTCATCTTGAGCCAATTTAATCAATCCAAGGGGGACTCAAAGGGGGTGGGGGTGCAGGGTTGCAAGTGTTGGTCAAACATTCTGGCAAAAGTGCATTTGTTGTAACAGCAGCCAACCCCTAGTGTGTTGATTTACTTCCTATACATCTTGTTTTGCACATACTGTAAATAACTGATCAATCATTGGAACTTCTTTTAAGTTTTTAATTGCTGGGTATTTTTTAACATAATGTGATTGTACGTGTAAAAATGTGAGCTTAAATTTATTTAAGACACTTCTAAAGTGGAGGTAATTTACTGTAAAAGAACCTGAAATACCATACAGTGTTATTTTCAAAATAGTAAAAGAATATAAACATATTTCTAAAGAGTAACATCTACTGACATTATCTGAGCCTAGTCTAGTACACAAGTAAGCCTATGGCTTGTAATTTTTATGATATGAACTACTCACACAGTGCAAAGGCTACTCAGTTGAGTAAAGCTAACCCACGCCACAATTATTAGTAAAACAGAACGTGAGGATTGCCATTCTTAAAGATTAATATTGTAATTTTGCTTTATCTTGACAGATCTCTATCAAGTCTGCAATCAGAAAATATATGTGAAAAATAATTTAATTGAAATTATACTCAAAGCCTCTTTTAAAGGCTTTTGTTCTGCTTTTTTTTTTTTTTTTTTTCTTTAGAATAACATAATGCTGTTGTATGATTAAGAGAGTTTTATAAGAGTTAAAATCCTGCAAACTCTCCCTTTTCATCACTCAGATTTTTCTGCTGGATGAGTCTTTTCAAGTCAGTCTTTGCAAGTTATTGTACATATTCTCCTGTATAATTTATATGTAGTTTCCATTTATAATACATTGGTGCTTGGATACTGAAATTTTAGGTCAAAAATTTTTCCAGGTAATTCTACAATTTGTGTCTAGCATTATTTAAAGATAGAAACATGGTTAACTTCTACAAATACATATAGGTAACAATAATGACAGACGGTAGAAACAGCATACAAACCCATGCATATTAGGATTAAAGATACATTTCTTACATGTGATAAATGTGCATTTTAAGTATGTCTCATAAAGATCATCTACAAATATTCAAACTAAATTAGTGAGAAAGGGATATTTGTTTTGGATAAGATGTCTTGGAAAAGCAATTCACATGTTTTGGAACTGTTAACACTGCACCAAGTTATGTCACACTGCAGCACAGAAACGACAATGCAATGAGATGGAATGCGAGATGAGACGATAAAATGAAAGCTAAAATTTAAAGAAGTACACACTCAACTTTACTATTGCATCTTTGCCGTTTAAAAAACCTGACTATTTGCTTTAAGATATCCCAGCAGATGAAGAAACAAACACTTGGGTAAGTGTCCAAAAACAGTCTCTTCTACTTTACTGCATTTCCTCATTGGGCCTGTTTTCCCTTCAAGACATCTTTCTTTCTTCTAAACGCACACGGCAAAAATAACAACAAATACACTGAAGGACATTCACAGTGTGTTTACTTCACTCTACACCTATGCTAATTCTTTGCATGCCCACTGTTCTAAGTGCATATTTCTCTTCAGTATAAAGAATGAAAATCTTCTCATGGGTAGACAGGCAAAAGGCCAGCAACTCCACAATGTTGAGGGTATTTCAGAATAGGTACTGAAATCTCTGCAGCAGGATCTGCTTCTTGCAGTAGAGGAAGAAAATGTATGGCAGTAGAGCAGCAATTTAATGGGGGAGAAAACATAAGGTGAATCAAAACTGCAGTACTTAAGTAATTTGAAATCTGATTTTTCAAATAAATATCTTCTGAAAAAGTATTAGTTTGTTTGACAGTGAATTAGTTCTGTATTTCAGCAGCAGAAAGAAGTTGATTTTTAAATTTAAGATGCAAGGCATGGCAGCTTACAAGGATTACATAAATTCCTGTTCCTCATTGCATTCACAGCTCTGAAAATTTTATTAGTGTTTAATTTGTCACAAAAAAGAACATTTTTATTGTATTTATAAGTGGTAGTATATTTTTTAATCACTCCAATTCAGTATACATTTTCATCTTAGACTTAGCAATATATTTATGATGGGTCAACTTCAGTTATAATCTGCTGGCTCTAGGTCTGTAATTTATTATTTGCTCTAAAGGATCAGGTCCAGAGTTTAAATGTCCCTTGCTGAAAGTTTATACCAGTCAGGACAGAAAATTATTCTCTATGCCTAGGTTGAAGTACATTACTTCTTTATTGAATTAATTATGATAAGGATCATAACTTTAAACTAGGGGTGAGGTGCTGGCTTTCTACTAGGATTGCTTGAAGCAATTTTCATCTGAACATTTTTGTAGAGTTATTGAGTCTGGCAGGTCTGAACTTTACGAGTGAGTAACTTTCTCCACAACTTAAAAGAGGTTGGACATTGATCCAGGCAAAGGTTTACCATATCCCATGTCTGTAGCCAGAAAAATTTGCACTGCATACTGAACAAATAACTACAGAACCAAATTAAACACATCTTATGAGCTTTTAAAATAAAAGCAATGCTGGCTCTTTCCCTGAGGGATTGATCAGGGAACTGAATTAATAAGACAGCTCTACTTCTTTTTTGTTTGTTTGAAATAGAAGTCTAAAATGATTTTTGGTCAAGAAAGAATTAGTCTACTATGTCTGTTTAATCATATGTGTTTAAACACTAATTTTATATCTCTATCAGATTGAAGAAAGTTGGACTTCAAAAGCAGGTAAAGATGTTAATCCTACCATGACTGTTCCCTCCCAATTAGATAAAAGGCCTATGAACAATGGAAGTAAATTACTGATCTTTGAAAAATTAAAAATCACTTAGGAAAGAAGAAAAACAATCAATTTCAGAAAAGCAGGTTCCAAACACTGTTCTGTTGTCTTGAGTCAAACACTCAGAGTTCATGCTAGACCATAAACAAGAGACCCTCTGGAAGAACTGTGGTTTAAGTGACTTACACAGTATCATGTAAGAATTCTGTAGCTCAGATTGGATTAAGAATCCTTTCTTTTGGGTAAGAGTTGACTACTTTTCATTCACTTTGTGTAGCTTTACCTATGTTACACCTACTTTTTCAGAGTGAGACAGCAGGCTCATCTAGCAACCTCATTCAGATAACTGCTCGGGAAAAATAACAAGTAACTCAGTAAAACACTTTGGAATTTCAGAGCTCTATCTATTAAAAGACTGAAACTCAATTTAACTTTTTAGAGGTTATTTTGTAATAACTCCCTTTCAGTTCTATAGGCTTACTGAGTCTTATGCTGCATTATAAATATAAGTCAATTTTGATATATTTATTTTTACCTTGTGTAAATCAGTAAATGTTTTAGTTCTGCCCATTTACCATTATTCACTTCCTGTTCAAAATAAGGGCAATGCAAATGCAAAACCTGTGTTCTGTAGGGTAGTGTATCCTGTAAACTACACTGGCATATAGAAGATGATCTCCTGTCCTAAAACAAAAGAACTAAAAACATTAAATGGTTGCTGTGCAGATTAAAGAAAGAAAGAAGAAAAGAACATTCATACCACCCCTATTTGGGGGTCTTTCTGCCAATTTTTCACATTCTTAAATTTAATGGAATACCCTGAAAATGTAAGCTCACTGCTAGCTGGAATAGGAAAGACAGCTATAATACTCAGCAAGGAACTGATGACACACAAAAGGAGAAAGAGAGAGAGAGAGAGATTTTACTTTTGTGATGTGATCGCTTCTTACACAGTGCATACAGGTTTGGTCATCATAGCTTGGAATTGCATAGCAGATCCAGATAAGATGTGCAATGGAGCAACAATTAAAATGAAAAGCATAACACATGTTCCATCAAGGGAGATAAGCAGAGTAGGATTCTATCCTGAAAGAAGTGTTTGGTCAGGACACGTAGAATAGGACAGAGATCAATATAGAATTTGGAAGTGTTAAATAAATGCTACTAAGAGAGTTAGAAATGTTTCTTCACTGTTTTTCCCCAAATGGAACTTACAGACTGTCCACTGAATTTGTCAAGCAATAGATTTTAAACAATTTTTGTGTGTGTGAATAACTAGACTATGAAATTTGCAGCCATCAAATGTTTGAGGTAAAAAAAGGGTCTTAAAAAGAAGTTACACAAGTTTTAGGAGTGTAGTCATCAATGGCTACTAATCAAAGTAGCAAGGGTTCAAACTTCATTTCTGGAAGCCCCTCATGCACTCATTACTAGATGCTGGGCAGTTATACGAAAGAACATACTGGTCTCAGCTTCTGTTTCTCTTCAAGACCATGCTACTGGCAGCTATGAAAGACTGTAGGCCAGGTAGGCCAGTCATGGATGTTTGTAGCTCCTGCCACTAGTAGTAGCCACTGCCGTTACCTTTCCTCCAATACCAGCTATACTTTGGGAAGTCAGATGTGTTTGATCTTGACTATATTTTCTAAAGGTCTCTTTTATTCCGCATCTTGTTCCTGTTGACTGTGCAGCCTGCCTGGATTTTCTGCATGAAAAACCTGTGTCCAGTACCACATTCAATGCCAATATATATGCTACTAATAATACAAGATAGAATGAAAATACTTACAGTTTTTAAGAGTGTTCATTTAGTATTGGAGATGCCCTGAACAATTATTCAGATGAGTGCTTCTTTGGAACATCAGCACAAACAAGCTGTAAGTCCTGTTGATCTGGTTGTTTCATGTCCTCATGCCCTGTTATCTCAACCTTTTGAGTTTGTTTCCTGCCTAAAGCCAGTAGGGAAAAGGCCATGGGCACCATGCTTGGTGCCCCCTTTAATCTTGTCTCTTTTGGCATCTGCACAAGCTATTTTTTCCTCCATTGTAGTTGCTCTTCAGGGCTAATAAATGAATATGAGCAAACTCTTAGGCTAACATCATCATTTGTAACCAGTTTTCCACCATATGGAAATGGAGCATCACTTATAAAAGACAGTGGAGCATCTCAGAATCCCAAATCACATTGATGACTTCTATCTATTTCCCCATTATTTATGGGTAGGCAGTCCTTTGGGATTTTGGCATCTCCTACATACATGGTGCCATTTCGATTTTTGCTTTTCTTCCTAAACAGTGCTAAGTGTTTTTTGCTCTTCTTCCTAAACAAAGCATGTATTGGCAAAAAGCAATATGGCGCTGATGTTACTTATAGGACCATATCCAGCTATCATCTGATCTTAATTATTCTATTTAAGAAATCAGTAATTTTGGCTGTGTTTTCTACCAACCCTACACAAGAGAGACAACTGGTCTCATATTTCTATTGCTGCCCCATGGGTGAAGGTATAACTATATATTAGGCCTTTTCAATTTATAGCATATTTTAAGAGTCTCATTTCTGGTACTGAACATAACTGAAATAACATTAAAGCATATGATGTCTTCCAAAGAGAAGACTGTACACAAATGGAAGCATCGGATGTTACTTATTTATCCTTGTTTATATTATATAAAAAACATGTAACACCTTATTTATTTCCATTTACTATTTATTTTTATTTATTCTTGCGTTATTTCTTCTTTGAGGAAACATACCTGTAAACTCTAATAACTAGTTAAATGGAAATAGTGTTTTTCATGCTTTTTTGTTGCTTTCTCAGTCATTGCCTACAATAATGTTCATTACTCAAAAAAAAAAAAAAAAAAAAAAAAAAAAAGTTTGCTTTTCTCCTTTGTGCCTAAGTAGGGTACTTTGTACTGCTGCTGAGAAGTTTTTCCAAAGTAATGTAATCCACCAAATTTCTTCCACCTTTTTTCTTGCAGCCTTAGTTTGAGATGATTGCTGCAATGCTGTTGATGTGTTTGGGTTAGTTTTGGTGAACTCTGTATTCTCCCTTTTTTCTTACAGTATTTTGAATTCTGTTTAAAAGATACTGTATCAGAGCTGGCTGCTTCCATAAACTCCATTCTTGGATGGGATGATTTTCTTTATTTGGCAAAAGTTCATTTCCGAATTTTCTTGTTTCTCTTTCCAAGAGTTTTGCTCTGAATTACAATAATTATCATATCTTTTGTCAGGGATCCATCCCTTCCCCATAAGCTTCTTAGCCAGCGTGATTTATGCTGCAAATCTTATGAGTAGCAAAGTCTTTTAGCACCACCTTTTTCTATTTGCTTAACATATTTTTCTTTGGTTTTCTTCATATCCATCAGCTTAGGTCTTCTCATGCTTCTTTAATGCAATTAGTTAATAGCTTGCTTACTCCTCTTGATTAACTCAAGCACCTTAAAGCACTTGCTATCAGAAATACAGATCAGTTCTGCCTGTTCTCCCTGTGGCTATAGCCCAGGGTTTGCAGATTCTGAGCACGTCTGTGGGAACATGTGCAGGCTGATTGCTCTGCCTGTGCTCCATGCGAGTTAGGGGCTGTGTCACAGCATGGAGCTGGACCTGAAGTAGGAAGCCCTGTTGAAACTGACCCATAACTTGAGTCCATGTTTGTGGCCTTTCCAAAACCAATTCATTGTTTTATGAGAGCGATTAAAAGAACTACTATAAAGCTGTTTTGTCCATCGATCACTTGTCAAGATTTGTCTTCTGTTAAGTATTTAGACATGTGAGGTGACTTTTTGAGAACTTAAGGAAGCAATTGAGTTGACAAAAACATTGTTTTTGATAATAACAGTAATAATGATAATGTGAGGTGTAGCTATGGTAGCAAATATTTCCCCTGAAAGGGGAGTCCAATTCTTCTGTTTCTCCATGCTCAACAAGTGGTGCATCTGGCCAGGTGGAGAAAGCTCAAGGCTCTGCATGCTGCTGAACAGCCCTGAACATCCAGCCTTCATGTTTCCATGACAGAAATGGAGTTGCCCTAGCTGCCAATTCTGATCATTACTGAAAACCAGGCCCCTTTAATTCTGCTTGCTAAAGAGAGCCAGAGGCTTCCCCCACAGCAAATTTTCCTCAAAATATTTTGCCGAGGCTTTTCCTTCCCCTTATGCCTGGGCAACTTGTCCAGTGCATACGCTGAAAGGAGAGGAGATGAAATCAGGACACTACCTCTTGCACTGCAATAGTAAGTCTTCTACTTCCTTGGGCCTCTGAAATAAAAGAAAAAAAAAAAAAAAAAAAATATATATATATATATATGATCTTTCATGTATATTTCCTTAAGGTAATAAATGCAAAGGAATAACTAAAGCAGTGAAGAGGAGAGAGCTGGTTTCTGTTGTTGTTGTTTTGTTTTGTTTTCCCTCTATAGTAAGGAATTGATTTATAATAAATGAGATGCTGCCCAGGCTGCCCAGAGCAGCTGCGGCTGCCCCATCCCTGGCAGTGCCCAAGGCCAGGCTGGATGGGGCTGGGGGCAGCCTGGGCTGCTGGGGGGGGCCCTGCCCAGGGCAGGGATTTGGAATCAGGGGATCATTAAGGTCTCTTCCAACCCAAGCAATCCTATGGTTCCATGATTCTATTGTTTTGTAACAAATCCTTTCCATCATACCAAAACATAAGTTTTCTTCTAAGGCAGTTGGAAAGCTTTTCTCACAGACAGAAGAACAGCTCAGTCCTAATGTGCAAAACACTTCAAAGCCTTGCAAATTCTGAATTTTGCAAGTATCATTATTGCATCGTATTCTTTTCACATAAAATAGACAAAAAGTATTTTGAAAAGTTTTCTAGCACCTTACATGAACACTTCTGGTGAAAGTGGTGAATATGCATTGGCTCTGATAATCAACCTGGTTTTATGCAGGCCTGTAACATTTACCTTCTTATTTTGATTGCCCGTAGTTAACTTTGCCAATAACGGTTTTCTCCTAGCACCACCATTTTGTACAGAGTGCAGAAATACTAGTTTTTCTTTCAACATATTTGTTTATATGTATACACTTTATAATATACTAATGTTATTTTACTGATATTTTTAAGACTTTTTCATGTTTGGAAGTTGTCACTGCATTTAATTTTTTCTTTGTTGTGGTTTTTGCACCCTATTATAGATTAATGAAGTGTTCAAAAGAGATAGAAACCTACTTTAATGACAACGTTAAACCTCAGGCCAGATTAATTACAGCACAATAACATTCTTTTTTTGCCGTAACAGCTGAAGAAGGTTGTGTCAACAGGATGGAATTTGACTCAGGTTGTATCACCCCTTTTTGGAACTGCATGTAAATTATGGGTGCATAGAACATGTGGACAGTGAGTGTGTATTACTGCGAATTTGACTTTGGATGGAAAACATCTGCATTATTAATAATCCTTTGAGAGACAACCGTCCAAAAATATGCCTTTGGAAATCAACATTCTTGATTTCTTGAATTAGCCAAAGTAATTAGTCTGTGACAAGCTGATTTCTAGTCAGCATAGAACATTGTCAGGATGGCCTTGCGTCTGCTTGCAAAGCATGATGGAAACATATTCCACCTTTCACAGCATCTCTCAGTATCATATCTCAGGCTTTCACTCCCAAGAAAGCAAGTACTATTTATTTAATCAAATCTCCAGTGATCAATCTTTGAATATTATCGTTTCTTGTTCTCCTTTAATAGTTTAAATAAGAAGATAAAATAAGATTAAATATCAGTGACCGTAAAGTCCAGTTTAAACCAGCTTTCATAATCAATAATAGGTTTCATTCAAAACAGCAAAGCATGGAGAGAAAATACTTGTGACTTACCAACAATGTAAATCCCTGGCACCCTATCTATCACTGTTAACAGAAGATCCTGTTCGAGGACATTGCAAAATGATCCTACTTGTTTACATTTCTTGTTAAAAACAACTGATAGAATGAGTTTGAAATTTATCTTGCATGCTAAGGACGAGCCTCAACAATGTCAGCTTGTTCTCACATTTAAAGTCTTGTGAAAAAATAATTAGAAAACAATATGAACTTCTAATACATCAAGTATTTTAGCTTTCATATCCAGATCAAATTCTTCTTGACACCAATTGTAAGGCTGCAGCGCGTACTTAATGACAGTCAGACGCAATTTTCTTGATGTCAGTGAGATTTTTCGAGTACATGGAAAAAGGCTGTAGTCCATCAGAACTCATGCTTAACTTAGCACTGAACTGACTGCTCAATGCTGAATGCATGTTTAGATGCTCTGCTGTGGGCAAGCACTGAGCAGAAACCTGTGCTGCTGTAGAATTTGGTAAATAATGAACTTTTGCCCCAGACTAGAGATTTTCTTCATAAAGCCAAAGCCTGTTTGGTGCTGTCACAGTTTTCACACTTTGCTCGGTAGATAGATACTTCTACTATCCCACTTCTGATGGCAAAGCATAACATTGCTGAGAATGCTGAAATAGCTGCTTTCAAACACAGATGATAATATTGTAGTGGTGGGCATTGTAAAGAAACAGAAGTTAAAGAGGAAGGTCAAGGCTGAGGCTGTCCTGTGAGAACAGCTGATCTTATGAAATGTTTTTACTAATATGGCTCTGAATCTCATGAGAACAACACATAGGTAGATGAGGAACTCATTATTCTTAAGATATAAGTAATACTTATATCTTAAGATATAAGTAAAATCTGTTCAGGGCTTATAGAAGTAAGTGGTACTCGCTTGTGGTACCAGTTGCAGGGATTGTTTCAGACAGCTCTTTTAATCCATGATTTTATTGGAAGGTAACAGTCAACAATTCAAAGAGCGCAAAGATTTTGATTGTGTCTGAACAGCTTCTGTACTAGTTGCATACTAAAGGCCAAGCCCACTCACGGTACAAACTGACAAAGCTTTACTCAAGTCCCTCTGGCTCTAATTTAACACTTTCTTCAGCAGGAGCATTAAAACTGTTTTTTGTTTTGTTTGTTTTTTGTTTGTTTGTTTGTTTTTGTTTGTTTTGTTTTTTGTTTGTTTGTTTGTTTTGTTTTTTGTTTGTGTGTGTGTGTGTGTTTTTTGTTTTGCTTTGTTTTAGCAGAGCTGAGTGCCCAAGGAAAGAGCCTGTGGATCAGACAAAACCAGCATATCTATTTGAGATCCCTGTTTATTTTGAATAGAAAAAGCCCTCTGGGGAGATGTAAAAATAAAGACAGAATAAAAGACCCTCAGACCCTCAGATTCAAAATCCAAAATCTTGCTCTCAGCCACAGAGAAGGAAACCTGTCCCTGTGTTTTATTTTCAGTATCAGAATGTGAAACAATTCAGTGGTTATTTGAGGCAGAGCCACTAGAACTTTGTTAGATACCTGAGAATAAACCAGGCCCAGGTTTTCTGCAGGAGTGCTCCAAGCGAGTGATGGGAACACATGGCTGTAACCCTAAACAGCATTGTGGAGGCCTTTATCCAGAAGCCAAGTTTACAGATTTTCCAAAGACATTAAACAAACACTGTAACTTTTAACATAAACACAATTAACTAACATAAATATTTATGCAATTTTCTTTTCATTTCACTCAATGCATACGCCACACATGATTAAGAGTTTCTCCATAAGCAGTTGGCTTTAGGTTGTTACTATCATTCTTATCAATAATTCAGCTCTTCTGGAGCCAATGATTTCCTTGCTTAACACAAAGACATCTCCTGAAGTTAGTACTTGCTCCAGAGGATTTCAGGATTCATTCATCTTCATAGACCAATGATCTGTTAGGTACAGACAGCTTCCTTCAAGGTTCAGATATACAAGAATGGTTTTTTTAACTGTGCTGAATATCCAAATGTTCCAACAGAACAATAGAAATCTTGCCACATGAAAGTAAGGACCGAGTAATGGATGTAGAAATGTCTTTCTTCAACCAGCACACAGCATTACTATAATAGCATCAGTGTAGCATTGCTATAATCCCTGCAGTTCTTGCTAAGGCCTTGCTGTGAGAAGCAGCATAGTTGTACAATCGGCTAGGGGCATTGTACAGATAGAGCTCTTTTTGTATACACACTCTAAACACAATATGTGACCAAAGGAACTGCTGGTGTCCAAACAATCTGAAGTCAAAGAAAAACAATTTCTGACTCCACTGAATTCGATAAAGACTTTCCAGTTGCATATCACTCCTACATGAGACTCACCAAGGCTGCAGAGCTGGAACTGAGCCTTGTAAAGATTTATCTGCAGAAGATCTCCCTCAGAAGAAGATACCTTACCTGGAAAACCTTTTTGAATTTAGTTTAACAAAAAATAAAATATTCCCTTAATGAATGTAGAAATTAGGGCACAGACTATGCAAATCAGTCAGTCCCATAAAACACCACCAGTTAATAATCACAGTGCCTTTTGTATGGTTTTTTTTTATTTATTTATTTTTATTTTTTTTTTTTGTCCTATTAGCATGATGAGAAGAAATCTAAAATTGAAGCATATCAGGAATTCATCTCTTTATTCCACACCTACCAGAGGTGTCTTTTTTTTCCCCTGTTTTCCTTACCCTGCCAGGCAAAGTGGCTATTTCATGTACTTTTGTCATGGAAAGACTCTTCTTTTTATTTTTACATACTGTCTAGTTATTGAATGTCTGTGAGCATTCTAGTATATTATGGCTTTGCCTTCATCAGAAGAAGGCTCACTGCTGAGGAATGACAGAGAAAGAATGGAAGTCACTGACAAAACATAAAAAACAATCCAGCATCCTACCCAGTGTGTCCTTACATGGATCTAACAGCCAGCTGTCCTCAAATAGCACTATACATGGAGAGTTTCAAAAGTTTTCAAATCCATAGCTAAGTAGCCCTCAAACTCATTCAACAGAGAGAGGTAGGATCTCTTTATGATGAGTAAACATAGCGATAGTCTTTTATTGTGAGAGTTACATCAGATAATTTACAGGTTGTCTGCATTCAGATCACTCCAAAATTGACTGATGAAGCTGAGAAGAGGAGATGACATTCAGCTTTTGCAGCTGTTCATAAGCTGTCTTTGTTCAGTTGTATTCTCAATCACATACTATCAAGGAACTGAACACCTTTATTAAACACACACACAAAAAATGCAGAGTTAGAAGAATGGGTTTCTGTTTCTTTTGTTTGTTTGTTTGTTTTATTCTAGCATTACTTAGAAAATGCCAGGATTAAGCTTGCCTCTGACTTTCAACCATCCTTCTTCATACACACATTCTTTTACTATTTTAAATTACCTGACTTCATACTGCTTTTCCCACAGCACCCTTTCACTGTTCAGCAGCCATCTTGGACCTGTGTGGGATGGTTCAGGTTGATGAATGTAGTCTCTAGGCTCTCTTTGTTACAGCAGCTGGAGGACATGTAGTGAATGATGATGATAAGAGAAATCAGATAATAAAGAATATGGAACTGTTAGTATATATCATCGTATTAACACTAACAAGGGTCATCAGCAGACTATGAAAAAAAATCAGGCAAGCCAGAAATTGTTTTTTTATGGAGATCGATATTTAAAGCTTAACTTTACCTCAAGTCATTTTTGTGACTGCATCAGCAACTTCAAAAATATTTTCAGGCTATGGAAAACTAAAAAAAATTCCAAGTTCTGTAAACTTTACACTGCTCATATGACTCAGCTTTATTGTACATACATGTACACAAGCGTCTTTTTCACCCCACATAACACGTGACTTTTCAGGCTGATAAGAGTATTTGATGGAGTTTCTCGGACGATTGTGAGCTGGATATTAATCAGCCTAGGATAAGGAACTCTCTTTCTTCTTAGGTATGTATATGGCCTACATTGCAATGGCAGCTGAGGCTTTGTTGTATATTTCCTTGCTATCCTAAAATGAACATCACTCTCATTTTACAGCAAGCATCAAGTCAATAAATGACTCTTACAAGTTCACCCTGGAAATCAATGACAGACCAAAATCTGGAACTCGAGTCTTCCAGGTGGCAATGTTACAAAACCCATTTTTCCAGGAATCGTATTATAGGAAATCTGTGAAAAGTGTCCCCAGTTATTATAGCTTGTTTAGGCTCCCAAGTGAAACATAAGATCAACTGTATTGGGTTGGGTGAGATGAAAAGTTGAGTTAGCCCACATTTCTATCTTAAATTCTAGAGAAATTCAGAGGAAAAGAATGAGAACGCAGCGTTTCTATTTGTAATACTTCTGCAACATACATTTCCAGCCAAAGGCATACAATATTGAGGGGAATGCAGCTGATTCAACATCTTCCCCCTGATTTGAGCAGATTTTGCTTAAGCTGGAATGTATGTACCCAGTCCACTGATGGAATTAATCTCTTGTGCATAAAGCATTTAAAGTTTATACAAGTAATACAGATGTCCAAGCCCATTCCTCAACGTCATTAATTGGCAGTATTCTTGTACAGCCTTTAACATTCATATCCAAAGTTTGCAGTGATAATCTCCAGGATTTAAGCTATGGTTCTATGAGTCTACCCATGTGGTATCTTGTGTCTTTTCAAAATTATCAAAATGTATTTCATACAGAAGCCTCACAAAACGTTCAGATTAAGTCAATAGTGATACGTGGTGTTATAATGCTTGACACAGATGCAAAGACTGGATAGGAAAAGGCTGATCAATGAGGAACCTGTTTTGAAAAAAAAAATAAATAAATAAATTGAAACAACTTTTGTGGTTACAGTGGTTCTCTTGTTTTTTGAGACGTTGATGAATGAAATTTGAAGATGCTCAGAGCTTAAAAAAAAGTCTTTAGGAGCTTGTAGAAAGCCTACCCTTTCTTTAGGTGACTAAGTGTGGACATGAGTTCTTAACCAGAGGATAAACATTCTCTTTTAATATATGTGTCTACTTATTCATTCCAGTGTATTGTTTCATGATAGATACAAAGAAAATGTGTACTTCTTCTGTACCAATAATATCAAGCAGTGACTTAGGAAAAAACAGGAAAAAAGGCCATTTACGTAGTGGGAATTTTTCTATTGGTTTCAAATAATACTAGATCAGGTGTATAGAGCAGTAATGAGGAATTATACTAGAAATACAACTAAATCAGATTATACACATTCAAAAAGAGTCTGTTTACTGTCCATGAGGATCTTTGAAAAGAGTTCTAATATAGACATTATTAACTTTGCTTTATCTTTGCAACCTATTATGTTTAAACGGGTTATTTTTGTTGCAGAAGTACATTTGAATACTCTGCAGTTGACTGGAAAATAAATTATTTAAGAAACATATTTGAAATGCTGGAAACATACAAAATCCCTTAACTGGTGGTGGCTTCCAGTATCTTACTACAACTTTAAAGATAGGATCTGAATGGATGCATTTTGGCTAGGTGCAGATCAGGAAATAAAACTTTCTGGCATCACTTAAGTTTTGGATGTAAAACATAGATGTGAATTTGATCTACCGGTCTACCTGTAGCCTGCTGTCTTCACACATTGATTTTTAAGACAGTTTATTAATCTATGAGATCATGTGCAATACTTAGCTGGACTACAAACCTACTCTGAGAGATGTATTTACAGTAGTAATCGTTTGAAGCTGTCATCAATTATTTGGGTAAATTTTGCAATGTGAATTTAAATTATTAAACTGATATATTCATTTTATATAGACCAAAATACATGTTCTTTCCAAGCATCTGCAGATGCTGTGAAATCCATTTGCTTTAATTTACTTCTACTGCATTTCCTTGTTCTCTCCAAACATGCCAGACTTATTGCATCCTACCTGTGAAGGCTAATTTTTATTTATTATTAAAGAAATTTACCCACGCTGTCACAAGGTGCTAAAGTCACTTGGCAGTATGTTTAGAATCAGAGGAATGAATGATAAACAATATAGAGGATGAGAAATATAAGGAGTATCTACTTTTAAGAGCTAAAATATATTCGTATTTAATTGCACTGCGTTTCAATCTTGTGCAATACATAGTCCCTCCAAACATGAAAAAGCCCATGCTGGAGTAGATTTAAATGTGGTGAATGGTGTGAATGTTTTAGGCAACTAACATCTACCTTTATGACTACTTTCCATTCTCCCATGTCATTTAATATTGCAGGAAGCAAAATGGTTCTGTGTAGCTGTAGTCTATCCAATATCAGCATGTTACTGGGAACTTAAAATCTCATCTAAGCCAGAAATGTAAATCTGCCAGACCTCCCAAGAACAATAAAAGCTTTTTTTTTTTTTTTTTCCTCTTTCTGTTCTTTAAAGGATGGACGAGATAATATCACTTCTTTTCTATCTGGGACATCAGTCTTTCTGCTTATTCCTAAAAAGTTGTTCCTCTTTCAGCTCCTCCTTCAAAGTACAGTTGTTTTTCTGGACCCTTCCGATTCCTTGTGATTTATCCTGTCATAGCTATATAAAAAATTAAGGTGAGCAGACACAGAAATCATGTAGGATCCTGTTTGGTCATTTTATATGAAGTCTTTTTAAAAGTTGTATTCAGCTAGTGACCTTTTAAATTACGTTTATTAGTGAGAAAATGAAAATGTCTGAAGCTTTGGGGGTTTTTTTGTTCTTTTTTTTTTTTTTTTTTTTTTTTTTTTCTAGTAAATAACAAATGCACCTCAGTTTACCCAGGTGATGTTACTCTGTGTAGCTTTACAGAGTTAAATTGAGAAAGACTGGGAAGGAGAAATCAAAGCATGGCAATGAAAAGATCACATCATAAAGCATGCCTCCATGCTTTGGCAACCTGTGTCTAACCAAGCTAGCAAGACTTGTGACACTCAGAATGGAGTCTTTGAGCAAAGAAAATGCAAAAGCTTTAAAGCTACTGTCCTAGGAAAGACAAGGAATAAAGAACATCCCAAAGGAACGCCAGGAGCATGCTACATTAAAATATCTTGCATCTTCATAGAAGCTTTAGCATAGGTGCTGTAGCTTATCAAGCAATGCAAAGGAAGATTAAGGTCTAGCTTAACACATTCTGCATGCATACTTGTGTTGTTTTAGTCTGATCCTATGTATATTTGGGTGAATAAACAAGGTGAATAAATAGTGAAGAAGTTATTTCTCAGTCATTTTAATAGGCCTCCAATTACAGAGTGCCTGCAGAGCTTACAGCTGTGTGTGTCAGGTAGAGGCTCACTGCAGAACAGATAAGCCCCCTGGTAAAAGCCACAGATAGCATCTTCAGAAGGTGCACTTGAGAGACTCTGGAGGAAATGTGAAGCTTGCTGTGGTGGCTGAACTAATCTTGGCTCTGTAAGGGCCAGCAAAGATCTCTCCAAGAAAAATGATAAAACTTCTTCGTGATATGTATCATTTCTTTGTATCTCTTTAGAGAAAATTTCAGCTTGCATATTGACAGCCACAGCATTCAGGTGACTGAGTGAACTCAGAGAGGAGGGCTCTCAAGGTATTAGGAAGAAAAAGACCAACTTTCTCCCAAGAACAAGGGATTGAGTTTCTCAAGTAAATTATGATGCAAGGCATAAACTGTCTTTGAGCATGCAGTGATTCATTACTGCTACCTTTTGGAAGAGCAGATTGCGTGGGCATGGGGCTTGGCAGTGTAATCACCGTGTTTAATGCTGTGGTTCTCTGAACCAGTGAGCAAATGTACATATTCTGTGATAATGCCATTACAGGCTTGTTTTTTGATAAATAATGGGAGGCAAAAGTCATCATCCCTTGGGAACTTTGATTTTGAGCTGTTTTGTTTGTGACTTCTGTTAGGTTACTACAGACATTGCATTTCCTTTGCTTCAAGTTTTGCTCTTTTTCCACTGCTTCTTGAAAATGTCTCAGTTATTTATTTTAAAGAATTTAATATAGAGAACTATCTAGTATATCTTCACCTAATCAGCAAGTATTAGGGAGAAAATATGAACTGGAGTAAAAACTCTTTGAGTACTTTACACGTTTTATGTAGTAGAAATGTTTAATATAAAGACAATCCATAGAGCTCAAGGGTTACCTAAGTCCATAGCATTGGTGGAAACCTGGGAATTGGGTGCATTTAAATAATTATCTGAGAAATCTGTATTAGAGAAATATCACTTAAAACCTGTCATTTGAGTATTTTATTCATTGTTCACAAAATATAAGTAACTAATTTTCTTTTACAATGGTGATTGCTGGTCTTCAGAATGCACTAGTTATTTGCTAAGACCCGGGGTAGTTCCGAGGTGATTCCTGGGACTTACCTCGTATTGTAGAAGTAGGTCCTTTCCCAGGGAGCTGTTCTGACAGAGCCTTAGTCTGGCTGGAGGCCATGTGATTTAAGGCGATATTTCCGTATACCATGGTATGTATTTATTTGATGGGTAATCTGCCAACAGAAAACATGCTTGACAGCAGAGCTCTAAAACTCTGTTATGAGGTGAAATTTTATTTGAATGTGTGATCCCAGGAAACCATAATGCCCCTGCTTAACAGTGCAGTGTGGACAAACAGAAAAAACTGTTGGTATGGAAATACAGCACTTTATTCACAGCATTGGAAAAGTTACAAGGAAAGGGTTTTCATAATGGTATAAGTTGCAACTCCTTAAGGGTGCAAATGCATTTTCTCCTTGAAGTCATGCTCTTCTGTTTGGGGCTAGCATCAGGGAATTGTGGCAGGGCAGGGAGCTGGTTGGAGTTGCTCCCTTTAACTTTGACTTTAAAGGCAAGAACCTGTGTGTCTTGAGCTGAGGAGGACGAGCATGACTCCTGCTGAGGTAGCACAGCTCTTGGGACGAGGATAGGGAAGCACAGCAGGCCCACATTAGGCAACCAGAGATCTGCTTGCAGGAACCAACTGCCATTTTAACAGTTTAAAACTACATGAGACTGTATCCAGCACAGCCCTGCCCCTGGGGACTGGCCAGGACAGTTTTAGCCTTTTTAAGAACAAAGAAAGCAGAGCCCTTACTGCTAGATCTCAATGCCCTTTCACAAAGTTCCTAGCTCAGACACGACATTTTATTTATTTTATGTCTTCAGCTCTGCTTTGATGAAAGGTGCCTAAACTCTTCTGTAAAGGCTAAGTTTCCTGTCTGAGATAATATTTAGGATGAAGACTGACTCTTTCTCCTGTTTCCTTCCTACAGACCAAAAGGAGGTCCTCTCAAATATAAAGCCTTTAATCTGAAGGCAAATATATGTCCAGTTTGTAGCCCTCGTCCCTTCTACAATGACTAGTGTTGCTGCTTGCAAGTACCAGTTTTTGAACTCATTTAAA
>CM021773.1:7419122-7429811 GCA_011076525.1 Nettapus auritus
CCCCCCCCCCCCCCCCCCCCCCTTCCTTCACTTGTATTATGCCACAGATGAATTACACTTTTTTTTACCCTTGCTTCTGCTTACATATCATTGTGCCAGTGTGGATAAGTAAACACATTTAAGCCAATACATTCCCGTTACTTCTGCAATGCCTTCATTTACTCAGTTCAGCAGCAGTCTTACAGCTTTTTCCTTTTTAAATGGAAGGGTGTTTCAGTACCAGCCTTTAGGTGTACAGAATCAAATTCCACACATATATGACTTTATTTGTTTTACTTTACTATTATATTATTTCCAATACTACTGCTAGTGATAATAATAATGATACCACTATTCATCCAGCATGAATCTCAAGGTATATGTCACTAGAGAATTATTTCACTAAAAAAAATAATTCAGTGGTTATTGCAACTAGTGGAAAAGATGTTTAATACTTCAAAGAATGCTGGACTAAACCTTTATTGGTCATATTATTTGCATTAAACAGCTGTGAAATAAGACATTCTCTAACAGAATAATTTGCATGTGAGGAGCTTTATATGATGAATAATCACTATCATTGTGTTTATTGCCCAAGTATTGGATTGATAATCCATAATTAAATAAGAACAGAGAAAATAAAAAGCAGTATTTTAATATATTCTTTTCCCTCCTGCATGCTGAATAACCCGTTGTTCACTGGCGTATTTAAAACAGTGTTTTCCCCTCCCATGTGATCGTAATTTTTCTCTTCTGGTGATTTCTTTGTTTGTCTTAAAGTTGTGAAAGCTGAGAGTTTATTTATATATATGAGTTTCAATGTGAATTATACCTGCCAACTTCTTTGGAAATACTTGGTACATTATTTATACTTTTTAAAAATAGTGCTCCTTCACCTGCAATCATAGTAAAATACACAGATGTTTTGGACAAGTGTATTTTACTGTCTCTTCTGCCCTCTTATGGAACTGTTCATACACATGTCTGTTCATACACATGTCCTTAGACTTAATCCAGTTCCCATTAAGTGGGACATTTGCCACTGATTTCAGTAGCAGCTGGATCGGGCTCTTCATTTGTGGAAAATGAATGACCAATGCCTTGTAAGTAAATGTTTTGAACAAGTGAATAGGGTATAAGCAACTGAGTGGAAGAATAGGAGTGGCCAGCTGTTATTCTTGCACCTGAATAAGAACAAACAAGTACAATTTACACAAGCATGATCACATGTAGATGCATTAGGCTGCTCCATGGTTGGTATTATTTCTACATATTCCCAAGTGTTTTTTTTTTTTATTTAATTTTTGTCAAGTTGCTGTACAGTGATCTGACTGTCTTGGTTTATGGAAACAGATGTTTCTTTGTGTCACTGTTTATGAAATTCTGGTCATGGAGCTCAGGTCACACATATCTGCCAGTTTCGTAAGTGCTAAAAGCATCAGTATTGTTTCTTTTGCTTATTGTTCTATGAAATATGCTTCCTTTCCTCCTCAGCCCTAATTTATAGAGTGAAAACTGAGTAAATCTGTTGCTGTTTGAGCAGCTGCTTCTGTTTAGATTCACCTGCTTGTTAGAAGATAGAGGTTGCAACAGCCAGCATTGCTTTACAAAAATATGCAGGCTCCTGATGCTCAGACTGCCTCTTGCATGTTTAACAGCTGCTTTCTTTCCAGCTATTTTCTCTTCCTTTCTACAGCTTATCTGTGGCAAATCCATGGGGTAAGCCTTTAATCAGGCAGGACAAAAATACCTGAGAATCTTCAGTGGAAAACGAATGCAGTATACCAAAGAAGCAGTATTATTCATAAGGAGTTGGTGGAGAAAACTTCCTGTTGGCATTTTCTCTCATGAATAATACTTAGTAAAAAAATAAATAAATAAATAAATAAATAAAAATGCTCTTGTGAAATAGGTATTGCCCAGCTGAACCTCTATTTTGAAAATGTTTTTTTGTTTGCTTTGTTTTCCCTGAAGAACCTGTTCAATTGGAGAGTACCATTTTTAAGAAAAATTGTGATGAAATATTGAGCAAAAACATGTTTATCCTTTTCTGTTTACATATATTTGAAAGCTCATTGAAACCTAAAATCATGTCCTACCCATGACAGAATAAAATGAAGATCTAGCAGAAGTGTAGGTCAGCATCCCTGCAACATCCCATGGAGGAGGGAGGAAAGTCTGGTCTTAATCATGGGAAGAGAAAATGCTGTAGAATCTACAGTAGCTTAAAATATAAAAATTTATAGATACTCACAGAAGTAATGTTCAATATTTATAAATTATAAGAGACAGGTGCTATTTCCAAAGCATGTTTTCCTTTAAGTGTCTCTTAGAATTCTGTTGCAGGGATGGTATAAATTCTTCTTAACACCACAGAATGTCTTAAAGTGGATGTCTTAAAGTCTTTATATTACATTTCATCAGACTAGCACACAATTTCTTGCTGCTACACATTCATATTGTGTTGTCCAGAACAGAACATGGATGGTGATCTTTTTCTGAGCAGACATTTACAAATCATTAGATAGCTGCTTAACACTAGTCATGCAACTAGTCTGAGTTTAGCAGGACTGTTTATAAAAAGTGCTACGCTAAGTATGTGCATAAGCTTTTGCAAGATCAGCAACTAAGATTTTAATACTTCTGCACAGAGCCTGGTAATCTTAGAAAGAGGTCAGTAAAATTAGTTCTTTGAATACAGCTGTAAATCTGTGGTGGCTTCCTGTATATCATCTCATAGCTTTGATCATAGCTTTGATTAACCACAAATCCCTGCAATAACATTATTGTTCAGCCAAATCCTTGTCCCACCCAAATGCATGTGATCCATTATATTGAGGACAATTTCTGAACTGGATATTTTTCTTCCTTATTCCACTATCTCCCAGGTTTGGTGCACTAGGATGTAGAGCTTATTGGAGTGACAAATGTAAAGATTTCTTTAAAAGGAAGGCATGTTCACTTCTCGTATATTTGAAGAGGCAAGAACATGATGATTTCTTTAATAAGTAACACTATATCAAAAAACCACCTGACTCCTATCACTGATTTCTCATGCTCATGGCAACATCATGAGGTCTCACATGGTAGCTGTCAATGCAAGCACAAGTAACAGGGTGCAAATAGGAGCAAGAGAAGAGATTTTTTCTGTAGTGAAATATATTGTTGATCATTCTAGAATATCTTCAGGTTTTTTCTCTGTGCATGTGATATAGAAAAAAAGGAGCATGAAATGAGTGTATTCTGTTTGGAAAAGCTGAGGATTCTGTTTGATAAACAGGACTAAAGCATTCATAAGACTTGAACATGTCCTTTTTGGGTCAACGCCTTGTTGTTTTCTTCCCTCAGGCTAAAATCTTACCGTTCTCTCTGGCACTCAAATCATGACCTGAACTCACATAAGAATGAGAGGATGAGTTTGATAGTATGGTAATTCTGTTGCCTCTGTCTACCTGTCTTTTTACAAAGTTGTGTCTTCCACTTCCAAATGGTTGTCCTTCTGGCAAAAGACCAACACACATGGGGTGTTTTGCTCCCTTTCCTTCTCCTATGGGAAAATGAGATTAGTCCCCCCAAAGCTGTTGAGATTCATATTAAAACCCTAATTCCCATATTGGTTAAAGTTGTGGAAGCAAAAGCAGTCAAACAGATTGTCTTCATCCTTCCTTCCCACTACCCTCCCTCTTCTTCATACTCATTCAAAACTTTTGGCTGTGGCCCTATCCAAATTTGGAGATCCAGAGAAGAAAGATGGAAAACAATGTCAGTTATTACAGGCATTTTATCCACTATGGATCTTTGGCTGCAGAACAGTCTGTGAAAAGGAGACAGGGTTTCAAATCCAAAGGGTAGGTCAGATTAAGGCACAGTGTTGTTTCCCCCTCCTCTATGCTTCACACAGCACAGCACTGTGGGTTTCTGCTCCCTTTTGTGATAATGATAAGTCCACCACTCCTTTAGGAGCAGTAGCTGAAGAAAGGCCCATACCTGCAGCAGCAATTTTGTTTAAGATAGGGATATGGGGTAGTAGCTGGAACCCATACCTTTTATTTTAAACTTCTGAGGAGAACCTAATTTACAAGCACTTTTTCATGGAACCCACTGTTTTGGGGTTATTTTGATGTACATGGGATGGTCAACAGGCTGCCTAGACAGTGTAGTCTGGGACCTACCAAACTCAGCGGGAAGATCATTTGAGCTCCTGCTTTGGTTTCTGCCACTTCCATCTGCAGCGATTAGTAGCGTACACAGACAGCAGTACTAGTGTCTTCCAGGGGCAATCTGTAAAATATCATATTGTTCAGCATGAAATGAAAAGAGCTTCGATATCTGACCTTTAATTAATTGGAAGGAAGTGAGGTGAAGAGAGAAAGGGGAGAGAACTACAAATAACATCCACTAATGGATTCAAAGTAAAGATCTCATTCCCTGAAGGCATTCCATAGCATAGAATTAGCAGTGAGATCCTAAACTGGTGAGCATCAGCAATAGGTCTTTAGTAACTGATGAAAATATGTGCCCATCAAGCCTGACTTGCATGATTTGAGTATAGCTGTGATAAGTTTCCAAGCTTTGCAATAATCTGACATCAGTAGAGTGTCTTTATTACGGATATTTTATCTAGATGAAACTAAATTGGTACTTACCAAATGTAAACAAGTGCATAATATGAACAGCACATAATTTATATAATTAAAGATTGGTACAGAATACTGTTAGAAACTTGTGTCATTTTCATCGATGCTCTTACCATAGTGAAACTGAGCTGACCAATCTCCAAAATTTTACAGAAACTCACAAATTTGTTGTCATTTATGGATATTAAATTATGCAGAATTTATTATAAGTAGTTCATCTTAGCCCTGTGGGCTTTATTTTATTAGCTGCCCTTAGTTAGAAACTGTTTTTTACAGTCATGTTATGCAGCAGATTAAGTGTTCATCCTTACTGCCTGCTTTCAAAGCAGTCTGTCAGTTGTGATCAGACATGCTGTATGCTACAAAGCACAAAACTCGACCTGATGCCTTCTAACCGGGAAAGCAGTCGGCAGGAAGTTCCAGCTGAGGTTCACAGTTCCAAAGTCTGTAACCTTCTAATATTTTCAAGGTTTCATGTGTTTTACACAGGTCAACACATGGTCTGCTTCTCCTAAAAGTTCACCAGCAGTTTAGCAACACTGTGAGCTCCAGGGTTAGAAGAGAGAGAAAAGTACATTTATGTAAAATACCTACTGGTATTGTAATTTTTTTAGCCTAGATGTTTAGGTAAAATCTCACAAGGCATCAGATTCTCAGCTGTAAGAAATACACAGGGTTCCATGTGAGTCAATGAAATGGTTAATTTACATCAGGTGAGGATCTGACCTGAATTTGTTTCAACTCCGAATTACTGGTGCATATGCTGCATTACTCTCACATATGGAATCCTATCACTGCTGTATCAAAGATGTAATTAAAAACCTGCCATAACAAATGTGCACTATGCCCTACCAAGTTCTTGCGCTGACAAACTGCCAGAAGGGAAGAGTTTGATCTTTTACTCAATGTGGCTTGCCTCTGGTCCTAAAGGTGCTATCAAAGAACTTGAGAGAACAGGGCCATGGTGGAGCAGTGGGGAGAGGCTGCTTCAAGCACTCGGCTGCCAGGCTATCCGGCCTTCTTGAGTACAACTTGCACGCTGTTGTAGCACCAAGCAAAAGATAGGCAGAGCAAAACACTGAGCACAGTTTGTTTTATGGTGATAGCAGCTCCTTTCTACTAAGAATGTGAGTAGCAGAGTTCTGCACCAGCTGCTACTTCTGGGTGGTCTTCAAGGCTAACTTCAAATACTGGCCTGTGCAGTAAAATAGCATGGAAGTGTCAAAGACATAAGTAACTCTGGTAAGGTCTTTATCAGCCGACAGGCCTCCATTTTCTGACCAGCTACACGCTGAGGAGGGGCATAACAAGCCACCATTCCTGCCTAAAATCCTCGGGCAAGGATGTATATACAGAAATAAGAGTGGGCTGGGTGTTTCTTTGAATAAATGCGTTCTCAGACTGAGCTCCAAAAAGTAATGATCAAATGCTAATAAGTATCTCCATCTACTTCCCAAATTCATTAATCTTGCATGAAAACCTAGCAGATAAAACCATGCTGTGTTTGAGTGGTGGCAGGCCAGAGGATGGCCATAGAAATTGTTTACATATATGAAACATCTAATTCGTTTCTTCAGTTCTTTTTTGTTTGTATTCCTGTAAAAGTTTTCAGTATATCTCTTAATGCCACCACTCAAAATAAATTCCTACATAACCATTATTCACATTATTTAATAAACAAAACTGAAACCAAACCTAATCAGAATAAGTAAAAAGAACCCTTGATGTTAGCATGCAGGACAATGTGATTCCCAAATGGCTACTTCAAGAAAATGCTAAGAAACAGTTGTGCCTAGGGGCTATATCCAGAACCCCCAGAATTCAATGGGAACATTTTTACGATTCACTAGCATTTACATCAGACCATAAATGTGTGGCATATTTTACAGAGCCTTTCAGTTATTTACAGCAGGCACAGACCCTCACTTTCTTTGCATGGAACTAATACATTGTTTTAAAAGCAAATGGAAGAAGATGGCTGCTCTTTGTTTAGAAAACTTAAAAAGCTTTAAATCCATAGAGTGGTTTTCTACTGATTTTACTCATGAGGAAACGGGTATATATATGGGTATATAGACACAAGAATGAATATTGTCTTGGTGATAGATGTCTAAAAGGACATTAAAGATAAAATGATTCCATTCAAAGGAGGCATATGAAATCTAGGTATTTTATCACTTATTTTGCTGCCGTTGCTTTGTAATCATTCCATTTTATAAGAAAAACTTTTTAAAAAATATTAATGTAATTAAAGGTATTTTACTTTTTATAATTGCAGAACTTAAAAAGTATAGGGAGGTGTCAGCAAGGCCCTGTTAGTTATGATACTTTGAAAATCAATATTAAGAACAGCTCGCATTTGAAGGTGCTCGAAGTTCAGACCTTCGGTGTAAGAAGCCTAAGTTCTTCATCAGGAAAATAATGAGAGGTCTATTTATCTGCAAGTTCTGGAAGTCCAGATTTCTTTCTGCACTAAAGGCTAATACCAAAAAAAAAATCACCTGGGAATGTTAAAATTCAAAGACCTATATGTATCTATGACATATTCCAGCTGTACACAAAATGCACTTAATCCTGTACTGAGAACTTGGCATTCAAACCAACAGCCTTAATAAACAGAACTACATGTTTTCATTTGCTATTAGTGCCCTTCACTTTTGTCTGCTGAGGGAAAGGTTAGTTTCAAGACCAAGCTTTTGTTGGGCAGAATAGCAGAGCACACTCTGTCAGTGTTATCAGTGTCTTTAAATGGGGAACATATTTAACTTGACACAGGAGTAAAAGAAAAATAGAAATAGGATTTGTGAAGTAAAAATATTGAGCTCTATTATATCTCACGGGAACAGAGAAGCAGACAAGAAGCAATGGCACCTTCAGCATCCCACATTGTGGAGGAAAATGTACTTTTGTTAAAGTATAGAGGGGCAAAGCCTGAATTTTTAAACAAGCCAGGGTATGGTGTCCAGAAGTTTTATGCAGCTGAAGATAGCAAAACCTGCAAAAAAAGAATCTGTACCGGCACCAATGGCTGACAGGAGAGAGAACATCTCTAAATTGACAGCTAATTTCAGTTTTCTTTTGAGAGACCAGTGGCATACTCTGTTTCCCCAGTGGATGTTGTACCTGTGCAGCCATATGGCACCACTATGGTGGTCTCCCAGATTTCTCTGATATTTGTAGTACTTTCAGTATCCAAATCTGCTCACTGAAAAGACCATGCCTCTTTTTGTTTACACACTGATTACCAAAACAGGTCAAAACAAAAAAAAATGCAGTTTTCTGGAGAGTATCAGGAAGAAGCAAGAATGGGACTACTCCATCAGGAAGGACAAGCCAGAAGCCAGAGGCATCCACAAGACAGGCAGTGCCCTCCTTGGCCACTGCACAGGCCTGCGGCAGGCTGCTGATGACAGAATCCATTGGCAACCCCAGGCAGGCTGAGGTTATGAACCAGGTCCAACACCTCATGGGGAGTCAGAGGGAAGGGCCAGAGGAAACACATGAAACCAGCTATGGTTTGGGTCTAAGATCCTTCCAGAAGGCGGGACAAAACATAAGGCTCCAACACAGATCCAAGGGCTACGTAGGAGTGAACAGAGAGAAATCCAGGCTAGGTACAACTACAGCATAGCTCAGAACAAGACTTGAAACCCATGGCCTGAGGTGAAGCGGGGTTTGTGTAGGAGTGGGTAGGGTATGGGAGTGGGCACCAGGTGATGCTGGTGAGGGCAATTTAGGCCAGTTAGCATGGTCATGGCTCTGACAGATGTAAGCATCTTGCCTGTGTTGGTCAGAAGCATAGAGAGGCTTGGATAATTGTCAGTTTATCTTTCAATGAATTTAGTAAAGGTTTTAATTTTTGTGGTTAGTCATGTTTATATAATGGAATATTGTTCCTTTGTTGAACTGAAGAAACTCTAATATACAATACTCGTTTTTTTATTGTTGTTTTTGTAAGGTAGTAAAAGGCATTCAAGACTCCTTTCCAGGTATACAATTCTGTTACTCTTGCATCTATGCCTTTAATATATTACAAAACTCTAAGTGGCTTTAAGAACTATGAAAAATGTTTAATAGAGCTCCTATTTTTAGTTTGCCTGTTTATTTCTTAGGTAGCGTAGGAAACTTGATTATTTCTTTATTGATATCAATTGAAATCCCAGGAAAAGCATTAACAGGTTATCAAGTCATTATATCTATTTTTAAAAAGGCAAGAAGATGTTGAGAAGGTAAGAAGATGTTGAAAAATTAGTTTCAGGTGTCTAGTGCCAAACAAGTGTGAAAATTAGTTCACAGCACTTTACAAATGGTCCTTAGTTTTCCTAGTAAAGATGCCCATACTTCAAGTTGATACCAACACCATTGCTCATGCTGCTATACCAAATGGAGAAGCAGAACTTAATGCTACTCTTCAAACCAGTAAGGAGTGCTAAGTAGACTTAACTTTAGCAGTATAATTTCAAATAATAACTAATCCATTAAGCTTCTGCAGTTTTGTTGTTTTATTATGAATGAGGCTGGATGTGAGCTTCAGGTTTATCAAGCGTTTTGCTTGTGCCAGGTTCTTTTCCTTTCTGCTGTTGTTGCTGACATCTGCTGCGGCTCTCCTGTCCTACCGCTAGTGTCCCCTGCTAGCGATGGGCTTACAAAAATTGTTCTTGTGGATGCTTTGGAAATTGCCTTGCAAGTCTCCCTTCAGCTAAACAAATAATTTGTTGGTGTGTCATGTCTGTAAGTAGCACTTAAACTTTTTTTTTTTTTTTTTTCATGGTATAGTGAAAAGGTTGTTATAGCACTTGGTAAAAAGGAAATTTTTG
This sequence comes from Nettapus auritus, assembly GCA_011076525.1. NCBI lineage: Eukaryota > Metazoa > Chordata > Aves > Anseriformes > Anatidae > Nettapus > Nettapus auritus. The sequence continues at coordinate 7,428,556 of CM021773.1, forward strand.
CAATGTGGGAGATCAGCAAATGAAAAAAATAAAATAAAAATTCAAGTGGAACATTTTAGTGGTTCTGAATTTGTTTCCTATTGGAAACTTAGCAATTGTCATGGATAAAACATGGAAAAAATGCTTTATTTTATGATAAAATAAGTGTAGTTGTCATCTGAATGTTCTCAGAGGTGCTTGTGAGCAGCTTGTTTCTTGCACTACTAAAAGGCTGTGAGCAAGCTCTTTTACCTCAGGTGCAAGTTTGCTGCATGGAGGTGGAATAATTTACAAACTGTGCTTTACTGTGCTGATGCTTGTAAGTGACATAAGTATAGAGTAACAATTAGCAGTGGCCAGAGAAGTGCTGACACCAATTCCTAGAGGGGATGATTTGCTCTTAGTGCTGACCTGTCAATAAACAGTGATAAACTTCACCAAGAAACAACAAGTTTTTACTGTGTAAGTGCTTTTGTTCGTGAATGCTGCTGAATTTTACTTTCCATCTGGCCCAGGTCCTGGGGGCTTTATGGTTATGCCTATTGATAAAGGCCAGGTGGTCAAGTTTTGGGAGCTGTCTGTCACTTGTTCAGAAATGGGATGTGGCTGTAGTTGAGAGAAAATAGAGAAACAAAAGGCAGGGGCAGCTGGGGTGGGCAGGGAAGCAGAATTCCTCTCATTCTCAGCCCCTTCTCCTGTTCAAGCTCAGCAACACCTGGATGTTCCTTCAGTAATGGCTGCTCTGGGGATTCGGCTGGGGCTGTTCTGAAAAGCAGTGGTCTCTTTTATCAAGCAGTATCTTGAGAGTGTTCGCTGAATGCATTGCACCACTTCCATTGCTCTGAGAGATACTTTGGGTAATTGAACTGCTCCGCCTGGAGAGTTTGGATTTTGTCTGAGAACCTTGCTCTAAAATGCTGTATTCTCCTTTACAGGAAAGGATGTTTGTACAATGTATGTAGTTAGTGGCTGTACGGTCTTGTTGGTCTGGTATCTGTAGTAACATGGAGACACATCTATTACAGCTTGGCAAATGCATTAGCTCGTTTTTGTGTAAGATGCATTCCTACCTTGTTACTTCTACCTAACTGAGATGAATTGTGGAGGACAGAAGACACCTCATGCTCTTTGTCATACAAAGTGCATGTAAAGCTCCAGAACCTGTAACAAATACACAAAGCACGGGCACCTAAGCTTGTAATAATTTTCTGCTGTCCTTCATATAAGCCTTGACATTAGTAAAAGCAACAACGTAGGAATGCATCTTACACCCCCCC
>CM021773.1:7429911-7465228 GCA_011076525.1 Nettapus auritus
CCCCCCCCCCCCCCCCCCCCCCAAAAAAAAAAAAACACTCCAAGACATTTATAAATATAGCAGTAAAATGTATGAAGGCATTTAATAGAATGCTTTAACTTCAGTGAAGACTTGAGTATAAATTTCATTAGAGCATTTGCAGTCAGAGTCACTTTTCCAGGACAGTAAGCTTTGCTGAGGTAAATTAAGTCAAACCAATTTGACTGGTGTTGAGACAGTGTAAACGTAATTGAAGAAGGTTAGTAGGTATTTAGCTTTCGAATGTCATTCCAATGAACTGGTGGCCATTTACCACCGTGTTTGTGAAAGGGGTACTTTAGGATAACATTTACTAAGAGAGCAGTGGGGAGAGAAAGCAAAAACGTGCTTTGATGACTCTGGAATTCATCCCTTGTCAGCACACGAGGGCAGTGGTCTTGGGGAGAGCAGGGTGGCTGCCCCTCACAGGGTTTGCTTCCCTCACAGGCTTTCCTCCTTCAGCTCCTCCCTGAGAACAACTGATATCTTTGACTGTAATGAGTAGATCCTTTCCTAATTAGCTCTGCTGGAAAGCAGATGATCATGTCTACCTGATAGTCTTACTGAAGCTTCACTGAGCTTAATTTCTTGCTATTTATATATTACAGTGATCCCGTGAAAATTTATTGCTAGTAATTTCCCCTTCTATGTTGACTTGCATAAAAACAAAAACAAACAAACAAAAAAGGTGTTGCAAAGGTATTGGAAGTAAAACTGGAATCTGTGTGCGCTTATTAGTGCTTGTGTGTGCTTACAAAAAGCACCTTAAAGATCTGATTTTTTTTTTTTTTTACAAACTTCTGTGTGCAAACTGATCTTAAGGCTTATTAAGGGATCCAACAGAACTCATTTATTTCTTTGCTTGTGAAAACAGTTTTGAGACACCGGCTCATTTTCTTCAGTGGAAATAGAAGTGATAGACGTATTGCATATCGCCAGAGTATCATGATTATTAGCCTTAACTCTAGTTTTGAAAGCACATCTAAACAGTCTCTCCAGGTTAATGTTTCCATTTTTTTCTTACATGAAAAGCATAGATTTGTATTTAATATTTTTCTGTTTAATTTTTGATTGTTCTAAAAATTTGCATTTTAATGTTTTGTTAGCTCTTCTTTATTCCGTGCACTTCTAGAAACTGAAGTGTTTCTTTACAGTGCTTGGTAAGTGTTTTGACTTTCAGCTTGAGAATTTTCAGTCTTATACAGCACCACTGCACCAGCAGAGCCTTTCCAATTTTCTTCAGGAATAGAATGAAGTCTGTAGTCTGCATTTTCACTTCCTCTGAACCTAAAAGATTTTCAGATCTTGCTTGCATGCGGGACTGAACTGAATAAGAAAGTTCTGATTGGGTGACTAGTCAAAATCATTGACTAGAAATGCTTACCAGGTGTCAAGATAGAGGAAAAGTGTATCAAGTACTTCTGAAAAAATTGGTCTCAGCCCTGACCACTTCGAGGTTTGACCATCTGGGTATTCCTTTCTTTATTACATTGATATAGTGAATCTGTAAACAAGTTTTGCTTTGTGGAAGATGTGAAATAGTCAAACCATGCACTCTTGGTAGTGATAATTGCCATATTTTGGATAATATAGTCAGCAAGTCAAGGGAAGGAAAAAAATTTACAACAGTAACTGTTTTCATTGCTGCTTTTGTGAAGTAGGAAGAGTAATTCAATGAAGATCACTGTCTGGCATTCTTACTTTTTTCTTGACTAGCTATGGCTGTTCTATACATTGTACACAACAAAAGTGTCACAGCTGCTTACTTATGAGCTTGATGATTTGAAACTTAACTGAGCACTACAATAACCCAAGATAAGTTGTAAAGTTTATTTCCTTTATAAGAAATGTGAAAATGTAATTGGTATGTGCTGAATATACAAGTAACAATTTTACATAGAATCTGTTCTGAGGTATGTAGTTGTGACCAGTTAAAAAGGAAGATAATTTGATTAAAACCTATAGGTTAAGGCTGTACCATGCAGGCACATACCCAGAGCAGACCTCTGGAATCAATTGAGAGGCTGGATAACACAAGAGCAGCTTAGGAATGGTTTGCTCTCAATTAGTCCATATAATTGTCTAGTGTCAGAGAAATACCATAAAATACTCATAACACGACACCTATGAATCAGTAGATCTACTTTCAATCTTAGAAACTAACTGAGGTAAATATATATATATATCTATATATATAACTGTAAAGCTTATTTTTGAGTCAAAAGTGGTGTGAATTGGGTTTTGCAAGGCAGATTCTGCATTTCATTGTAATAATTACATAAGCTTACCAGTTACTGGCTAGATCACAATTTTCCTGGGAAAACAAAAGGAGGAATTATAGTCTCTAAATACAAGCTATTTGATAAAGCAAAAAGAGAAAAGTCCATTTTACAAAACCTGTATGCAAACTGTTAGTTACCTTTATTTTTGGCATGGGCTTGATTTCAGTTTTGTATTTATAGAAAACAAAATGGAACAAAAAGCACGGTGTGGTATGATGATGTGCACATTGAATATGGCTACGTGTTGTCTGGTGTACTTACTGAGAAATGTCATTGCATTTTTAAGATAATGCATAAGTAGCCAAGCCTGGCATGTAATAATGTGACCAGTATTTTGCAGTTAATTCAGCAGTTTTCAGTACTCAGTAGAAGTCAAGCAGATATATGCACGTAGGTAGTTACAAAATAGACATGGGGAAATACCAGCGTGCATAGGCTTAGTTTGATTAGGAACAAAATCAAAGTACACAGGGTAAAACAAAAAGCTTATTTCTCCCTTACATAGTAGCCATTTCTTTAATTTCATATTCATAAAAGAATGGTGATAATATAAATGTCTACAGTGCTTGCTGTAGGAACAGGAGGCTTCCAAAGACTTCAAGGATGGTGTTATTTCTGTTAAAATCGGGGCAAACCTACAGTTCCCGTTATGAGGACAAAACTGGTTTGGAAGCAGACTCCTTACAAGATGAGGATGAAAATGAGAGACTACTAACAAATGTGAAACATGCTGTTAGATTTTGGACCTTTCAAAGAAATGCATTTTGAGATAAATGTGCAATAAAGCCTGTGTTTAATCTAGGAAGAGGAGCAGTATTCTACTGGTAAAAAGCAGAAGGAAAATAAATTGCATCATCTATAACCTTTGCAGTCATAGGCTCAGTGAACAGAACATCAAAACCAAATGTAAGGAAAACAAGCCTCTGTATTCAATTTACCTAGTGATATCCGGCCTTACAAGAAGCTTTAAGTATATTCATTCTTCTAGCTGCAGTGTGAAAAAATCAGTACTGAGCTCAGCCTTCAATGGATGAATATATCCAGGGGAAAAAAATCGCTCAGAGCTACATCCAAGGTCTGTCAAAGTGATTGGAAGTAGTCCCACAGACTTGAAGGGCTGTGGATCCAGGCTCTTAAATATGTAAATGAAAGTTTGATTGCTTTGGGTGAACAATATTACTGTTAATCATCCAGCAAGATATATCTGATTATTTGGAACAGCAAATAGTCATTTGGTTTCTGACAGAATACAATGTGTGTTTAAGCATATCAAATGTGTTTGGAGTTAGTGAAAGAAGAATCTCAAGATGTTTGGGTTTGGTTTGGATACACATCCAAAATGTGCATGCCTAGCTGAAGCTCTTCAGTCTGCAGCAAGGTTTTCTTGAGAAATGAACTAGGCTTTCTCAGTGCCAGAGAGCCAGGCTGGTCGGCAAAAAGAAGGAGAAACTCATGGGCAGGGACAGAGGCTGTTCTGAACATGCAAGTGCCTTTAAAAAAAAAAAAAAAAAAAAAAAAAAAAAAAAAAAAAGTTCTGTTTTCTGAAGTGCTTGCATAAAGTTCAGCATGAATCTTCCTGCTTTCATGCACAAGGGCTGGCTGAGAGTATTTCCCACCTCCAAGCCATTGCCCTATGTTTCCCGAGTAGGCTTGGCCCTCCTGTGCCCTGAGGTTCCTCTGGGCCATTGGCCTTTGGTGGCAGCACTGACGTTTCCTTTTTGGACTAATATGTGAAAATCCTGACAAGTGCCTTTCTCCACTGTTTCTCTTCTTTTAGGTGGGTGGGTGTGTGTGTGTGTGTAGGCATGGAAGTCAGCAGCAGGGAATGAAATGTGGAATTTTCTGGAGTTTCCCAATCCTGTCCAGTTCAGGGTCTGCTTTAGTGGTGGCTTCATAGCCACCATAGCCATGGCAAAACCCGGGGAACTGATATACTGACAAATTGCCATGCTATGCCTGTTGTTTTTTTTTTTTTTCTGCTGGAAGTAAATCCATTTGTGCTTTGCTGCTCCTTACTGCTTTTTTCAAAGGAAGACTGTGAAATAGAGTGTTTACTTCTACATACTACACTGGAACAGTTGAAATCACACTTTATATTGCTGTCAGTGATGTACCACATAGCTTAAGTACTGTTTTAATGCAAAATACCAACATTTTCCCACTCTGGAGATACCATAGCTCATAGGAGATGTTACCTCACACACGTTACTCTGATGAGATGTTTGAACTACTTTGACTGAGATAAAACTGACCAACTGGGGCAACTGACATACCTTGGCTCATAGATTATGGATAAAATTGACTGTGTGCTCTTACTGAATTTGTCATTTAAAGAGCTGGAATGTGTCTGACATTTTAGAAAGTTGCCACAGAACTCTGTCACAGTAGTTCAAACCTGACCTGTAGAAATTTTGCTCTTCTGAGCATTTCTTTCTTAAACAGAAACCACTGAATTAATTTTACTTAATAGCTAAGCAAAAGTAGGGTATAAGCAGGTAAATACGTATCTAACTCATTGGGTCATGGATTAACCTGGGCAAATTAAAGGCAGAATTACATTATCATTTCTGTTCGAAAAGGACCATAAAAAGTATTGTTCTGAAGACAGCTGTCATCTTTTACTGGCCTGGGTGCGTGTGTGTTTTTTGTTTGTTTTTAAGGGAAGAAGTAGAAGTCATCCTTGGCAAGGTCTCCTTTTCTAAGAATCTCTGATTATGAATGTTGTGCTTTAGCTATCCTCTGCCTTCGGTTCTGTGCCAGGATTTATCAGGATGGAAGACGTTCTCAGTGGTGGTGCACTTTTTGCCACTAGCAATGATTTTCCCAAATAGGGCAAGTTTATAAGACTCATTACCAAGAAGGGAATAACTGGAAAGGAAGTTTCAGTGCAATTTTTGTTTTCCTTTTTAAAAAGGAGACAGAGGCAAAGGATGGAGTTAATATAAAATCCTGCTCTCCAGTTAGCTAAAAGATGACCTGCAGTTTTTGGAATTACGGTATGTTCAAAGATATGTCACTGAAATAATGTAATGCCACAGACATTAGGCCATAATGACCTAAAAAAGTATGTGTTTAGTAGTTTGCAGCTGGAGTCAAGGAAGGAGCAAAACCGCTTGAAGGGAGCCAGACCCACACATTCTGAAAACCATTATTACATTTAGAGCACTGGCTAGGAAAAAATATTCATAGCTAGCAGTTTGTCTTTGGTTTAGATTAAATGTCACATGATTAGCAGCTTGCAATGGTGTGAGAAGAGCTCTTAGAGAAGTTTTCTGAATTTTTATGTAGCTATCAACTATGACCTGAAAGATTACAACTGTGGTCCCAATTCCAACTGTGGTCTGGAATTTCAGAGGATAGAGTTCTCATTTTTCTTAGGCAAAGAGAAGGAATCTATGAGAAATGGGAGTTGATAGGGACCACCCGGATCAGGTAAAGGACTTTGAGTATCTTGAAGCCCTTTCTATCATCAGAAGCTCTAAACAAGCAAGATATCTAGGTATGTGCTCAATAGAACACCGAGTAAGGAACTAATTTGTTAGGAGCTTAACTTTTAAGAGTCTAATAAGACCTTACTATTATATCGTTAATCTTGCCTGTGCACCTACTAACCTAGAGTCCTCATGGTGCAAACAGCAGCATGAAGAGGTAAAGTCATTGTTGATACAGACCTAATTTTCATACTGACTGCCTTAGAGGTAGGCTAAGGCACGGATTTCAGATGTCTCAATTGACAGTCCTGTGCTCTAAAGCCCAGATCTCTTTCCTGAGAGGGCATATACTTCACTTGGTGTCCAAGTCACTGGTGGTTTGGCACAGTGTATATAGGGTTTAACAACAGTTTCCTTCTCAAGTTATTTTTTATCTCTATGTTACTTTACTTTACTCTTCCTCAAAGAGGTTTGTGTACCTAACAGCTGAAAAACTTGTATTTTGAACTGCAGTAGGCAAATTTTAAAATCACTGCTTAGGTTTAAAAATAATAATAATAATAATAATAATAATAAAAAAAAAAAAAAATTAAAGGACCAGGTATTATTAACCTCTACCAAATATATATTGGTTATTTTTCATCTCAATGACAAAGGATGAGAGTCATTAATCTTGAAAGCATCCCATAGAACAATACCAGCAGGTACCTGACAGAGTAATGATTTTATCAGCATGGGAGAAGCAGCACAATCCTAAAACTGTTCTTCAAAAGGAGTTTTAAATGCCTGTTCTAACATCATGCAGACAAATTCTGCAGGTAGACTGTCCAACTTCCCATGTGTGCAGTGTCACAAATATGGCAAGCAAAATACCATAATACTCAACATAAATATTTATTGAAATGTAGAAACAAAATACACCTGCCCTAGTAGTGATAACTATTCCCCTCTTTTTTCTACATAAACATCCAGATACAAGTTTTGCTAACACATAAGCACGTATTAGAAACTAATCTTATCAATAAGTACTGTTAGCCTGGATTATGCCGGATTTGTTATCTATTGGATAAAATATTACCTCCTGTAACTTGGCCTGGTTACCAACTCTCTTGGCAGTCCTCACCTAAGGTAATTAGGCAGGCTAGGAACTGATCTGATTTCACTTTTGCAACAAGCACCACCTCCTTCCTCCTATGAAAATGCTATAATAGGGAAAAGACTTGGCTCTTTGCTGTTTGTTTTTAAGGTTCCTGTTGTGATCATTGTCATCTTTGCATAAGAGATTAAGACTTTACCATACTTCTTGGTAAAATGTTTTCTCTTATCTTTAAAAAAAAAAAAAAAAAAAAAAAAAAAAAAGTGGAAAAGTGGTGTTAATATGACTAGAAAATGTTTACTTTGATCTCTTTTTCTGGAACGTTGGTGCTGTAGTGTTGGGTGTTCTTGTACAGAAAGTGTTTTTTTCTGCAGTAGTCTGGTCTCCTTATGTTTAGCAATTCCTTGGATAGTTTGCTCCAGAACATCTTGGGTTAATAAGAAACCAAAATATAAGCCTTGTGATAATTGGTAGGTCATTAGCAGGACTCCAGTACATCAGATAAGGCAATTAATGATTTCACATTTCCTAAAAAGTATGGCTGTGTAACTTCAAGATGTAGGATGTGTTCTTCTGTGACACAGCTTGAATGCAATACAGATTGGGATTCACCTGGTTGCATTTCTTTTTTGTAATACTTTCTTTGACTTTGCAATAATTTTTATTTATTTTTAATCTTTAACTGGTAGCTGAGTTCTTATGTTATTAAGAACTGGTATTTTATTCACTCTGAATTTTTGTATACAAGGAGCTGTCATCTGATCAACATATGTAAGGAAGAAATGGGAGAATTAAGTGGGCTCTGTCATTGGAAATGTATTTCACTTTTTTAGTGTATAGGTATTAGAAATGCTAATTATGATTTGAACATCATGGAGTCAACCTTAGGAACAATTCTTTTGTAATAATTTCAATTTTTTGTTTTTCAAATTTGAGAATGAAAATATTTTGGCTGATTGCAAACAGTTACTTGTAATTTCTTACCTGATATGGTATAAAAGCTCAAGAGATAATAAACAAGGTTACATATGATGACCTACACATTCAGGACTCTTTAATATTAGCACAAGAGACCTTTGCTTTGCTTCAAATATGGGCATATTGAAGTGTTAAGTCTTTGAGATAGTCTTTGATAAAATAACTGTCTTTTTTATTTCAAGGCACGGGTACATCAAACGGAACTGTGAAAGACATTTTTGATGAAAACTTTGTCTTGTAGTAGTATTAATAAGAAAGGTCACTTTTAATGAAGTGATGAACTAAGTCAGGACTGAGGTCTTGATTTGTTAGGGTCAGTAGTTTTATTGGTGTTGACTTTGTGTAGCTAAGGTGCCATCACAGACACTTCAGCCTTGCCTTATGGAGAGAGACTCCACCAGTGCTTACTTCCACTGACTTGAACTGCAGTGGAAATGCAGCCTCATTTCTCTGCTTCTGAAGTAACGAGCAGCAGGACCTTATCTTACATAAGAGTTTTTTTCACTCTTTTTGTGTTGTTCCAATTTGCAACTGGAATTTTAAAACACTGCTGGGCCTGGACTCGAACCTCATTCTCCCAAAGGACAAGTCAGATCCAGTGGTCTCTAGCAGGTCCTTGTCAAGTAAGGAGGTGAATGCTCCTTGCTATTCTTTCTCTCTCTAGTCTTTCTATCTTCTCTAGATAAATGTTCCTTAATGTTTCATGCTGGTTTGGATCAACTGTTTTTGTTTTAATATTGAATAAAACATCTACTGTAAAATTTCATACTAATTTGTATTCTAATATTAGATTTTTGGAAAACCCAAATAGTACACCACCAAATTTCCTTACAGTAAATCAAGGGAAGACAGAGGAGATAACATCCTAGTGCAATGAAGAGAGAGGAGTTTTAATGGTATTTCTGTTGAGAAGCAGGTGTATTTGTAACCTCTCTCCAACCTTTAGGGTAAGAGCATGCTTGATCTAGCAAGGATTCCAGTACTGTTGTGATATATGGCACTGAAGGTTTTATCAGTTGCTCAGAACCTCAACTAAAGACACTCAGGTGTTCTGTGAAGCAGTGGAAAAAATATTTTGTTCAAATATTAAATAGATTTTGCCTGAAAGTATAATGGGTTCCTACCCATAAAGTGAAGAGATCCTTTGGGTATGGAATAATAGTACCGTGCTTCATTACTGGAGCTACTTTAAATGTGTATGAGAGTAAATGTTGCATCTGTTATGCATGAAGGCTGAGGACTAAGCACATGAAACTCATAACATGCAATGGAAAAGCCAATCCTAATGGCACAAAAAGGTGTAAAAGGAAGTGCAGACTATGTACAGAGGGCTGTGCCCATATTAGCACACGACTTAAGGAGTTAATTGCAGCACTTAAGTGAGCCCATAGCATCTCAAACTAGTCTTGAAAGTGTTGGAGGAAGAACAGCATTAATACAACCAATTTAGAGATGTAAGCCAACATCCATAGAGTTGCCAGAGTTCAACCTGCTGTGCGAGGTGACTTCAGAAGCTACTGGAGAGAGCTGTTAAAAGTATATCATAGCTGGATCCCGCTGATTTATGTCTAGACTTGTGGAAAAGCTCCCTCATGATTTGGTATTGAAGGCACAGATATTACATAAATGATGACATATTTATAAATACCTTACTCCTGAGGGAATACTTTCAAATTACTTGGAACATCCTAAAGAAAAATATAACTGAAAGGTGGCAGAATCTGTCCTACATTTATGAAATTTGAAATACAGTTCAAAAGGTGAAACTCAATTTTGATATCACTTTATCTGTTAAGCATGTTGTGTGGAATGTAATGTAATACATTTTCATTCATCTTAAATGATGCATATGAAGTCATTTGTGCTATGTTGAAGGCATGAATCTTCCTTGTACAGCGAATGAAAAAGACAGAAGGGAGTGCAGGGAGGAGTGAGGTGCTGATGTTACTAAATATGTCTCAAGATCCATCAGGTCCAGACAAGTCACTGGGAAAGCTGAAGGTAATGCTTTTTGGCTGGTGATTAGGGTTAATTCAACTGACAGACAGAAGTGTAAATACTGATTCTTAACTCTTCATGGAGTTAAAATGTATTTAGTGTACTCACAATTTAATTGGAAAGAAAATAGTATGAAAATAGAGCAAAGTACTGTCCTTTTTGTATAAGTAATTCTCTAACAACCACTCTTGGGCAATCCCAGTTTAATGTCCTTGTGATGAAGCTTGGCATTACCACTGGCCCGCTGCATCAGTACATAGTGACTTGTAGTAAATGGCTGCTTTGTCCCTCTTTTCCTGGAAATGAGGAAGGTGTACCACAGTCAGCTCTTTCCCAGGACTCCTTCCTGGGCAGTGCAGCTGCGTTCTGCACAAGGCCGAGCCAAAAATGCTCAGTCTCAGCCTATGACAGAAGAGTTATAGCTCTGAATCTTTATAATCTTCATTAAGATAACTCCTCCATTTTATAACCAAGTACTTCATAAGAATTTTGTTTAGCCTGTGAATACATTTAAAAAAAAAAAAAAAAAAAAAAGGAAGAATTCTCTGAAGTGCACACATTTCTTATTTGCAATAGAAAAATCTCCTTCATCCTTCTTGCCTCCACAAACTGAATTCCTGGAATTTCACCTTTATTACTCAGTGCTTTAGGCAGTGATTATTCACAGTAACTTTGCTTTTTTCTTTCCATCACCCAGACCTATTGTTACAGATTTGTTGGAGCACTGTTGTCACTGTTTAATCCGCACTATATACTTGCAGGAAGGTAGCAGAAAAGTTCACAAGCTGTCTTTAAAAGATTGTCACTCACAGGAAAAAATCGTCAGTCTTTATAGCAATTAGTGACAATAGAGGCATGCACCTGTGCTGAGGAACTTTGACTCAAAGAAGCTGATCTAAAAACCTTTAAGCACTATGGATTCCCAGTCTTAGATTTGAAGAACTGACAGAATTGACCTGTTCACCTCTGAACTGGTGACCTACAGGTGGGAAGAAGTATTGTTAGAGGCATGTAAGCAGAGCGTAAGGCTGTGTTGTTTTGATGTTTAAGCTATCCATTTCATCTTGGTGCAAAGAATAACAAAGAGGAGGTCTGGCTGATGAAAGGTAAAACTGCACTTAACTCAGCTAGAACGTTAACTTTTGCAAATATTTTTACAATCTACATGGCAGAGATGTGTTAATTCATTTGTACTTAAAAACCAAAGTCAAGGATTTTCAGACTCTAAGTGTCCATAACTATATGTGCATTCCGCAGTGTCTGTGATTTTTTATTTTTTTTACTGTAACAGAAATTTGTTTTAAAAATTAGTGATGCAGAGCAGTTTGGCATTGACTTCAATGATGGGAGTTTCAAGACTTAGTATTTTCCAAGAAGCTCGATTCTTGCAATTCCCCGGTTCTTTCACCAGGGGAGGAGGAAATATCTTGTAGACTGTGGTAGCAGGGCACAGAGTGAGATGGTGCCAAGGAAACCACACGGCAGTGAAGCACTCTGTAAAACAGTTCATGGTAGGAGCTGGGTTGCTCATCAGGGAACTAATGACAGCCAAAGGTCAATGAAGTCATAAGCCATCTTCTGACAGGAGCCGGGAGCAGCCAGCTGCTGCGATATGGCATGTTCATGCTGGATGTGACTATTAGTCCAGGAGGCACAAAAGGAGAGGTGCAAACAGTGCGTTGTTGCCAAAGGAGAAGGTAAGAACCATAACTGTTTTCCTCAAGTGCTTGGGACTGTCAGAAATCTCTTAAGTGGTCTCTGCAAGATTTAAAGTTGGGTGAGAGGAAGGGGGAAAAGGAGGTGTATGATTAAGGGAAATTTGGCTAGTGAAATGTTTTATGAAGCATAAAAATTATAAAACAATCAGGTAAATGTGAAGTCACTTTGTAAAGGCTATTTAGCATGTTATGGTTACTATTTCAACATTTAAAGAGACTAAATGCCGTTTAATGTTTTCAGTAATACATCCTTCAAAAAGGAGCAGAGGTATCCTTTCCTTGTGCCCTCTACTACCATGACCTTCTGTTCCAAACAGAAGGTGCATTTCCATAAGTTATCTTCGCTGTTATAAGTAGAGAAACCATGTACGCTTAACATCAACAAGGATCAGTCAAAACAATTGTCCATAATGTTTGCTTTTACACCTAGGGAGAGAAACATGATGAACATGGCTCAATTGCTTAATGAAGTACTTAGATGCTTACTTAAGACTGATTGGTGTCCATATAAGAAATGCAAGAAAGACCTTATCTGAAGTAGTTTTGAAGTGCTGGAGTGTCCAATCGCTGCTTCACACCTTCTCTTACTTACACAATGCTTCTTAGAATCAGCAAGTTAAATGTTCTAAGCATGAAAGAAGAATATATAATAATAAAGAAAAAAAAAATCCTGTGTAAAATATGCTTTCAGTATCCAGTATCTTTCAGAACTCTAAGCCCTCAGCATCTTGCACAAAATATGCAGAAAGGGAGCCCATGTACTTATAGGTGAAAAATCACTGGAAGGGATAGAAGGTCCACAAATGGCTGTGTGTATTAGTGAGTAAAAATAAATTTAAGTATTAACTATCAAATCCCAAACTGAGTTAAAATGACAAAAATGTGCAGCACCTGTCTTCCCAAAAATTTACCAAGTTTTATAGGATATACAAGAAAAAGTCACATGAAACTGGAGTAGCTCATTTCAAAATCATTTTAATAATGACTGATCCATTTGAATTTAAGCAGATGAAGGATAAGCTGAAGCAGGGATAAACTGAAAAGGCCATGTGCTGAGTCCCTTCATTATCTACGTGACTAGAAACTACTGCACTTTATCATCTGCTGTCTCTTTTTGCTATCTCCCTCTTTAATTTTCCTAAATGGCTGGTGCACTGCTGTTGAGATAAGGTATTTAATAAGGGAAAGGATTTAAATGTTCCTACAAGACCAGTCTAGGCTCCTTTTTTTAAATGTCATCTTGATTTGTGCTTTTTTCTTCTCTAAGTAATAGGCATAGGGATTATGAAATGAATCTGGAAGCTGAATTCCACTAACAAAATCCTTGTATCCACTGGTAACATAAATAACAATTGGTTCATGGTATAATAATCCCAGATAGTAACCACTAAGAGAAGACACAAATTGAACCTCCTCTTAGGTGGATTACTTTTAAAATACAAATGTCAGAAGCCTGGGACATATATTTCATTTTGAAATAAAGTTGTCTGATTTAACTTAAGGCTTTTTAAAAAAGAATGTGAAAGGAAAAACTTCAAAGGAAAACATGCTTTAATGTAAAGAATTACCTGTAAGGGATAATACCTACTACTTCCAGATCTTAAAACCCATCCTGTAGCCATGCGATTGACCTAATCAATTATTGCAGTTCAGTTTCTATCCTGGGAGTGTATTTTAAGGAATTAGTCCTATTAATAAACCATATTCAGGCATTTTACAGGTGTTGAGCAGCACCTTCCTCCAGATGAGTTGTGCACAAGCCTAGGGGATACCCCTGCAAGAGGCGGCCAGCAGCATTAAAGTCACCAGTTTTTGGAGCTTACCAGTAATGTGTGGACCAGAGCAGAGTTAGTCTGAAGTAACACCCTCAGACTGAGCACCCTGTTGACACTGGTTATCTGCATCAGCTCCTTCAATCTGCAGGTCTGTTCCGATTGTACAGTACAACCTGAAAACGGGGGCAGAGCTTAAAGGTGGCAGGAGACACTGAGCCATTACTGCAAAGTGTTTACATTCAAAATAGCACATGTAGTTTTAACTCTAGCCCCTATGTTTGTGTCCCACGTTAGCCTTCAACATCATGGTTGCATACGGAGCTGGTTGGCATGATTCCTTGCCTCATTCAGTGCATTGAGCTGACTTTTTCCTTGGGGAAAGAGACAAATTCATTATTTCATTATCCATTTTAGGAGACACTTAAAATTCACGTAAGTTTCTTGCTACAGAATGTTTTTTCTATAACTTCTTGCTTTGCTAAAAGTGAGGAACATTTTGGCATTACCACTCTAAATCTATGGGATGTGCCAAAGGACCTGGGCCAACCTGGGTCCATAGTGTAGCAGGCTGGGCTGTGGCAAGCCAATTTCCATGAGGATTCTCACTGCACATCTGCACTGTTTAGGGAGCCCAGCGCAAGCTGCCACTGGGCTGCCTGGTGCTGCCCTGTGCAGGAGGCTGCAGAAGTAGCCTACCTGTGTTTGCAGAGTGCTGAGCCTGGGCTAACAGGCCTGGCATGGCGTTTTTGGTTCCCTCCTGACCTACTGGGTCTCTGCATGGTGCCATGTTCAACCTGATTTTGCTCTCCCTCTGTTGTGACCCACTGTGTATCTGTAACCCTGCAAATAAAAGACTGCATCAAAAGCTTGCCCAGATGACCAGCACCAAGTGGAGCTGTGCACAGTGGGAGTATTTAAATAGGCATGTGTATACTTGAAACTCCAGAAGAAGAATCTTGTGATAAATGAACTTTTCTGGTGTAAAGTATAAGCTAGAAGTACCCATAAGAGAATTACTTGTTGCATATACATGGCAGATGTTACTGGCCAGGGAAGGTATGATCCTTGAATAAAGTCAGGAAGGCTGAGAGAGTTGGAGGTGGGCAGACAATTATTTTCCAAGACACTAGTACAATCTCAGATCGCATATAGAGCAGCAACATCGTGGCTGATTTTTCTGAATCCCTGGCTGAGGGACAGAAGTGTTATCCCACAACAGGTTTTATTTCTTCCTGATATCTTTGTAAACAGCTGTCTCAGAAATTTAAATTAACAGTTTAAGATACTGTTTTGCTATAGGAACAGCTCTACTAGCATGTGAAAAAGCATAAACTTGCAGCAGCCTGCTCTGGAAATTCTCTGCTACCTTTCCTTAGCTACAGGGAGGAAATTAATGGATGCAACTTCTAATTCCTACATAAAGGAATTCCTATAAAGAAAACTTAATTTTTATTTAAACTACACTTTAAGGGCCTCCTGCTTGCAGATGATATCTGAGTCATTAAGGAAGTGTGAACAGGGAGCTAATTTCAGAGACTTGACCTGAAGGAAGGAAAAAAGTCCAGCCGTGGAAACTTACAGGTTGAATGTTACAAGCAGAACTGCCATTTAATGTCATTTCATGAGAGTCATGTTACAAAACAATGTTGTTCTCACTACAATGTCTCGAGGACTTCTGTTGCTGTGTCCTGAGTCAGGGTCCTTTGCATCATACATGATCTACCCCTCACAAGTCTTTTGGGAAGTACCTGTTTGAAGGATGCAAGCCATTCCTGCAGAAAGCACTGTCTGCAAACTTGTGCACAACATTACACAAGCTTATCCTTACTTCAGGAGCAGGACAGGGGGACCTAACTGTTGTTATATCTATATATTGTAGTGGAATTCTCAGTTGCTTCACAAAATTGTAGTCCCATCATTACTATCTGCTTCTGTAGCCTGTCAGCTGGGGAGTGAGAAGAGCGCAGCCTGAGTAATGTCATGGGTAATGCTGAGAGAGCAAAGGGATCCCACAGCCAGCCAGGGACAGAGCTGGGGGAACGGTCCAGGTCCTTTCCTTGTTCATTGGACCATGCTGACTCTTGTACTTCCCATTTTGATTTTGTCTTTATACAATGCAAAATAATTTAATATTACCTCTTCACCTAAGGAATATTGGGTTTATGTTGTAGTTCATGCTATGTTAATGGAATAACTAAAGAACTCTGAGTTTTACAGAGTGAAGGCCTCTAGCTAGGGTTGATTGTGATAAGGTAAAATGCTAGGAACCAGGTTTTTCTCAAGAGTTCATGATCAGAACTCTGTGTTTTAGATGTTAGATATTAAAAGGCTGCTCAGCTACCAGTGCTTCTACAAGTAGAGCAGATGTGTAAATAAAGACCTTTTTTAACAGGTGTAGTCTACTGTTCACAAACAAGTTCTATTGAAAAATACTCAGGAGGGGTGGACCAAGATGTTGACTGAAATTGCTACTTATTGTGTCAGTTCGTGAGAAGTCATCACAGGCAATGAGCCTCCATCTTAGCTTTAAGATGAGTGTTCTGAGGCAAGTATCAAAAGATAACTCTGGAAACAAGCACTGACATAGATCTCATTTATACTTGCCTTGGAGTGGCAAGATGTGAGTGCTCTGAGGATAGCAAACAAAGGAAAGCAGAAGAAAAGAGGGGAAGGTAAAACACTTAGTTGTTAGGAGAAACTAAATAGGTATGGGGGATCACCTAGCCAAATCTTGTGGTTCTAGTATAATACCACAAATACGAAGCTCTGAGCATTTGTAAGCCTCCTTCGCTGTAATTCTACACCGTGTGCTGAATTGTCATTTCTGTGGTTGAGAGCACTTGGAGTCATCAAACCATGATCTATTTCACTTCTTCACCTTCAATATATGATGTATTTTGGGGATATCTTTGCTTTTTATCACCCTGTGATGGTAGAGATAATGCTGGCAGAATGCATATGACTTAAATCAAGGTACTCTCAGTCTCTGGAAATTCCAGTCACTTGCAGCTTCTGCTGCAAAATAGTGGTGGAATCATTCAAATAACAACACACAGGGCTGAATGTCTTTAAAACAATTTCACCTTCTGTTGAATCAATAAACAAAGAAAAAGTAAATATGCTTATATTTATTTCTCATTGCTGTTAATTCTAGGACAATGTTAAGTTGTATATAAATAGGTAGAATATATTTTCAGTGAAAGGGCAGAAAGAAAGCCTATATGACTAAAATATTATAGTTCAAATTTGCTTTGAAAGTATACATAGTTAAAGAAAAAGTGTAACGTAAGTGTTCTAATCAGAGATTTGTGCTAGCTTCTCTGAGGATGTATGCTGTCTTCATGCTATTTAAAGCAGTGAAGCTGGGACTATTTATATGAGTGGAGCTTCAGCTTTTCTTTTGAAGTTTTAAGTATTCCTCTCTAACTACCAAGAAAAATAAAGCGTTAGAATGCTTCTTGTTATTAAAGTTGTTATTGGATGGTAACTTCGGAAGTGCATCTCAAAAGAAAGCACCAAGATAACGTGTAACAGGATAGCTTCAGAGCTTTCAAAACGAATACTGTATTTTCTTGTGTTAGTGAATTGCAATGCAGAAGTGTCAGCCACCGTGACCTTTTCTAGCTATAGTAATTAGTATAAAGACTAAGTAGGAAAGAAAAAGGGGAGACATGATCAGTCTTGTTTACTCAGTTAACCAAAAGCTGAAGGTGCCACAAAAAGGGGTAAATAACAGGGTGATTAAAACTGGGAAGGCCTGGCTGTGGTTATTTGTTTAAATCTTCTGCTTTCAGGAGTCTTCTCATAAAAGTATAGAAATCCTAAAAACTTGGGTAACTTACCCTCGAAGTACTACAGGATAACAGTCCCTTTTTCCAGACAACTTACTGTACTACTAGAGAACAGAGAGCAAGGTTTAAGGCGGAGTTGTTCTAATGCTCTGAGTGAATCCTAGAAGTATTAACATTTGTTTCTTTGGTTACATGACAGGCTACAGCAAATCCTGCACGGTTTCTTCAATCTGTTTTGTGACTACTCTTGAAAAACACAATATTAATCTTTCTCTATACTACTTATCTGTAAAGTTAAAATAAATTCATCAAGGAGGATTCCTGAGGATAAGCTAAGGTTTGTAAGCCACTCTTTTTCTATATCACCAATATTTTTAGAAAGCTGTTCTCAGGGGGATTTGGCTGCAAAACGCTGCTGAGAGCTTTAGTTTCTTAGCATTTGTTAGCATGCGAATTTTCAGAATGCACTGCAAAGTCAGACAAGGGCAAATGTTATTCAACTGTTGCTATTATCTTACCTGAGATTTCCCATTATGAAACTCTTTTAATCGTAGAAGGCTTATGTTGAAGACTTCGATTAGTGTCTGATTAGGTTTGTCAAGTTTCATCTTCCAATGTATTTTGTGCCAGATTCAGGTTTGAATACTTAAAGTATTAGAAGTTAATGTACGATACAATTGAAAGACTTGTTGTGTAATTACACTTCTCATTTTGAGTTTGTTACCCTAACAAGTACAGTAGGGCAGAAATGAAAGGTTCTAATATCAGAGGATTTACTACATGATGTCATGTGCTGCATCCCTCCCAGAAGAATTCATGTTAATTGTCACACAGGCTTGCCAAAATCATGAGCAGTGTGCAGTAATGAAATCCTAATAGCAGACAGCTGGCTTTAAAGGCACATACTCGATGGCTTTAAAACTTTGCAAAGAAAAACATCTCCCCTGCAAGGACAGCTCAGGGAACCCACGCTTGTCCCATGCAAAACGACGGAAGGGAAGGGGTGCCCGGCAGCTCTGCTGAGCTGTGAGGTCTCTGCACATTCTTCATGTGGCAGGAAAGGGGCAGCGTGCACATCTCTCTCCCAGTTTCTCCCAATGCTTGGCTGAGCCAGAGCCAAATGTCTGCCTCTGTTGAACTGCGTCACGGATTTCTAATTATCCCTTACCTTCAGCGCCCTCACAGATCTTCTATTTTCCCAGGCTCCAGCCCTGGGAACACCATTTTTTGATGCATGTTTATTTATTTATTTATAATTGGGTCATTTCCATGTGGCTTTGACCTCTCCAGTTAGCTTCAAAACCCACGTTGCATGTGGAGGAGTCAATTTTCTACCTCATGGCAGACATATCCGTTCCCTCTGTTTCTTAGAGTGGGGAACTCTAAGGAAGTTCCCCACTCCAAGTGTCCTCTTCTGTACGAAATTCACTTGTGGATCTTAGTGAAATTCATGAGTTCAGCTTTCTGCTAGTCAGATTGTTCAGCTTCATAGCTGATAGTCCTGGTCAAAGAGAAGTGGGGCTGAGATCTGTATTCTGGGATTCATTTCCACTCCACACCTCTTCCACCACCCTCCACCCCACTCCCCAAAATAGAGAAGAGGACAGCTTCTGATGTTTCACGTCAATGTTTGTTCTTGGGTTGTCATCCTGAATTCCTTTTACGTGATCCAAAACATTATAGCATCCCAGTTTGTCCACTGGTGTGTTCAGACTGTGGGAGGATGAACTGCAGGCAGGAGCATTTGGTGCTCTGAGCATCAGTTCATAGATCATCCACCACACACAGACAAACTGACTTCTCACCACCTGGGTATTGATGGAGACTATCAGGTGACAATCTTTACTAGGATCTATAAGCCACAGTCCAGAATACACTTTGTGACACTGCTTCGTGCACTTCTCATCTATTGATGTTTTTTGATTGCACCTTGTAGGAGTTTCAAACCTTGCACTGTCAACCCCCTGACGTGAGCTGTCTACCCAAGAAGAGTGACAGCTGTCACTGAAGGCTGAAGATTAAATGGAAAGGCATCTCAGTGCATACTTCTCCAGAACAGAACAAAGCTCTGGCAGAAAAATCATCTTTATTACAGTAGGCCGTATGGGTCTTCTGTCTGAACACTCACAAATGAAGGGCACAAATGGGCCCTGTAAGCGTGATGGGGATTTGTGGAGGCTGTTTTGCCATGGGGAGAAGTATGCTGCTGAAATCATGGGTGGGTGGTGCTGGAGAGAAGAGGCTCCCTGGCAATGAACAAGATTTCCCTAGGTCCATTAAAATATTCAGAGAGCTATAGATAGAAGTTTGGGAATATCTGAGGATCTTTTTTCAAATTTCTAAGAAGTAGGTGAGTATATAGCAGTGTTTATTTTGGACAAACAAATCTCATCTATACCTTGTGTCCTAGGGAAACTTCAGCTGATCTAAGCTTCATGCACTTCTGTCTAGAACCTATTGGCTGTCTTTTGTTTTAGAAGCTGGGAAGTATGTCGGCTCTGAGTGATACAATGCTATGCAATTGTTTTTATTTTATGCTCTATAACAAGGTAGCCATCACAGTTCTGGTTTTTATCAAGACAGTGCAGTACACAGTCAATGTAATACAATGCTAAATCAGCTGAGCTGGACTTTTCTGCTACTTCTTACTCTCTACAATAAACAGTACTGTAGACCTGCCATGTTGGGCACGTGCCTTAGCTATGCACATTGTCATATTTCACATTTTTCCTTTGCCGTACTGATAAATGCTTAATGAAACAATACGAAACATAAATGAATGAAATATTTTTGTTTCATGTAATGAGAAAAAAAAAATTGTTTCGTGTAATGAAACAAAAAAGCAGGGAACACAGAAAACTTTTAAATGAAAATGAAATCACTTTTAAAGAGATATACCCTAAAGAAAATAATAAACCAGCCACTCCATTGCCACAGGCTCTAGCTGTGTGTAAACAGAAGTCAACGTTAGACCCTCTTCTGCAATCTGTAGAGGAAGAGAGTGGAGAGATCGTGCTGATTTTTTTTAACATGGGACCACTGTAATAACTAAGAGCAGTATCCAAAAAGAATGAACACGTGTGTGAGTGAAGGGACTGATTTTCAGGGAAGTGAATGATAAAAGAATAGAAATGAACAATGTAGTTCATTCAGCAGTGGAGCTTAGCAGTCAACGAGTGGATATGTAGTGTAGAAAGGTGACTGCTTAGCAGAATTCAACTCCCTTTTCCCTTGTTTTGCTATCTATAGAGATAGATATGGATGTTAGAATGGAACTTGTATTTCCTGTGAGAGCTCAAAACAAATGTGGAAGTTGGACATGGGGGGGGGGTTCTGATCCTTGAGCTCCTGCAGAATTGTCATTAATTGTGTGCTGCCAATGCTGCTTTCCTGCTGTGTTGTGCTTTAATCCACTTATACACACTGCCTGCATGTGTGGCTCCATTCAGTCCTCATAGCTGTGCTGAAAATGTTCTGAATCTTCTTTGAGGTAGAAGGTCTGTGTTTACATACTGAGGCACAGGGTGCTTGCTGTATGACAAACTAGCAATAATAGAGATTTTTTTTTTTTCTTAAAGAGAAGAGAGAACAACCACAGTATCCAGTTCATAGTACCAGTGGAAGGAGGAAATTACAAAAATAAAATTTAGGAAATGTAAGCAATGACAGTACAAGAGTACTTTTCTTAGTATTTTTGCATTCAAATTAAATAATACTTTGTACTATTTAATGTGAAGGATATCTTTTCTGCGTCCGTAGCTGCCCTTTAGTGTCTTTGTATCTGTATGATTAGTGGTACTTTGGTAGATGGGTGAATACACTTTCCGAATGTACTGTGATCCTATATCTGATAGCTGTGGGTTTAGGAGCCAAAGCAGGGGCTGGGCAAATGAAACAAATAATTACTTGGAGATATGAGCAGTGGAGAAGTCTCAGCTCCCCACCAGTTCTTGCAGTGAAACGTCCAGCTAAGTCTGTCCATCTTCAGCCTTTAGGTGATGGAAAATGCAGGAACCCAGTTCCATGTGCTGGAGTCCAAACAGTACCCTGCCTGTGCTGCTCAGGAAATGCTAAACTGAATGTGGGTAAATTCAAAGCCTTTTTTCTGTAAGCTTCCCACCTAGGTCACCATGTTTTCAGTCATGTATTTATGCAGAGTAATTTTGTGACTTTCAGGTAGAAAGGTTGTCCTCATTGAAACGTCTAATGTTACAGAACAACCTTGCCACATGAGTTCAAGCATTACTCTGAATCTCTTCTTCACTGTGGGCTGCAGCACATCCTTTTTCCTTAATAAACCAAACATCGCCACCTAGAATTGAAGGAGTGTTTCTAATCTCCCCACTGTTAGGAGCTGGTGTAATGAGAGGGAACAGAAATGACCTCTGGAGTTCTGTGCAGCCTGATGAGCTTTCACGAGGCTTTCAAATGCCATGAGTTCCACACAAATGACTATAAATAATTGCCTAGGTTGGCCTGACCTCGGGTTGTCTGAGAAGATGATCTGATAATGGCACAAGTGACTCTGATTCTGTTCTGAAGCTGAGATCCCGTTTAGGATTATACTTATTTGAACTCTCTGTAATTTAAGAAGAAAGCTTTCTGCATACGCCAGTACTGGAAACACATTCTGAACACAGAGGTCACTGATGTGGCAGTTGAAATCATCATGAAATAAGTCACTTGGGATATAAGTTTAAAAAATAAAAATAAAACTGAAAACTTACCTCCTGTTTGACAGTGAAATTTTCTTTCCCTGGACTCTCAGCCCTGCTCAGAGTTGCCACGATTCATATCCCATCCTCTGTTCTGCAGACTAAGTAACAGGCAGATAGTTCTTCACAGGGCCATCGACGTGGAGCTCTGAACATTTTGGAGTACGCATCAATCTGAGAGCAGCTTGCAGACGGGCACGTTGGGTACCACATCTTGGCTGTCAGGCATCCCTGCCTACTTTCCCTATCACTGGCAAGTGGTGAGTGGTAGAATTATTATCCCATTTCATAAAATGTGGTCCAAGAAAGAAGACACTATTAATCAGAACAGCCTTTATCACAAGCTTGCTTAGTCACTTTTTTTTTTTTTCCTGATACATTATGAACAAAGCTAACCATTTTTTCTTACACTACTGTCTTGCAGAATGCATAGCACTAAGAGTAGTCCCATTGCTTGCTGCCAGCCCACCCCAAAGTGCTCAGAACTCTCTGGATTTCTTCAGACGTGATCTTGGTCTATAACAATGAAAGCAAAACAGAATCTTCTGCTTGACCTGTTACAATGCTCATAGTCCCAACCACAATTATGTGAAGCTTGTCTTTTTAATGAAGCTGTCCGAATATCTTAGTTAATATATACTTTAAAATAAATAAATAAATAAAACTGTTTTCAAGGGAGACAGAAAATAGCATTAAAAGAATTGGCACCAGTTTCTCAGCACAGCCGTGCCTGTTACTTGGTGTATTATTGCTGCAGTTTTTTTCAGGTTTTAGAGCAAATAATAATTTCTAGATTGCTGCAGAATGCAACAGCTTAGATAATGTGGTGAGTGTTCTACTGGGAGGGGTGCAAACCACTTCAAAATGGGAACTGATGTTGCCAGTGAAGGTATTTGCTGTTGCTGATGGTTGTACGTGTGGCAGAAAAAGTTTGGGAACTCCCTGGCCTGGAACAATTAACTCCCTGAAGGCAGATGGTCTGCACAGATTAACTGTGGCCTTATTAGGCCAGGCTGTTACTGTACTGTTTTGTTACTGGTACCAGCTGAAAATCTTTAAACCCCATACAGGATGAGAAATCTCCAGAGAGGTGTATGAATTATTTATATATCTTATTTCTTCTCAACTGTCTGTAAAAAATAATTTGATATTACTGTTTTGAGGAATCTCCTAAGAAGTTCATGAAATCTTTAATTCCTCAACACCAGGGCCTTTTCTGAAAGACTGAGTTTAGTATGCCGAAGTCAGAGCTCAGCTTATCCTTTCTCTCCTTAGCCAAGAGGAATCCATTCAGGGATGAAATGATGTATTCGGGGAAGCCTTAGGGCTGATTTCATGTTGGCTGTAGTAGTAATATGAATCATAAGTAAATCAGTTTGCAGTATCATAAACAGAACCATTTGGGAGGGATGCAGATTTAACTTGGAAGGCCGTGGGGACACCAGGGTGTTTATAGGTATGGGAAGGGTGACAGACAGGAAAAGGGCATTCCACAGCCCAAACTTCAGCTCTTTCTACAGTATGTTGTTAGCAGTAACTTGTAACCTATTAGCTAAGATTTTCAAAATACCAGTACAATTTAGTCATGACTTTCATGGAAGAGTAATGGACAATAAGTTTAAATACCATGTATTTAGAAAAAAAATATATATATATTTTCAGTCATTACTGAAGCATGCTATAGTACATTTGTGTGAGGATAAAGAAAAGACAGGTGAGATCTACTGTGTGGGTAGGCAAGCTTCCAAGAGCATTAACATTTTATTTTAAGAGATGAATAAAAGCCTCAAAATTGCTTTAGACTTGGCAGGTAGGGATTGTTATGCTTCATCTTGCCTCTTGGCCAGAAAGCTCAGTAAGTGGGAGCTTGCCAGATACGGCAGTCTTCCCCACTACCTGAATTTAATTTAAACCATTCTGTGCAGCCCTGATTTTAATCCTTTCATTTTGGTTTTGAGTTACCGCATATATGGCACAATGGAAATATTTTTTCAAACTTAAATTAGAAACATATTTTAGGAGACAAAAAAAAAAAAAAAGTGCCTGTCTTCTGTGTAGAATGACACATCTTTAGCCGTTGGATGAAGTATAACCATAGTAACATTTTACTTGAAATGTTTGATTATCAGTAGAGAAATGTGGATTTTCTGCAATATGTGCTTTTTCCTTCTCATCACCCTGGCAGTTTGTACACAGCACAAAAACTTTCTTCAGAATGGCCAAACTTTGTGATAGATAAAAAAATAAAAATAAAAGAAGTGTTTCTAAAATAGCTTGAGATGGAAGTGTGATGTGTCAAATGTAAAAATCGGTGTGGCATTCTTACTTCTTTGATAGGTGATTACAGATGTCAGAATGCTGATGCTGTGACCAAATTGTCCAGGAAGAAACATAACACAAACACCTTCTACACTTCGTATCTGAAATACTGGTGTGTGTGTGTTTATTTAATTCTACTTAGAGGTTTTTTTAAATTCTCCATAAAATACAGCAACACTGTCACCTCCAAGAGTGTGTTTCCACAATATGCTGTCTACTTTTGTTCTAAAGAGAGAACAGAATGGGAAGTATAAATGCTCCAAAAAGATGGAGTTGAGTAACAGTTGTGGAAAAAGGATAAGTTGCACATTGATCTTGAATTTTGCAGTACAGGTTGGCCTTGTTCCTTCCACAAGGAAAAGTAGTAGGCCTTGAAGATAGAAGAGAAAGATTTTTTGCAATGTTTTCATAAGGCTTGGAATATCAGACCATTATGGAATGACTACAGCGCGTGTGTGGAAAGCATAGTGCAAACCTTCATTCCAGGAGGTGTCATCAGTGGTTCATTGTCAAACAAAAGAATGTGTTGGGTGGCCTATCACAGAGAGCCTTGGCATGATGCTTTTTGACACATTAATCAAAAACACAGGTGGAAAATTAGAGTACAGGTTATGAAGGTGCCAATTATGAACTGGAATTTTAAAAAAAAAAAAGATTTTGATCAAGAGAGGCAAGTGTGAGGTACTGTCACTGGACAGGAGTAACCTGCTGCATAACCAATGGTCAGTGACTGATCAAACATCAGTTATTGCAATTCCTTCTTCCTTACATCGCACTAAATTCATTTAATACATTACCCATGAAATAATCATTTTATTCCAGTAGCATTGGAAAGCATCAGGCATAATGCATCATGGTCTGGGCACTGCATCTCAGAGCAACTGAATACCAACAAGGAGAGTTCAGCACAGAGCACTGAAAATGCACTTTTATGAAAAATTATGAAAACTAGGAAAAATGATTATGAAAATTATTATGAAAATGATTTAAATGATTACTAGAATTTGATTAAAATACCGATTTTTTTGGAAGAAGGGTTTTAACCTTTTAAACAGGCAATTTTTTCAGTAAATAAGGCATGTATCAATAGAATTTCTGCACATGCTTCTTGTGCTTGCAAGTTGGCAGCAGAACAGGAAAATGGGAAGGAATAGTTGATATACAGTTGCAATTAAAGGAATGTGAAGACTTTGTTCTTCAAAAGACCATTTAGGGTCTACTTCTGAAGACAAAAATGCCTGTACATCATGTCTGTGTGGCCATAGCATGATAATGTATTGTGTCTGGGACTACTGGAACATAATCTTTAGTTAATCAGTTTGGTTATCTAGATGCCAAACTATTTTTTAATATGATTGTCTCACAAGGCTGTTGTCTGAAATCTGCCTTTTTCAGAAAAAAAATATAAGAAACGTTTGATAGAGCTTTAGAAAGATCACTTTGAGAAGTGTCTTGATGAATTATTACTGTAAATTTTCAATGAAATAGGCATCCTTTATAGACTGGGTTGGTAAATGAATTTCACTTATTAGGTGATCTTACTAGTGCTGATTTGGGGCAGGGGGTCTAATTATGTTAATGAGATCACTGGAAAAACTGCTTACTTCAGCTGTGCTTAGAAAACTGTGGAGTTAACTGTAACTTCCCTGAGTGCTGGTATGTGGAGAAGGTCACTGCCGTCCTTTGGTGTTGGCCGGGAGTCACAGCTGACATGATTGTTTCAAGACAAGGCAGATTGAAAGAGAGGAAGGGACCGGCAGGGTACCACCAGTGAGGAAAGCTTATCTGCGACATGCTAGCTACCCTGGCAAAGTGTAAAAAGGCCAATTAGCTCTCTGCTCATCCTTCTCTTCCTGTTGTTCCCTGCCCACATGTGAGCCACTCACAACTTTTTCCTAAGGCTTTGAGCAAAGAGTTGCTTTTTCTAAGGACTGGCAGGAAATCATTTAATAAACTGGGGGTAGGGAGAAGTTTCCTGTCCTAGTTACTCCCTAAATAATTCCTAAGCTAAGAGAGGACAGTTCAGCAGGCCAGGCCACTAGCCCCACTGTCCTTATCTGTGTTCCTCTGACAGCGAAGCTCTAGCCAAGCTGACCACATCCCTGGGGATTTGGCCTTCATTCCAATAGGGACTCCTAAAAACTTCAAATGCATTTTAAAAGCAAGTCGGGGTTTAAGTACCATGTTAACATAAAGGGCATGCTTTCAAGGCCACAGCTATGTGATCAGCTCTGTGTAAGTGGGCTGGGCTGGAACCTCAGGACCCTTGTGGGATCCTTACTGCCATTTAATGATGAATCAATCTATGTGAAGCCTATTTTGCAACACATGTGAAGAGCATCACTAGGACTGATTAGGTATTTGTCTTGTCTTATACCACACAGTATTAACAGATCACTATTTTGGTCTGTAAGTAAAAGGGCTTTATTACTTTTAATCATAAAGAAGCTAAGAAAAGGCAAAGTTCATTTTGTGTGTGAGAACAGCGCAGGCCTGTGTTACGCCTGAGGCAGCGCAAATCCCCATAACCTCTCCCTGCCTGGTGGGGAGCTGCTCTTCA
Source organism: Nettapus auritus (assembly GCA_011076525.1). Lineage (NCBI taxonomy): Eukaryota > Metazoa > Chordata > Aves > Anseriformes > Anatidae > Nettapus > Nettapus auritus. The sequence goes on from CM021773.1 coordinate 7,456,593, forward strand.
CCTCCCAGCCCCGCACTTGTTGCTCACGGGAAGGCTGCAGGGAGTCTCCTGCACCCAGCCATGCTGGGTTAGTGGGGAGCAAGTGCAGATAAGGCTAGATCCTGCTCTAAAGGTCCACCACTATCAGCTAAAATGCATAAGGCAGTTACATAAATCCTACTTACACTTTTGATGTGTGATCCTGAATATTTGTCTTATTCTCCATCCCAGTAAATTTGAAAAATCCTTGCATATTTGCTAAGGAACGCATGCACTTGTATAAAGTTGTGTAAAAATTGTCATTTGAGAGTATGAATAATAGACCTGTAAATTCTGTAATAAGCATGTGGCAAGTTCAGAGATTTAATACTTTAGCTATCCTACTTAAGAGCTGCACTGAAAGTGTAGTGTATTTAAAATAACACAGATTGAAAACTGCAGCAGTTTTGTAATGTCTGATAAGTTCTGTCAGATTCAATAAAGAATGTTTTCTAAGTAGCTGCCGTATTTAAGGCACTATTGACTATATCTGTGCTACTAATGAAAAAAAATAAGCCTTGCTGTGCTTCCAAGTATACAAATACTATTATTCAACACCTGAAGACAAATTATTTACTAAAGACATTACATTTGTTTTCTGAAAAAAAGTGTGCATTTGTTTCTTGAGCAGACATCCTCAGCACAGCTGAAAGACCTCTTGGAAAGCACAACACTGCAGAAGGGTCCTGAGGAAGGATACGACAATGTTCTGCGAGGTGTGGAATCTGGTAGACTGCCTGCTTCCAGTGACCTGGGGACCCTGTCAGGTACAGCAATGAGTTCAGTTTTATCAAGGCCTATAGCAAACTTTAGGTAAATAGATTAAAATCTTGGATCGGAAGCTTTGTCCATACTGGGAGTTAACTTTTCTGTGTTGTAGTGGGCAGCACAGAAAACTTTAGTTCTGGCTTAATTTTCTAATTGTCACTTAATGTTGAAATATTGCAATTTTCCTTCTACACCCAAAAGAGAATTTTAATATGCCAGGGATGTGGTGTATATCTTTGCGCAGTGCTTGCACTCTACTTTTCAGGACAGTTATCATCAGCCTAGTCTCACCTTCTTTCTAGCTGAAAATTTTATTGTAATTTTATTGCACTGTAATTTTATTGTCATGGTCTTACATGCCTACACTTCTATTCTGCAGATTTAGCCACAAGTTTAAAAGACCCAAAAAACATGATATTCACCTTATTTCAGTGTAACATTCTACTGCATTTTTATTATTTTTACTTTTAATTTTCATCTGCAGCCCCAAGAGCTAGAACCCCTCACCTTTTAAGTGAAATAGTTGAGGATTTGTAATGTAAATGTTGTGGTCTTCTGTGCCTGCAGGAGGTGAGACTTTCTCAGAAGTACTAGAAATTACTAAAACATAGAAAAATTGAGTTTAGTAAAATTCTGGCTGGTTTCCTTTAGTAAGAATGGAACTATTAGGCAATATGTGCAGGGTTGTTAAGCTGGCTGTAGGAGAGTTCAGTTTCAAAAGAGGCTATAGGGTACAGCTGTGTGCTAATTGATCATTTGTTAAAAGCCAATTCCAGTTTCACTGTTCTGACTGTCCTCATGCAAGCTGCAGGAGAAACAAATGGGAGAATACATTTTTAAAACCAGGTATCTGCAACTCGACATAGAGAATACAGATGGTTACACGTGCTGGACAGTTTTGTTTGGTATTATGTTTTGCTTATAATTGCTTTGAAAGTGAGTTAAAGGAAAGCAATGTTCTTTTGTTTCTGGTATTTTTTTCTCAGATGGTGATTTCTGCATAGTTTTAGCTTCTTCTCCCTGTAATGCCATAGGCTTATAGTTACCTCTCAGCTCAATCTGAGAGGCTGAAATCAATCTGAAATTAAAATCTGCTAGTTGAAGGGAAAAGCATCTCAAAAATCAAAATGTATCAGTTCAAGTGAAATGTTACTGAGCCTGCTTCTATTACCTTCCTTTTATACACTGCCTTGAACATTCTGTTTGGAAGTGCTTTGTGATTTACCTGAAGTTATTCCAGTAAATTTTCTCCCCCGTTCTTTGTCATTGCTGAGCTATTTAAGCATAGGAAGGCTTGGTTGGTTGGTTGTTTTTTTTTCATTGCTCTGCCTGGAATTTTAAAGCAAAAGAAAACTTAAGTATATGTGCAAATGATAGAAACTTCAATTTCAGATAGCAAAAGTTTGAGTGGATATTTCAGCAAAGGCATAATTATTAACAGTCATAAGGATGTATCAGTCTGCCGATAATTGGACTGGGGTGCAAGTTCTCAGGCATGCACATTCATTGAATTGTCTGACCTGAGCTTTTGTATCCAGATTTAAGTTGTCAATTGTCTCTCGTGACACTGTCAAAATACGTTTATTCTGAACATGTGTAACCTGTGTTTTTTCACCACACTTTGTGTATTTTTTCCTGAACTGTATGCTTGTAGGCTGTTCTGTTCTCCATATAAGCCCAGTTGGTCTGTCTGTCTGTCTTCCCCCTTTAGCCTCCAAGGATTTGGTCTGTGAGGGGGAAATGCTTAAAAATAATTCCAGTTATGGTAGAACAGCCTGTATCCTTTCTATAGAGTAGCTGACATCAGACTTCTGAGTTCACAAAATAGTCACCAAAAGATCAGTAAAAGCATCTCAGGATTCTGAAGGACAAAGATTTTTTTTCTCTTCCCTTTAAAGGGAAAATGGGACTTTTCTAGCAGGAGTAGACTTTTGGACTTTGTGGAAGCCTGAATTACACATACCTCTTTTTAGAATAAAAAAATAGTAAAATTACATATCCTGAAGAACTACCCAACCACTCAAAAGCTTTCCCTTTGAGAATACATACAGCTCTTTTGCAATACCTGGTTAAAATATAGATGGAATAATAAAGGGCCCTGCATATGAGTGGAGCTAAGGAGAGAAATCTCTATTTATTTTTTTTCTGACTTGGTGTGAGAGAGACACACACATGCCAGCTCCTGGGAGGCGGGTGAGAGATATATTTTGCTCACTAGATCACTGTAAAGCTGGGGGAGGTGAAGAGATGCAACACAAGGCTGCAGATGGAAAACTAGACCAGGGAGTATGTGCCTCCAGGGAAAACCCAGTGACTGCCTGTGGCTACCGAATAACCTCCCAGTGTGGGAGGGCTTCAAGCAGGGGCCAAATTAGGAGATGCAAAATAAAGAGTGAAGAGGAGTTGGGGGTACAGGCAGGAATCAGCTAAAATAGAGAGAGGGGTAAGTAACAGCTTTATGACTTGCTCCCCTCCTAGTACCAGCCATGCACTGAGGCATTACTGCTTGAGGAGACAGCAGGAGGCTGGGTGTCCCACTCAAAGTCACCTTGCAGCAGAAGGGATTTGAAGCAAGCATCTGAAGCATATGGATAAAAAGAAGCCAAATGTTAGAGCAGAATACCCCCTTAAGCCTTGATTTGGTAGCCTTTGAAATTTCAAGGCAGAAGTTCTGCAAGGGACTAGAGAAGAGCAGGAGCAGAGTACATACTCAGCATTTCATGGCTGGTCACCATGTTCAGCAGGACCAGAGGCAGGAATCACAACAAATGCTTGCATTTTAAAATGTTTATTTACTGCTGTGGTGCTACCAAGAGCTGGAAATGCTACAGTAAGGCAGGTTTTTCTCGAACCAATGTTTTGTGAACTTTTTAAAGGAAACTTTAAGAGGAGTTTTGGAGACTTCAGTAGCACTAATTTGAAAACAGCATTGGACTGTTTATAAAAGTAGGGATATTTTTAATGCATGCACACAATGGAAACCCATGTGTTAAGCTTTCTCACTCCTATCTATCAAAGCCAGAACTTCTTATAAACTGTTACCTGTTAGGAACAATATTATACACTCTCCGAATTTGTTGGGTTACTTCTAAAAGACTAAATGTTGAAATCATTTCCTTTACACAGAAATTTAAATTGCTCTTTTTCCTGGCATATAGGATTAAACGAGGACAATAATACACACTTTTCTTCTCAGTATTAGCTACATTCAGAGGGCCTTTCTCAGTACTACGAGCATATTATTTCCTCTGTTGAATGCTAGTAGGTAGTGCATTCACTTTGTTTATAGAATGTAAGTTCTTTGGGAAGCCCAGTGAAGGCACAGGCCCGTACAGAAATGTCTCACTGGGCTGTTTGTCCTGTTCCTCGGATGCTGTTTTCTCTCTGAAGAGACGGCCTCTCCTCAGGTGTCTTCACTGTTCCACTGATGCAACTCTCACTGTTTCACTGATGCCCCCTTCTGCCCTCCTTGCCTCATATCAGGGGAAAATCTTAGTTCATGGCTAAGTAGAAACTGCATGGCCTATGATGTTCAGTCTGGGTTTGAGTACTGCTGGTACATCCAGGGACAGGCGCATCCTGATGGCTAGTGAAGGAGTCGAATGCAGAAGCAATTAACACTTTCTGCAAGGTCCCTATGAAGGCCCTGGAAACACACTGAAGGTAGATCTGTTAGGAGTCCTTATATATAAGCATGTGACCAAACCCACTCTAAAGCACACTCGGCTACACACAGTTCTAATTGTGTGCACACCTGTGAAATTTTAGCTGGCATATTGTATCTGAAATAAGCTCCTCTTTACAAAAAATGTCAGAGTATCTTTGAAAAATTAGGACCAATCTCTCTGGCTCTCTCTCTCTCTCTCAAAAAAAAAAAACTTGAATGCAATGCAAGACAGCACATACCATTTTCCTTCACAGCTTTCGTTTCCACACCGTTTTTCCATGTCACACTGCTCCTGGGTCAGTCAGCAAAAGGAACAGTGTTCTGGCTCCAAGGTGCAGTTCTTCTTCCCGGCCAGAGACACCCAAGGAATGAGGTGGGAACAACCCAGACCCACCTTCTGTGCTCGTGCAGCCCCAGGGGTTCGGTTCCAGTGGGCTGCATTCAGGCACCCTACACCTTGCTAAGAAGTATTGAAACTATCAGTTTCCACAAGTTTTTCTTCAATTGATTTTGGGACGTGACCGTGGCGCTGAATGACTTCAAATCTGGAGGTTTGCCTGTCCTAGGAAATCTGTTGAGGAATGGCTCTTTGCTGGGGGTCCCTTTGTGGCTGCTAATTGCGGGTGGCATGCCAGAGAAGCTTCTGGAACTGGTCAAGAACAGCCCTTGTGGGAACCACCCCCGTACTGATTAGTCCTTGGGCTGTGAGGCCTGGCCTCCCAGGGGATAGCAGAAAGCTGGTTCTGGAGGAGGGGGGGGGTTAAAAGCTCAGAACTCTGAAATTCACACTGTGGATACTTGTGTAACATAGACCCCAAGTCCAAAGAGTGCAGATGCTGGGTGACCCAAAAAAAAAAGGGGGGTGGGGGGGAAATCAGTCACTGTGCTACCTTTATTTTTAAAATATTAAATGTGGTTAACACTCAGCCCCATTTGTGTTGCAGTGACAGTTTGACATAGAGCAACTTAATAGCTAAAACCAAACACAGGACCATGTTTCGGTCCTCACATCACATTGGGTTCGTGACAATATTGGTGTCTTCAGAATTGAACCATTTAGAAATTAAAAAGCAGGACACTGATGTCTTTTTCAAAAATTCATTAAGATGAATTTTTCTCTTCCTTTTAAGGATCAGTTAATGATGACATTTCAAATGAAACGAGTTTCAGAGAAAAAGAAAGCACACGTGCTTTTTAAGAAAAAATCCAACAAAATTTATGTAAAACTCTTGTGTCTTAAGCATTCTCGTACCTCCTGATATAGCTGTCCCTCAAATAAAACTCCTGTTTCTCACTGTAAACAGCAAACAACACCACCATGAGCATGCCTTCCCTCCGCCTTCTGCTCGAGAGATGTTGACACACAAAAGTGGCAAAGAGGAAGGTGCAAACAGATGAAAATCCCAGCTGAATGAGTGGGTTTTTAATCTTCTTGCACCTGTTTCCAGGAGGGGAGTGTGACAGTGATAGGGTGCAGAAAGGAATGCCACAACCTGGGCAGCAGGATGTGGGTGGAGGCAGAGGTCCCCCGGGAGCGAGGTGGGGGCAGGAGGGGCAGCAGCTTGCATCATACCATAGACCTTGCATTTGGACCAGCTGGGGTATTAAAATATAAATAAAAACAAGTCAAATAATTTAAGAGCAGCATTTAGGTGTGGAGTTTACCTAGGGGAAGTAAGGTGTTTACCTGCACGAGGATCTAGCACAATATGAAAGTATCAGCTTTTGAAATCATCTTGAAATCATTTCCAAAAGAGATTTTTCTGACACAATCGTGATGGCTCTGTTGCGTGGATTTCATGCACAGCAGAATGCGATCCTATTCCCCGAGGTAAGTGCCTGTGCACAAAGTGGGGTTCTAAGTGGTTAAAATTAGTGCACTGAAAATGCAAATTGTCCCGGTAGGAATTGCTGGTGGAGTTGAAGAGGACAGCGCAGCCTCTGCAGAGGGGTCTGCCCTGCAGGGAGTGTGGAAGGAGTTTCTGGAAGTCTTTTCAACACCATTTTATGTATCTCCAGCAGTAAATCATGTCCTCATGGTTAGCGAGCCTGAGCCCGCACTGCAGAGAAGAGTCTGGTTGGAGTGCAGGAAGACACCCAGAGTTTCCAGCTGCTTGTTCCCCAACACTCCCATACACAGAAGTGATAGACCCGGCTAAAATATTATATTTTGCAGTGTTTCTGGAAACTTGCAAACCTGTCCCTTTGTAGCATGGAGCTGGATCCTGAGTCAGCTACTTTACTGCTAGGGACGCAGACTTAAGGCAGGCATGGCTTAGTTCTAGTCTAGTTGCATTTACAGTCCTTCAAAATGATGCAGACCAGAAATTAATTTCAAATGTTGTTTAAAATTCCATGCTGTTGCTATAAATCCTTGTGCTTTTTTGCCCATTCACTCTTTTGGGTGGACTCCTAGCGAGTTTGACAGGAGCACAGGACATTTGTGATATATGGCATCAGGTCCGTTAGTTCAGAAACCCCACACAGAAGCTTGTTTTTAGAAAGAGAGAAAATAAGATTAAACAGGACAGGGAATGCTGTTATGAAGGAATGAAAATATTTTCATTACCAGAGTGTTTGTATGTCAACAGCTGATAGGGAATGATGTGAGACATTCCCAGAAGGACTCCCAAAGATTTTTTCTTGTGCAGTAGACCAATTAGCAGAGCCCAGATTAAATGAGCAATGTCACAATGCCTCTTGCATTAAGAAGTGTGACATTCAGGCTCTTTATCTAGTAAATATTTGCTCTTCTTTATCCTTGTGACTTTCGTTACACTCCTTTCAACAGCTCTCTGCTCCCAAGTAATACAAGAGAAAACATTAGCTTGTCCAACACAGCTTTAATACATACAGATTTTTTTTTTTGTAGTGTATATTTTAAAATATTAAGGAGATGCTTTGTATGCTTACAGAGCATGCACACTTTAAAAGGAGGGAGAGATTAAACTATGTTAACCCAGAACTAGTAATATTTCTAAGCTTACTTTGTGAGTTAATAAAGGAGGAAATGAGCAAATTCTATTTCATACTCTGCCACCCAGCTCTCCTGATGCAGCCCTTGAACTGGCCCAAAAGAAATTTGAGTTACAGTTGTTTCTTTATGTGGTTAGGAGAGAATTTTTTTTTTTCCTAGAACAGCTGAATAATTAGATCAAAAGTAGCTGAAAAACTAGCACTATTTAAAAAAAAAAAAAAAAAAAAAAAAAAAAAAAAAAAAGTCCTTTGTCTTAGCAGCTTCTAGATTCCACTGCAGAAGTGGCTGTGTTCAGGTGACAGGACTGCTGACTGCTTACAGCCTTTCCCTGGCTCAGATTTTGTCCATTACTGTGTGGCTAGAAATATGGCTATAGACTTAGAGCGTTAGCATTTCACTACATTTAGTTTTAAGATATCTTTCTTATTTCCATATGTTTCAAAATTTGCACAGCTTATTAGTTAATGGCTCCAATCTATCTCAAATAACAAAAAAAAAAACTGCACCAGGTCATAATTCACAATCAGGTGGCTCATTTGAAAGTGTTGTCTGCATGGCACACCAGTTACATGCATTCATTGGAAAAAAGGTAGAAACAGTGGAACTGTATTCAATTATATATTAGCATCTGAAGGACTTGCATTCCAGAAGGCAGTTATCCATGTCTTTTCATTTCTACGTACTCATCTCCTTATGTTTTCACCTCATTTTTATATTCTGCCTTAAAATTGTTTTTTTGCTAATTGCCCTTTTTAAATGTGAAGCTTGAGACCTCTTTTTCTCGGGTTAGAGGATCACAGAGATGAACAGTTAATTCCACTGGTGATATTTATTAATATTACTAATATTACTGTAGTAAGCCCCAGAATGGGACCAGGATCCTGCTGTCAGGGCACTCTGTGTACACATTGCCATCCTTCCCCTGAAAAGCTTACAATAGCATTGGAGCTGAGAATTTCAAAAGGGCTTAAGTGTTTTGGGGGTGGGATGCCAAGGGAAAGCAGATGAAATTGTGTCCCTCAGTTGTACATGCAACCTTGTTAATTCCTATCTAACTTTCTTCATACAAGTATCAATTGGCTAAGAGCTTACTGTTTGATAGGATCATCTGTCAGAACCAGCATTTTTTTCTTTGGTTTGCATTTTTGCTGTCTTCACACAAGCTCTGTGGGACCTTCTTTTGGAAATACCAAAGAGTTGCTTTAG
>CM021773.1:7465628-7498386 GCA_011076525.1 Nettapus auritus
GGCCAGAGACACCCAAGGAATGAGGTGGGAACAACCCAGACCCACCTTCTGTGCTCGTGCAGCCCCAGGGGTTCGGTTCCAGTGGGCTGCATTCAGGCACCCTACACCTTGCTAAGAAGTATTGAAACTATCAGTTTCCACAAGTTTTTCTTCAATTGATTTTGGGACGTGACCGTGGCGCTGAATGACTTCAAATCTGGAGGTTTGCCTGTCCTAGGAAATCTGTTGAGGAATGGCTCTTTGCTGGGGGTACCTTTGTGGCTGCTAATTGCGGGTGGCATGCCAGAGAAGCTTCTGGAACTGGTCAAGAACAGCCCTTGTGGGAACCACCCCCGTACTGATTAGTCCTTGGGCTGTGAGGCCTGGCCTCCCAGGGGATAGCAGAAAGCTGGTTCTGGAGGAGGGGGGGGGTTAAAAGCTCAGAACTCTGAAATTCACACTGTGGATACTTGTGTAACATAGACCCCAAGTCCAAAGAGTGCAGATGCTGGGTGACCCAAAAAAAAAAGGGGGGTGGGGGGGAAATCAGTCACTGTGCTACCTTTATTTTTAAAATATTAAATGTGGTTAACACTCAGCCCCATTTGTGTTGCAGTGACAGTTTGACATAGAGCAACTTAATAGCTAAAACCAAACACAGGACCATGTTTCGGTCCTCACGTCACATTGGGTTCGTGACAATATTGGTGTCTTCAGAATTGAACCATTTAGAAATTAAAAAGCAGGACATTGATGTCTTTTTCAAAAATTCATTAAGATGCATTTTTCTCTTCCTTTTAAGGATCAGTTAATGATGACATTTCAAATGAAACGAGTTTCAGAGAAAAAGAAAGCACACGTGCTTTTTAAGAAAAAATCCAACAAAATTTATGTAAAACTCTTGTGTCTTAAGCATTCTCGTACCTCCTGATATAGCTGTCCCTCAAATAAAACTCCTGTTTCTCACTGTAAACAGCAAACAACACCACCATGAGCATGCCTTCCCTCCGCCTTCTGCTCGAGAGATGTTGACACACAAAAGTGGCAAAGAGGAAGGTGCAAACAGATGAAAATCCCAGCTGAATGAGTGGGTTTTTAATCTTCTTGCACCTGTTTCCAGGAGGGGAGTGTGACAGTGATAGGGTGCAGAAAGGAATGCCACAACCTGGGCAGCAGGATGTGGGTGGAGGCAGAGGTCCCCTGGGAGCGAGGTGGGGGCAGGAGGGGCAGCAGCTTGCATCATACCATAGACCTTGCATTTGGACCAGCTGGGGTATTAAAATATAAATAAAAACAAGTCAAATAATTTAAGAGCAGCATTTAGGTGTGGAGTTTACCTAGGGGAAGTAAGGTGTTTACCTGCACGAGGATCTAGCACAATATGAAAGTATCAGCTTTTGAAATCATCTTGAAATCATTTCCAAAAGAGATTTTTCTGACACAATCGTGATGGCTCTGTTGCGTGGATTTCATGCACAGCAGAATGCGATCCTATTCCCCGAGGTAAGTGCCTGTGCACAAAGTGGGGTTCTAAGTGGTTAAAATTAGTGCACTGAAAATGCAAATTGTCCCGGTAGGAATTGCTGGTGGAGTTGAAGAGGACAGCGCAGCCTCTGCAGAGGGGTCTGCCCTGCAGGGAGTGTGGAAGGAGTTTCTGGAAGTCTTTTCAACACCATTTTATGTATCTCCAGCAGTAAATCATGTCCTCATGGTTAGCGAGCCTGAGCCCGCACTGCAGAGAAGAGTCTGGTTGGAGTGCAGGAAGACACCCAGAATTTCCAGCTGCTTGTTCCCCAACACTCCCATACACAGAAGTGATAGACCCGGCTAAAATATTATATTTTGCAGTGTTTCTGGAAACTTGCAAACCTGTCCCTTTGTAGCATGGAGCTGGATCCTGAGTCAGTTACTTTACTGCTAGGGACGCAGACTTAAGGCAGGCATGGCTTAGTTCTAGTCTAGTTGCATTTACAGTCCTTCAAAATGATGCAGACCAGAAATTAATTTCAAATGTTTAAAATTCCATGCTGTTGCTATAAATCCTTGTGCTTTTTTGCCCATTCACTCTTTTGGGTGGACTCCTAGCGAGTTTGACAGGAGCACAGGACATTTGTGATATATGGCATCAGGTCCGTTAGTTCAGAAACCCCACACAGAAGCTTGTTTTTAGAAAGAGAGAAAATAAGATTAAACAGGACAGGGAATGCTGTTATGAAGGAATGAAAATATTTTCATTACCAGAGTGTTTGTATGTCAACAGCTGATAGGGAATGATGTGAGACATTCCCAGAAGGACTCCCAAAGATTTTTTCTTGTGCAGTAGACCAATTAGCAGAGCCCAGATTAAATGAGCAATGTCACAATGCCTCTTGCATTAAGAAGTGTGACATTCAGGCTCTTTATCTAGTAAATATTTGCTCTTCTTTATCCTTGTGACTTTCGTTACACTCCTTTCAACAGCTCTCTGCTCCCAAGTAATACAAGGGAAAACATTAGCTTGTCCAACACAGCTTTAATACATACAGATTTTTTTTTTTTTGTAGTGTATATTTTAAAATATTAAGGAGATGCTTTGTATGCTTACAGAGCATGCACACTTTAAAAGGAGGGAGAGATTAAACTATGTTAACCCAGAACTAGTAATATTTCTAAGCTTACTTTGTGAGTTAATAAAGGAGGAAATGAGCAAATTCTATTTCATACTCTGCCACCCAGCTCTCCTGATGCAGCCCTTGAACTGGCCCAAAAGAAATTTGAGTTACAGTTGTTTCTTTATGTGGTTAGGAGAGAATTTTTTTTTTTTCCTAGAACAGCTGAATAATTAGATCAAAAGTAGCTGAAAAACTAGCACTATTTAAAAAAAAAAAAAAAAAAAAAAAAAAAAAAAAAAAAGTCCTTTGTCTTAGCAGCTTCTAGATTCCACTGCAGAAGTGGCTGTGTTCAGGTGACAGGACTGCTGACTGCTTACAGCCTTTCCCTGGCTCAGATTTTGTCCATTACTGTGTGGCTAGAAATATGGCTATAGACTTAGAGCGTTAGCATTTCACTACATTTAGTTTTAAGATATCTTTCTTATTTCCATATGTTTCAAAATTTGCACAGCTTATTAGTTAATGGCTCCAATCTATCTCAAATAACAAAAAAAAACTGCACCAGGTCATAATTCACAATCAGGTGGCTCATTTGAAAGTGTTGTCTGCATGGCACACCAGTTACATGCATTCATTGGAAAAAAAGGTAGAAACAGTGGAACTGTATTCAATTATATATTAGCATCTGAAGGACTTGCATTCCAGAAGGCAGTTATCCATGTCTTTTCATTTCTACGTACTCATCTCCTTATGTTTTCACCTCATTTTTATGTTCTGCCTTAAAATTGTTTTTCTGCTAATTGCCCTTTTTAAATGTGAAGCTTGAGACCTCTTTTTCTCGGGTTAGAGGATCACAGAGATGAACAGTTAATTCCACTGGTGATATTTATTAATATTACTAATATTACTGTAGTAAGCCCCAGAATGGGACCAGGATCCTGCTGTCAGGGCACTCTGTGTACACATTGCCATCCTTCCCCTGAAAAGCTTACAATAGCATTGGAGCTGAGAATTTCAAAAGGGCTTAAGTGTTTTGGGGGTGGGATGCCAAGGGAAAGCAGATGAAATTGTGTCCCTCAGTTGTACATGCAACCTTGTTAATTCCTATCTAACTTTCTTCATGCAAGTATCAATTGGCTAAGAGCTTACTGTTTGATAGGATCATCTGTCAGAACCAGCATTTTTTTCTTTGGTTTGCATTTTTGCTGTCTTCACACAAGCTCTGTGGGACCTTCTTTTGGAAATACCAAAGAGTTGCTTTAGAAGTAAATGTAATTTTCAGATTTTCTTCTGACATTTATGGATTTCTTTTTCAGTATCACAAGTCCTGAGATTCTAGCTGACCCCTTTTCTGGAAGCTGAATTCTGTTTTGCTGAACCACTGGCTATGAGATGAGTGGGATGATGGGAACCTCTACCTTCTGTGAAAAAACGTGCATGTTAGAAGGGAGGATTGAAATGTGTCAGAAGACATCGATTCCCTGCATTGTCAGCTCCTCCATATAGGCATTTGCTGCTCCTTAGGCTGGTCTGGGAGTGTAACGTGTGTTTATTCTGTGGTTCTGTTGTGTGCATGCATATAAAGCAGGAAGCATTTTTCTTCCACTATTCTTAAAATGTTTTTAGTTTGCTGTTTGTGGAGATTACCTCTCTTTAGAACAAAGCTGAATATAATACAAATAGAAAAAGCAGAGAAGTGTTACTACTCCCCTTCCCTTTCCTACCCAAAAGATCCCAGAACATGAGGGTACTTTCCCAGAACTGAGCTAAATCCCCTGATTATTGCCTCTGGCAGGGGAAAGGGAGCAGGCATGTCACAGGTTCCTAATTAATGGACTGTTGCTCTCCATAAGGAAGCATGAGTGTGAAAATAGAGAAGTTAAATCAGCATCTAATGTTGATTATCTAATAGTCAAGCTTGAGATGGGCTATTCCCACCCCTAACTATTGCTGGGGTCACTTGGAAGAGGAGCGACTGCAGGGATTACACTAAGGGTGGGGATGCACTAACAAGAATGCAGTGAATAACTTGACAAAATTGTGCAGCACTTTACCCATCGCAAAGAAGCCTTCACCTCTTGCTGGAGTTTTTTGGCATCGAGAAGAGCTTATCTTCAAGTAACATGCAGAGTGTAAGGTGAATTGCAAAAGAGGAATGCAGACAGCTTCTCATATCAGCACATTGTTTTGGTTAAGACTCTACTGGAGTTTTGTAAAATGCATTTGGGGGAGGGGAAACGAGACAAAGTCAGCATGTCCTCTGGACTTTCTTAGTTAATCAAACAAACTTAACAAGAAATTAACACTTGTAAAATTAGAAAACAATTGTCATGTTACTTCAGTTTTCATATGACTTCAAACATTCTACCAGGCTGTCTAAATAAGAACAACCCAACAAAACAAAAGCTTTGCAGCTCTGGCTGTAAATGCAAAGGTGAGGTGACAGATCCTGCTTCATCAGCAGCTGTATAGCAGGTTTATTTTTAGGTCTGTCTTGTTGGGAGTGGCTGTGGATCTTGCAGAACTCTGGATGTTGGCAAAAGCAAAATTCTTGGTAAAATCACCATTTCCATTAATTATTCTCCTTTCTTTCTGGCTTGTCTGATAACATGCAAAATTATTAACTGCACTTTCCTGGCCTGTACATTTTAAGAACTGCCTACTCTAAGGCTAGGCATCTTCTACACCTCTTTCCTAACTAGATCAGTGGGACTCCTACAGGATCCCTACTCCAGACAGCCTCCTTTTCCATGAACTGAAAATTCAAATGTATTTTCAATATTTGATTAAAACGGACTCATTTTCTTTTACCCAGAATTAAGAACAACAAAAAACGTTAATGTGCATGATGTGTTGGCTTTAAATGAACTGTTTCACTGTTCCAGCACTGAAAATCCCTATTGGTTTGGGGATGCTGTCCTTTGCACTGGAGACACTGTCTGTCTCCTGTCAGCGTGGTGGTGCTGGTCGCTGCCCAGCATAGCTCATCAGTAGTCACCTTAATTTTTCTTTGGCCAGGCTTGCCACTGTTCTCTGTTGCTCTCTTCTTCCTCTTGCTTTGCTCTTGTCACTTCTCTCTCTTCTGTGATTTTTCTTTACCAACTTCTGACCCCCAAGAAGTTCAGTGCTTGCATTTCCTCAAATGATTTTTACTTTACGGACTTAAAGGCCTTTATATTCTGTGGGTTTGCAGTTTCTTCTCCATGAAGTAGGACCATATAGCTCTTCTTCAGGTAACTGAAGCAAACCAGGTAAAGCCTCTAATTTAAAAATAATTTAAAGATGAGATAAAATATAGGGTTTTGGTGATAAATCCCACACTTGAGGGTCCCACCCAGTCAGCTGGAGAGCTCAGTGTTCTGTGTACTTACCTGGTTCCTCAAAGAAGGGAGTGGATTGAGGAGGTTTCACTTTTCTTAAAGAATTGAGATTCTGGATAAGCAAAATAGAAAGTGTCAAATTGCTGGGGAAGGGGCTGTAGGTATTTGCACTGGTTCTTTGGTGTAGACATCACTGAGCACTTCTGTAAATGCTTGAGTGAGGGGTTCTGTGATCATACAGGCTCTTCCTTCCTCAGAAGGATCCCACCTGGTCTGCCCTTTATCCATGGAGATGATCACAGGTGCCTTGTCTCGATCTTTATTCTCTTCTCTCGGGTGTTCGTACTGAAACAGGCTTGCAATGAAATGAGTGATTATCTACTGTGGTCCAGTGGCTTTAATGAAACTATTTGAATGAGTAAGGGATAGTGTGTGGGGTATGAGTCACCCTGGAACTGCATGTTCCCTCCAGGACAACCTTCGGCAGGAGGGGGCGGGCAACATCTGCAAGGATACTGGGGAGAAGGTTACTGCAGGCAGGCCTGGTTATTTGAGCATGGATGGAAAGACAGGGAGACAAACTCTGAGCTCTGCAGACTGGCAGTTCCTAAGCTGTATTTGGGCAGGTACATAGATGATTATATCTGAGTAATACCAAGGACCATTGCAGTTGTTAACAAGACGAGATTTGCAAATTCCTTGTCAGCAAATGCCTTCAGGAAGCGTACAGCAGGAAACAAAGAAAGGAGTCCCTGTCTTGTAATCCACAGCCATTTCTGCGGTGCCTGAAGACCTTTCTTTTACCCTGTGCAGTTGAGAGACGTTTTCTTAGTGTAAATGTTGCTTTTGGACTGCTTTTGTGTCATTCTGAAATAACAGGAAAATAGATCTGTGTCATGTAGGAACATTTCTTGTGCAGGTTTTACCTATAGCTGTGAAACTCAGGGAGCTGCTAAGGCTAAAAATGTAAGTAAATATATAAATAAAACATATAAATATTTGTCATATTTTTCATATAGGCATTATTCTAGGATAAGAGAACAGTGAAATTATCAGCAATGTAGTAAAAGCTTTTTTCCTACTCGCTGTTTTTAGTGTCATTGCATATATACAAATGCATAACCCCATTCTCTCCCATCATGGATTTTTTCCTCCAGAAAATAGATTGTTTGCTAGTGAACCTCTCTTTTATGTATTGTAAGCAACGTGAATCTGTGCAGTTTACCAAGGAGCAATTGAAAAGCAACAGCTGAACAGAAGGAATATTGGGCTGAAGCAACGTTTGGTAACTCTCTGGAAAAGAGTAGATGTTTCTGATGCATGTTTAGTGCGTCTCCGGCGTGAATCTCATGTGATCAGACACATCCCTGGGGCAGCTGGTGATGCTGGATTCAGCTCCCTAGGTTTTCTTTTTCTTATCAAAAATTAATTTTTTTGTGTGTGAGAATTAATGGAAATTGCACTGTATGCCTCTACGTTCAGAGTGAAGAAGGTTTCACCTTCCTTTAGTTTGAGCTGTTAGCCAAAAAGGAAGATATCGAGTGATTGGCTTTTTTAATGTCTTTTCAACCCTGTACTAAACTCTCTGACAGAGTCATAATTTGCTATTTAAATAATAATAACCTTCTGATCGAACTTCAGTTCTTCACAACAGACTGATCTTCGAGGATCTCTAGACAGGACTAGATAGGTTGTCTTTATGCCAGTAATTAACAGCAAATAATTAGGGGGAGTTAAGTAGCAATAGATAGAAAAGCTCCAGGACTGGCAAGCACTTTGCTCAATCTTTCTCTGTTTTCCCCACTTCTCTGTCCCTGATTTCTCCTTTTCTCTCATTTGATGGATCTAGTTAAGTGAGGCTATTAATTGGCTGGACTGGTTTCATAAGTTTGGTCCTGCCTAAACAAATCCTCCCTCTTTAAGGGCTAAATGAGTGTTCTGTGCAGGCAAAAGGAAGGGTACCCCAGTGCCCCTCTGCTTCCCCATAGTCACCTCTCCTAACTGCCCTGGCCAGTAGCATGTCCACTCCAGCAAGCTGCCCTTTTCCCATAGCTGTAAACACTTGGCTGTTTTGCAAAAATTGATATTTCTGGAGTTTATCACCAGTTGGTACAGTGGCAAAAATGAGGCACAACTTAATGCCCAACACTTCTCAATTTCAGTTACAGTTTCGACTCGTGTACGTTTTCCTCATGCCTTTAACAGACAGCAACCGTGACTTTTGTTCTGACCACCACTCTACATCTCTGCTGCCTTCCAGTGTGCCTGTGGGCTGCCCACCCCTGTCCTCAGCCCCTGTGGGGCCAGGGCAGCGTGCAGCCCTACTTTGGTGAGTTCTAGCTGAGTCACATTCAGGTGCCAAGGCTGGTATGCAGCAGCACCGTTGGCAGAGGAACACCCCACAGCACCCGAATTCTGACAGAGCTGCTTTCCAAATGAAGAGAGTGGTTTGCTGTCATGAAAGCCCTGAGGTATCCAAGAAAGATAATGGACACGGAGAATGTGGTGATGAACAATGAGAACTTGATCAGCATAATAGTAGCAGTGCCTTCCAATTCAACTAACTTTGACAAGGGGAAATATTCTAAAACATTGAAGATCTAGCAATGCTACTCTTATCAGATCAATTCAGCATCCCTCTTGCAAATCTATTTTCTTCCTCATCCTCTGAATAACCTGAGTTAGAACAGCTGGTTGTGGAACAAGTCCATCTTACAGATGTTGCAACTCAGATTATATTTTATTAAGCTGAAATGGGAGACACAGCAAACTCTCCTAGGGAGTTCAGAAGTTTCCACCCTTTTAGTAATTGCATACCGTACAGGAAATGGAGGTTACAAAAAAATTACAGAAAGTCATTCGGGGTATCTTCTAATAGAGTCATTACCTTGAAATAAGTTCTCATCTTGGAAATCCTCTGAAACAAGAGAATCAGGAGAGCCTCTGGCAGTTCTTGGTATTTGTCAATAAATAAGAGTGGAGGAGGACGGTGGCTGCTTCTGCTCTCCAGTGCTGCCTCTATTAGACTTCTACCCCTGTGGACATTTGGCGTTGTATGACTGTGTTTAAAGCTAAACTCTCTAGGCCTCTGCCTGCTCAAATTCCTTCACAGACATATTGCTTTCTTCTGTTATCACAACTACTTTCCCCTGTAGACACCTTCTTCTGAGAAGTGCAATATTCACTATTCCTACAAAGTCGAATTGAAAGTATTTCATATTGTTAATCCTACATACAAACAGACGAGCATTATAAACGTGCTGCTTTCATCTCGCTGAAGTGATGTAAGATAAAAACTCAGCACTTGCCTGAAACCAGAGATTCGGGTCACTCTTGAACATACCAAATCTTTCTCGCTCTGGGAGTACAGCTGTGCTAGATGCTTCAGTCCAGCCACCTGGACTCAAACTAAATCTTAAAGGGAGAGCAACTTTTTTCTCCTCCTCCCTCTCTCTCCAACAGCTATATATATATATTTAAAAAAAAAAAAAAAAAGTAAGTGAATAGTACTGGCTCTTGAGAATAAAGTCATTTTGGCAGTTGCAGACCAAGACAATCACTATAAAAGGGATGCTTTATACTCAGTTTATGCTTTGGGAGGTAGCCCTCCAGAAAATTTAAAGTAATGGAAGTGTTTCATCCACACTAATGCCAGAACAATCAGTTTCCTCTCCTGAGTGGGGAAAGAGAATTATCTGGTAAACACAATGGTTCTTTTTTCTTCCGTGTCAGTGAGTCATAAACAGGCATAAGGCTGAGGATCAGAAGGCCTGTACCATATTCTCATTTCTTCTAACTGCCTATAGTCTACATCAAATTTACTATATTAGCTTCATGTACACTAAAGAAAGCATCACATAACCTCCCAAAATGAAGGAAATAACAGCTTGCAATTCATAGATGAGGTACTTTAAACACAGGTTTAATTTAACCTGTAGAGATGCATAAAGAAGAGACTCCCCAAGGGCTGATACACAAGTTTTGCCCACTGGACTATACTGAAATTTCTTCGTGCTTCTGTGGGAAATTAAACTTCTTATGTAGCAGGGATACCAAGACTTCATCAAGTACTTCACAACCTGTCAGTGGAATAAGAGGTATAATGGATGCCAATTTTTAATTTGATCTATTTTACAAAATAACTTCAGGAGTGAAGATATTCCATTAACATATCCATATTTGGGTTTTAAATTAGTACAAATACAAAACTCTTAGGGCAGGGTGGAAAGCTGTAAATAGTGACATTAACTTAATTGTACTTCCTTGTGGGGCTCCATTAGAATAATAAACTACTTAGAGTGTGAGTGCAGATACTACGTGAAATATTTTCTTTAAGCCTTTCTATGTGGTATGCCAGCCAAAACTGGCCCGTGTTAGTCTTATGTTTTGTGTGTTGTTCAACTTTCATAAATTAACCAACACAGAGTACTGGTGGGATTACATTACTATAAAGTACAGTTATGATAACTCATGCAGGATTAGTGACTAGAGGGTTGTTCACTTAACTCATGCAGGATTTAAGGCATTTTTAGTATATAATAATGTGGATTTCAGAATAATATCCTGAAATGTCCTCAGGTTGACATAAATTTCTGATTTAACAATGTCACTAAAAATAATATGGATCAATAATTATGTGAATAATTCTCAGCACTTATTCTATTTCTTTGCTTCCAAAAATCTCTCTGTAGTTGCCAATACTATCATTGACATAATGTGGAGGACAGTTTGTTCTTATACACGTAGTATTACAAGAATTCAGCAAATCTGTATTCATTAGGTTAATTTTTTTGTCAAAAATGACATTTGAAGATTGGTTGCATGATGAAGTATGTCAAACAGGAAATAAAGTGGATAACTATCTCTGATTTACCTGCCTAAGCTAGATAAATGGGACATACAGAAATAAACAGGTTCAGAGCTGATAAATGCAAATTCATGCACAATGGAAGTGAAAAAGAAAGTGTTGAAAAGGCAGTAGGTTGACTTGGTTTATATTCTTGAATTTGAAGAGATTGTGAAGAAGTGTAAGCTGATATTTATATAAAAGGTGAAAAACTCAGATTTGAATTTCTGTGCTTCAGGAAGATAGCTTGTGCATTTTGATTTTCAGATTTGAAGCAAGATGCGTAATAAATCATATGTACAGTGTGCATGTGTACATTATATTTTCACCTTTACTTTTAATAAATATAATTTTAAATGTCAGGTAAATATCGTAAAAAAAATACAGCCTGAAGTTTTATTCAGTTACTCTGAGTACGTTCTTTTCTTGCTGCTGTTTTAAGTGTAAATAGTCAATAAATGTTAAAGGAGATTTGTATCATGACTTTAGTGAAGGCTTCCTGTCAATAAGTGCAAACCGCATTATTTAAGTACTTGGAGCTTTTGTGCTCCTTTGACGGGCAGCCAAAAAAAAAATTCCATGGGACTTCACCCTGGCCCTTCTGTCCTCTTTGAGTACAGTGTATGGCTAATATAACTTTAAGTTGAAGTTAAGTCATAGGACACTACCAGAACAGTGCATTCAGTCATGTATCTGACAGAAATTCAGCAAGGAGACAGATTTTTTGCATCTATATAATGAATCAAACCTGATGGGGAGAGAAACAAGGTTCTGGGGGAATGGATTCATTTGTTGCACTGCTATCTCTGGTGTACTTAAAAGCACGTTAAAGTAAAAATGCAAAAACATTGTTTGTGGGCTAGGACCTCCTGATTCTTGTGTCAACCAGATGTTTGCTGGCCCTGTCTGTTTAGACTGAGCATGTCAGTTTGGCACATGTGGAGGAGAGGAAATGGCTGACATCAGTGTAAATGTTGCCTATAGTGGTCTGCTCACTATCTCTTCCATCTGAGGCTGCTTACCCTTTTAGAAAAGCTAATGTGATCCTATGGCTTGTTCTAAGAGATGTATCTGGAAAAGGCCCAAGCTGTGTGAGGAGGAGTCCTTTTCTGCCTTCTAAGCCAGCGGAAGATTACAGGCTCTGTAGACCATGACCCTTAGATCATGGTCCCTAGATATTCCCTTGTCCCTCGCATTCATACAGGATGCTCTCGCTGACAGATGATTTACAAGGCAGAGGGTGTTGCAAGCAGAGGAAGAGTGGTGACTAAGTTCACTGTCTCACAGGAAGTCCACAACCCTACATAGTGCTTTGTGGAGGGACAGCATGATCGTTTCCTCCGTTGGGCCAAGGCATGCAGAGATGTGACTGGAGCTGCTTCTGATGGTACATGCCAGACTAATAGGATGTCACCAGATTTCAGTGTGTTTTCACCTACTTCCTGGGAGAAGACTGGTTATGCTGCACATACATTTGCTAGAGATGTAGGTACAGTATTATATCCAACCTTTTGGGACACTTTCACCCTTAGAGACATCCTTTCCATTGTAAGAGCCTCAGGAGCAGAGGAGAAGGATCTTTTCTAACAGCCAGGCAGTACAGAAAAGTAGTTCACTGAAATTAAATTCAGGAAGATTGAGCTGTACTGGAAGGTAAGGCATAGGTTACTGCATGATTCCTGGGAAGTGCAAATGTTCAGATGAACAAAGAGATTAGAGGGTAGTGAGGAGGTGGCTCAGGATAGGTACACAGATAAAGTTATGCTACACACAGCTTGTACAGAAAGATTAAGATCTGAAAAGTGAATGAGGTAGGAAAGAGCTGGTCTTAGAAACTACCGAAGTCTTGACAGTCCTAGTCTAGAACCTGGAGCAGCTGGACAAACAGACTGACAAGGGCTTGGGGAAGAATGACACTGGCCAAGAATCTAAGGCTTACCTTGCTTACCTTCTCCATGGTGCTCATCTTTATGTGATTACTGTTGTGTTGGCTAAATGGTGTCTTTTTCCTGCCTGACAAGTCCTGGTCTATTTTGTGATTTCATTTGTGAAAGAAGTTCCGTGCCTTTTGATCGTTCCTTCTGCTCTTGTTTATGCCCTTTCTGAGATGGGGCTAAGCAACACGGTATATTCAGTATATGGATGAACTGTGGACTTATTTAATGACATTATTTTTTCTGCTATGTTCCTGACTCTTCCTAAGTCTTTTCCTAAGCATTCATAATATTCTACTTGTTTTTTTGGCTGTTGCTGGTCCTGAAGTTGGTATTTTCACAGAACCACCTACAGTAATTTCAAAATACCTCTCCGACATGGTAATACCCAGAGTCCATCACTGCACATATAAAGTTAGGACTCGTGTGTCACTTCACGCCTCTAAAATTTTGAGCTTCATTTGCTATGCTATCACACAGTATAATATTTTCCTGCAAATTTCTGTCTGGCTTTTTTTTTTTTTTTTTTTTTTTTTTTTTTTCTTTACTACATCAAAAACCAGGTATCACGAGGAAATCTCAACTCATCCTTGTTGGGGTGGGACAAGTAGGGAATATCAGTAAGACTTGTGCTTGTTGACTCCTGAAAACAGATCTTAGATCCATTCTTTACTATTATTTCTAACAATTTTCTGGTAATGTCAGATTCACAGGTTTGCATAAACATCTGTTTGCACAGTAGATGCCATTGTAAGAATTCATTTAGCATTGTACTATGTTCTTATCATAGGACTCACAGACTGAAGCTAACAGTCTCGTCAGGAATATTTGAAGCCACATGCTGTTCACAGCTCAGGAATAAGTAGAAAATTGCTACTGCTGTGTTATATTCTGACCACTTGCTCTATAATACTGGGGGGACAGGTGTTTTATTTCTTCATATGTTGGATACAATAAAACTTCTAATTTTGCAACTAGAAATACAAGGTGAGATTCGGTAGAGCTCCTGAGAAACTATGTGAGAAGTTGCATTGCTTATATGTGGATTTATTTGTAACTGGAAAAATAATATCTTGAAAAAGACTTCACAAAAGTCAAGCCACATAAACTCATGTGAACCAATGACAGATTTTTAATTTCATATGCTTAAAATTCTTTAAAAGGTATATTGTGTTTGTATTTTTCATTTTTTGGCATGATCAATTAAGAGAAATCCCAACAAATGATGAGCATCTTTTGTTACCACTCAGTTGTATTTTGTCCCTTTTACTTCCTTCCCCCCCATCCAAGCATAATCCACACCTCCTTGAAAAGACTTGCCTCAGTCCTTTCTTAGGTTCTGACAGAGGTGGAGAAATCCAAATGGCACTATAAACTCCCCTTCCTCTAAATACCAGGTGCCTCCTGAAGGCCTGGTGTGTAGCAGATAGCAGCCCTCGCATCCGGGGAGAAGGCAGCTGCTGACTACTGGCATGTGTGCTTCCCAGGAGCTGTGCCAAACCGTGTCTCCTTACCACAGAGGCAGCCTCAGAGGCCTGCCAAGGCACTAGGTGGCTGCACAGCACGGCGCGGCTGGCAGGCAGGATGAGGTGGTTCGCCTCAGTAAGCATCTGGGGAGCTGGTGGTCCAACCACTGATTACAAGGTGCACGTGGGAGTGAGTAGCCGCTGGGTAAGCGCTACTAATGTGTGGTTTTGGGACAGCTCCATTGTGTTGGCTTACTTTCCAAAGCCAGTTCTTCCTTAAATTCATTAAGCTATTTGAATACAATTTCTTTTATTTGCACAGTGATGCTGCCTTCTCTGAGTGAAACAAAGATGATATAAGTAATGTATATCATTATGATGATATACATATGATGATATAATTAATGTATATCATTAGTACTTAAAATTTTCTCTTCAGGTTTTTTATTTCCAGTCACATTCTGCTTCCTGACTGAATGGATGCTTTATTTGCTTCAAGTCTTGCAGGTGACTCTCGTTATTTTGATGGTGTTTGAAAGAAGATGGCCAACCAGCTCTTTTTTCATCTGCCACCCCTTCAATATAGCATTAGATAAACGTGGTTGAGATGGTTTTATATCCTCTCTGCAGAGTTCCTCCTATATTGTATGAAAGTAGGCAGGTTCCTCAGGAATGACAACTCAATGACCAACATCACCATGACAATCTGTTGTCGTGCAAGTATTGCAACTCACTAAGCAGTGAATTAAGCAACTGATGGAACCAATTAACAGCCTTAAAATGTATGAACCAGTATATAAACTACTACCTGGAAAAGCAGCTTTGCACAATTTTTGGAAGAGCAGAACTTCCTCCCTCTCCCGGCTAGTTCTGCTTTACAGAAACCTAAGGAAAGATTGGTAATACCGCTAGAGAAATAAGGGATCCATCTACTGAACTTATTTCCAGAATTTTTCTTAACATCACCTCCATAAATCATTCAGAGAGTCCAAACCCATACATGAAACTAGGATCAGCAGCAGTGCCTGTCCTGGGCACTGTGCATCTTGAGTGGATGCTCAGTTGAGTCTCTTCCCTCACAAGCTAATCCAAAATAACAGTGTTTCAAGGGGCCTGGGGAAATAATCCCTTTCCAGATAATTAATACAAAGTGTTCAAAAAAAAAAAAAAAATCCCTTTTCTTTACAAATGCCATCCCATCCCCCTCCAGAAAGCATTATTCTGACATCTGCTACTGCTGCTACACTCTGCCTGTTATTATTTGTCTTAGAGCCTCTGCCCATTCTTTTGCTTCTACAGCTGCTGCTGGTGTTTCCTCTTGGTGTTTCCTGCCTGCCTGGCCTAAATTCCATCTGACACCCTCTTGCCCCTCTGGCTTTCTGCCCGGCTGGTTAAGAGCTGGCATTCAGTTGACTTGCAGTGCTCCTTTCTGCAGTAGGAACATAAAATAATATTTGGGTTCAATTTGCTTTTTGAAGAGCTCTTCAAGATCCTTTCATAAAGGTAATACATTATTTCTTCATACTGACCCTTCAGTTTGATCTTTGATCTGTGGAGAATCCTGTACGCGCGTGAGAATTGTCAATGACTGTCAGGACTGCAAAGAAACTTGTGGTAAATTTCCTGCTTCAAAACCATGTCAAGTTGGGCTGGCTGGGGGAATTGTTGGAGTAGACAATTTTGTCCTTTCTCTTCAACAGTATTGCAGCCAAAATGACAGCACAGTCTTCCTCTGGCAGCATCACTGGTGTCTCTGTGGTTTATATCCATTTGCAAGTTGAGCGAGAAGCAAATTGAAGAGTCCAGGCTATGCCTGCTTGTTCTTTCACCTTGGTCTATCTCTTAGTTCCTTAGGGGCTAGCAGTTGTCTGGACCTTTCCGTCAACAAAGACAACAGTTACAGACTCATAAGGGAGAAGAGGCAAGTAGCTGAAAATGCATTGTTACTCCCCTTTGTCACCCTAAATTTGTCAAATTTAAGGCATTTCAACATATAGTACTGAGTTTAATCATAGTATGGATGACATGGATGAGATCTTTGGGTTTTTAGAACTGACAGGTGAACAATGGACTGCTCAAAGGTGAGGGACATTCACAAGTGTTCAGAGCTTATGGCAAAAACTTACCTCCATTCTGCTGCTCACTAAGTTTTTGCAGCACTGTTAGATTACCTAGGAGAGCATTCTTGTCTTCTGTACTAGAACTGGTCTCTGCCAACTGGCTGTAGGTGGGGAATCTACTGAGCTAGACTATTTGGGAATGACAATTTTTTTTTTTTTCCTGTCCTGAAGCTGCCACCTGCATTTTATTAATGGAGAAAATAGGCTTCTTATATAATATTTTCAATTGCAAAATAGCACCTATCACATTTATTTGTTTTAATTTGGAACCAAAATAAATCCTGGAGGAAGAACTAACCTAACTACACTCCGAGTAGCATGATGTTAGCTCATGCACAGAAAACAAGAGCTTTCTAGAGTGGGGTGAAGCAATGCATTTATGATTTGATGCCCCCCGCTTGTCTGACATCTAGATGCTGAGTATCTCTTTGCACTGGATCGTTAAAGATGATATCTTAGGAAACAGATAAAGCCATGCAGTCTATTCAACTTTTTAATAGCATCTCTTCTACAGCACACCAGGATCACTAGTACAGTACAGAGTAAGTGTGATTCCAAATGTGAAGAGTGATATTCTAGTTGATGCATGGAGTCACAGAACTATGTTCCACGATTTTGTGGCCAAGGACATATCTTCCAAACTAAAAACTGAAGAGTCAAAAATCATAGGGAAATACCTGTGAATGAAAAGGAAATGAGCTCTTACCTCATCCCTTTTGCCTGAACTGCCAAAACTACTTAGCTGTGTTGGAAGAGCTGAATGAAAGAAAAGAGGGATTTGAAATGTGCAAATACCAGATTCTGTAAGGCAACTATTTCCAGGTGAAGGGAACAGTCTGTTCAGAGACACAAGGTTTCTTTCATGTACCTGGCCTTGAATGACTATTCCTTAATATTTTGATTTTACCCTGCCCACACCACAGTTAAGTACTTAAAACATTCTTAGGACTAAGAAACTAATGAAATAGAAAAATAAGTCTGAACTTAAGGGGCAAAAATTAGTTGTACCTTCCAAGACATAATCATTATGTAATTTTGTGTCGATACAATGTACTGGAGAAGAGGAGGGGAAAAAAAAAAGCTAGACATTAAGAAGACCAGGACTGCTAAATGCTGTCTTGTCGCACAGCATATACTCCTTAAATCCACATCTGCCATAATGAGATTTCTAACACTATATAAGAAAAACATATTGCAACGAAAATATCTTAGGTTTTAGGAATGTTGACTAAAAACCTGAAAACATATTGTTTGATAATAGTGCATTGCAATCCTATAGAGACGCTTCTGGTGAATTTTCACCAAAGCATTTCTTGGTGACTTTCCTACTCCTTCATTTAAAGTGCTGTTGAGCAGTGTTATAAGCATCAGAGGTAGATGCTACACAGAAACTATTTTGTCTATTCCAAAAAGTAAGAACAAGTATAAGAGGGGTTAATCTGAACTTTTGGTTCATTCTTAGATGGTATCTTGGGAGCATGCTTGACGATCTTAACTTGACACCTGTATATATATTTATTTTTATTGGAACATAGAATTACATTGGATTTTAAGTGATTCCGTTTAGTTTGTAAAATGATATGTTGTTTACATTGATTCTTCTGGTTTATTTTCAAAATGTTGTTACAGTGAGTTCTTAAATATTTTAATTAGCAGCACATTAAAAAATACTGTTTTCAAGGAATTAAATCATTTAGAACTAGTTAATGCCCTTCTGTATCACTTTAACCTGAATCTAGGCTGCTAATCCCATTGAATAACAAAAATAATGAATTTACCTCCCTCGTTGTGCACTCAGGAAGATGCTCAATAGTAGAGTGGACCTTGAATGTCAGTCAAGGAAGGAAAATCTAACTTCTAATAAATTCCTAAAATATAAATTAACTCTGTTAAAGTGTCAATCATGTAGACAAGTAGAATATCAGAAATTCCTCTGATATCCATTTCTGGTCTTTATAACATTTCTGGTGATGTCCAATACCGCACTCTCAGAATGTCCCTGGCATAGTATTCAAACAAACAAACAAAAGTCTTTTTTTCCCCCATATTTCTAAAAATATTCAGCTTTCTTAATATTGTTGCATGGAATTTAACACGTATTTTAAAAAATAAAAATAAATATATATATATATCTCCAAACAATTCCCAAAGCCTCAGCTTTCTTTTCATTGTTTTTATTTAATATATGTCAGATTTTTGAGACCCCAAAAGCGTGTCAGCATATAAAAATGCACAATTAACTGCAATGTCTGCAGGTGTGGCCATTCAGAAATCTCATTCAGAAAGCTGGGCACAATTCATACACAGAGTTGGGCTTCTGTCCACATCAGACTTCTGGGTAGAGATCCTTCTTCCATTTTCTCTTCTCCATGGTTTTCCCCTGTCCTTCAGCTCAGTGCAGGTTTTGACTCTTCGTCCAAATCTCTTCTGAGCTGTACCCACACCTGTATAATTGCCTGGCTTGCTCCTTTCTTGGTCCCACAGTTGCTTGATTCTCTTTTTTGAATTAGTCCTTTTATACACTGAACATCTACAATGTGGTGACTAAAGACTGCTGTCCTTTGTGTGTGATCTCTAAGCTGAAACCAAGCTGTGATAGTGATTGAAATTCTCCTCCCTACCACATCTGCCATTCTTAGCAAAGTGAACCTGTGGTGTCTACATAGGGGTTCTAACAGCAATGTTTGAAAGAAGGAATGATCATGAACAAATGAGAGCATCTTCTGTTGCCTGTACTGCTCCCTGGCCTCTTCCCACCCTCCTCCCTTTGCACAGAGTGGGGTAGTCCCACACCTCTGGAGTTCCAGTGGGTTACAAACTGCTCTCTGGCACAGCCACTGTTTCTTTCTCCCAGCACTGCTGAGAGCCAAGGTGACTGGTATTCAGCATCAGATGCCTAAAGGTCTTTCACACCACGCAGATCTGCTGAAGGCTTGTTCCCTGTTTCAGCTCCTTGCTGATTCTTCCTCTATGGTCCCAGTGGAAATGCAGTTTTCCCACCCAGAGTCCCCCACATTAGGAAGCACAGGCTCAAAGCTCCCAACTTCAAATAGCTCCACTATTTCCTGCTGCAATTCAAAACTGCCCTTCTTGTTTGTAAGGCCTCTCCCCAGGATTTCTTGAGCTAACTCCAGTCTCACTAAACAACCTCCCCTCTTTGCTCTCCTCTGTTCAGCTAAGTGGCCTTCTCTCTGACCCTGTTGCTTCTGCCACCTGGAGCAGCCTTCCTGTGTCTTGCTGCCTTTCTGACTCACCACCTTCTTTTCAAATGCCATGTGAAAGCCTATAGTTTCAACCTTGCCTTGTAACAACCTAGAGGAGCTTAAGGAAAACAACCTCTGGCTGTTATCCAAAGAGGGTTCAATAATTATTTCTCTAACCCTCCTAAAATAAAAAGGCTGGCCACCAAAAAACAAACAAAAGGAGGACCCCACACACATCGTTGGCTATTTTTGATCAGAAAAGTGAAAATTAAATAAGACCTTAACAAATTACTCTGCTGTGTGGCAAATAGAAAAGTACAAAAATACAAAAAGTCTGTCCAAGAAATAAAACACTGACTTGTACATTGATTTTTTTCCCTAATGTTCCTATAAACTCCAGTTTCTTGTTGACCAAGTTGAGCATAGGTGTGTGTCGGGGGTAAAAAGGACAGACAACTCTTCGGGTGGAAATTAAGTTAAATATCCACCAACAGTAGGATGGTTGGAAGAACTTACCTGATGTCAGTTTACAGTTCTGCACTACTAAAATGTAATGCTTGAATTTCTTTAAATTCACTGCCCCATGGTAGTGAAGCTCTCCCCTGGGGAATCACTGTGTGGCAAGGACACACTCTGCAATTTAGTTCTTAATGTAAAGGGTTTTCCCTGTGGTCCTCTCTGGCTGCAGCTGTAGCAGGGCCAGGACAGGGTAGCACTGGACAGGCTTCAGGCTTTAGCACAGTTCCAGCCAGTTCTGCTAAAGCAAACATGGCAGGCAAATAGCATTTGAGAACCATTTTCTAGCAAAGCCTTAACACCCTTGGGGCAGGAGGGAGAGAACTGCTTTCCTACAGAATACAAAGTCCTCCCCAGTGCTCATGTCTAGCATCATTTTTATGACTGCTTGCTGTTTTCCTTTCTTTCCAAAGGGCCTACTTTCCCTGTAATTTCATATATTTTTCTAACTGCCGCTTGTTGCTTTGCTTGTGAATGCTCATCCTTAACCAGCCTCGAGCACCTTCTTTCTGTGTGCTCGGGGAAGGCAACTCCCTGCTTCTAATTAGCAACACAAGTTGGCTGCAGAAGCCTCTTTCAAACTAGAAACACCTCTGATGCTTATTATTTGTATTTGGTGCCTACTGTCCCCAGTCAAGCTGAAGAGATTGCTGTCCTCAGAGCTAGATGTACAGATCTTGTCTTCATTAGGAAAAAGATGGTTTAGATGTCTCACTGAAGTGTTCCAAAAGACTTGAGCTTAACACAAATCAGTTGCTGTTTTACTGAAGGGGATTGTTAACTTTGAATAGCTGAAAGAGATTAAAGCGGCTGCTGTCTTTGCTAAGATTGCAGCACTGGTTAGAATCAGGAAATAATTGTTATGTGGCCCAGCCAGAAACTGCCTGACAGTGACTCTGTAAGCAAGTCATGTAAGCTCTTGTTTCCATTATTAAGGCCAGTAGAGATTTACTTTTCATGCTTGCAGAGCTGCTTCTTGTGAGCACGCCGAGGTAAGCTTACTTTGTCCAATAAACATTGTGTAAACAAGTAAACTGGTAAAAGAGAACTTGTAATTTTGAGCAAGATCCTTATTTCTCTAAGCCTAATTCTTTGCTGCTATTCACCCTGCATGAGTGCACAATGGATAGGAAATTCTTTCATGACTGTTGATACGGCCACAACTTTGCCCTTAGGCCAGCTGGCAGAGCCCAGGCAGGCCTGCTCTGGGCGCCCTTCGGCCCCTCGCCATGACCCGCGGCTCTGGGCACATCTCTAACACCAGCTCAAACCCGGGCCGGTGCTGCAAATTTGACTTCATCGCTCACGTTTCTTATTTGATAGTTATTTGATTTAATATTACTTTGCTAATAATTTCTCACGTAAACAGGAACATCATCTCATTTCAAGCGGAAACTTTCACTTACTTAACTTTTTAAATGAGTGAAACTGCAAAGGAAGAGGAGCAAGGTGTCGTCAGGTAGATCTGAGCGTTAAAATAAGGTGTGTGCTTTGCCCGTAGTAATCATGTTATTTTTCTGCAATGGGCTAGCCAGGTTAATCCAGGTGGTTTATTTCAGTAACTGTCTTTTAAAATATGGCACCTTTCCTGTTATCTTTTATTACTGTGAGCTTTGCAGCCATTGATGTGGGCAGTTGTTCCTCTGCCATTGTATCATTTATGTTATCAGCCGTAATATATGCTAACCCAGCTTCCTGGTTAGCCTTAACATGGATGCAAGGCCTTAACATCTCTTTAATGTTTTCTTTAGATAGTTCAATTATTTATTCTCTGAATTAGAATTAGCCCATATACACTGCCATTATATTCAAATACATCATCAGCGTCTCTGTGGGTAAGTGCTACTTTGGTTGCAATTACTGCCTTGCAAGCCTGAGGCTAGAGTGAAGTTATTGCTTAAATAATATATGAAGCGAGGGAGACCATTTGCCTTGTTTTGTTAAGAATCCTGGAGCGATCACTTGCATAAAACCACCAAAGGCTCATACAAATGACACCTGTATAAGCTCCAGGGAGAATGCTCCTCTCAGCCCGTGCTAGAAACCCCAGCTGGAGAGTCATTAGTGAAGTAGCAGAATCCCAGCAAACTTCCCTCCTAAACCTCTAGGCAGAGACGCAGCGATAGCTGAAGCAGCTAAGAAGTATCACTCATCACTGCTCCAAAATCGAAGGGGAGTGGGGGGGTTAAGAGGCTCTTGGAAACTTTTGAAATCACTGTTTTCATGCTTTAAGGGTTATATTTAGCCTTCATTAAATGTTCAAGCAAGCGAATATTTTAGTGTATTTAGTGGGGTTCAGGTTGCAGTACAGACCACCACTCATTACTACTTTAATCTTGGTACTTGTGGAAAACGTTTACTAAGTTTAGACACTATTTAATATCTTTCTTTTAAGTCTGTTATCTTAAAACAAGGGATAAAAAAGCAAACTTTAAAAGAAAGCTGTATTTGCATCTGATATAAAACAAAACTGTGTTAATATTAGCATTTCAGAATACCTAGGAGCTCATACCTTCCTATTTTGATAGATAGATTGGATACTGTGGGCTGGGAAAATTCCCAGGGCATTACTGGATTCCTGGCAAGGCTGGCATGCATGCAGCAGCTACCTGCAAGATGGGCCTGAAAAGCAGCCAGCGCTACGCAGCACACAGGTCACGGCGCTTCTCTCGAGAGGGAACCTGGAGTGGAATTGTTGGCAGTGGCATCCCTCAGGGGGCTTGTCCTAGGGTAAAAGCTGAACCCTACTGTGCCAGTCAGGTTTTCAGAAAGGCTTTCTTTCAGATCATCTCTACCTGCTGGAGTAGGATTTGATGGTGTGAGCTTGCAAACTGGGAGACATGAAACAAGTACCGGTATTCTTTTAAACTAGCTAAACCAGCTCCTGAATACCTTGCCTGGTGTTTTCGTAGTGCAAGAGATTGAGAGCAGTGGAGCTATGTATTTTACAAGGAAATGACAAAGCCATGATTCCTGCCCTGAAGCAGCTGCAATCCAAGACGCCGGTCCTGTGATCAGGCTGTTGCAAACAAGCCACAAGCCCTCGGAGGGCTCTGCACTAGTACTGCGCCCTGAGAGCACGCTCTCCTTTTTGAGACTGGGACCGCAGAGTGCCAGAGCCAGATTTCTCGAGGTATTTGGTGCTATATTGCCACAGGCTGAGAAGGCTACATGCCCCTAGACCCTAGCTGGGAGTTTCTGAAAATAAACCCTGAACTCTTGATTCAGAAGTAACATAATCCACTCTGCAAAGTTTCCTTTTAGCCAGTTAGAGCTGTGATCTGCCCTCTGCACGCACAATGGCTGGATTGGCTTCAGCAGGAGCCAGCACGCTCTGGCAAAGATACCGTGCTGGAAACAGCATTCTGCTCATTTGTCCGAGTATTCACATTAGTGATATTTTCCAAGGTGAAGACAGTCTGTACTAATAGAGAGTGAAAATATCGGGTGAGGTTTTTTTGGCGTGTGTTTTTTTAGGAAGTCAGACTACATGCTACGTGCTCATCTTACACTCTATGAAAATTAAATAAAGTGCTAGGGCTAGTGGAGCTGACTGTCATGCATTTATTGGACTATGATAGTGCGTTTATAACAAGCTCGAATACATACATGCTACATTTCAGTACTGTTATCCTCCCTGATACTCAAGTCTCCCATCTTACTGTGCATCTGATTAGGCTCTGGTCTCTGTAATGTTCCCGTACGCCCCACTAATTACATGTGTGAAGTCTGAGGAGCTTCCCTGGAGCAGCCTGGGAGTGTCAAGCTTTTGTGTGAGTGCTGGCAGGCGCTGGGAGCCACTGGCTGCGGAGCCATTCAGAGCGCTGCGATGTGTGGATGTAAGACACACGGCAGGGAGGAGACAGCAGTGCCACAGAGCGAGGCATGAGGGCGAACCTCTGTAAGCAAGCCTGTATTCGTAACACAGAGCTCTGCTGTGGCCAGAGAGAATAGGATTTCACCTTTATTTTCAGACCCTGATTTGCCCCTACAGCTGCTTAATTTTCCGCTGTAAGAATGGAAATCACATCCAATAAACTAAATCATTCCCCATATAGACACAATGTTCTGTCTTGCTTCATCTTCAGTACCTTTTCTGCACTTCTAGAAGCAAGATGTTTGTGATTTCTTCCTTGATTATGGGCAATGTTATAAACTACAGTTGAGTAATTCATTGCAGCTTACTATTATTATTCACCAGAAATGCAAGTTTCAAAACACTTTATCAAGAATAAATATTCTAATGAATAATGAGACAGAAAAAAAAAAAAAAAAAAAAAAAAAAAAAAAAAAAAACTCTCCATATTTAAGTAAAGTTTAATTTTTTTATTGGAAAATAATTTTTTATTTTAACTCCAAAATTTCAGTTTACATACCTTAGAGAGTGACAAAGGCTACAAAAATTAACCAAAGCTTCATTTGGGGTCAGAAAAAAATTATTTATTTAATATGTTAAAAAGTTCTGCAAAACAGAAATTCATTTCCATGAGAGCTTAATTTAAATAAAAAAAAAAAAAAAAAAAAAAAAAAAAACTTTAAAACTTTTGGTTTAGTGAACAAAATTTCTTTTGTTCCATTCATCAGTCTCTGGAGCTAGTGAGGTGATAAATCTTCATTTAGCTTCTGTTCAAATAATGGAGACATTTTCTACATATTTCATTTCCTCATCATACGGCAGCTCCATTTTTACCTATGTTACTTCAGGATTCATAAGACTGGAGGCAATTAATTCTAATGTAATTTGTTAGTGACTGGAGATGACTAATAATTGCACAGAGTAACAGGTGAAGTTCTTCTTAAAGCAAGGCTAGAAAGAATAGACCAATTTTTTTTTTTCGGTTTTATTAATAGTTACTAATGATTTGAACAGGGACTGCAAATCAAAATAAGCTCAGTTCAGACAGGAACGGCCACTGGCTGCAGTGAAGGTATGCTGGTTTCCAACATGTGACAAGCTGTGGAGATTTTCAGGGGTCTCTACTGCAACAGAAGGGACATCAGCCACTCTTCTATGTATTTCAAGCAAATTACCTGTATGTGGGAAGAAATCTTAACAACCCAAGTATTGTGCAGAGTCCTGAGCTCTGCCCAGAGCCTTGCTAATGCCTGTGCAATCAGTGAGCTGCTTATTAACTGTTGTCTCTTCTTATATAATGCCTATTTTAGCAGAAATTGTCAAGTTGACAAAAGCCTCAAAAATACCTCTAGTGAAGTAGTGCTGATTGTACGTGAATCGAGGCTCTCTTCCATAACCTTTACTTGACTTTGAAATGTGCATACCATTTCAGGCGGCTTTTGAGTTTAATGCAATCTGTTTCCACTGAAGGCAAGCAACACTGGAAATATGATTACAATAATTGTATTATGAACATGGTATTGTCATGATCAAGTGAAGGGCTCCAAAATGTAACTGATAAAACTGTAACTTTGACCTTCATCTTCAGCTTAAAAACTTGATACAGTTCAAATATCACTCCGTATTAGCCTTGTTAGTGCAAAACCAGGCCCAATCCCCGCTCCCTTGAGTCACTTCACAGACAATACTCGTGTAAACAAGAGCTTGTGGGAGGGGAGAAACAGGATCCATCTTTTGATGTTGGGTTAGAGCGTAAAAGACTAAATCATCCGCTGTCACCGTTCCATCCATTCCCCAGAGTCGGAGCAGCGGAGAATTCGATTCAAAATTCGTATGTAAACATACTGGGGTAAACTCATGCGTGACGTAAACTGTTGCAGCTTCCTTGACTTTATGTGGCTCGCTGAAACCAATGGATTTAAGGCAGTTTACACCGTGTGAGGATCTGTCCCCTTCATAAATATTTATGGAATAAATGAGAAACATTATAGTAATTTAAAGAATATTTTAATATGGCGTTCCAAATCTAACAGAACATAGACCCTTTCTACTTTATTTTCTTATCCACTGACTTTGTTCAGGTCCCAATTTGAATTTCTCAGACATGGAAAGAAATGTGTAAATTCTACCAGACCTGCCATTAGCTTTAGCTTGCAGAAGTGTCATTGATATATACTTCTGCATTTATTTTGGGTGGAAAGTGTCTATTTAAATTGTGAGATCAATCATCAAATTAGATGTGTGACTGCACACATCGTTCCAGTGTTTATTTTCCTTTCTGGCACACTTGTGGCTCTTTGGGTTTGAAGAATGTAACTCAATTGGAATGAAACTCAGTGATAAAATGGTCATCACATAAGATGTCTTTGTGTTGTTTTGAAATGTACTATTACAAGGCATTTTAATAAACTTTGTTTTTATTTTCCTTGATTAATAACACATTTGCTTGTGAATTTTCTGGGATGTTTGATTCATGGTCTTTCCTTTCTTTTCCTTAGAACTCCTTGGTGGCAGCAGCCTACAGGAGGCCTTGTGGGATTATCCCATGGCGATCTGACCTGGTTCTGGCTTTGTCCAAGTAATTTTAGTCGCACTAACACTTTTGACCCCTGGTGTCATTGATAAGCTCCAGAGCACCAAGTGGTGGGTCAAAAAAGTTTTGAAAGATTTACAGAAAACTAAATGCTTAAAGCCATGTGATTGATATTTATTTATTTTAATTATAAATATAGAAAATATTCTGACACTTTCTCTTCTCTTTTCTGCATACTCTGGCAGATGGAAAAGCTTTTACATTTACAGTGGATTCATTATCTCTGGACAACATTTAATATGTATATAAAGGAGGCTAGCTCTACTATTTCATTTTTCTCCGTTCAGTGGTTGATATGATTTCTACCATTTCTTCAACTGTATGAGTTAGTGGGAAAGGAACTGAGCATTGTTTAAGGCATTAAACAAGGGTAGTTGATCATTTCCATTAATACGGTTTCGTTACAAAATGCTGCCATCTCTTCCTGATTGGCATTTTCCTTTCACAGAATTGTTTGGTTAATGTAGTGCCTAATAGTTTCATTTTCCTTTCTTTCTTTCTTAATTTCTTTCCTTTTTAAAGTCAAAACTGGCTTTTATCCTTAAACTGTTTTTGTAAAGTAGAAAACTGCCTCACTTTGAACTCATCCTCTGATGTCATCATAGCTGGGAGCTGGGAGCTGAGATAAATTACCATGTGGAAATACTGACACTGAGCTAGGTACCGACGTGTGGTACAATACAGTAATGCCTCTTGTGTTCAAGAATATTTTTAACATACTATTATTAGTGTCAGACTCTTCGGTTTGAACGCCTTTGATAAGTGAAATTAGCACGCTGTTTTTCCAGTCTATGTATGGTAAATTCTTTTCCCTTTTGGGGTCAAAAAATATAAATATTAAAGGAAACTCCAAGTGTTGCTATTTGCAAGGTTACAATGTTTGTTATTAGAACTGGGGAATACGTTCATTCTTTCAGGCGGGATAGTACGAGGGACCCATGAAGGGACAGGAAACATCTATATTTGCTGGCAGCATGCCTATTTTAAACATATTGCTCACAGTGCCATCAGGATGGGGCACTGTGGGGCATGTGAGGAAGGACAGTTCAGCTATGCAGTATGAAAACATGCCATCATATCTATATTTCATAACATAGCAGGAGTAAGTCAGTCACGAGTTTAAGTTAATTAGATGAGGTTCTTTGCAGGAAGCCAGTTCTGCGGACAGCTAAAAAAACTGAGGATGTTCAGTGGAATTAGGTCCCTAATCTCAATCCCCTCCTGGGAGAAGCAGCCAAATGCAGGAAACACTTTGCACAAGGCTTCCTCCAGGTCCCCCAGAGATGTCCCACAGAGAAGCCTGGTTTTAATGCTGCATTCCTCAGCACAAATAAAGCACAGCTTTACATCATTACTTGCACAAGGCTTTGAAAAGAGACTCCTATTGTACCCTAAGACATAGGTATAGTGAGGCAGTAGGGACAAGTGTTTTCCCTTATACTTTCTTTTTTATTTTTTTTTAATAATGGAATTATGCCACACATTAAGACAGAGTGGACTTTTGAGCTTAAGAAAAGTAAAAAAACAACTGGTCCCAGACTGCTGTGGTTACTGAAGAAGAGGCTGAATTCAGCACCATTTATTTCCACATGTATACTATAGTACAAATGCTCTAACTGTTGCTTGTATAAACTGTTTTGATTCCATCAGGCAATTTCATTTATTGTGTTAATAGGGATTACTCTTCCCACAAGTATATAGAAAGCTCAGAGATGCTTTTAATCTCCCTGTTTGTCTTATCCCAAGAAAAATCTCCAACCAAAAAGCCCCCAGCTTCTTATTTTCTTGAATCCAGGCCATAGCTCCTGGAACTAACTAAAACAAGAGAAAAAGAAATCCAATGCATTTGTAAATAATCCCAATTAAGAGAAGCAGATTTGGCCAGCTGAGGATGCCTGGGCTGCGTATGGAAGCAATTCGCCTGGCTCCGTCCGCTCGTGTCCAACCCCGCCAAACGCAGGCCGCTGGGCTGGTCCCCAGGGCCCCCCCCAAGGGTGGGCAGGAGGGTGGCTGGCTGGCCTTGCGGGAACCCTGGGTGCCAGTGTCCCCCACGCAGGGCTCCTTGCCTTGGGAACCACACACGCCACCATCCCCTTGGAGAACGAGCCTGGGCTCTGTGATGTGACTGGGTTCTGGCCCTGTTTACCTGGAGATACTGACGGGAGCCAGCAGTAGGAGGCCCTGCTGCTGACCGCCCCAAGGCCTCAAGCACCTTGGGGAGGGAAGTGGATGCCGTGTGAGGAAAAGAGGAGGGGGCAGCAGCTGGAGAAACGCGGAGAGCGTCTGAGCCTCCTCACAGAGCTGTGAGGCACCAGCAGCCTTCGCCTCTCCTGCACTGGCTCCGCTGTGACTTGAGGTGAGCTGCGCCTCTGTGCCTCCGCACGGCAGCCTTGTGCAAAGGGGAGGGTGTATTGCTGTATGCTAATTAGAAATAATGATTTAAACAGTAATTGCAAAAGCACCAACAGTCATCTTTAACAATTGCTTTTAGCCAGTAATTGCATTCGATAAGTATTTTTGCTATTTGGAAGCAGGCCTCGATTTAAAACCACAAGATAAAGTGATTATATTCAAAAGAGACTGTTGCTGCTGAAAGAGCCTATAAAGAGAGGGTCTGACGCATTGTTTTGGTCTTGTTTCTTGCCTGATGGTGCTGCATCTACTTATCCAGACCTCTGGCTGTGCCCAGCAGGGGTACACGAGGGTGCGGGGTGTGCTCACAGGGGTTTTCCAGCCCTCCATCTCCACCCTCTTCCCCACACCACCTCGCTCCTGGCCAGTCTTTCCTCCCCCAGCAGACTAATGCAGGCCACTTGAAACAAAACGCTGAGAAAGTTTTGCTCAGATCAAAGAATGGTGTTCTGTTATAAACAGTGTGTGTTTTCAGGAGAGTCTAACTTTTGCCTTGGTTTTCTAAAATTTCATTTCAAAATAGTGTGAGAGACGGCAGAAATGTGCATTTTTTTTCTCCCAAAAGGTATTAAAAAAAAAAAAACAAGGGGGGGGGGGGGGAGAAAATGCTGTAAGAAATAACCAAATCCAGGCAGATCTACTTCTCCTTTGATTCTCCTTTGAACAAGGAAAGGCAAAAAGAAAACTTGTCGTGTTTGCACAGAAATGGACTAATTGGAGGGATGTGTATCCATAATGCTCTGTCGTGCAGCAAAAGATTTACACAGAGGCAGTTGGGTGCGAGGCACAAAATATAGAAAGGGGAGGGAAGGGTTGGAAAGTCAAGCCAGAAAGAGCTGGTAATGAAAGACCAGTCAGAAGAAACATGAGAAAGAGGTTAAAGGCTGTGAAGAGCCCTGAAAGTCATAAGACGAACAAAAGTTGAGAGGTTTTGCAGTAGAAGCCAGTGCCTCTGCTACCCTTTCTTTACTACTCTTATCTTTTGACTTAAAAAAAAAAGATGAGCTTTTTGGGTAGGGTGGATTTGTGTTTAGGTGCATATTGACAGCTTTCAATTTAAGTGTGAGTAAAAAGTTAATAGTATGTAAACAGCCCCCAGAACAATCAAATCCATCTTGCACTCATGTGCCATCTCAGAGAGCATCATGGCAGGAAGCCCATTTTCTCATTCCACCCAGTTAATTTTTTTAATGAAGTTTACAGCATACCTGGAGCAACACTGCCCGCACTGGGTTCTCTGTTCTTTTGAAACCCAAAATTACCCCAAAATCCTTTCCTAGTATTTTCTGTGTCATGGATGTGGGCTTAAGCATTCCCTGGGTAGGGCACAGTGCTCCCGACTTCTGCACCTTTCTTATTAGAAAACTGAGAATGTTGCAAGGAGGCTTCTTGGTTGCCCCCTCTCAAAAACCAAAGCACCATGGCTGGCAGAAGGGTGGCCACAGGCTCTTTTTGGGTGCCAGGCAAAAATTTTATCTAAGGCAATATCAGAGGGGATTTACCGAGGAACATGGGAAGGAGAAAAGGCTGAGAGGTGAAGTGGGACCTCTTGAGAAGTGCGAGTGATGGGTTCCTGCCAGGAATCCTGTCCTCTGCTGGAGCGTGCAGATGCGCTGCACTCATCCATCCCTTGTGCATGTTGAAGACATCCGTGGAAAAAGAAAAAGTCAGTAAAGGGAAATAAAGAGCGTTTGTGGGAACGGCTCACTGGGCAGAGGGGAGAGCCAGGGCAGGGGCCTTGCTGTCTGAGCGGGGGTCTCTGGGGCCTGGGGGCTTTTTTGTTACAATTTTGAAAAAGTGTATTGTGTAAAATTGCTTAACACATACTTTTTGATTGATTTTAAAGTGGATAATCATCACTGAGCTTTAAATACACAGAGACTGTTGTTGGAGCTACAGATTTTCTTTGTTAATACTAACATTAAATATTTATTCTGGATAAGAATAATGTAGTAATATGGGGAAGCACCTGCGACTGAACTGCTGTGATAAAGATCTCTTCTATATGCTTCTACTGCCAATATTTTCACAAACCTCAATGTATTCAGTGGTAAATAATTTTAATTCATTTTCTACCACTTTTGTCTCACAAATTTGAATGCATTTGATTCATGAATCTGTACAATAGGTCATAAGCTCGAATTCATGCCCTTATGGACCTGAGCTAGCCAGTTTAAGGAGTTCTGTCTGCCAGAAGCTCCTTTTTTCCTCCAGCACTAATTGGGTGATGATAATTGGGTCGCTCTAGGAAACACCAGAGCAGGACAAGGCAGCTGGAGGCAGTGTGAGAGGAAATCCAACACCATGCACAGATTTAAAATTTTATGAAGCTACAGAAATACGCTTTCCCATTTCAGTGAGTATTACCAACCGGCAATTCCTTTCTGTTTGTTTTGACAGCCTCTTTGGTGTGGCTTTTAAAAGCTTTATAGGGGGATAAACTTTTTACTTAAAAATTGGAGAATTAAGTGATATGTCTCGCTCTCTGACAATAATATACTCAGGGAAACTGCCACTGAATACTTCTGTTATATTTATGTGAATGCTAGATACTTCATTATCTCGTGTTATATGTTGTATTTTTCAATAGGAGTTATACGATAACTGTGGGTTTAGATGCTTTCAGATGCACCACAAACAAACTTCATTAACTTCAAATAGTGCTTGTGCTCCAAAATTACTTCTGTGTTTTTAAAAAACTCTTTGGAAGCAAACAGCTTTGTGACATTGATTTGTTTTTAAATGCTACAGACTTTTCCCAACCATTGTCATACATACCTGTAAGCACCCAGTTAGGTTCTTAACTACATGAAACTCCTGTGCTTCACTGAATTATTCTGAGCTGTGATTTTTGTAGTAGCAATTTCTTGTAATTTTAGTTGGGTTCTGTTGTTAAGACCTCATGTTAACCCGGAGATGTGCTACTGACCTTGTAAAGTCAATGGTAAATTTCCATTTGCTGTAGTGAAGCTGTGGTTTCAGACTTGTATAAAAGCCTGAGTTAGCAAACGAGATCTGTCAGGCAAACTTAAAGCTTAAAGCAGGAGCAAGTGAACTGTGGTCCCAGCTTGAGTCCTCTGTATGTGAGGGACCTGGAGAAATTGTGTGTAACAAAAAGAAGCTCACTCTTTAATTTTGTCCTTATCTGCATGATCAGGAACTGCACACATACGGAATAATTTTGACCCTTAAGAAGCAGTTCCAGTCCACACGAGGGGCGAAATTTCTGACAGAGGCAGCGCCTGTGTGTGTGCCCAGGTGAGAGCTGTCTGCTTTCAAAGAGCTGACGCTGCAGAGCAGATTTTGCAGCAGAGCACATTTAACCTCAGATTCACACGGGTCTGATGGCTTTCAAGTTACACAAGTATCTCCAGCCTTCTCCCCTCTCGCTCTGTTTTGTGCTCTTACACGGGTGCAGTGCAAATAAGTTACCTGCTGCCATCCAAGCAGTTTACACACTGGAAATAGCTTTGTAATGAAGTCCCTGCCCTGAATTACGAGTAAAGCTCTGACAACAGAGAGACTGCGTAGTTCTGTTTTCCATGCCTGATAGCTACGTTACGATCCCATGACGTACACAAAGCACTGAGAGGCAGCAACTAGTTTCATTATAACCTAAGCAACAAATAGCACTTCCATTATTTCTGCTGAACGTTAAATGGCTATTTGATAGGGTTACATTTATTTGAGACAAAAGAAAAGCTAAATTACTGCTTAACCTACAGAGGCTCCTGTTTGGTTTTAGTTTGTCTTAATACTGCTTTGAAGGCTCCAGTAAAATCTTTCTGTAGACTACTGACTAACCATGCAATGCAGCACATCTTCTCTACCGATTTCAAATCTGGTTATGTTTGTTGTGTGTTTTTTGTTTGTTTGTTTCTTTGCTTAAAAAAAAAAAAAAAAAAAAAAAAAAAAAAAAAAA
>CM021773.1:7498486-7511333 GCA_011076525.1 Nettapus auritus
AACTTGCTAGAAACCACGGCCAGTTAAAGAGTGGTTTTCAATGTATTAAGTCCTCTGTGTGCTGAACTGTATGGTAACCAGCACTCTGGTAACTGAGAAGTGCAGGTTCCCAGACAAACATTTTCTATTGTGATTATTTATTCCAGAGTTGTGGTGGCTGTACGTAGCTCTGCTCTCAAATGAGGAATAGGCA
Organism: Nettapus auritus; assembly: GCA_011076525.1. NCBI lineage: Eukaryota > Metazoa > Chordata > Aves > Anseriformes > Anatidae > Nettapus > Nettapus auritus. The sequence continues at coordinate 7,498,680 of CM021773.1, forward strand.
GATGAAATCTAATACAGACATGAAATCTGATAGTAGTCTGGGGGTGGTTCTTTTTCAGTTCACTGAATTACACCCTAAATGGGCTTTAAGTAATTAAGTTGTCCTGCGTACCTAGTGGAATACAATTGAAATAGAATATCAAGTCAGTAACAAATCTGCTGCTTTTTCTGTGATTGCTTCTAAAGAGTGTGTAAATCTGGATTTTTTTATTATTATTATAAAGCAACATTCTCAGAGGCAAAATGCGCATCTTGGCTTGGAGTTGTTGTTCTGTGTGAGTAGAGGGCTGATCTTATGGTTGGTGCCCTTATGGACCGGTCTGCTGGAGGAAGGACAGTAAGACGGTTCCCACAGCGTTAGAGCAGCAGTAACTGGAAGCAAAAGGCACCACAGCTTCACTCTCAAAATGAAAAGTGGGGAAAAAGCTGCTTTAGGGAACATCTAGATTGTGCTGGTCTCTAGATGTCTTTCATTATTCTTCAGGTACTGGTAACAGTTCCACGTGAAGGAACATAAAGTTAAAATCAGCTGCTTCTGAGACTTCCTCTGGAGGCGCGATCAGCATTTATGTTGATTAGGTTTTAATTTAAGGAGGACTTCAAGACGGTGCAGCGGTGCTGTGATCAGGTTTCAGAGAAACATCCTGCAAACTGTGCTCTCTAGCCAAAGTGGGCGAAGCCTCTCGCTGCCCCCTGCTCTGGTGGTGTGCTGTGTGCTTCTGCACATTGGTATCGTTAATGCAAGCATGACACATACTGAGGTCTGAATAAATAATTTACTTCCCATATACCTTACTTATGCTTTTAATTTTGCTGCATTTTGCAATAATAATTGAGGTTTTCCTGTTAACTTGAGGTATAACCAGGAACCGTAACATGAAGCCAGCCAACAAGTAATAGACCCTAATCAACAGAAACCGCTTTTTAAGGAACAAGGAAGAGAAGAGAAGCAATGAGGGATATATTTTTATAGTAAATAAAAGTTCTGACACACACACACACACGTGCAAAAAGACTGACAGTAGTGAATTCAGCAGACCTCAGCAGCTGTTGAAGGACCTGTAGCGATAGGCCTGTTTTCCTATAAAACAGATTCCAGAAGTACAGGCAGGGAATGTCCAGATCACAGGTATCACCAGGTGGAAACATACAATTTTGCACCTGCTTTCAGCTGAAAATCAGGAAACCCAGGCTGGAGAGGCGCAGTAGGAACCCTGTTGGCACAGGGGTGCTGGCTCCTGCTTACGGCCTAGCGCTGGGCTGAAGTCAGGGCCTTGTGCTCACACAGGACCAGCCCCATGACCGTTCCAATGCGAACTTTCCCACCAGCCCAAGCAGGCTTTGATCAAAGCCTCTCGAGCATGAGGTTGCTTTGGTGGCCCCAAATGGATTTCTGTCTCTGCGCTGGGCTGGGAGACTCAAAGCCAGGCCTGGGCTTTGGCAAGGACACGATGACATTAAAATCCTGTGACAGTTCTTTTCAGTCCAGGTGCTCTAAACAGGCTTTGACTTAGGTAGCTTGAAAGCATCTCAATTGTGAATAAATTGGGGATATAAGCCAATTAATTAATCCACGTTAAACCTTAATTTAGTGTAATTTCCTGAGTGTGTCTGTGTAGGAAGTCCTGAGAACTACAGGCTGCAGAAATGGAAACCAGTGTGGGGTGTAACTTCTTTCAAAGGCCTTGGGTTGCCGTCTAGGCCTGGTTCTAAGCAGCTGAATTGGAAAAGAGCTCAGCAGTTTGGATTTTATTTTTAGAGTCTGTTCCTCTGTGTCACAGTGGTACAACTGAGTGCTGAGCACTCCTTAAAAAAAATCCTTTTGGACCTATCTGTGTGTGCTCAGCTCCTTGAAACCTAGCCCTGAGCTCCTTGTTTTCTGCAGTTACTGCATTGCTGAACAGCTGGGTGTATTACCGTCCTCTGATAAAGTCTCAATATCCTCCTCATCAGATTTTCATTAAGCATTTCACTAAGAAAACAAGTTAATTAAAGTTGCTGTATATCAGCCTTCCCAACTATTTATCCTAGTCTTTATTTATTTATTTATTTAACATAACGCAGTGGAATTTAGAGAAACGCCGTGAGCTTTGCGTTAAATCTTCAAGGGAAAATTCTGTTGGCAGAATGCTGGGCAGGTACCAGGCGTCGATGGAAGATGCTGCTGTGGTGTAGCCTGTGCTGACCTTAGTAACACAGAGAACGGGGCTCAGTGGCTTTTTGCGCGGTCGCAGAGGCTGTGTGCTGCGGCACAGGGCTGTGGCTCACCCGCTTCCTTCTCCAGCAGCCACTTAGAGCCTTTGAAATCCTCCCTTACCCTTTTCCAACAGTGTCATAGCATCGCTGTTTTAAAAACCTCTTGAATTTATACCAAGTATTTAATGGCAAAATCACAATTTTCTATTCCACTTAGCAATTTGGCAGTGGAAGGGCCCTACTGTGTTCTTTCTTTGAAGTCCCAAAAAAATCTGGCCTAGGTTTGTAACTTGGGGAAAAGAGATTTGCCTTGTGTAACAATTATTCTCCTAATGCCACGGGACGCTTGGGGGTGCACTGTGTTTTCCTAAAGCAAACATTTAGCTCTGATGAGACTTGCAGAGTTAGGGAAGAAAACGAAAGTACCTTCCAGTAAGGGTCATCTTGTCATTAGACCGATGGATTTTCCAAAAGATTTCGCTTTGTGTAATGCATTATAATTATGTGACAGGCGAACAGTGGAGAATATGGCATAGCGTTTCCCATAGGTTTCCTTTCTGAGATAAGAAAGACAAACATGCCGCTTTGCTTCTCCAAGAAGAAGAAAAAAAAAAGAAACCTCCCTCTGCGGTTTCCTGAGAGGCAGTTGGATGCGGGATGATTTCTATAGCTGAGGCTTTTTGCTTCCAGACAATGATCCGTGCCGAGTGGGGAAACCGGGTGTACAAAGTGAGGAAGCCCCCTGGACTGAGGGGTGCGTCCTCGGCTTCCTGAGAAGGCGGCTTATCGGCCCGGCTCCCTGCGCAGCTCCCGGGGGACGCGGGCTGTTTGTTTTCGCAGGGCGCGCTCGGCTCTGGGGGAACCGGGAGGCCTTTAATTGGATCTCGCTTTTGTTCCCGGGTTGCTGCTGCTTCCACTAAATCGGGAGGAGCAGGAGCAGCACCGAGGTCTGGTTTAGGGTATGCGCAGCTTGACTCGAAATGACCCACCTCTGTTTCAGCCGTGACACCCAGGCCAGGGAAATATTTTGCTTAGACTGGCTTTCCTAAAGCAGGGAGGGGATCTCTAGTTACAGGGCTGAGCGGGCAGCAGCGGAGCCTTTCCCCCTGTTCCACCCTACAGCCCTGCTACGCTCTGCATTGTGCAAAAGGGGGGGAGAACCACCCAGGCATCGCTCTCCCCTGCTAGCTGGAAAGCGCGTGCTGCCATCCCCTAAAAGCCGGGGAGATAAAAGTCTGAGCAGGGTTCAACAGGAGAAACTGTGCAAATTGCAGCAATGCCCTCAGTGGTCAGGTAGTGTCAGCCTGAGGGATGACCCCCTCGATGGCTTTGCAGTTCTCTGCATTTTTGCTTCCGTGTTTAACTCCGGTTTGTAACTTCTTTTATTATTCGCAAACCAAGTTTTGTAATGCACTGACATCTGCTGTGTGTTTGACTAATGCAACCACTAAGGGACTGAAATAAGCCTTGCTGCCTACGCATAACGGGACTCTAGAAATCTAAGAAAGGGGGAAAGAAGAGGAGGCAAACCTGTTAGGTTATTATTTGTACAAGGAGGTGAGAAGGAGCAGCCGCCCTGCCCTGCTTCTTACAGCACAGTTGTTTTGTTGGAAGGACCGGCGCAGAAGTGTGCTGATGTAAGTCACGCACACAGCAGCCCTATCGATTGGTTTTAGTCGCTGCGGTTCAGGAAGAGTTACATTTGCCCATTTTTTCCTTCGTTTGGTCTCATCAGGAAAGCAGTGATGCAATGGCCCTGACATGATGGACATGTGATCCTGATAAATAGCTTTTTTGCCAATTTTCAGAAACACTGAAAAATCAAAATTCGGAGGAAGGGAAACAACCAGTGTGACTGAATAACCTCGCTGCCTGCGCAGGAAGCACTGCAGCTGCGAGACGGGAGCAGCCTCTAACCCAGCAGAAAGTATTTTTAGGTGCTGTAGCAGGAGCCGCCGCACGGCCACATCGCTGCTAAAATACTGGGCCAAACTGCCAAAAGGACCTTCCAGGTAGATAGCGCTGACATCTGATGTTGAGCTAAAGCCCCGCTGAGACACGTCCTCTGATGGTTGAGTCCCACTCCGTGGCAGCGAGGGACAGCCCTGTGCTCCTGCCCAGGGGCTGTTACTGGAACACTGACGTGAGGAACTGACCTACGTCAGAGGAATAGCGGGGCCGTTTTGCTTCCTGTCAAAAAGTGATGGGATTTCTGATGGACGTCTGGAACCAAACTGGGATTTTTGATTATGTTGTTTCTGAAAATAGTTGAGTAGTTTATTAAAAAAAAATAAAAAATATAAATACTTTTTTTTTTTTTTTTCACAAGAAAGGTGTTTTAATAGCTTCAAGGAAGAATTGCTTATAGAACAAATACAAAACCTCACAGTCTCTCTGGAAAGGGAGGAGCCTCCTAACAAATGATTTCTCAAAACACGGGCTTATACCAGCTCTGTGAGTCAAAAGTCACTGAGGTCTGCGATTGTCCCTCACCTCAGGCCTCGCACAGGTAACATTAAGGTGCTTGCCGTGCCTCTGATGTAGTAGGCAAGACCCTATAGACACTCAAGCAAGGAAGATAAATGCCCTTCCTTTATTTTATTTTATTTTTTAACTCCGAAGCTGGCTGTAAAAAAAGGTTTGTAAAGGTATAGCTCACTAGAAAAAATAAGTTTCAAACGTGCCATAAAATGTAGTTTCTTCTTTTGTTAATTCCCAGCAAATGTGTGAGATGGCTGCAACGCCACGGCACTGCTGGCCTAACACCTCACCCAGCAAGTGGGACTGAAACAGAAAATACCTTTTCGTTATGAGGAGTCTTAAACAGTAGGGGAAATCCTGCTCCTCTTGAGATCAACAGGGAAATTCCTTTTTAGCTTTAAAAGAACCAAAATTTAACTTCCTATTATTCTGAAAGCCTGTTGAAAAGCCCTGGCACTTCTGTCATTTCGCAGTCTTCCCACAAGCAGGGAGAAGATACCTCTCTTACCCAGAGCTGCATCTCTTTACATCTTGACAGCGGTTTTACACGTCAGTACAGGTGCTGGTCGAGAACATTTTTTTCAGGGGCACTAAATGATTGCTGACTTGCTGTCTTTCTGCTTGCAGTGGCAGCAGTGGCTTCCCTGAAGGCCAATGCCAGAGTGCCCTTCAGTCTTGATTTTCAAAGCCTCCGATGGCCAAGCTCTAAATACTACATTTTCAAACCAAACATAAGCAATCATGGCCACTATTTAGACACACAAATTCATGGGTACATTTAATGATATTGTGTATTGCCTAATTCTGAAAAAGCATGTGGAAAAATGTGAGATTAAATGACCAGTGGAGGAATTGATAGCAAGTAAAACTCTGCTCCTTGCCTTCCAGCAACAACGCTCTTTGTAACACACTTGAAGTGCCAAAAATGTGACTTGCTGTCTAAAAGCCACGTGTTATTCCAGTTCGTAGCACCAACTAGCAGAGACTCGTGCTTTAAGCAGAGTTGTAATCATTAACAAATTAATTTATCGAATCAAGCTAAGCCTATTTTTCCTCATCGTATTGTAAGCCACGTGTAAGGCTGCATTTATTCTTTGATAGGCACTGCACGTTTTCAGTGCTGCTCTCTGTAAAGATGCTAGCATACAGAAAGCGTTAAAAGCTAACAAATCACTGAAGGGAAAAATAAAAAATAAAAAAAAATAAAAAAAAAAAAAACAGCCAAACCCCTTCATTTCCTCTGCTATTTATTTAAGTCAGATAAAATCAAGGTTAAAAAAATCCAGCCTTTCACCCTGCCCATGAAAAAGGAACCACAGGAGAAAAAAAAAAAAAAAAAAGTTTTAATTTTTTGGAACTTGAAAATGATTCCAAATACCTGCTGAATATTTGAGCATACATTCAGTGCGGTGCGTGCTTCTGTAGTGGGCATTGTGAGGACTGAGCTGCACATGAGGCCATTGAGCAGAAGCGGCTCGGTGTTCGGTCACGTGGCACGCTGCCTGCTGGATTTCTTATGCAAATAATATTATTTCATGCTTAATATTAGTCCCCTGAGGCACCAGGAAGGTGGAGATGAATGGCATGGAGCTAGCTAAGTACCAAACAGGATGTGTAAGAAGTGAGAAAGAGATTTACTTCGGCAGTAATTGCATCTTGTCGTTAGGTAACACAGGTGACATTTATACTCTGCCCCCCTGCAGGCTCTGCAGTGATTCCTGTTCGCACCGAGGGCTGCTCCCCCGGGCACCCACACGCGGCCAGCTCCTGCACAAGCGGCTGTGGCAAAGGAGCTGGGCTGAGCCTTTCCAAGTCCCCCTCCCTGGTCAGTGTCATCCCTGGGTGCCTCGACAGCCAGCCCCGCACCTTAGCACACGGCCAGGAAGGGGTTGGGGCATGTGCCCTGCCTGCTGTGGCCAGCTTCACCGTCAGCCCAGCCTGTGCTGCCTTCAGCAGGATCTCTGGCTTGAACTAAGGGTCATGGGCTGGAATTACTTGTGCTTTGTGTAGGCTGGACTCGCCTGTGGGGCTTAGCAGCTTCTGAGAGGTATTCCTATAATGGCTGCGTCTCCTTTGTTTGTTGCAAGGGGTAGCTACAAAATCGATGAAGAAAGGAGAATAAGTTAAAATGAAATTAAAAGTAAGTAAACAAACTATAATAAAATGAACAGGGTGAACTTTTATCTGTCTCAAACTGGATTTGAACCAAACCCCTTCTGAGATTCTAAGAAAGTTTGGGGTTGTGTTGTTGTTGTTTGGTCTGCTCTGCATTTCCTTGCTCTCGCTGTGACCAAGAGTGGAAACACCGGAAAACTGCAAGCAAGTCTGATATGCTGATGTTTCTGGCCAGGTCCAAAGCAGAACAGGCTGGAAATGTCATGCATGCTCCCTTAGTTGGTAGATTTCCAGTTCAGGTTTACAGACTCTGAAGGCTGGACTAAGATTGAGATAAACAAAAGGACCTCGGGGTGATTGCACAGACCAAACTCTATTCCCAGAGCTGAGGTGGCTGAGCTTAAGCTGAAATATTCAGCTCCTTCGAGGTTTCTGTTTTGCTGTCAAGGAAATGTCAATGTCTTGGGACTGGATTGTGCTTGCAAGGCCACTCTGTGGTTGGGGCAACGCAGGAGCTTTACAGGTGTCCAAGGGTCAGACCCGCCATCCGCTGCCATCACGACCTGTTTCCAATGATAGCATGCTTGAAAGTTAGGCATTCCAGTTTGGAGGGAACTGCATGTAATCTGAAGTTGACTTTGGCCAAAGCTTAACTCCTTTCCTCCAGAAGGAAGAAAATCACTTCCACCACATCACTTTTAACCTGATTCTCTAGAGATTGTGTGCAGTTTGATCCAACAAAACAGATTTGTTCTCAGATCAAACCTATTTATGTAATTTCAAATCTTATAATCTTTTAGTGGCGTAGTAGTTACATTTCAAAGGAAACAAACCGGTGCTTCTGATTGTTTTAAAGGGTAGCGTGCACTCGGCAGGGCGCAGCTAGAGTCTGGGGCTGGAGCTTGTCAAGTGCAGCGGTTCCAACCAGGGAGCAGAGGAAGCAGAAATGGCTCCAGGGCTCCGGTTCCTGCAGGCTGCTTGTACATCAGCGTGGCAGCGCCACGTATTGCTGCCAGCCGTGGGCAGCGTGTAACACATCCCGCTTTTAAGGGGAAGTGATTGCAGCCAGGTGCGTGGTAGTGCTCCCTCGCCACCTGCATCTAGCGAGACACTCTGCGAGTGCTTCAGCTGGGGCTGCTGTTCAACAAGAAGCTTGTGTGTTTGTGGACTTACTCACAAGTTGTTAATGTAGGTTACACGTACATAAACGTCAGTTGTGGGCAGTCTGATTTTAAAACCAGGCACCCTGTTCCTGGCTAGCCTAGCCCATTCTACAAACACTTTAAGAGCTTGGGGCATCACTGCGTAGCTTTACCGAGTCCAAGTGCTTCTCGTGGCTCAGAAATGGAAAAGGAACATGAATAGCATGGTCATAGTAATACAGATGGTAAACCCAGAGTGTACAAGCGGGTTGTACAGCATATTGGCATATCTGTTCGTACAGCTTTGCCCCCAGGGCAGCACTTCCCCTGCAGGAGCCTGCACCAGGTGGGCTCTGAGCGTGCCCCATCCAAATTCTCGAGGAGCCACCAAAAAGAAAACTTGAATTCTCAGCGCCCAGGTATGGAGCCAGAATGCAGCAGCACAAATGAGTCATTGTGAGCAACTCTCATACTAAAATTAGCGTAGCTGCAAGCATGAGACAGCGTGGCCCCATCTGGCCAGGTCTGCTGTGGGAGCGGGAACCCCCAGCACAAGGCTGAGAACGGCCGTCCCGCGTCCCGCAGCACCAAACCCTCCCTGCTGAGGCTGCCAGCTGCTGTTGCTTATTTCAGAGAGGAAAACAGCTCTGGCAGCGCGGCCGTGTGTTTGAGGCTTTGGGCAGCAAAGGTTTATCAGGTGAGGGAGGGACTGCTCCTCTCCCAGCAACTAGCAGCGCAGTCCTGTTGTTATGTTGCGGAGCTCTGCCTCCTAAACGTAGGAGCTCCGGCTTGCCACCTGAATGACAGTTCTGCTGTCATTTCCTCGGAGCAGCAACATCCGAGGCTCTGGGTGAAAGCAGGCTTGGGCAGGTGACGTGGGTTCAGGGAGGAATCACGGCTGTAGCTGGGGACCCACATGCTCCGAGCAATAATGGAAGGCACAAATTCCCTTTGATGTCCCTAGGTGGTTTGGAAGATTTTTCCCTGAAGCCTCCTTTTTCAAATAGTCTGAAATGGGTACCGTTTTCCCTAGTTCGATCTTTATCAAACGCTGCTATGTTTGAAACAGTCTCAACAAGCGCGCAGATTTCTGATTGCCTAAAAGAAGTGGTCTGCTGAACAGCGAGGCTGTAGTAACTGTGGGAGAGAGCTGACTTGGCTTTCATTTTGTTGTACGATACTATTAATTTGCAACTTCGGGGTGATCTGGACATAAGAGGACGTGTATTATTCTTTTCCTTTTTTTTTTTTTTTTCACCCGCGCTCCGTAGAAAAACAAGCATCGATTTCTAAGTGCTAGAAAGAGCAGCGTGCTTTGGAAGTTGTCAGCCTGATACAAACGCTCCTTGCTTCGAGCTTCCTAAAGGGACATAATTCTGCTTTGTCTGAAAAGAGGAGGCTGCCTTGTTTGTTTTTATTTGCAGCATTCGGCAGCATTGCTGTAGGCCACCGACTGCAGGACGGCAGGAACACAGGATTACCCTGCCGAGCCCTAACTGGCGAATCCATAACAGCCGACCTGAGCTCCGCTGCGGGCTGCCATTTAATACCACGAGAAACTGTTTGCATTTCATCATGGAACCGGCTGGGTGAATTCAGGGACCTTCCCTGGACCGGGCTGTGTTTTCAGATGAAAGGGAGAAACTACCAAACGGCAGAGGGAAATATCTCGTTTGTTTTCCTGCGGGCCCGTCCTCCGAGCGCAAACACCCCGAGGGACGGCTGCGGGGAAGGAAAGCGGGGAGAGAAGGGGGAAAGGAGGAAGGTGCGGGGGAAAGGCTGAGGGCTCTTGTCTAACGAGGCGGATTTCTGCGATATGCAGGCGGTAGGAACGGGCTCAAAATGAAAGGCACAGCGCAGAGTATCTCCGCGGTGTCAGCCGAAGGGTAAATCCGCTTCAGAGCCTTCCTTCTCAACGTCCCGTTGCGAGCTCCGGGATCGAGCCCGTTTGTGACTTTCCCTCAGGCCCTGTTAGATCGGCTTTTATTCAATGCGATCGCAGTCCGGACCATAATAAAGTTACTCTGTTCCTCATGAAGCCCACATTCTGGAGGCACAGCCATCACGGTCCGTGGACCGCTGAATTTTTCCTGTCCAAACAGAAAGCCTTCTGCGGCTGGGAGCTTGTGAAAACAAGCCCCAAGCTACCCGAATTTTTAGCTTCGCAGTACAAACGAGAAACTCAATTCTCCGCCGCGGAACACGTATGCACCTACACACGCTCGAGCGTTTCACAAGGAGGCTCATTCATGCAGAAGACCCTTGCCGGGGGAACGTCCCCTTGTCCCGGCGCCGCACGCCTCCGAGGAGCGGCCGGGGAAGGCGGGGAGCGGGGGCAGGGGCAGGGGCAGGGGCAGCCGCCGGGCTCCCGACGAAAGCTGCGGCCGAGCGGCGCTTCCCCGCTCACAGCGGCTCCGCCGAGGAAACCGCGGCCCCCGCCGGGGTCCGGGGCCGGGTGCCGCCGCCGGGGGCTCGGAGGGCCGGGGCCGAGCGGGGCGCGTCCCGCAGCGCCCTTGTTTTACGCGGTTGGTGCGGGAATAAAGAGTCGGCGATCTTAAAGGCTTTGGGGGAAGAACAAGGGGAAAAGGAGGAAAAAAAAAAAAAAAAAAAAGGGAAAGGGAAGAAGGCAGAAATGCTTGCGACGGTGTCCCGGTAACTCCCCTTTCCCGGATGCTCCGGCAGCAGCCGCGCCGAGGAAGCGGCCGGGGCTCGGGGCTCGGGGCTGGGGCCCACCCGCGGCCGTGTCCCGCCACGGAAGCCCGCTGAGCCCGGCCGAGCCCCGCTGCTGCCGCCGCGGCCGTGCCCGAAGGGGCCGGGGCTCGGGGCCGGGGCTCGGGGCCGCGCGGAAACGGAGCCCAGCGGGCGGCAGGAGGGGCCCTGCCCCGGGACCCGCTCGGGGGAGTTCCCCGCCGGAGGCTCGTTTGCTCTCCAGAAGGGAAAAAAAATATATAGAAAAGAAACCGTTCGGGACACAAAGTGTGCCACGTTTCCGACCCGACCAACCTCGAACCTTCCAGGTAGCGATCGGCTCCGCTGCCCGCACCGGGTGAGTAGCAACGCGGGGAGGGGCTGCCGGGGTCTCCCCACGGGCCCAGCCGGGGGGCTCCGGGCCCGCTGTCCCCGCCGTGCCGCCCGCCGTGCCGTGGGGCAGGGGCAGGGGCGGCCGGGCCGCGGGGCTGTCGCCGCGCTCCCCGCCGCCTCCCGTGCCCGGCTCCCGGCTCGGCACGGGCTCTGGGGGCACAGCGGAGGGGCCGATCGGGAAGGGGGGCCCGGCCCGGCTCCGTACCGGAGGAGGAGGGCGAAGCCCCGGCGCGCAGCCCCCCTCGGGGGCCGTCTGAGCGGCGGTGCGCGGCCGGGGCTGAGCCGCTCTCTGTCCGCCGCCGTCCCCAACGTGCTGCGCCGGGAAGGGGCCGCTCGGCCCCGTGGGAAGGCAGCGGGAGCCCCGTTCCCGCTGCCCCGTAGGGACCCCCGCCGGACTCTGTCCCTCGCCGCAGCGGGGCGGGCACCGGAGCCGTGGTCCCCGCTCCGCCGCTCGCCCCCCCTCGTCCTCCCCGTGCCCCGAGGGCAGCCCCGCCGCCTGTCGCGCTCCGTTATCCCGGCTGTGCGGCCGCCCCGGCACCGTTCCCGGCACCCTTCCCGGCGGGCAGCCCGCGGGGACCTTCCCACCCCATCACCGGGCCGGCGCCCGCCGCCCCCCGGCCCCGCTGCTTGCAGCGCTCCCGCTGCCGCACTGCCGGGGCCGGGGAGAGCCCCGCTCAGCCGCAGCAAAGCCCACCGCGGGCCGGGGTCAGCGAGCAGCGGGGCGGCCCGGGGGGGCCCGACGGCATCGCCTGGCGCCGAGCTCCCGTTCATGCGGCGTGCCCCTCCGTGGGGCTGTCGAAAGGGGAAAAAAAAATAAAAGAGAGGAAAATAATAATAATAATAATAAGTCCCTCGAATGTCAAATGTCCTGTGTGAGCGAGCGGGCCCTGCAGAGGAGCTGCGCGCCCGGTTTGGGAGCGCGCAGGGAGGTCGGAGCCGCTTGGAGGAGGTGATGACACACGCGGCCGTGCTGTTGCACCTGCCCCGGCTCTCGCCGCGGAAATGCCTGCGAGGAGGCCGCCGAGAGCAGCCTGGGTGGCCGGCAGCGGGGAGCTCGGCCCGGCCCTGGGGAGCTCGGCGGGCCCGGCACGGCCCGGCCCGGCACGGCTCGGCACAGCTGGGCCCGGCTGCCCCGCGCGGGGCTCGCCGCCGGGGCTGGGCACGGAGCCGAGGAGGGCGGCCTCGTCCCGGCCTCGTCCCGGCCTCGTCCCGGCCGCTCGGGCTGTGCCCGTCGGGTGCACCCGTCCCGGCGGTGCGCGCCTCGCTGCCGTGGTCAACCGCACGGAGTTCGTTGTTATGGGTACACGTTTCTCGGCCGCCGGGAGGCAAGCCGTCAGCCTGCACGGCCGCAGGCGAAGATGCGGCAAGGTGTTTTAACCGAGACTGTAACAGCGCCCGCGAAGGGCTGCTGCGTTTCCCCGTTACAACGGGCCGGGGCACCGTGGGCTGCCTTCACCCCGAGCGGCCTCTCCCGGCCGGGCCCGGGGCAGCGGGCAAAGCCCCTGCGCGCCCCGTCGGGAGCCGCCGTCCCTCCGGGCTCGGCTGCGGTTCCGAAAACCGACGCGGGACGCTCAGTCGGCGGGGCGGGGAAGAGCGCCGCGCCGCCGTCCCAGCTCCCGAAAGCCAGAAGCGGGGCCGGG
>CM021773.1:7511733-7717394 GCA_011076525.1 Nettapus auritus
GTGCCCGCAGCAAGAGCTATGGGCCCCGCTCTGCCGGCTCCGCCGTCGCGCCCGTGGGATGTTTCAGCGATCGTTTATCGTGCTTTATAAACAAGGGCAAGGCTGGATGCGAACCCGCGTGGTTTATCGAGCAGCCACCGCGTCGTGGGCACGGCCGAGGCTCCGCCGCCTCCATCTTCGCCTCCCCCCGGTGCGCACCCGGCAGCCCGGGGTCGGCGGGACCCGGGCCGCGTCCTCGGCAGCGCCGCCGCAGCGGGGACGGGGAAAGCAGCGCCGGAGCCCCGCGGGGAGCCCCGCGGGAGCCCCGCCGGCCCCGGGCCGGGCTGCCCGCTCTGGCCGGGTGCCGTCGGGCGGCGGAGCGGGTCCCGGCTCGTCCCGCGGCTCCCGTTCGGCTCCCGGCGGGACCTCCCCGGCCTGGGGCAGCCGCGGCGCTGCGCGGGATCGGGCCCCAACCGAGGGCCGCGAACGGGCCGGGCCGGGTCTGCCGCCGGGGCTTTGCTCGGAGCGGTGTGTGGGGGGGAATGGCCGCGGCGTCTCCTCGCCCCGGGGCCCTGTCGAACGAAAGCGGCCGAGCTCCCTTCGGCTGGAGCCGGCTCCGCGCGCAGGGCGAGGCCCGGGCGCCGTTACACGGCCGCCGCACGCCGGGGGCCGGGGACCAGCACCGCCCGCCCTGCCGGAGCGGCCCCGGCTCTGCACAACGCTGGCGAGAGATGAAAGCGGAGAGCGGGGACTGTTTGCTCCCTGCACGGAGCGGGCGTGCAAGGAGCCTCCCCGAGGCTCCCACCGCCCCCCGGCCGCCCCAGGGGCAGCGCCGGGCCCGGGGCGCTGCTGTGCGGCCGCCGCTTCTCCTTCCCCGCCGCCCCTCGGCGCAGCCGTCGAGCCCTGCCGCTGCTCGGCGGGCGGTACGGCCCCGGGCGCCGGGAGCGCTCCCGGCACCGCCGCCCTCTGCCTGGGGCCCTGCGGGAGAGCCGGGGCAGCTGAGGAGTGCCCCCGGGAGCGGCGGTGGCCGGGCCGGGTGGGCGCTGGGGCGGGGACGGCGGGGCCGGGGCCGGGCTCCCGGGGGGGGGGGGGGGGGGGGGCAGGCAGGCGGCTCTCACCTTGCGGCCCCCTCCCGCCCCGGGCGCTGCGGCCGTTTGATACCGCCTGATTCCTGGTATTCTTGTCCGTGTTTTAAGTGGTGAAAAAGTCATTTCCAGTCCCATGGTCCGCGTTTCGCCCTGAACTCATTGAAAAGAGAAGCGCGGGGTCAGGACTGTTTATTATACAACCAATTAAAACAGGAAAATATGCAAAGGCTTCATTCAGGCAGATCCGGCCATTGTTAAGCCGAAAACGATATTTTGGTTTCAGAAATAAAAAAGCGCGTTTGTTACTTAAAAAACCTCCGCTCTGCGTGTGTGACGGCCGCGGGGACGGGCGGGCAGCGCCGCCAGCCCCCCTGCGCCCCGCCCGGCCGCCGCTCGGGGCCCCGACGGGCGATGCCCGGGGCCGGCCTCAGGGCGCTCCGCAGCCTCGAGCTCGGAGCCGGGGGGAACCTGGGGGGAACGGGGGACACCGGGGGGTAACCGGGGGACACCGGGGGGCGGCCTCCAGGTGCCCGCTGCGGGCGGGCGGCGGCCGGGGGGGTCCCGCGGGGGTCGGCGCCCGGCCCAGGTAGCCCCCGGGGATGCGCTGAGCGGCGGGCCGGGGAAGGGCTCCCCAAAACAATCGCTCGGGCTGGCCTAAGCCGAGGAGTTTATTTTAGTCCCCGAGCTGTATTGAAAACATTAGCTGTGCTTCTTGTGGTTGTTTACAGCGTGTAGGTCTCGGCAGCGCGGCCGCCCTTCTGGAAGAGTCTCGCAGAACTGAGGCGGAGGGAAACCGACACAGAAGTGGCTCGAAAAGCGTGATGGCAAACAATTAATCAAATCCGAGCCGGGAAGGCGGAGGTAATCAATGAGTTTTCACTTATGGTTTACTCAGATGGACGTCTTTCTCCTTTTTCTTCCTCGGAAACCACACGGGGGTTCGTTAGCCAAACGAGCAGCTGCAGGGCTCGCTGGGCGGGTGGCAATTCCTTCCAAATGAGCTCCGTGCTTCCGAAGCGGAGCCCGGCTGTCCAGACAACCGCGTGCTCGCCGCGGGCCCGGCACACGCAGCCTCGGCGGGCAGCGAGGCCGGGCTGCGCCCCAAAAAGCCGAGCCCCGGCCCGCTCCCCCGGGGCTGCCGAGGAGCACACGGAGCAGGGAGCGGGGCGAACGCCGGGCTCCCTGCGGGAAGCCCGCTCGGCCGGGACCTCGAGGTGCGGCTCAGGCTCCTCCGGCTCCGCTTTCGGGGCTGGAGCCGCCCCCGCCGGCCCGGGGAGCCGCGAGGTGCCCGCACACCGCCCCGGGGCGCCCCCCCGGGCGGCGGAGGCTCGGGGTGCCGGAGCGGATCCGTGTGAGCGCCGCAGCCTTGCCGGCACGTGGGGTTGTCGCCTACCTTCGTTTAACAGACCTCTCTCTCCGATTTTTTTCGCACGCAAGGCGAACGGCCCGTTCGGAGCGGCCGCACGGTGAGGGAGCGGAGCGTCCCGTCTCCTTTTTCACACCGATTTCGATGAAATCGCGCGGCCCGGCGTCGGCGCCGCCAGGAAGGCGAAGCAAAGCCCCGCTCCCAGCAACGCGGGCACGTCGCGGCGGGGGAGCGACGGGGCAGCAACGGGAGCGCGGCCGTGGGAGGCGGCGGGGAGCCGGCCCCCGATTCCGAGGCTGCCGGGGGAGCTTTCGGCTCGCTGGGAACGCCGAGAGCCTGCCTTCGGGTCCCGCTGCCGGCTCAGCCAGGGCCCGCCGCGCTGCCGGGGATGCGGCGCCTGTCCGCCCGCGTTTCCCAGCGACACCCGTGAATTTTCAGCCCCTCTTTTTCTTGCTATCGTTACGTGCCGTGAAAACCCAAACAAGCAATAAAGGACGGGGGGAAGTGGAGCGCGACGTGCGGGGTGATGCCCTGAATTATCAAAAGGGGGGGGAAAACAGAAAGGAGTCACTTGCTAGGCATCATATATATATATTTTTTTCAGGTGTTGCTTTTAACAAAACGTTCGTAGGGGAAAAAAAGACAAAACCAAACAGGAGGCGGACTGGGCGATGGTGTGCTCGGCTCCTCGCTCCGAGCGCCCCGCTCCGAGCCGGGCTCAGCGCCAGGAACCGGCGGCACCGGGCGAGGCTGGGAAGGGCTCCAGGGAGCGCCGGGCTCCGGGAGCCTGGGGGCTGGCAGCCTGGCAGCCCCAGCCCTGCCTCCGTTCGTTTGCAGCGCTTTTCGGAGGCTTTTCCCGGCGGAGCTGGCCCCTTGGCAGCAGCCCCCGGGCAGCCCCGCTCCTTCCCGGGGCTCCCGGCTCGGCCCTCTCAGCCTGCCGGGGGACCAGGAATGGGAACCACTTGTTTAAACACGCCAAGGTCCCCAAATCTCTGCGAGCCATCGCAGAAGGGCTTTTTCCCTTCCCGGAGCGGGGAGTCGGGGGATTAGGGGCAGGAATGTCCGCCCAGGCTGCTGCAAGCGTCGCAAGAGCTCGCCTTGCCTTTTTCCTTTTCCCATCACTTTTTCCATTCCTTGAGGAGAATTTTTCGGTATCCGAATCAAAGCGCGGTATTCCAACCCCGGCTGTTGTTGTTTTGTTTCATCTTAGCCCCTTTCCATGTTTCCAGTTAAAAAGTGACAGATTCGGAGGAGCTCTCGGCTGGTTCCCATTACAGGCGGGGAGTTCACCGGGGTGCCGGCCCGGCGCTCCGCACCCGGGGCTACAACAGGGCCGGGGGAGCCGCGGGGGGCCGGGGCCGAGCCCGAGGCGGCAGCGACACGAGCAGGGGTCGGGCAGGAGCCTGCGGCGGGCCCGGAGCCCTCCCCGGCCCTGCCCGGCCCGGCGCTGCCCCCTGGCGGAGCCGCCGCTCTCCCGGCTGCGGCCGCTGCCCCCAGGCCCGGCCCCAGCCCTGCTCCCCCGGGGACCCCTGCGGGCACCGCGGCCTTGGAGCCCCGCGGGCAGCGCCTGGCGTGAGCGGGAGAGGCGTCGTGCCACCCGCACGGCCACACGTGCTGCTGAGTGAGGGCCGGGTACGAACCTTCATAACCCCCCTCCCTCCTCCTGATCCCCGGAGTTCAGGTGTAGGAATCGTTTCGTGCTCGCGTGCTGAAGTTTGAGGTGATAAATCTTCATTTCCTACCCTCAGAGAGGGAAAGTACGCGGGTGGTCTGTTGATCTTGAGCTAAGGAGCGAGTTTTTGATTGCAAAATGTGCAATGAGAACGAAAGGGCCCAGGCCGCAGAAGCAGCCCCTTCCCCGCGCCCGTTCACTAATGCCCAGACGCAGCAGGGCTGCCGGCAGCACCGGGGCCCAGCGCAGCTGGAGGTGCTCACACCTCATTAGCTCCCGTGTGGGTGCTCACCTTATTTGATCAGCTGTCGCCTTTTAGTAAAAATAAAGTATTTGAAGAAGCAGTTTGCTACAGAAAATCCCCTGGGGAGGGTTCCAGAGGAAGCCCACCCCTCCAGCACGTGCCTGGCAGAGGAAGAGCACGGGGCTGGTGCTGGCCCTTGCACCTCCGTGGGCATCCCAGCCGCAGGATGAGCTGTGGTGGCGGCTCCTCTGCTGCCAGCACAGGGGCACGGGCGGCAGCTGAATCCCCCGAGCCTTTGCCCAGACTTGGCAGCTCCACAAGGCCCCAGTCCCTTTCTGTGCTGCCCCCTGAAAGCCGTGTACTGCCTCGCAGCGTGTTACTCTTCAATGGGAAGGCCTCAGTGAGGGGAGCATCATACGGTGAGCAAGCAGACATAGCTATGTTTTCCAGGGTTGTTTTTCCTTTCGCTCTTCCATCTTCTAAGTGATGAATAAAGAGGAGAGCAGAGCCAAATTGCAGAGCACCCGCAGCTTGAAGCAGGGAGTAGGTGCTGGATGCTCCTGAGCGAAGGCGCTCGCGTCACATCGGGAATTCCAGGAGTGGGGAATTCTGTTGCGGTTTATCTTTAGAGCCGCTGTTATATTTGTTTACAGTTCGAGCAAGATGGGGGTGTTGCCGCAATAACCCAGCGTGCGAAGCGGCCCCAGCTTCTGGGAGCCCCCAGTGAAATGTTTCTGTGGTGGTTGCAGACTGTTGCCCAGCCAGGTGAAGGAGAGCCTTGCTCATGGAGAACTTGCCAGGACTGCAAGCGCTGCGTCTTCGCTGGTGCCACTCAGTGCAGAAGTAACCGAGTCAGCTCAGCTCCGTTGTGTGAGCTGGGGGTTCCTACCGCTATGGGCACGTTTGCTTAACAGTACTTCTTCTTTAATAGTACTTCAGTTTTGTTACGCTGTGCTTCGTGTCACCGTGCTGCAGAGCAGAACGACTGTCACGAGTTCACTTTTGTCCTTTTTTTCCCCGGAGAGCTGAAAGAAATGGATCACTGTCTGGCCGCCACTGGCTGTGTTCCGGCTGGCAGTCGGGAAGGAGGCTCGCCTACCTGAAAGCCAGGTGGGGCAGGACAGGGACAGAAAAGACGAAGCTGTGTGCGTGGCTGTGTTCTCAGGCTACTCGGAGGAGGGTGCCCGTGGATTCGGCACCAGTGGATCTGACACCGTGTGAGAAGTGTTTTTCTGTATCACTTAACATCGTAGCTGAAATGTGAAATGAGCTCCATGTGGCAGCAGCCGAAGGAAAGAAAAAGGGAGAGGGGAAAAAAGAAGCACTCTCCAAAAGTTTCGGTTATCCCTTGAAGCTATATTACAACATATACGCCCCTAATTGAATCAGTGTGAGAACTTTTCCCCTCCACTTAGATCAGCGCTAGTCTCTGTCCACTTCTCCCTGGAGACGCGCACATTTGATACAAAGATGTGCAGGGGACACCCGCACCTAGGGTAGGATTTTAACATTTGGTTTATGCTTTAACGGCTGAAAAGGAAATGTCAATTCTGACGTGCCTTTTCCACAATCCGTTACGATTTTCTCCCTCTTTCCTTCCCTTCTTTACAGACTTTGAGCCAGGGTGCGATGCAGGAAAGTTGTGGCTGAGTAAAAATTACTGGATGTGCACTGAGAAGGCAACAGATTCATGGATTATTTCCCGTGGGCTTGTTGGGAGAAACCAATAAAGCTAAGAAATACTGGTGTGGTCTGTGAAGAGCTGTTAGCGTGGCTGTGGGCTCGCTGCTGCTCCAGCCCTGCCACCCCGTGAGTCTCGCCGGGGAGCTGCCTTTCGCCCACAAAGTGCCAGGCAACGCTCGTGAGCCTTGTGAGCCCGCAGTCATTCAATTTGCTGGGCGTTTTGAGAAGAATGGGGAAAATCTGCGCCTTTCAAAGTATCAGAGCTATTACATAGCACAAAATTAATTGACAGCTCAGAAAGCACAAGCAACCAATACCCGAGGACACGTCTGTTCTCTAAGTATTCACATGTGCGAAACAATACGTGATCGCCCCAAACATATGGCTCTTGTATCAAGTACATGGAATCAAGTTGAATTACGAAGACTTTGAAAAGGTCCTCCGCTTAAATGTACACGTCTCTCTGAAATGTCCAGCTCAGTTTAGTGCAACAATTAAAAACAGATAGATTGTCAGGAGGCATAGACTGGGCTCGGAGTTAATTCAGTATGAAAGAAATGAGTGACTGGGAGCGAGGGAGAGGAGCACAAGCAGCAGGAAAGAAGCAGGAGGGAGTGGAGGGATGAAATGCTAATCGGGGGGTAGGGAGAGCCAGAAATTGAAGGTGTTGAAGGAAAGAAGTGGGGGGGGGGGGAAAGAGGAAAAAATGAAGAAAGGATGTGAGATTGGAAAGAGAGGGAGAGCAGCGAGAAAAACAATGTCATTTTGTTGTGTAATCTGGCAGCTTTCACTTTAGATGTACAAAGGACTAGAGCAGACCTAAAGGCTACTACTTACATAACAAAAGTGTGTGGGAGGGTCTTCCTTTGATGGTTATATATGTATCCACATGCAATTATATAATGAAACCACATATTCATTGCAGTTCCTCTGAGGATCCTGCACGGTCCCCTGGAACCAGTTTTCCCCACGCTGTGTGTCCGGCAGCCCTGACTCCTTCCCATGTGCCGTGCGGTGAGCCAGGGCTTTCTGCTTCGCCTCGCCGCTGGTTTCTGTCCCGCTTTCGCAGCTCTGGAGGCCGTTTCTCACCTCCCTGCTCCGTGGCTCGCGGTGAGCTGACAGCCCGTCCGGCCTCAGGGCTGTCTGCCCAGGTACCGCCGCTGCTGGCAGTGGCTGCTTCCTGACGCTGATATTCATGGCCATATTTTCATTACACGCTGGCTGTTCCCACTCATGTCAAATGTTTTATTGTTGAATCAGTCGGGTATTTTTATCCTCTCTGCCTGCAACCTGCTGGTAACATTGGCATTCATTTTCAAAGTGTTTTTTTTTTTGTTGTTTTTTACTAAAAAGTCACCGAGTTATAATTTAATCTAAGGCAATGCTGTCTGATAGTTTAACAGTAGTAGATATTGATCAGAACCTACCTCTGCCTCCTCTGAAACAGGCCCTCTGTTATTTTAACACCATCTCCCATCTTTGGCTCAGGGGCTACTGCGCCCATGGGTTGCATACCTTTGACTAAGAGTCTTTATGCTTGTGCCCAGGAAGCTGTGGTCTGTGGTTGTCTGAAGAGTAACAGATGCAAAAATGGATTTGACACAATCATCCACCTAGCTTCGGGAAGGCCGTCCCAGGGAGCTGGGAACAACAGATGAGGCTTCTGGCTCCGGCAGGTTGGTGCGATGCCCACGTCCCTAAGAGAGCTCAGCATCCTAAGGAACTCCTGGAGCCTGCCGGCGCTCCCTGCTGCCCACCTGCCCGCACTGGGCTGGCTCTTCTCAGCAAACCAAATAGATGTTTTCTGGGTTTTCCTAGCCGATCACAAGATTTGTTACAAAGCTGCCCAGGGCCCCTGAATGTGATCCCTTGCTTCAGGTGAAACTATCACATCCATTGACCTTGATGTCATCAAAATTTGGTCGTGCTTTCTGCTGAACTACCCGCTGCAACGGCAGCCTGTACGCGTGCACACAGACAGGAGCTGTGGGTTTTAAGGCAATTTGCCAGATTGCTGTTAACACAAATAACAAAAATATTTGGCATCAGCCATCTCTCCACAGACAGTGTGTTGTGGATAGCAGAAAATTCCCTTCTCTTGCACATTCAGTGATTTGTTGCTGGATGTCTACCTGGCTGAGCGTTCCCATCCAGCTGGCTCCCCGGCTTGCACTTGTTCCCAGTATTCTGTGAGCCATTCCAGCTCCATTTTGTCTTGCTTTAGAGGTTCTGCACGGGGTGTGAGGGCAGTCAGACTCCTTCAGTTTTCTTTTATAAACTGTGGAGAGCTTCCTCTTTTCCAAAGACAACTTCAGATCCTTCTCCGATTGCACAGGTCCCTTGTTCCTCCAGGGAGGGCACCCTTTCGAGGAGTCCAAGGGATCAGCATGCTTGGTGACGGAAACTTTATTTCCTGGTGCTGTTAGAAATGGCATTGTTAAACATTATATCATTAATTTCTAGTTTTTCTGGGGGGAAAAAAAAAAAAAGCTTCCATTTTTGGACTGTTTCTGAATGTCTTTTCTGCTGTTTTACATTAAAATCTGAGTGGAATTTTACCATTTTCGCCCATCTTTCAACCCATTTTTCATAATTCTAACAGTTCTGTTATTTTGTAAGAAAAGAAACAGAAACCTGGATGTTTAATATTTAACAATGCCTTATTGTCTCATTGCTCTTGGAAAAGGGAATGGAAGAGGAAAAACCTCCCATGCAGCTATAAACAAAGCAGAAGGAAGTGAGTTCACTATCCACGGGAAAGCACAGCTCTCCCACGAAGGAGATTTTTATTTAATTTGAGGGAAATGCACTGCTGCTACTTTCCATTAGGCTGCAATACTGAAAGTCTTCTCAGGAAACCCCAAATCTGCCCTTTACTTACCCTGTGCACCTTGGTAGTATTTCTGATGAACCTAGTGATGACAACGGCTCATAGTTCACAAGGGTCAAAGTCAACGGTAAAACTCTTATTGAATTCAGCGATGCGAACTTAGGCTTGCTAGGGAGAAAGAAATACCGTATTCGTCCTTTCTGGAGGTGTCACTTCTAGTGTCTGCTCAAATCCCCCCCTGCTCTTCAGAGCACCCTCCTCCCTCATCCGGCCTCGGGTATCCCTTTACCTTGTCCTCATCTTCGACCTGCCTCTGGGCGTTATAATAACCTAGACAGCCTTGGTCATAGGCATCATCAGGCCACTGGAGGTCAGGGTTGTTACCACTAAATATAGTATAAAAAAAGTTAAAGCTTTTGAGGAAATTAAAGGGGCGGCATAAAAATAACCACAATATTTAAATAAAATGACAGAGCGATAGAGACAGAACAAAACAAATCAACCAGACAAAAGCTTCTTCTAGAGTCAGGCTGAAGCAAAAGACCATTGGAGAATGGGGTCAAAATGGTTAAAAAAAGTCTGCAAGCTCAGTGATCTTTTTGAGAATAGCAGAAAAATGGCAAACAGCTAAATAAAGTACAGAGTTATGGTCATGGCTGTGTAATGCAGAAATGAGTCATATCCTCAGTTTTAGAGCCTTAAGTGAGTAAGTGGAGCGTGTGTAACGCATCACAGCCTGAGCTTTCTCGGGGATACCTGCAGCAGCTGGCTCAGCATGACTAGAGAACGGGGCTGTGCTAACTTAATGTCTCAGGTTTGATAAAGCACACATAAAACTGAGAATCCTAATTTTATTCCCTTCCTTCAGAAGATGGCAAAAGTTAGCTGGACTGAGCACAGCTAGATGGAGAAGAACGTTCGAGGGCTCTCTGTGCTGTACTCCATTTTCAGGTCACCGCTTGTCTAACGCTCCAGACGGAAGAGCTGGCCCCAAACCCACCGACATAAGTCGTTCTCTGGAGCACCCAGGTAAAGCAGCTTGTTGTGCCAGGCAGCAGAAGGGGCTGCTCGGGTGCAGCTGCCACGTACAAAGCATTGCAGCCAGCACAGGTCACGCATTCCCCTTTGCAGGGCGGGAAATTGTTAGTGACATCTCCACGGAGACCAGCACCAGAAATACAGGTGCAAGAAGTTTAAATTTTGTACTCAGAATATGAAAGACCTGAATGGCAGAGCTTGTTAGTGTTTGTAGCATTAGAGACCTTATACTGAGGAAAAATCCCTTGAGACTCACTCCTGGAGCACTGAAGAGGTCAGTTCCCACTTACACAGGTTATATTGTGGCTAGGACAGGGTGGAGACCTTGCATTCAGAGAGGAACCTTAAAAAGAAGAAAGAAAGAAAGAAAGAATATATGACAAATATAGAGAGAGAAACATCAGATTAAGTACCGATTTGGCAACAAGAATTTCTTTTCCTGCTCTGCAAGGAACTCTAGAAAAAGGAAAGAAATATTACTAATAAAATCAGAAAAGATACAAAATAGTCTTTTCTTTCCCATATACTTAGTTTATTTTGTTCCTGTATTTAGCTGCTCTGGCAGTTTATAATTTCAACATGAGGAAAATGTGGGAGTATTTGAGTAAAGTGATACGCTGAAGTCAAGAGGCTTCCTGCCAGCAGAGAAGAACTGAGGGCTGCTTGTTTAAAGGATGCTCTGAGGTGGTTCAGCTTAACCTGGTGCTTATCCCACAGCGAAGTTCAAATTTGACTCCAAGCAAATTTGTCCTTGCAGTTTTCTCAGCCTGAGGATTTCCATAGCTACTGTAGCTGCCCGACCAACGGACAGAGTGGATTTGTGCCCATGGCCTTGTAGGGAAGGGAGCAATGGGCCAGTCTGGGGGACTGTACAGACACCCTTGTGAAAGCCAGCAGGTCAACAACCCGTGATAACGCCGCGTCAACCCACGGCAGATACTCCCTCTCTGAAAGCTCCTCTGAGAGGAGGTAGGCGATGTCACTTATGGGGCAGAACTAAAGGTAGTGTGAGGACATGCGAGCTCCCATACAAGCTCCTTTCACACTGCGTTTTGGTTTTGGAGAAGGTGCTGCCGTTCAGACACACATTTTTCTCCTTTGGACAGTATTCAACATCTCAGTCCCATCGCTTAAGGCCCACGGTAAGGTAGTGATTATATCTTCTGTTATGAGAAAACGTTCGGGTCACAGTTGACTTCTTCAAGGTCATATCCTTATTATTCAAGCCGAATGGGAAACATTAACAAAGTGATTCCCTGGCCCTTCACTTCCTGAGAAAATGCAAAATTATCAGAACAAACACTTGATTTTATTTATATATTTATTTATTTATTTTTCACATTGAAGATTCCCAGTATGTCAAAATATTCTATTTCCCATCCAGGAAGAGGAAAAAAAAATGTTGAGGTCTCAAAAATTTGGGTTGAGTTGGGTTTTGTGGTGATACAAACATGCAGAAGGACACATGGCCAACCGGCCATGTCTTCAAGTGTAAGAAACCGTACCAACCACAGGGAATGACCCTGCGCTGCTTGGACTGGAGTGACTCAGCACTGTCAAGAACTGACCCTGGGCAGGTTGGCCGAGCCTTGCGACTGCTGCTGCACTCGTTCGGCCACACCAGCTGCGTCACCGATGGTTTCCCTAGCCATAAGCCAGAGGAAGCAGGCAGACAATAGCTGCAGTGGTAGGAAGCTTTCCAGCCTCACCCCTGCTTCCTCCCCGCAGGAGGGGTATTACCTGCCTGTCTGCTCCTCTCCGCCAGCTTCACCTTCCTGCAGTCCTCCGGCTGGGACAGAGGGAGCTGTCCTCAGAGTCCTGCCGAAATGAGATTGTTCTCAAGTTCTGTTTTTGCCAGTGCACTGTTGCAAGCTCTGTAGAAACTGAGGCAGCATTAATAGCTCTACTTCTGCCATATGAAAGAAGAGGGACGTTCGGCTCTAATACATCAGCAGAAGTTAAAGCAGTTTCTGCCTTCTCTGTTACGCTGTGCATCAATGAGAATGTGGTGAAGTGCTTTTTTGTACTGCTTAACATCTGACATTTCAGCACATCTTGTAACTGCGCATGGGGAGAGCACGATGTTGCTATATTTGTACTTGCAGACTTGGAACGAGAATAATATCTGGAGAGACGTGATGTGCACGTTGAATGTTTTCCAGGGGGGCTGAGGAAATCCAGCACAATGAAGTGTGAGCTGTCTTGAAACTTCAGGTTGCTAATGGAGGGAGGCAGCGCACATATTCTTGAAATGGAACTGAAATTGTAGAAACTTGTGCCTGCTTCTCCAAACCCTGCTTAACTGTGGGATCACACATACCATAGTAAAACACTGAAATAATCGTAGTTGCTTTTTATTTATTATTTATTTATTTATTTATTTATTTATTTTCTGAGTTACACTCAACATACGTTGTTCCTTAATTTTGTCTCCTCGGATGTCAGTGGTGGAGACAGGACCTCTCTCTAGTCATTTCGGGAGGGAGCTGTTGCTGTTACAAGAGCTGTCCTTAGGCAAGCCAAGCTTTTCCTGCTGAGACCTGGAGGGGCTGTGATGCAGCATCGCTTTGCTGCAGTCACCTTACTTCGCAGCAGCACAGTCTCTCCCCATACTTCCATCTCAATGGTTTCTGTCAGATCCCTTTTTGCCCATCAGTGAGGTCTCTGGAATCACCACAAGCTTGTAGTCAGCAAAGCTACTCCTGTTGTGTCAGGGCCCTTAGGGCACTAATAGGTCCTAATTAGCCTGATCAGCGTCACCTGGGGTCTCCACCCCATACCCATGCCTGTGGACCCAAAAACCCAGTTCAGCACCTCGTGGGGCCTTCAGTCCCTGCCTGAGCCCCATGACGTGAGTGCTCGTCTCCAGCTCAGCCCCAGATGTACTTGGCCGTGGATCCTGCTGATCTGGACCCCAGCTGATGTGGTGATGTCCCAGCCTGGCCTCCGACCTGCCTTGTTGCTGTGGATGTGCTTCACAGACTGCCACAGGGACTGGTATGTTGGTAACGTAGTGAGGAAGCAGCTGCCTTTCGATATGGGAGGTGGGCCCGACATCTATCCTCCCTGTCCTCCTAAGGAGGAAGCAAGTTATGTCTGGAGGCAAAGAAATTCCCTCGTGTGAGGTGCAGGAGTTCCTTACAGGCAGCTTCTTACTGGGAAGGTCAGTGTGTCCTAGCAGGTGGAGATAAACTGCAGAGAAAAATGGTAAAACTCTCCTGTCTGCCTTCCCCTGCTTTTCAATATTTATTCATAATTAGCATATTTGAAAGTTGTTTCTCCCTTCTAGGTTCCTTTCTTTGTTGCTCTCTGGTTTCTGCTTTGTCTCTTTTTAAGAGTAACATCATTTCCCATGTCTCCTTTTCTTCTTCGTTCACCTGTGCTTTGCTGGTAGTATTTCTTGTTTCCAGCAGAGGATGCTAAGGCTGCTCTTAAAGCTAGCGGGGCTCCAAGGCACCGTGAGGGTGGCTTGCTTTCTCTCCTTCCAGAAGGCACTTGGACTAGCGCATTTCAGATAAGCCCCTCACTCTCAGGGGCTTTCTGCCCCAGCTCAAAGCTGCTGCCCAGGCTGTCAGGGGACGTGTCCCCTTCCTCCTGACATCCAGCCCCGTTCCCTGCCCTCCCACAGAGTTGCTGAGCTGCTGGGCTGAGGGCTCAGGGGATTGCATGTGGAGACACGAGAGGCCATAGCATGGGTAGGTGAAAACACAGATAGCTGGGGCGTTCCTGGAGCCAGGATATTGGAAGGACTTCTAATATGTCTGTTACGGTGCTGGGTTTCCTTGGTGTTAAGGAGCGGTTGGGTAGGTTCTCGCTGAGCTTGTTTCATGGTGTCAATTGCTTGTTTTCTCCCCCTGCCATGAGGAATTCCTTTCTCTGCAGGCCTGGAGCTCTGGCCCTGGGCAATGGCTCACAGCTCCGCACTAACAGGCCCGCTGGGCAGAGCAGAGCCTCGGGCTGCTGGTGACTGCCTGCAGGCGGTCCCCCAGCTGCTGACTCCTGCAGGCCGTGTTGGTCCGTGGGAGTTACAGAGAGCCCTTTGGAGGCATGGGGGCTGTGACATGGTTCCTCCTGGTGGAACCAGCTACCTGCTGCTGTGGGCAGCTTTTCAGGCACCTTCGTCCCAGGGTGCTGAGCTGTAGGACACTGCGGACCCGAGCCCTGTCAGGCAGCTCCACGCTGTGCCCGTGTTTCTGGCAGTGAAGGAGGATCTGCTGCTGCCATCTTCTCTGGGCCTGAGAGGCCCAAGGCTCCTCTGACAAATTGTTCTGCTTCCAGACCTGGCAGAGCATGCTTTCTGTCATGTCTTACTGTTGTTTTGCCATTTAGGCTGGAGCATTTCACTGAGTGATTCCATGTCAAAACCTCTGCTTTGGCCGTGCAGAAGCATAAAGAGCTTCACGTGCTCAGTTACCCGAGCTGTTCTGCTTGTGAAATTGTGACCGTGCCAAAGGACCTTGGGGAAGTTTGCTCCGAAACTGACACACACCAGCGCTACGTAACTGAGCACCGCGCCGTGGAGGTGCCGGCAGCGTTCGCTGAGGCGTTAGCGTGGGGGGTTTCTGCTGCCCTCGGGCTGAGGGCACGCCGAGCTCCGGGCCCCGGTACCCGCAGAGCCGAGGCTGGGCGCCGGCCTTGGCTCCTTCATCCCGCGGGGCCCGGCTGGGGCCGCTGCGGCCGCCAGGGGGCACCGCGGGCCTGGCGGGGAGGCCCCGCCGGGATCCTGCCGGGCCCCGCCGGGGGTGGCGGCGGGGACGGGCCGGGAGCGGCGCTGTGGGGGCTGCTCGTGGAGGCCCCGGGGGCTCCGCTGCCGGCTGGGGCAGGGCCGGAGCTTCGGCTGGTACTCAGTCAGACAGAAGGGGGGTGGTGGTGAGCGGCATCCTCGTCCTGTGCTGCCCGCTGGAGTCCGTAGGCCTGCTGGCCCAGGGGGTTTCGCAGCCTCCTTTGCAAATACCCGTCTGAGAGGTTACTGCCCTTGCCCCAGGTGGAATCAGGCCAGCTTATAAAAATACATCTGGTCCCTTTCGGACACAGCAGGCGTCTCGGCTCAGGTTAAATCTCATGGGAATGCGGTCCACAGATTAATAATATGCTGTAGGGAAAGTCATTTATCACTTTAAACATTTCCTTCAAAAATGTGTTGAAGTCTTCTTACTCTTCTAATAATAGAAGAGGGTGACTAGTTAATGAACATTTTTTATTTAAGTTTCCTTAAACACACTTTCTATCTAGCCAGTACCAGTCTTGTCAACCTCTTTGCACAGGGAGGCCTCCCACATCTGTAAGGCTGTGCTGGGGTGCGTGAAGCTAGTGACAACACTCCGGGTTCCTGGGGAGAGCAACGATACTTCCTAACCCTTGCTGATGGTTTCTGAAGTCATCGTGCTTCAGCATCTGGCCACGGCTCTGAGGATGACAGCCCTCCGAGGCCTTATTCAATGGAAGGTCTGTGTCCCAGCGATGGTTTTTAAATCAGTGGTGGTTTTGTTAGGGACAGAGCCGCAGGATTTTGGCCTCTACTTCAGGAAAACAGAGATGGTGAGGAAGGGCTGGGAGCAGGGCCTCAGCGCCCAACCCTTGTGCCTGTCAGGAAGCAGCGCCAGGAGTGTGGTGTGGTGCTGCTGGTGGGATGTGCTGCTTTCACTGCTTGGAGCTGACAGCAGGGACTCGAATGGTAAGTTTAACGCCTGTTTCACAATGCATTAAGCGTAACCAGGACTTGTGTTACTATCCACTGTCCAGACTCACATTAGATTATTCTGTGAAAACACACTTCCTTTCCTCAGATTTGGGTTTTCCACTCTTTTCATTTCCTTGTATAGCCTCGCATTCAAACATGAAGATAGGAAAGAGACAAGTTCCCATCTAGTGCATCAATCCCGTTTATTCCAGGGTATGCTTATACTGAATCTTCTCTTATTCACCTCTTTTCAGGACCTGAAAAGTTTCAGTCTTTCATTCTGAATTTTCACAGGCCCTGCATTACCAGCATCTTTGTCGAGATGAAGGAGGCTGGTGCATATTGAAGGCTGGTGTTTTATGCTGAAGCAGGCAGGGCTGTGGTCTCCCTCCCTTCCTAGTGCCACTTAGCTTGCCTACTGATTTCCACAAGCAGTAAGAGCAGCCATGTAATCTCAGCTGTAGCATGTTCAAATTTCTCAGGTTCCTACAAAGATATTTTTTCACCGTTCCATACCTTAAACATTCACCTCCTGGCATCTTTGATTGCAACTATGCATTCCCATGAAGGCTTTCCTAAACCATCTGCAGTAATACCCAGGTAGATTTTGCATTAGCATCGTTAACTGTGAGCAGCAGCGTCTGAAAACGACCATACCTAATTACTGAAGTACAACTCTCTCTTAAAAAGCCCAGACTGGATTTTCTTTAATTGAAATTTGGCTTGAAGTGTTTCTAGCTACAGCCAGTAAATAGAAACAAAACCCAATCCCTCAGCAATAACTTATTCACCCATTGTCCAGCAATGTCTCAAATGATTTATTTGATGACTGTTACTTGGCCACGTACAACATGGGGCGAGCAGTGGAAATGATGTTCATTAGGACGGATAGGAGCACTGATGAAAAAGCAGATTCAACTATTGCTGAATGATTTAGTGCATAGAAGACAACTATATACTGGAGATTGAAATGTATGTTTCTGTAAGGATTAGGAGAATGCATCACGATATGTATCTTCAAACCAGCTGGCATCCAGATCTTGTTACCCTTATTTAAGGTTATCCCAACAGGCCAGCTCAGACTTTCCTGAAGCTGGCTTAGGTAATGACTGTTTCCCTCCCTCCCCCATGGATTTTGTCCAGAGAAAGTAGGGAACAGCTATCAGTGAGTTTCCAGTAGTGCCCTGAGCAGAGTGTACAGCCAGCACATATGAAAATAAGATAGCATTACTCCTTATAAGATGTGGCAAAATATGGCTTGTAGATATCACCACTATTTTTCCACTTATACAGAGCATTGGTCATAGGCCAATAGAAAAACCTGCCAACCAAAATGTTTTAAGAAAGGGAACACTGTTTGAAGCCTGGCAATAAATGCTTTTTTTTTTTTTTTCCCTCTGAAATATGTGCTGAACATAAATACAGAAGACTCAGAAGAAACATCTAGTGAGGTTTAACATTTTGTAACCATGTAGATGAATTTGTAAGGGTTTTTCACACTGTTTAATAGATGAGCTATTTAATTAGTCCTGTTCAGTTAAACAGTAACTAAACACTGAAAACAATAGATAATGTAGTGCAGTTGGATGGATTCACAAAAAAGCAGTAGTATAACGCTAAAATGCAAATGCCGTGAAATCTTTGGTTTAAAATTACTTTGCTGTTCTGCCACTTTCTTTGTTTCTTTACGATACTGTTTTTGCTTGCCAACGAAAACATCGGATGACAATAGCCATGAATGTGCAGAGGAGCTGTCTCCCAGGACGTGTAGCTGCAGCCTCTAAACCCAGCATTATGGCAGCAGTCAGAATCCACGTGGCCGATTGTTTTGCAGACATAATGGTGCTGTATTTATGTATCTCTAAACTTGTTTTTCAGGATCTGTGGCTGCCTGCGTATCATGAAGCTTGCTGCTTAACAACAGAAATAAAGCACTCATCAGACAGAAGCGATGCGTCAGTGCAAAGTGGAATTCTCAGGACTAAAGTTTATGCGAGGCAACAACAAAATCCACTGTGCCATTCTCTTGGGCAACAAAGGTAATTTGTTATGCAACATAATGAGGACTTGTGTGTGACAGACGGCAGTGGCGTTCGGTTACAGGGCATTGGCATCAACAAGCACATGCAGTGCACAGATATAAGAGAATTGCTATACACAGGGAATTCAAAAGCTTTGATTGTTATTACTGTAATGTATTTTTTTCTCCAACTTAAAACATGACAGAATAAACAAATAACTGGGACCAGTCCTGCAGTCCTTTATGGTCTGCGTAGGATCTTCGTTGTTTCCTTTTGGAATGGTCTGTGTCCTAGACATGGCCATCGCCTTACGGGCCACAAGGTCAAAGCTCGCATGTGCTATGCATTTAATGTGGCTCTGACATATTTAACTGGTCTTCTGCCAGCACACAGAAAGAGTACAAAGTGGGAAGTGAGATACCCTCATAATACTGCTTACCAATGCCCAGAAGTCCACGACGTCCCACATGCTCCACTGCACAGAAGTCCGCAGGGTCCCGCATGCTCCACTGCTCCTGTTGGTGTCTGTACTTCTAAAAGCCAGTCATCCTTCCTGTAGGAAGGTCATTCGCTTATTTTATAGATAATCTAGCAAGTGGGCTGCATGCGGAGCTGGGAACAGAACTGTGGCTCTTAAAGCAGCGAGGTTCATCTGCTTTTCAAAACAAATCTACCTGCTGGTGTGATTGGGCCTCGTGTTTATGATGACTTAAGCTGCTTGCTGCCTCCAGAGCTGGGGTTAGACCCAAGGATCCTGTTTGCTGACATTCCAGTGCTGCCTCAGCAAACGCTTGTGTAACTCGCTGCCAGATTGTGTTCTCCTGGCCCACACTGAATGTTTCCCTTGTTGCTCAGCTGGAGGAGAGAGTCTGGGAGCAACCTCCTCCTGAGAGTTACAAGGGAGAGTTTGGGATCAAGATTCACTGATCAGTTTACGCAGGGGAAGTAAGAAATCAAGACTGTGCCGTGCTGTGTGTATAGAGGAGGACTAAGCTGAAGCTGTGTTGGGAACCCTTGTCCTGGCACTCTGTAGGACTGGTTTTGTTTCCCCAGTGTGCCTGTGACCTTGTACCTTACATGTGCAGTGTTCTGGAGTAGTCACAATCACGCAGTTTTATTCTGTGACTTCTGTGTTTAATCTGGAGGTAACATTTGTTTTCTCACTCAAATCACACGGTCAAGCCTGGCTGGCCAGACTACATCAGTGGAAGCTGTTTCTGTAGAGAAGCTGAAGACTTCCATTCCCTTTTGGCTCGTGCCTTAAGCATCGCTATTCATGGCAGGATGTCGGAGTTCTTCTGACTGTGCCAGTGACTCAGCAAGGGCCTGATCTGTTTACCTGTACTCAAACAGGAGCCTAATGACTGCTTAGTGCGCTTATGACAGCAGAACAGTTAAGGGTAAACCACAGAGTTAGCCATGACCTTGGCTAAGCTACCTCACTTCTCTGTGACTTGGATTTCATGGGAGCATTGTCGCTCTGAACTTACTTCTTGGGGATTTATTCGAACAGGCTGAAATTGCTAAACAAAACATGAAAGAGCTGCACTGAGTGAGTTACGGTGTAATGCTGGGCATGACGCTCAGGCCAAGGTTTTCAAACGGGTATCTCATTGAGAACAACTTTGCTTTTGGGTACCTACACAGGCACCCACACTTCATTTCCAGAGCTGCTGGGCACATGTCATTCATCGGTGCCTTCCTCTCCTTGTCAGGCACATGGGTTGCCCGGACCTGTTTTTCCTGTGTGTCTTTTTTACAGCTCCTTGAACAATAGGGATCTGGTCCTGACGGAGATATTTTAGGAGCCACCATGATAGAAATACTTTGATACAGTTTTTTTCTCTTTAATTTAAGCAAGGTTAATGTAATTACTAGCCTACATAATTAAGTCTAACCAAATGAATATTACATCATAAGAAGCAGTAAGATTCCATACTGTGAGGATAAGAGGCAAACAAACCAACCCCGCCTTTCATGTGGAAGATGCTATCTGGCATTTACATAGATATTGTACACGTAATTAAAGCCATCCTTAATGTGTAATGCTGTTATTACAATCCTTGCTATTTTGTAGCAGTTGCTAGATCTTATAATGAACAAGTGGAAGAATATCCCAGGGAATATAGAAGGCATTACGGTGACTTTGCAGGCAATGAGTGTGTTAAAGGAAACCCCACGAGTGTCCTTGTGTTTTTGCAGGGGGAAAAAATCCCACCTTGTTAGCGTCTGTCAGGATGAGTGCCATTTTACATCACAAAACTGCTGATGGTGGAACAGCCTGGGCGCCGTGCACAGAAAGCTCACAGGTGAGTAAGCCGGCTGGCTCTTTCAGCAGCGCGAGTACAGCGTGTTTTCAGATTCCCCGTGCTGCTTGACTGAGCCGCAGGGTCAGGCAGAGGTGAGCGGCTGCACTAGACAACCCTGCAGGAGCTGCCCTCCCCGAGGTACCGCGCTTGGCTGCGCAGCGTGGCGGAATTGTGCGGCAGTAGGCTGTCCTGTGTCGGACGTGCCGGAGGGTTGTCTTTCTGCTTGAATGCAGCAACTTGCAAATGTTCCGCTGCTTAGTTCCTCTGCAGCCCTGTTTTCAGGACCCCGTCAAGGTCAAGGCTGTTAATGGATGGGGCTGAGAGTGCAAGTCTTCCTTTCAGCCTGCGAGGTCCGTGGTACAGGGGTGATTATTTATGACATGCTTGTGCGGTACCTGGTGCATCGAAACATCTCTTTCCTCGGTACTTGCAGCCTGCCTAGGAGCCACACAGCCCATGTGTCTCTCATGCATCTGTTGGCCCTGCTGCCTGCTTCCCAGGGTCCCCAAGTGGGCAGCTGGGCTACCCTAGCCTTGGGGCTCGCACCCCAGCTACTGTTCAGAGGAAGCAGCTGGAGCAGTTGATGCTGGGGGTTAAGGCCAGCTTCTAGGGCTTCCTTAGGCCAGCCCTTCCTTTTCGCATGGGCAGGAAGCGAGCACCTGCCTTCCAGCAGTGCCAGTGCCCAGAAACACTTCTGTCAGCCTTGCTGACAGAGAGACCTTGAGGGTGGGCGCTATCCTGCATCTGTAACAGAGGATGCCTCCCCACTACCTCAGCTCCCCGTGCTCTGTTCTGTGCAGTTTTATGTTCTGCTTCCAGCACTGCTCATGTTGGGTATAACCAGATAAGGAAACAGCTCAGCGATGTTCAGCTGAATGAAGTGTTACACATAGAAGTGCACAGAACTCACACCATTTCCATCAGCAGCTTGCCAGGAAATGAACGAGTGCATCTGTGCAAAACCCAAGTTCAGAAGGATTTTCACACATGAGGACAGATTTGGTACAGCTGCAGAGGGACGTGTGGAGCTGTATGTTCTAGGCATCTGCCTAACAGTCTTTGAAGTACTGTGTTAGGGACAGGCTCATCTGGGTCAGGACGGTGGATTTGCTCCTTGGCAGGAAGCTTGCCATCTGATCGATCTGTGTAGGTGTTTTTCATGTTGTATCTGTAGACAATGTATCTGTAGTGCTTTTAAGTCAGTTTTGTGTTCAGATAGCATCTAGATAAGCTTTTCCAAATTCAGGAAATGCCCATAGCAGGATCTGACTTCAGTGGTTAGAGGAACCATAAATTTGAAGATCTCCCTTTAACCTCCTTGCAGTAAGACTTGAGGGGCCTGCCCCAGGTGAATGCCATGGACAGGATGAGTGGGACTGTCAAGGACAGACTGCTGACCAAATCTGTACTTACAACATTGTATTCGAAACTGGTCTTCAAGCAGGTGTGTTAGAGGTATTTACTAAGTGCTAGGGCTCCATAAGTGCCATTAGGAACTTTGAATTTGGCACTTTGGAAGTAATGGCAGGTTGGGTATCTAATGAAAAATTAAAGAATGAAATCAGCAGGAAGGGGGGAGCTCCCACCAGAGCAATAACGGGCTCCCTGAAAGCAGCTGGCACCTCTGCGGGGACAGCCAGCCTGTGTTTGTCTTGGCTCTTGCTCGTTCCCTGGAGGCTGTGGCTTGGCTTAGTTTCGGTTTTGTTTGTTGTCAGCACAGGTCAATTTGAATGTGGTCCCGGTGAAAACAAAATCTGAGGATCTAGATCAAAGGGTTTCATTTGTGTTTTCATACGTGGTCCTGCACGTTGCCGGCAGCAAACGGTTCCCTACCAGCTGTCAGTCATGCCCCAGCCCAGCCTGGCTCTCTCACTTCACTACAGCACAAGGAATGCTCACAAACCTGCTGCATTAACACGGGCAAAGATCCCCTCACACAAGGCAAACATTTGGGAGTAACAGGCCCGCTTGCCCTGCATTTCCCTGCCCAGGACACGTGGCCACCAGGAGGGCCGTGTGGCTCAGACCCCCTGCTCTGCCCACAGCCTGGTCTTGGCTCTCCCCACTGCCTGGGGGCTGCAGCTGTGCGAGCCCGCCATGCTCTGCCCCCCATGAAGGCAGAATGCGGAGCGCTCCCGAGCCCCTGCAGGCAGTCACCCTGTGCTGGGGCAGCGGGGAGCTCTCGGTGCTGCTGCCAGGCGCTGGGCGTAACACGTGGAGGGGGAGAGGGGGTGTTTGTGTTGGGGTTTCTCGCAGGATTCCAGGTCTTTGAAGTTATGTTCCTAAAAGAAAATGTCAACCTTAAAATACATGTAAGCAATTGTAGCTCAATTTTTTTTTGCCTTAATGGTTGCATGAAAAAAAATCCTTAAAAATGAGATGCGGCTGTAACCGAACAGGCAGGAATTAACTAAAAATCTGTATGAAAATTCTTCCTTCCAAATTTGCATGATCTATAAGTGCTAGGTATTGACAACATCTCTTCAATGCCTAAAGTCAAGAGCACACTACTGCTTTTTTCCTTCAGTGTTATAACAATATTGTAACTGGACTTAATACTGTTACTTGATGAGAATTAGGCAAGCGCAGACAAGCAAGAAACACTGAACAACACCAAGGCAATTCCTTGTCGATTTCAGAGGATGGTCAGGACATTCTCAGTTCTTATCAGGAAAATATGTAAATAGCTGCTGGGGCCTTGCTCAGATAATGAGGCAAGATCGATTTCAGTAAGCTGCCTTCCAGGAAAATTGCCCTCCTCAAGGTGTCTAATGAGAGTAAAAAGAAAAAGCAAGAAGAATAGAAGGCAGTGATAGACAGTGATGAGAATACAAAGGATACTTGGAACTGGTGAGGGAGGGGCATAGGATGGTCGGATCAGAAGAGTACTAAATACGCTGATAACTGACAATGAGGCAAGAGGAAACTGTGGTCAGGAGCGTGTGAGTTACGCTGGGCAGATGAGCTGCCTGCAGCCTGAAAAGCCCAGCTGCGTTAGTGGACATTCAAAGATTTCTTCACAGCAAAGGAAAAACAAACCAACACAGCGAGTCAGCCTTGTCCCCCAGCTTCCACCTTTCCAGGCCACGCTTTGGTGCCACAGCTGTGCTGTGTGCCTGCCGAACAGCCCCTAGGAGAGCACCATTTGCGCAGGGAAGCCTTGTCCATGTCCTGTAGGTGGAAATGGGAAGTGTGGATTAGGACCTGCCATAGGAACATGTGGCTGAAAATGAGAGCCAGCAGCACCTTCACTGCTGATTGTTCTCTGGCTTTAACCTGGCACGTGAGTTCTCTTGGTATAGGTGAACTGGGGTGTTGAAAGGAAGCAGTGTCCTTTCCAAGCATGGTTTAACCTACAGATACCATAAAAGCTGCTGGAAAAATGCCACCAAAAGTCAGTCCTGGAGAGATTCCTCAGTCAAAATCCATGAATTTTGCTATGGATATACACTCAAAGGCACCAGAAGTCTCTGAGACAGACTGAAGTGCAGGACGCTTCATGCAGTCTGGAACAGAATTGTTTCTCCTGGTTGCTCCTTCCCAGCTGCTTGTAGGGTTTTCATCACAGCTGCTCTGGATTTATATAGCTGTTAGGATGGGTGTCTGTATTTAGATTATTAAACAACCACTTCCAGACACAGAAGTGATTGCTGGCTCATCGCTGCTGGAAGAAACCAGCAGGATATATTATTTTTCCCTTAAGAAGGCAGTTGTTAAGGAGAGGTCACGAATACAGCGGGGAAAGCAGCAAAAAGCTCTGTTTTAGCGCAGATTAGTTCACTCATCCCCTTTGTCCTGCAGAA
Organism: Nettapus auritus; assembly: GCA_011076525.1. Classification (NCBI taxonomy): domain Eukaryota; kingdom Metazoa; phylum Chordata; class Aves; order Anseriformes; family Anatidae; genus Nettapus; species Nettapus auritus. Next base: position 7,535,447 of record CM021773.1, read on the forward strand.
AAGAAGCTTGTAACCGTGGAAAGGCCGGGGCGGTGTGCTGAGGCTGCCTCAGGGGGAGGGAAGCCTGCAGCCGGGAGCAGTGGCAGGGAAGCCCCTTCCAGCTGGGCTCTGCGGGGGGGGATGGAGGCCTCTGCTGGCGGCAGGGAGAGCCCTGGCGCTGAGGGAGGGACGCTCTTGGCCAGAGACCCGGCGGGAGGTGCGGGACGAGCCGCGGGGTGCCGAGGGGGCCGACGTGAGGTGAGAAGCGCTGGGGGGGGAGCCTCGCGCCCGGCCTGCCCCGGGGCCGGCTCCGCCCTGCGGGTGCTGCCGGAGCTCTCTGCGAGGAGCCGGCCGAGCCCACATGCCGCTCGGGCCGGGCCTGTGAGGAGGAGGAGAGGGGAGGAGAAGAGAGGAGGGCCGTGCCGTGCCGTGCCGTGCCGCCCCCGGTGGGCCGGGCTGTGCCGCCGGGGCCGCCCTGTCGGTGCGAGCCTGCGGGAGCCGCCGCCGCAGCCAGCGGAGCCGGGTAGGGACGCGGCCGGTTTCTTCTGCCTTTTCCTCATTCCTCCCCGCGGCCACGGCCCCGAGCTGAAGCTGCCCCGGCTCGGTACGGCCCGAGGGGGCTCCCCGGCTCGGCGCTGCCTCCCGAAGCGCCGGGGGAGAGCCTGCGGGCGGGTGCGCTGCGGGCAGGTCCGCAGCTCCTCCGGCTGCTGGGCTGGCACAGCCTGGGGACAGCCTGGGGACAGCCTGGGGCCGGTCCGGCCTCTGCCGAGCTTCACCTTCCTCCTGGCCTTTGCGAGCGGGCTTTGGCGTGGTCCCCTCCCGGCCCCGGGCGCATCGCGGTGCCCCGGCCCGCTCAGGAGGCCGGCCGGGCGGCTGCCCGGTGCCGCAGCCCCGGGGGTGGCTGCCCCCTGCCTGGGGGCGTCCTGGGGCTCCCTCCCGTGTGACTCGGGAGGAGGGGGGTGAGGAGAACGGGTGGGACTGAGGAAGGGTGGGTGGCGGAGCGTCGGGAAGAAAGCAGAGAGAAGTAAGATGTAAAGCGCCAACGAGTCGTGAGCGCGGAGGTTGGCTTCCCAGGGCAGCCGAGGCCCCAGGAGGCTGGGGCTGAGGCTCACTGCCTGCCAGCCTGCGGCCGGCAGCTCGGGGTGTGGGTGAGAGGTCGCCAATTAAACAGCATTTCAGCTTTTTTTCCTTAAATACTTTCCACGTGTGCCGTCCTGAACCGTAACCTCAAGTTTCTGGATAATAATGTGTTGTCTGTCTGCTGTACCAAGGTGTTTTCTCTAGCTGTAATTAATCACCGTGTTTTTCCCTTGCCATTAAGCTGCTCACTTGAAGCGCTGACACAATCAGCGAGTGTCTTGTGTGCTACACCAGAGGTATTTCCAGTTTCAGGCTATTGTGTTTTATTGGCAAGTGCAACGTGCTGGAGGTCACTTGGGGCAGTGGCCTGCTAAAAGCGTGAGCGGACTGGGAGGGGTCTGATAAGAGCGGAGCCTTCGCTGCGTACGCATACGTGTACTTGGGTTTACTCCTTGCAGAAATATCCTGTAAGAGAGCTCAGAGAACTGCTGAGGCGCTACGGGCTATACATTGCTCTTAGGTCAGAATCTACACTAAATGTTCGCGTCCCATGTTCCAGTAATAGCTTTTGTACATTTTATGCAGAGATCAGGGCGATGCAGAACATTTCCTGGTGAGCTCAGTCCCTGTTGGCAATAAGGGTCGATGGGTATTGGAGCTGAGATGCTGGAGAGGGGAAGAAATGGAGAAGCAACAGCTAAATACTTGCAGTTCCCAAGCATGGGAAGAGTCCAGCAGCTTTGGGGGTCTGGCTTCTGTTGTTGGAGCCTCCGCTGTCCTGGTTCATCTTCAGCAGAGGAGATCTCAAGGGGCCCTGGAAGTGGTGAGGCGTAGATCCACCCATTGAATAATCCACCAACTGGATTATTTTGCAGAACATTTTAAAGCAAAGCATATGACTGTTGTCAACACTAGCAGTATATGTGTTTTTCAGTTTTGAATGTTTTGACTGATGGCTTTGACTCACGTGCAGACCAGCCTCCTTGGCTGGGTGGTGACCAAGGAGGCTGGCACGAAGCGGGCCCTGGCCCACCTACACCACTGCAGAAAGAAATTAGTAAATGAAGAGAAGATAGTAGATCTTGTGGTAGTTTTTGGTGGTATTTTTAGAAATAAACTACTTGGCAGAGTGAGTGCTTTAGTGGAAAGACTTTTTCCTCATTAACGCCACAGTTTTCAGGAGAATGTCTTGAAGGGTGTTTTGAGCAGCTCTGGGTGGCAGCTGGCAAGATCCGAAGTTCACGGAGGGCTGAGAAGCAAATGTAGTTGATCTTCTTGCCTGCTTCTTGCCTTGACAGCATCCATGAGCGAAGCGCCCACAGCCACGTCATCCTGGTGTGGCGCTTCCTTCCCCACGAGCAGGAGCCCTGCACAAAGCTGCGCGCTCCGCTCCAGAAGCCCGCGTGGCGTATGTGGTAATGCTGCTCCCTGTCACACCCGGGTAGGTCTTGTGCTGCTTGTACGCCAGTACCCAGTTCCTAGGCTAGCAGGGCAGTGAGTATCCAGGTTTATTTTCCGTGCTGTGGAAGCAGATGTGAACATTTCTTAGGACCTGGGAGTTGCGTTGGCACGTTGTGTGCCGTACACAGTGCCATTCTTGGGGAAACATTTCCTGAGCTGGTTCTAAACTTTATGACCTTGCTCTGAATAGCAGATCTTGTTTTCTGCCTTGGGTAACATTTCTTTAGTTTGGTGGTGAATTTTAGCAAAACCTTTCAGGCCTGTCCTGTGGGAATCCCATTTAATACAGCCAAGCAGGGTGGCTGAGAGCCTTCCTCTGCAACAGCTGGGTATGAGCAGTGCTGGAAACAGGATACATGGAAAAATGAACCTCGTCTCTGAACCATTGTGGTTTTTCTAATGAAATCAGTTTGCCACCTGCATCTCTCTGGGGTGTGACTATTTTAGAGATGTTGTAAATGTATAAACAACCTTCTGACCTTCCTCACTTCCATCTTTTGCTTTATTCTCGATTTCCTTCTCTTCCTCTTCATCCTTTCTCACAATCCTGTGTCCTTGCAGACATTCCTTATTGCTGGCTGGAGACATGTTACCAATTGAGCATTGTTTTGCAGCTACTTTAGACAAGAGGAGGAAAGAGCTTGCCCAGTGAGATGGAGAGCCTTCAGGATTTAATGAGTACCGCCTCAATATCACATCAGCTAAGGTCTAATTTTGTTTTTTATTTGTGGAATATATGACACAACGCTGGTTCTCACCCTTTGAATCCTGAGCATCTGCAGAAGCTCAGCAGAGCTCGCTAAGTGCTGGAACCTCTGTGTGCGTACATTGTTGACAAAATGTAAAAGTTAATTCAGAGTGGACTTTAATTAAGAATTCTGAATGGTGAGACTGAAATTCCCCAGTGACCTTTGATCCAGGAACTTGATCACCCCTGACAGAGTAATGCTGTGAGAGATTTATTATAAGTTTTTCATGGAAGTTTCTCAGGTACAAGGAAGTTGTATTCAAGGCCTGAATATTTGGGATTATATTTTTAATTTATTCTAATCAGTAAAAACAGCATTGGCACTGAAACTTCTGTGGGAAGGTTGTTTGTGAACTATTAATTATTTTCAGTCTACTTGGCATAATGTGAAGGATTATTAACATAACCAGTCTTGCAGGTGATGATAAATTCAACAAGCATTACTTCTACTTTTTAAAGAGGCTGGTATTCATTATGACTAATCTTTCATGTAGAAGCCCCCTTCCAGCTGACAAAAATTCCTTATAGAACTGACCTAAACCTCGTACTTTGCCAGGAATTTAGGATGGCTTTTTATTTAAAACACAGTTTCCGCCCTCTATTTAACATAGCAACCAGCAGCAGGGCCTTCATTTTGACTTGGAGAAAACAAAACATTATGATGATGTCTCAACACTGCAAAGTTACTGTACAATAAATTCTGTGTCTTACCAGTCTGTCCTAAGAGGAGGAATGTGTCTGTTGGATCACAGGGTGATTCTCATCTTCTGCTTCAATTAAACCTCACCGATAATGGCCAGGAGGAAATTTGTTTTCCATTGTTCCAATGTATTAACTTTCAATATTGAGGGTAGCAGCCTGAATCAGAGGCCAGCCTGAGAATGCAATTGATGTTTAGACCGACCTGCACTTCTAATCTACCTACAACTTCCTTTGTCAGGTTACTCACAGCTCCAACATAATATTGCTTCTGTGGCTTTGACGGTTTTTTTTTTTTTCTTTTTTTTTGAGAATACATTTTATTTTCTCGCTGGAACTAGTATCCAGGTTGAAATGAAAGGCTGTTTAGTCTTACTCATTTTACTGTCTCCATTACGTGTTTCCAGGTCGTTTCCAAGCATGTGTTTGCTGTGCAGTACTGTATTATATTGACTGCTAAAGCGTCCCATGGGCTCAATGGCTTCTGAAAATGGAGCAATAAAACACAAATTCATGAGAAAGTAGCATAAGAATGTGAATGCCCATCTATTATATTGACTGGAAGGTATGTGTGAAAAGTTAGCCTGCTGATAGTCTAAATAGAGAGCTACTCGTGTATCTGTAGGAAAGTAGAAGAAGTCTCTTCCCCCCAAGGCTCCCAGGCTTGTGGGACTGTGATACTCTACAGCTCCTTCAAACCTCTCATCCTTTCCCTTCCAGTTTTGTCTCTTCTAGCCACATTGCCAGTAGCCAGTGTTGTTCTTCATTAATAGTAAATATCTTTTCCCTTAGTGGGTGGGTGGGGTGATGCTCTATCTGTAGTTACAGGAAGTTCATCAGTCAGTTGATCTAGTTAGTCACTCATGTGTGGGCAAGAGCTGTGAGAGGGTCACTTGGTAGGGTTGTTTTACATACTCGGGTTGTTTTACAACAGGAGCACTGCTCTTCTGAGGAAAACATACCTTTCTGTATCACACCCTTGCAGTGCAACCCTTACGTCTTTATCAGTGGCTTACTGAACTTTCCATAGTCTAAACAAAGTTGTGGTGCTGCCAGTTAGGCTACTTTTTCTCAGTGTAGACGCTTCTTTTAGTTCCCTTGAAATCTACCCTCTGTTGTTCTTTTGATGCAGACAGATTTGTGGAGCTTGAGATAAGCTGTCATGAAAAATACAGTTTCTGCTAATCTGAACGTATTCCCTCAGTGCCCAGAGCAGAGTACAGGGCATAGCTGACAAGCAGTGATGGCACACGTCATCTTCACATGTCCTGCAGTCTTTTTGCTTCCAGTTAGAAACACAGAAATGGGAAGCAATGCAAATAGCTGCCCATGTCCCTTTTTTCCACATGCATCTCTGATTAAAATGCTGCAGATGAGTTAATAGCAAAAAGGAATGTCTGCTTCTTGTCTCGACTTCTAACCCATCGTGTTTTGATAGCAAAGAGTCTATTCTGCCATTTGTTGTATGTCCCTTCTGTTATGTGTGGTTGCAGCTAGTAGTGGTGTGTATGTAATCTGTATTTAAAAATACCAGTTATGGAGGACGCAGAGATTGCGGAGAAGCCAGTATTATCAGTACACATTACATTTATCCTTCAGGAACACAGCTTGCGTCAAAAGTCTGCAAAATGTCCTCTCAACTTTGTTTTCTGTATATACAGATTCAGATTCAGATTCTGTATATACAGATTCAGATGATTCTTCCTTGCCCCGCACCGAAGCTGTCAGTGAAGGCAGCTTCCTCAGAAGGGCTCAAACCTTAATTAATACATTAGCAAACTTTTTTATGATTGACCTTTTAGACTTCTGCAGTCCTGTCAAGTTTTCTGCTTGCTTGTTTTTTACAGATTCTTCAGCTGCATGTGTTACCTACATTATTTGTGCTCTGTCTTTGGTGAGCGAGATGGGAACACGGAAATCCCATTTTCATGTTCCCCAGCTGCACAGGCAGTGTATTATAGTTGCACCTGTGTTGGCAGGGTTTTCCTGTGTTAGATTAATTTTGTTGAGCAACTCCAAGTTCCTCTAAAAGAAACGATTTTCCTTTCCTGTATGGCAAGGGAGATTGCAGTCTTCTGAGGCTGTAAACTTGTTTATATCTACCAATAAAGCAGTCGGTAGCATTCAGAGGTACCTAACTGTCTGGTTTAAATTCAGTTCGTTTATATGGCTGTTAGTCTGAGGAGCTGCTTTGAGTTCCTTTGCCTCCTTTAGAGGCTGTTGTCCTTGTAGCCAGTGTTTCATCCAGTTAGAAGTTTGCCTCTTGTTCTCATTATTTCTTCTTTCAAAGTCACAAAAGCTGCTCTCTGTGTTTTACTAAATTACCGTGGGTGACTTCGACACTTCTGCAAGTGAGCAAATGTGGTTTCAAACATAGGTGCCCAGTTTTGATGGCCCTAAGCATTCGTGTGCAGACAATTTCTACTTGTTTTCTTTCCCCCTGCCCACCCTATTCATCTGGTTGAATTGACCAGCGCTTTTGCCTCACACAGATGTCTTAATCTGGTCTAGTTAAAAAAGTCTGAGAAAATGGCCTTTACCTAGTGAATTTTACCTCAGACAATTTTTTCTCAGTTGTGTCTACTGCATTAAATTGACAGATTCCTTACCTTGACATGGAGTTCATTTGAACATAGCTTGCTCAGAGAGCTAGAGCCTGGCCTCGTGCTCTGTTTGTTGGGCTAGCACTGGATTATTTGTCTTCTGCGTGGTTCCGTTTGGTTGAATGTTGCTGTTTGGGTACACGTGCGCCCCTTGTCCTCATAGCCGCCAGCTGGAAGATGAGGGCCCTGCTGCGGCGCTGCCTGAGGCAGCTCGAGGGGCTGCGTCCGCCTTGCTTAGCAGGGTGAGGACGCACCCTGTGAGGGCCAAAACAGGCAGAGGAGACACCTGCAAGCTGAAGCACAGGGGACATGGGCTCGGCTTGTGATCTGAACCAGAAGGAAGTCTCTTTCCCTGTGGTGACCGCCTTTGCAGGCCCAAGCTTCGCAGTGAAGCCTGTCCTCACAGGCCGCGCTTGGTGGTGGAGCAGCTTGTGATGGGACTGACGGCCACGAGTTCTTTCTCTCTCCACGGTTCTACGGGTTTGTGAAACCCTGCTGAAGTAGCAGGGGCACGCTTGGGGCAGTCGTATGTTCTTCACCTCTCAAGTACAAGCGAGTGTACGTCCCAGGAGGGAACACGCTGTTACTACCGTTGCATTGAGGCCGAGGCGGGCTGGCGGAGATGAAGTAACTGAGCCAGAGCCTGCAGCACGGCTGATGATTTCAGGTGCATCCTGAGAAGGCAGCCCAGTCTCTCGGGATTTCTGGCACAGTCGTGTAGTTACAGCTTCTGGGTATTTCCCAGAACTCAAGGTTAAAACTAATCCCAGAGTGCTTAAGGTGCACCTGTTACGGGCTTCTGTCAGCGTCCTCTGATCGTTCTGCTTTAAACTGGGAACAGTAGGGACAGGTAACAGCATGGTTTTTAGCAGTCTTAGGTGGCGTTGATATTTTTCTCCTGTGCTTGTTCTTTATGGCTTGCTTGGGGGAATCGAGAAAGGGAAGGTCTTTTCCTGGCTGGAAGTTGCCAGATTCCCCAAATGCCAGAACTTGGCGTATTGCAACTCCGAATCCAGCTTGTGCTTGTAGGTGAATGCGGAGTCAAGAAACGGCAGGAAGGGGAAGAGGGGAGAGTAAAAGGACAAGAAGGGGTAAGAGGAGGGACAAATTAAGGACACAATTTGTCATTTTAAAGGAGCAGGAAAATGTGGAGAGAATGGAACGAGTTTATGAGGGACATTAAAATTTTCAATCTTGTTTCTAATTTAAGCACAAGATATAAAAATAAGTATTCATATATCTCATATGACTTGCTTTGAAGGCTGGTAGGGTTTTCATGAATAAAAGTCTTTGTTCTTCTCTCTGACCTGTCATACTCAATCTTATAAAATAATAAGGATTTAGCAGCAACAATAAGAAGATATTTGAGCTGGTCTCCTGATTCCAACCTAGCATCCAGAACCAACACACCAGTCGGTGTTTAATAAAAGCTGGAAGAAATAAGCAACTTGCTCTGCATGTGCCAGGGCTACAAGGCTTATGGGAGATGTCGGGGCAGCAGAATGAGGTGGTGTCCCTTTGCATCTTCAGCAGGTCTCATCAAGCCCACGTTTAGCATTATTGCTTTGTGTCTGCCTTCTGCTCAGGAAGGAAAATCATTCCTAAAAGATTTGGGAAATACTGCTCAAGGGACCTAGTATTCCTCCGCCTACTGCTCTGTCTAGGTGGAATTTTGGCCACAAACCAGACTTTTGTGTGTTTTTTCCACCACGTACTACTTCATTTGCCTCCTGCAGTGTTAATGGGTTGGACTAAAGGATGTCAGCTCAGCTAGACAGTGCTTTTTGATCAGATGTAACAAAAATCATTTGATACCAGTTTTAAAACTAACACTGACCAAAACTGGAAAAATAACTTTACAAATGACAGGCTTCTGCCAAATACCTTAGAAAAGGTCACACTCAGCCAGCCAGTTTGGACAAACGCTGTGGAAAGAAATTGAGTTAAGCTCTTTCTTTAAAGAAAAAAAAAAAAAAAAAAAAAAAAAAGTCTTAATATCATTACAATGTACATCAGATAGGAAAAACTGAAAGGAAAAGGGAGAATTTGAAACCTTGGAAAATTGTGGTCAACTAGATGGAAAGGGTATAAACAGATGGGATGAATTGGAAAGGGCAAAATGTACAGAACCTGGCATGTGCTGAGCACGTATTGGTTTGCAAAGATGGTTCAGCTCTGCAGGATTGCTCACGTGTAAGGTTACGTGTGTGGGTATGTGGAATCAATCAATACAGACCCAAACAGCAGGCAAATTGTATTTCTGTGCATTAAAAAGGCAGATTGCTAGTTAGGATACTATGTGTCTCATTAACTGTCAAAGAACTTGAACTGGCAGTAAATTTGTTACACAGGCATTTGTTCCTAGGCTCATGACTCTATCAGCCTTACATCTAATGCTAATGCATTTGTGTGCTATTACTTGCTAAGTGCAGAGCACTTTGCTAATATGCAGGTCACTTGTTTGCTACTGAGTGAAGCAGTTGTGCATCAGCTGCGGCAGCTTCTTGGTGCTTCCAGACAAGACACAGGTGGAAGAGAAGAACTCATGTTTAGTGCAAAGACTGGGAGAAACAACGTCAGGATAGCTGAGGTTTGTGGTAGTCTGTGGGGTAATGTCACAGGTGCACCCACGTGCAGTACGATTTGCACATGCTGTCTGAATACATATGCTTGGAGGTTATTCTAAGAGTTACCTTACTGGAGGGGTGATTTATTGGGAGCCCACCCGGAAGGGTTTATTCCAAACTGTTTTGTCTCAGGGAATATGTGCAGAATGGAAAACCAGGTTGTCCTTTTAAACTATGCTCCAGAAACGCCTTTCAGGTGTATTTTTTATCAGGGTGTGGAAAAATAATATTGCTCTATTACAATCTTCTGCATGTTTACAGGGCTGGAAGGGGCAGGCCCCTGGAGGAGTTATCACTGGTTGTAATGAGAAACACAAAGCATCGTTGAGTCTCCCTCCTTTATTATTCTAATTCAGTGTTTACACAGTGCAACAGTCCCACTTCTTTATTAGATACTAATTAGAGTCTATTCATATTTTTCATTTCCTTTTGAGGGGAGTTATCATCTGATCTGTAACAACGTGAAATAATCAGTTTTTTAATAGAGTTCATATGGCCACCCCACTGCAGAGCTGCGTGCCTATTCCCTGAGCTGTTGGCAAGGGGGAAGGGGAGAAAACAACAGAAGAAAACCAAGCTCTGTTTTGCGAGATAAGTTTATGGTAAAAGATAATTTAGCTGAGCACTGACAATTCTTAGGTTTGTGTAAAATGATGAAGACGCCATGTGTCATGGCACATTTTTGTCAGAAAACCTGGCATCCTCTAACAGGGCCTCATTTTGCTAAGGTGTGTGTTTCTTTTTAAGCGCACACATACCTGTGAAAAATGGTAGTTTGAGATGCGACTAGATTAGAAGGGATGAGGGCACGCTTCTCTAATACTTCATTCAAGTCTTTTTCTCACAGGAGTATTTTGCATTACAGTCAAGGTTTAAAGGATAAATATGCATCTTTAAGTTAACATTAGTGCTTTCCTCTAATAATTTAACTTAGAGTGTTTCAAGAGGTTGTTTTGAGCGTGTTATTTGAAGAAATTGGCACAGGATGGACTTTGTGTGCGGGTATTGTTTCACAAACAGATTTTTTTCCTTACAATGTGGAGAAGATTTATTTTTCTATATTGTGGCTGTTGAAGGTACTGGGTCTATTTGTTGTTAACAGTGCTGGGGAGCAAAGATGCTGTTTTTAAGGTGCGTGAGAGCTGATACTCGATGCTTTTTGCTGTCACGAAATACCCCTTGAGTCCGCACTGTAACTGACAGGCCCTAACTGGAAGTTGTCTTTGTCAGAAAAACTTTTAAATATAGTTTAATGACACACAATGTGTGTCATGTTGCAGTTTAAACAGCTCTGTGTTTGTACCAACCTTATGGTGCCATGAGAAATGCTGTCGGAGTTGCACGGAGTAGTTGAAGGCAGCGAGCTCTCTCCTGCCGGCACGGCATCGCTGCTCCGCGTCAGCAACGTGCTGTGGCTTGGGATGTGGATCCCTGCAGCTGAAACAGCCTCGTTAAAGTCCTCTGCTCGAAACTCTGCGTAGTAAGGGTGCAGAGCTCTGGGCAGGCAGGTACGTAAACATTGCCATATGCCGAGTGGGTATGGGCTGCACCACCCCGTCTTGGCCTAAAGTCATCTCCGTCACGTGCCAGATAAGGAGCCTGCTCCCGGCGGCACCGAGCTCGTGCAAAGGGGGCTGGGGGCTGCTGCTGTGCTGCCAGACGCTGCTTTACAGCAAGAGGATGCTGGGGAACGTCAGGGTGGCGTCTGTCCTTTCTTGTACACGGGGCCAGGTTGCTGTGAAGCTGGGGGGAGCTGGAAAGTGCCCCGTTCCTGTGGGCAAGGGGAGGGGAACACACTTTTGGTGGGTGGGTTGGGGTTGGGAGGGGGAAGGTGAGTGTGAATGCACTTCTGCTGGCATCTTGTTCCTCTGCACAGAGAGCTTATACCTAACTTTGGTGCCCTCACTAACCTGGCTGAAAAATGAACTTCTTTCAGTTGAAAATTCCTCAAAAAGCGTAGAAGCCACTGGTCCTTCTTAAAGTCTGCCTAGCCCTGGCAGTAATGTTCTTTGAAGTCTAGAAATCACAAGTTTTATCCTTCTTACAACAAAGAGGTTATTTCACCTCTTTGGGGATTTATAAATGCAGTGAGTTACTGATCCTTAGGAAGGCAGCAGTGGAGAGCCAAAACTTTCTCCAGAGCCCTTTGCAGCTGGCTTGGGCTTTCCAGCGGTGTTACGTCTACGGGGGAGCTAAAAGCAGTGAGGAGCTCAGCATTCAAAAGCCCTTCTTCAAAACCCTTCTGACTGAGCACTGGCATTCCTGTGGTGGCTGCGATAGCAATCATTAACTCACCGCTCTGTTGCTGGAAACAGTTTTCTGAGCAGGACCGGCTCGCTCTGGCATGGGTTTTGCTTTGTGCCCGTCCTAATTGGCCTGTACACAAAGACTAGCCCCGTACCAGGTACTGAGATGTGCAACAGTTCTCGTGTTATTGTGACCTGATTCTGCCCCGATGGCCACGATTTCTGTTTCCATGTGCTTCTATGTTCTTTGAACAGTCACTGCTATCAGTGCTGCAGTCACTGTGCAGAGGGTGGAAGCCTTCTGAGAACTGGCAGCCTTGGCTCTGGAGCTGTGCGAGGCCGTGCTGCAGGTTCATTGCTTCTCATCCGCGGCTGGGAGACCGGGCAAAAAGGCTGCTGGTGTAAGCATGGGGACAGAGAGGGGTTAGAGGAGGTTGCTTTCTGGTATTTCTGCTTTCCATTTATTGCCCAAACAGGAGTACATTTCTTACTACTTGCCGTTTGTCTCTGGGAACACTCTTCTTGCAGCTCCATAATGAAGCCTGGGGGAGCTCGTTGCGCTTTAAGAAAGTCTTCCAAAAAGTTTGATTGGAGCCAAATGATCAGTAAACATCAAAACAGGTTATTAATGTCCTGTCTTTGGATGTTCTTGTGTTTTGCTGTGCCAGAAAACCTCGTGTGTGTTGTTGCTTATGAAAGGCTATCAAAAACCTGTTGAAACACTGTGCTGGTTTGTCATACTTTCAACTTTGAAGACCTGTTGAGCTCTTTTGTTTTCAAACAGCTTTGTGTATTAAAAACAGAGTTTGCAGGATCAGTGGGACCCTTGGTTCTAAGTAATGCTCAGCGCTGCTGGTGCCGTGGCCTCGGCCAGGCCCCAGGATTGCCAGCAAAACGATTCAGATGTGCAAAGGAGAGCAGTGCGGCTCACCCTGCAACTGTCAGCTGGCCCTGTGCAGCTAGCAGACGTTAAAAGAAATAATTTATACTTGGAAAATGTTGTAGAAAATGCATGGCTTTGAATGGAGCTGTTGGGTACGAAGGTGAGGTTTTTGCCCAAGTGCTTTTCAGAGTGGAATTTGGTGGTGTTTGCTGCGAGTTCCTCAGATACTTGACCCTAGGTCGGTCTCCTACAGCAAATCCTTTGGGAATGTACAAATTCCAGTGGAAAATCCCAGAAATGTTCTTGGGCAGTTCTCCTTTGGGACTCCTGGATTTTGGTCTCACTGGAGTGATCCAGAAGCCTATCTTCACCCGAGTGATATTTTCACAATTTGACGTTCCTCCCTTGGAAGCACGTCCCCTTTTGGCTAGTTTGTGCAGAACCACATTCGCCCCTGTTGTGGAGTGTCAGAGACGGTGAAGGAAGAGGAGTTACTGGTACACGCTGTGCAAACATGTACGTGCCTGCAGCAGTACCGAATTCCAAGGGGGTTTCCTCTACCAGTCTGAAAAGGGCTGTGGCTTCCCAGCACTGTGCTCTCACTCCCCGAGAAGAAAATACGTGAAAATACATAGGCTCAGAGCTGGGGGGATAATCACTGGACAATTTGTGATGGGAAGCCAGAGGTTCATGTAAAACATCCTCAGTGGTATGAGAAGAGAAGAACCCAGCATGCTTCCGACTGGAATTTGCCTTTTTGTCCTTAAATGTACTACCATAAGTGCAGCGTTCTGGGACATGGAGTTACTTCGTGGCAGAGGCTGAGGCCATCAGAGATCCTTTCCTGAGTACAACTTCATTTGGTAAGACTTTTAAGATCTATATTGGGAGATAGGGAAGGAAGAAGCCTCCAGTCAGTGACTGGTAGGAGGAAATGCTTCATTCATATTAGGCTTTAGGTGCAGAAGAATGGAGGAAGTTATTTTTTTCCGCTGTCACAGAGGAAAGCAATAGCAGTTAAGCCGGGGCCTGCAGCAGGAACATTTACTGGAAATGTTTACATGGTACTTAATACCTTGACATGCATTATTCACTTGTGTAACGCTATCTGGGGTGGAGCAGGGAGGAATGGCTCTGCCAAAGAATGTTTGCTCCCCGTGGAATATTTTCCTGAGCATAGCTACATTTTTTGGCAATGAGAGACGTTCCAGGAATAATAATAATAATAAAAAGCTCTTCAGACACGTTTTTATAAACTGCTGGAATGTGTTCTCTTGCAAAGGTGACCCAGCCGTACCCAGAAGGCGTACCCTGGGCAGTGATACCTTGCTTTGTTGTACAGCCGAATTTCAACAGAAGCCCTCAGTGAGCCCCTTCCAAGCAGGAGAGCTACGCAGTAAGTGGTGGAGCTACTTAAATGGATGTGGTTTTCACACTGGAAATGAAACCCCACTTTCCCTCTCAGAGTCTGAAGCAGCAAGTGCTCTTCTGGGCAAGCTGCTTCAGCGTGTGCTTCGGTCTTCTGATGTGTCTAAAGGGCTTCCTGAACTGCAGCCAAATGCGCGGTGCCTTGAGAAAAGGCAAACGGTTCGTCTGCTCCTATTAGCAATGTCACCGTGATACAGGAGAAGGAGATGGGAAGGAGAAACAGACTGGGAAGCATGAAGTTAAGCTGGCACCTCTCGGCTTGCCTCTGTGTTTATTTGGCATCCAGACTGACAGTAATGTCATGATTCACCTGCTGTGTGATTTGTTTCACTGACAGTGCTGTGGTAAATAGAGAATTGGCATCGTTTGCACAGTAGTTTAATCTGCTGGGGTATGATGCATTGAAATGAAGCTTTCACACTTGTTGTGATGTATTGCCAGACTGAGTGGGTGAAGGAGGCACATACTTGGATTTGGTTAATCAATACCTGGAGAGTGTTGGAAAGAGACTGAGCACGAAGCATGGAGCTGTGAAGTAGTAAGGCAAGGCTGAATTTGGTCGTTTTAAAAGTAACGATGATAGGCTTTCAATGCTACAATGAATTTTTTTCTTAGGGCATCTAGCCAGGTTCAGTAACATTGACTGTTTAGGACTAAAACCAAAGATGATGTGTGTGTAGCTCAGAGAAACTGTCTAAACTGAAATTCCTAGAAATAACATGAGTCTTCCTGATTGAGGCTGACTGCACTTTCCAGCAACAAAACTTTGAGGGGGGATTGTTTCAGGCTTCCTACTGGCATTTTAGGAGTATTCCCAGAATCTCTGCAGCACTGTTTGTGCAGTGCCCGTCAATAACACTTTGTGGGCACTGTTCTGAAATGCATCAGAAGCTGTTTTTTTTTTTTTTTTCTGAGGGTAGAACTCAAGGCTTGTGATGGTGATGAGTTAAATTTGTAAATCCTTGAGATGAAAGTGCTTCAGTTTGTCCCGCTAGTGCTGCATGTTCTTGGTTCTCACTGATTTCGCTGCACTCTATTTGCACCATCTTCGCGTTGGAAAAACAGTTTTATAGCAAAAGAAACATTGATATGAATAGATGCTCGTAAATTAGTATGAGAGGTTTATAGGCACTTAAGACGTTCTTAATAAGAAATCCATAAATTCCATTTCAATGCCTCACTGCAAGTTACAAGTATTTTGATAGTCCTTTTAAAAATAGAAACTCCCAAGTAGTATTAAAATCTTAACCTATTCGTAAGTGTGAGGAAGCTCAAATCTAACATTTTAAATAGGGTTTCAAAATTATAGTCCATTTATTGCTAAAAATAGATATTTTAAGAGGAATGATGTTGTGTGTAATGTTATTTTTCTTGTGTTTATTGATGTTGAAAATTCACATAGGTTTTTTCAGTCTGCTCTGATATGTAGGTACAGATACATACACTAATACTAGCTTACTAGCAGTGTGTAACTATCAGTGGGGTTGAAGTGAGCGTGTTTTCTGTGGGCAAGGGAAATGTTAATGCAGTATCTGTGCTGGGAGCAGTAATAAAATGCATTTGCTTTTATCTCTTTCTTTGGTTTATACATGACATATAGCTTGTGGGAGATAAAGGAGGACTTGTTTCTGAGCAAGTCTTTCATGAATCACAAATGGCACGTGACCAAATTCAGACGTGGTGTTCGCTCTGTGCTGCAGGTCAGTAAATGTATTTGACTCAAAGGGTAACCTCGTTGGTGTGGGTTCAAGACTAGGGGCTTTAAAAGGTTAAAAACAAGGGTAAAGACTGTTCTCTCCTATGGCAGTTCTACACAAAATGAAGTTTGCTAGCCCTGATTTACAGCATTGACGTAAGTGACTGGACAACCATCTCTAAGCAGACTTGACAAAACACGAGTTCAAAGTCTTCCGGAACGCCAGATTCAGAAACAAGCCTACCTTAGCACATTGCAGAGCCACAGTCATTAGAGTGTGATACACAGTAGTATTGGTGATCATCGTTACTGCATTCACTGCCATTTGTGACATCTCTTCTCAAAACAGCATTAACAGAAAGGCCATCCAGAAAATAAATACGTAAGGAAGGTGGGGGAGAGATGGGCTTCTTTCATCCGGTTCTGTTCCAGTTCTCATAATTCATGTCTTCCCTAGTCCTTGCCCGTGGCTGAGAACAGTAACTTACCATTAACCCAAGGGATGTAAGACAGGCCGTGCGGTGCTTGGAAGGGTGTCACAAGCTCCTCCTGTAAGGATAAGAACCTACTTTATTGCCTTTTCAATTGTTGGACAGTCCAATCCTAGTAAGCATTTTAGCAAAATGGAACTACTAAGCCAATTGTGAAACCTGATGCTTGGTTTTCATAATTAGCACATTGCAAAGATGAACATAACTGGTAATATATGTGTACCAAAGCAAGCGTGGCAGCTATTACACTTAAAGTGCTATCTAACACATTACAACCTGCTGGACATTGAAGCCTATTTTTAGTAAAGGAATAAATAAGCTGGCTGTGCCCTACTTTTTGTCAAAATGTGTCGTGGGATCTTTATATTTGATTAGAAAAGTCAGCAGAAATAACACAAGGGAACTCAGCGTCTCATCTAAAAAGTGGCAATCCTAACAATCCAGCGCTTCCTTTTATGACAAAGGAATGTTGATAATAGGGTATGAGCTCAGCCCCGCGGGGTGGGCAGGTGAGACAGCAGCTAGCGGGAGACCTGCCTGTGTGCCGTGCTTTTGATGTTATTTTGTGCTGATGAATGGAACTGTTTTTGCAAAATCCGTGTTAGAAAACTGGAAGAACTGAGAAGTATGTAGAAATATTTAGATATCATTTATATAGAGAGAGCATATATCTATTATAGAGAGCAGCGGGGTCGCTCTGCCACTTCAGCATGCGCCTGCTCTTTGCAAAGCTCGTGGTCTTGTTAACTCCGAGCAACTTCTTTTGATCTTCACTGGCTGAGGCAACGTGCGTGTCCACGTGCCCGATGAGCAAGCTGTCCTGTGAAGTGAGGCCATACCTAGAAACGTGTGTGCCGTGAGCAGGTGCAGAACATAACCAACCGTGTAGACAAATGCTACAGCGCAGGATGAGTGACAACTCTGTGCTTTCAAGGAGTTCCTCTACAGGTAAGTTGTATCAAAAATGCTGCTTTATTACAACGCAGTTGGCGCAGAATTGGCATGAATGATCAAAAACGCCACCACTGAAGAGTGTCTGCCCGAGTACTTGGAGTCATGGCTTCTCTGCGATTCGAAGCAATACTGTGCTGCACCTTCCTGGTGTGGATCTGCAGAACAGGGAGAGAGGGCTCGCGCCCAGCTCCGCTGGCACACCCGCAGCCTCCGTACAGAGGGACTCTCCTTTCCAACTCCTCCGATCCGTGGTCTGTGTTTTGGGAGCCTGAGAGAAGCAGCCGTGCTCTGTGAGCAAGCAGGGGAGCTTTGGTGGGCCGAGGCCTCTCTCCGGCTCGGAGCCACCCCGGCACGCCAGCTCCTGCAGCTTGCCTCAGAGGGGAAAAGGGGAAGGAGCTCAGCCCTCTCGCTCACAGCAGGGCTCTGTCTGCCCTGACGGATGTATCAGCTGATGCGCTCGTACTGCTGGCGTGTTACAGTGGTCAGCAGGGGTCAGGGAGGTTAAGGAAGAGGCCCTCTCTTTCAAGTGGCTTTAGGTCAGTTAGGCTTACAGTTTTGAAATGGAAGGCCTCGCGCTGAACTCAGTAAAGACGGCAGAACAGTGAAGTGCAAGGATGTGGAGTGTCTGGGTGTCAGTGCTCTTTGAGGTCCTGCTTTAGGTAACAGCTTGCCCCTCTGGCACCTCTACGTGTGCTACAAGTCCTCAGAACTTTCCCGCTGCATTTTGCACATACCAAATAACGTCTTAGCAAAGCGGTGTTAAAAGCTGCTTGCTCTCGCTGCAGGCTGTAGCTTCGTTGGCCAAATTCAGCATCCGTTTGTCTGACATCTGCATTTGCGGTCTGGTACCGAGTGTCACTCAGTCCATTATTTGCTGTTGCCTCCCCCTTGGTTGCAGTCAGCGTGCAGAACAAAGAGCAGCTTCTTAGAGCAGCGGAGCTGCGGAACACCTTCGGAGGGAGTGTTAGGCTTTGCAGTTGGAGCTAGGTGAGGGTCATCAGGTCTTCCCCACAGCCCATAGCGCTAGGACAGCGTGCCCCGAGAGGCCCTGGTGGCAGCGGGTGGCTTTGATCCCCTAGGTTGGTCCAACATCTGCAGAGGCCGGGAAGGTCGAGTAGCCGACCAGTTTTATTTATCAGCTGAGACTCACACCGTACCCTCTTGTATCGTGTCGCTTATAAGCCGTGGCAGTGTTAGATGGTATTGCAAGACTTTGACCTCATGCATTCAGTCGTGGGTAGACTTAGTAAACACAGCAAATTCCTTAGGAATGTCTTTAATATTTTCTTTTAAGGAGATTGAATATAAACTTTGCTAGTTAAACCTGATTCCTGCCATTTGTTTTTTCTAAATACAAGGCACGGAACTGTCACACCAGAATGATTTGGTTACTTATTAGCACCTCTTAATCTCTCTTGTTTGGCACTGACATTTCTTTCCCCCACATGGTAACAACCTTAGGGGTTGGAGGAGATTTGTTCTAGTACAGACGAAGACTTAAAAGGGGCGAATATAGGACGCTAGCACATTGCCATCAGCGTTAAAGTTTTGTTAGAAATGATTTCTAAGCATCTCCTGGCTGTTTTGAGTGATGGTCCTTTAGATTTTCTAAGCTGTTTTATTTATTTTTTTCTTCAGGCTGTTTTTTTCTGCTTTCGGCCCAACTTCCTTCACGCTGCATTTCCACTCGCGTTTTCTTTCTCCTCAGCCAAGGTCTGCTGCGGCGGGCTAAAGTAATGTAAGCCCAGAATGGTAAAAATGACACACTTTCAAGTGACCAAGAATGTGCCCTAGGTGTACAGCTGTTTCACATGCAAAGACATGACTCAGATACAGTCTTTTCAGACAAAAACCTTTTGTTATACTGAGAACATGTGTAACAATAGCCTGGGGGGGTAGAATAATAGAGCACTTGTTTTGTGAAGGGGGTGGGGAGAGAATCTAAAAATAAGGAAATTGAAAATTAAAATTATACTTAAAACCTCTTTTTTTTCCACTGACATCTAGGGTAAAAAAAAACAATGTTTACTTAAGATGCTTCAGACAAGTTCCTTACCCGTATTGCACGCGTTGTGCATACCAACTGCGTGTCTGCCAAGAACATGAATGTCGTGCAAGTTGCTCGACTGTAACATGAAGTATGGAGATAACTTCTGATTGAGATCTCTTCACTCCCACCATTAAATACTGAGGCATTACAGCAAAAAAGAGAATTATAAAAAGAGATTTGAAGTCTGGATCACAAACCTACAGAAAAACTCGAGGGGACTTCACTGAAATCCATCTGTAGATGTAGCAAAAGGCGTCTATACAAGACAGTATTTAAGTGCTTGTGGCTTTCTGCGTGACAGGTACTTCAAGGCATCGGTATTCACTGGAAAAGATGGCAGCACCGTAAACGTCTTAAAGTTTCTGGATTGTAGCCCTGTGGTTAATCCAGTAAGTCACTCGCATCATAGCTGATTTACACTTTACAAAGGCTGTACCAGAGCCTGTAGAACAACAATGTCACGTTGCAACATCTTGAGTGAATAGCTCTTTTCTAAAAAATGCTGTCCAGCCTTTCCAAGAATAGTCAGACACAAAACCATTTGTCATCATGAAGGCCAACCAGCAGCCAAGGTTTGATTTTCTAGGCCAAGACTATCTGGAATGTGTAATGTAAAAACCACAAGAATTAGACTGGCCTGAAAAGTTGCATATCTGGGACTTTTTGTGATCCTGGATTTCATGAATACCTGATTTGTCAGAAATATATTTCAGTAGCAATATGCACTTTACACCAAAGAGATCAGTAGCTCCGCGTGCTTAACCGAACTTGATTATATAGGACGTGATGCGTCGAGCAGATACTGTCAGCGTGTGATCTGCACTCTTGCCTGATAAACCAGTCACTTTCATTTTAAATCCGTTGGCTTTTTCTTTTCCAGGAAGAAGGGAAGTCAGGTGAAGTTACCACACCGCTGCGGCATGAAGAAGCAGCATGAGGTTCAGAAGCGGTGCCTGTAGCGCTGAGCAGCCTCCGAAGAGCTGGCTGAGAGCACCAAGGGGAGCCGCTGACTGATACGGACAGAGCGGGGCACACGGTAGGAAAGGTTTCTCATTAACTTCTGCCGAGATTTGTGTAGAGAGCCTAGTGCATGCTCACCTTAATAAAAATAAAAAGAAAAAAGTGGATTTCCGAAAATGAACAGGGAGATCTTTGTCCTGCCCGTAAATCCCCAGCCAGTCCGTGGTGGGGCGGGTTTCAAAGAGCCACTACCCACCCCTGGGTGTTTCTAATCCGCATTTAATGAACTTTCAGCGCCTTGACGCCCGGTAGGTGAGGTCGGTGAGGAACTCCACGCGTCCGCTTTCCCGGCGGGAGTGGCTGGAAGATGAGCGGGGCAGCGCGGCGGCAGGGCTGCGAGGCAGGCACACAACCTGGCCGAGCTGTCTCCGGACGCAGCCTCGCCCTACTTTCAGCGAGGGCAGCAGGAGCGGTGCCGGGGCCGGCCGGCAGCACAAGGCCCTTGCCCCTTCCTGCCCCCCCGAGCCCCGGGGCCGCCCGGCGCTGCCCCGAGCGGCGGCTGCGGCCCGGCCCCGGCCCCGGGGGCAAAATGGACCCGGGCCGCGCCGCGCGGGGAGAGCCGCGCCGTCTGATTGGCTGCCGCGGGCGGCTCGATATTGAAAGCCGCGTGCTGGTTGGCCGCCCGGCGCCGGGGGGCGGGCCGGGAGGCGAGGGCGAAGCCGTCGCCATGGTAACGCCCCCCCCCCCCCCCCAGTGCCCGCGGAGGCGGCGGGACCGGGCCGGGGCCGGCGGGGGCTGAGGGGCGGCCGGGGCCGAGCGGTGGCCGCGCTCCCCGCGGGGCTCCCCCGGCGCCTTTCGGTCCCTCCCCGCCCCGGCGAGCTCGGCAGGAAGGGGGCAGCTCCGGGCTGCGGCGCCTTGCCACACGGTAGTTGCTCAACCGGCGTGCGGGGGGAGCCGGGGGCTCGTGTGGGGCCGGGGGGTGCCCGGGTCGGGGTCCTGGCAGGAGCCCGTCGGCCTCGTGTGTGCGCTCAGGTGTGCGCCCAGCATCCAAACGTGTGAGTATGTGAGCGGTCGTGGTGGGCACCCTGATCGTCCTGGGGTCTGCGGGGCTGGCCGCAGCCGGGTGTCGGCCGCTGGGGTGGGAGAGGTGAGAGGGCTCCGGGCTGCGCTCCGTGCTTGTAGGAAAACGTCCACATGAAGAAACATCGCGCGTCCGGCCGCTTGTCCAAGGGCCGTGATGTCCAGCGGGATGCGAGGCTGGCTGGGGAATCGGCGGCCAGGTCGCTCCGGAGTTGAGGTCCAGAAACTTGAAGGATTTCCCAGGCTTCGGGAGTTTCATGCCAGCAAGCAGAGCTTTTGAGAGGGCTGAGAGGAACAGAAGTCTTATTCAACAAAAATGCCTCGGTAACTCCTTTCTCCTGCTTTGGGGGGTGGAGAATGTCAGGGATCTTAGGGATATCAGGAATAATTTCCTGTGGATTAACTTGGAAACACGTTTTACTGGAGTTTTTGCCTATAATTATGTGAAGGTCTTTTAAAAATAATTTTTAAAGTTCTGTACGGTTTTAAAATACTTTTGTTTGAGTCAGTTTAGGTATCTGTTGTTCTTTATTAAAAATCTCTTCCGTTAAGTCAGGTTTCACTTCCTTGGAATATCTGATGTCACAGATGTGCCAGTTCCCCAATTGTCTATAGAATTTCGGCAGATCTCCAAACTATAGAGTAGGAAGGACTTCTTAATAAATAAATTAATAAATAAATAAAAATCCTAATGGTTAATATTAATTGTTTTTATTTGTAAGGTAGGTGGAAACGCATGCTAGCGTGTGGCTGTTTAGCTAGAAAGCCAGTGTTGTGTTTCAGTGACCAGAGGTCAAGTAGCTCAGGTGCTCTTTCATAGATCTAGAGACACACAAGGAAGCTTTCCTTGCCTCTCTGAGTTGTCAGCGTGGCCATGTGTTGTGGATCTGGTATTATCTGACATTACACGTTATGCAAAGTCCACGACAATGCTTGGGTTTCAGAAGGGTTTTCTGTCTGCCGTGCTTGGCGGCAGCAGCAGCGTGTAAGTTATTAACTAAAAGTGAACTCTTTTGCACAGCTGCCAGTTTCTGTGAAAGCAGTGCAAGAGAAAAATCCAAAATAAGCATCGTTTATACAGGTACACAGAAAAGCTCGTGGTTTCTGTTGTTTGTTTTTTAATAAATGTGCATTTATGCTTACACTTAGAGAGTTGATACACCTGGTGACACAGACTACATCTCAAGTCTCCATTTGTTTGCCTCAAATCTGAGGACCTGGAATCCCTGAGGGCTGAAAAACATTTTGGTTTTAGTGTCTGAGCGCGGTGAAGAGTTAGTTTTGTGGCAGTGCTGTTAGTCCTCACAGAGTCGCTCACCGTGGGAAGGTTTCTGTGTGTTTTGCTGGGATAACTAAATTAGATCTTGTGGCAAATATCAGCTTCAGAAATTAAACAGGTCTTAAAATTAATTGTAAGTAGTCACAATAAAAGCTTGTAATCGTGCCGTTTTGCTTTGGGATGGCAAGGTGTCTGCTGACGGCCCAGGATTGCAGGTTCCAGCAGGTAACAAAGAGGAGCCACAGTTGAGGTTACGGTTGAGGTTACGTGTACCTCTCTAATGCCTGGAGTGTCAGCTCATGGGCAGCGTTGACCAAAGGACGTTGTTGTTGCATGACTGTCTTTTGCAGTCTGTCAGTTTTACCAGAGTAAATCTTTATCTTGAGCCTGGTGCTAGTCCCTTCAGGAATGCGGTGCCATTTACATGTGTCACAGTCTCAGGGTGAGGCCCTAGTGGGTAAATATGCGTGTGAGTAAGTTGCGAGCAGAGTAACCCAATTTACACCCTGCCTTCAGAAGATTAAGGAAACAAATAGTGAGACTGATAACATCAAAAAGTTGCCTTTGACAAGAAGTGAGGTTGGTGCAGTTGTTCCATCTGCCTTGATTTGTTTGTTTGCTTTGCTTTTTCTGTTTGGTTTCGGCAGTTTAAGGTGGCTGCAGTTTCATTGCCCGTGTGTTGCAGAAAGGAGCCTTTCGTAAAATTGGTGGTGTGAAGGTAGAGGGCACAGCTACAGTCTTTGCTACCTCCAGTTCATGGCTTTGGCCATGGAGGGGGAAATGCCCCGAGTGTTTTACAGTTGCATTAAAAAAAAAAAAAAAAAAAAAAAAAGAAAAAGTCGGGGCAGCTCTGATAACTTTAGTTACTCTGTTTCTTACCTTAGATACTCTTGACTTAAAATTGGGAATGGGTTGTACTCTGTCACTTGGTGTCTTTGGGCCTAAATCTACCTATGGAAACACTTGTTTCTACATACCTTAAAAGGAGCATTAAAAGGCACTATAATTATTTTCTTGATGCAAAGTGTACTTAATATAAACTTCACTATCTAAAGCTTACTCTTTGTTTATTTCAGAATTGTTAAGCATGCGTGCTTTTGATAGGTGGTCTTGCATTACATTTTCACTATGAAAATGAGTTGTAAAGGACTGCTGTATTGTAAAGATCTGCTTCTGTGTACTTTGTTAGTACTCACAGTGGTTACTTGGATTTTTAGAATAACTTTGTGAATTCCACATCAAAATATCTTAACTCCATCAAAGGTACCAGCTTCTAGTTTTATGCCCGTGTTGTTCATTCTGCGTGTTGCTGTAATGTGGAATAGTTGCAGTTCTGACGTGTGATCGCAGGTTTATTTATTTATTTTACTTCTTCACTTCTTAATTTTTAACAGGAACTGTTGGACAAGTGATACGTGGTTCCTTGGGGCAGGGGTGGAGTGAGTTGACCTGGTGGCATAGATCCGCCTCTACAAATAAATGCTTCTAAGAGATCGTGAAGAATTGGGGATATTGCTCATAAAATAGCTGTATGAATATGCATTTCTGCAGAAACAGTGGTGGTTGAATGGGAAAGTTATGCCCTGTAACGGAAAAAGAAGTTGTGTTGTGGGTTTAATTTTTGCATCTGTATGTATGTTGTGGCATCTTTCTTGTTTGCATGAGTTTGCTCTTAAGAGGAGCAGGTGAGAGGCCTCTGATTTCTTTTTATGAGTCCGATAAATAACAAGTGTATTTATGTCACTACGTTTTGGAAATTCACTTTTGAGGAATACCAAAGCTTTAGAGTGAATGCTGTTAGCTTCTTTTCACTTCTTCTGAGGCTGTTGTTCCCTCTGGTGTCCAATGCAGAAGGCAGAGGCTTCTGGTGACATCTTAATTTGGAACTGATGAGATTTTTTATGTGGTGCGGGGTCTATTAAGAGCCTGCGGTGTTTGCTCCTGCGTTGTTTCACCTCTGTGCTCCCCTTGCTCCCAGCCCTGTACTTGCCAACTGGATTTACAGGAGTACGCGGGGATGCCAAGATGAGTTCGGTGATGCCAGTCTGGAGTTTGGGTCAAATGGCGGCAGGTGCACGGTAGCTTGTGTGGGTCACAGGGGTAGATAAATAGTTCCGTGGAAGACATGGGGTGTCATTTAGGGACGTTGTCAGTAAGAATTAATTAGAACGCCTTTGGTTTTATGATATTGTTACGGAGCATTTGCTAATTTTCAGTGGGTTTGGAGGTCCTTTATTTGTTTGAACACACAGAATGGATATTTAAGCAAAGAAATGAAATATTTCAGCAACAAGTGCAGGAACTGTCAATTTAGTGAAGCTTTTGTGTGGAACACGCAATAGCTGGTGTTAGTAGGATGGACCCAACGTTTCCAGAGGCTCGTAGCCCTGCTCCCAGAGTGTTTTGTGACAGATTTAAGGCAGAAGTCTTTTGCTTGGATTCAGTTACAGAGTGTTTGAAGCAGTTTAAAAATCAGAGTAAGTGCCTATTTTGGAAAATATTATAAAAAACAACTAGAAAACAGAATCACAGAACTGTAGGGGTTGGAAGGGACCTCCAGAGATCATCGGGTCCAACCCCCCGCCAAAGCAGGTTCCCTAGCGTCCAGACGGGCCTTGAATATCTCCAGAGAAGGAGACCCCACAACCTCCCTGGGCAGCCTGTCCCAGTGCTCCGTCACCCTCACCGTGAAGAAGTTCTTTGGCATGTTGGTGCGGAACTTCTGTGCTCCATTTTGTGGCCATCGCCCCTTGTCCTGGCCCCACAAACCACTGAAAAGAGGTTGGCCACATCCCTCTGTCTCCCACACTTCAGGTACTTATAGACACTGATGAGATCCCCTCTCAGTCTTCTCCAGGCTGAACAGCCCCAGGTCTCTCAGCCTCTCCTCACAGGGGAGATGCTCCAGGCCCCGTACCATCTCTGTGGCCCTCCGCTGGACTCCCTCCAGGAGATCCCTGTCTGTTTTGTGCCGGGGAGCCCAGAACTGGACACAGTACTGCAAGTGAGGCCTGAGCAGGGCAGAGCAGAGGGGGAGGATCACCTCCCTTGACCTGCTGGCCCACTCCTTTTAGTGCATGCCAGGATCCCCTTGGCCCTCTTGGCCCCCAGGGCACACTGCTGGCTCATGGCCAACCTGTCGTCCACCAGGACCCCCAGGTCCTTCTCCTCAGAGCTCCTCTCCAGCTGGTTGCCCCCCAGCCTGAATAATTGCGGTGCCTGGAGATTCTAGTGGTAGCTGTTCATTGAGTAATGCCTTTTTTATCTTTTGTAAGCAAGGTGCTTGTGTGATGGGTTTTGGTGTTATTGTTGCATCATTGCGTTTTCTAGTTTTTTATACAGTTAACGTTTTGATGTTCAGGAGTATACAGCATGTTACTAGCAGAAGAATACCAAGCATACTGGTTTGAAAACAAGACGATCACATATGTGTCACTGTAAATAAGCCCCCAAAAGACTGATTTCGAGTACTGCAGTGTGGTGCACAGGTGAGCATCAGCATGCCGGTGACACTGCATCGCCTGCCTTGGCGGTTTAGACCGCTGCTGCCTGGCGGCACAGGCTTGTGCCCCTTGTGGAGCCTTGTTGTGGGGCCCTCTCACAGGGACGTGTATTAGAAATAACCCGTGCTTTACGAAGGGTGTGATTCTGTAAAATGGAATCAGCATAAGAAAGCACTCCTTTGGACTCCAGTAGACTCCCTTTGGAATGACGTGGCTGTTGGATATTGGGATATATATTGGGAATATTGGGATTCTCCATTGCGGTGTTCCGCAAACTGGGCCTGCAGGGAAGGGACCCGAGGGAACGGCACGGAGCTGTGTCAGGCTGGCTGTCAGGGAAAGGTTCTTCACCCAGAGGGCGGTCGGGCACGGAGCAAGCTCCCCAGGGAGGTGGCAGGGCTCTCTGACAGAGGCTTTGGTTTTTGGGTGCGGAGCCAGGGGTGGGGCTCAGTGGTACGTGTGGGTCCCTGCCTACCCAGGATTTTCTGTGGCTGTGTGGTTGGAGTACTTGTACGTGTAGCCCTTAGTGCTGTCTGTCCCCAGAAAGTCACAGCGACTGTACGGGAGAAGCAGCGCGCTGGATTTGAAATTGTAGGAGAGGTAGGAATAAGTCAAAGCGTGGAACTTGGCGCGTGTGTTAGAAAAGTAGGCCTAGTGCCAGTGAGTTGGAATTTATTAAGGGGGGGAAGGAAGGGGGAAGAGTCCAAACCTGAACCTTAGCTTTTTTCTTGTATTTTTCTAATATATGGTTTGAATTAAAGTTTCTCGAGTCTTACATGCACCCGTGTGACGTTAGGATTGAGCCATAATGTGAGGAGGTGAAGAGTGCTTGTCTGCATCTGCAAAGTATTTTCAGTTGTTGACTCTTCATGATGATTTCAGGGCAAAAGGTTGTGTGTATGTGTGTGGAGGTGAGCTGCCTTGTTTTCCTTTTCATTTCAGGAGTAGATTTGGGAACGCGTGTGATAAATGCTGACTGGAAGGTGAGTAGTCATTTGTGAACTCTCTGGAGTTCACAACGGCGTGGTGAGTTTGGCAGATTATCAGCAGCAAATGATGCGTTCATCTTTGGAGCAAAGCTCCTGCTAGCAAAACCAGAACCTTTCCTTGGTGGTGTTAGCAATACAAGCGAGGAGGGACCGATTGGCAGTCCTCTGCAGGCTGACGCTGTGAGAGACGCGCAGTGCCTGTGACAGAAGTCCTTCTGTGTTTGGTTGAGAACAATAATAATAATGAGAAACCTTCTAGTATACTGAGAGTTTGCATCCATCTACGTTACTAACTTTTCTTCAGGTAATAACTTTACTACTTTTATGCAGTTTCAAATAAAACACGGTGGTGCTGCAAACTTCCACACGTAGTGTAGAGCTCCGGGGTGCCACTCCGGGGATGGGGATCAGAACGGTACAGAATACGGTCAGCCTGCCTCCTAGACTACTTTTGTTTCCCAGCACTTCGGTTACTGTTCTACATCTGTTGCTGGTGGTAGTGAGATACTGAAGTCATTTTTTAAAATTAAAAATGTTTATCTATGCTTTAATTAGGTGATACGTAGGTATGTTGAAAATTCTTCTATGCTCAGGATAACAATCTGACCATTCTTTATCTAAGTAATAATAAAAATATTTTCCTTCACTGAATTGTTGCTAAGATAGCGGGTTACGATTTTTTTTACTACCAGACATGATTCTGCCAAGCCTGTTAGATGCAGCCATTACAAGTATATACATTTTTTATACAGCAGTCTGTTTTGATCACTATGGTAGTTTCTACTTCCGATGCTGTAAATAAGATGGGTGTATGAAAAGCTAAAGCGATAAGAATAGCGGGCAGGTACTGTATAAAAAGAGAAGGGTATTTGGTAGGAGTTGGAGCTTTTCATCAAAACCAACGTTCCCAGGAATGTGAAGGCAGCTGACAAAGTTACAAGTAATATTAAGACCCCAATCAAGTTTTTTCCTCATAATTTCTTATCTGCATTTTTGATAATTTCGTCAAGATTGCAGGAGCTCTTTGTCTTTTGAAATGGAATCCACGTATTGGTTACTTGCATTGTTTCTATCCCTGCAAATACCTTGGATTCAAATCACTCAGTTTTTACCGTAAAACGACAAAGTCTCGCTGTTCATGATAAAATAATAGAAGACCTCATCTGTTTCCACTTTTTAAATAAAGAACTTCGGTCTCTGTAATTTTTCCTTTACTCCATTTTGTTTAATGTGAAAGCTTCAACGTTAATTTTCGTGGGTAAGAACTGCTGTGGGGAAAGTACTGGCTGGGGACCTGTAATAATTAGATTGTGTTTCTAAGTGTGTCACAGCTGCTGTTCGAGCTTGGAAGAGTCTGGCTGTCATTGCATGTTCTCATCTTGTGTCAGGGATGAGACTATTTCTTTTTCTTTCTTCAGCGTCATTGCTTTATAAACTTCTCTTGTATTATGTTGTTGAAGATCTGTGGTATCTGCTACCACCGACCTCGAAGTGCTTGAGATGCTCCTTTAAGATAAATGGAGACGTTTAATTGAGAAATACTTTGCAGCAGCTGTGATAGTTGAAATGAATCGCAGATAAGCCTTATTTGCTTTATAGTGGGATGAAGAAACTGTACATGTATTTTTAAGTGGCCTCATTTAAAACCAGCCACCACCAACCAACATTTAAGTTGCCCCATAATGACAAATTGTCCCGGCTGAGGCACAGCCTGGCTTTGCCAGCTCTCAGGGGAAGTGCTTTTGGTGAGAGAAAACCTCCTTCATTGTATCATAGTTATTTTTAAAGGAGGAATTCTTCATGAAAAGCAGGTAGAAGCAGACCGTAGTACAGCAGCTAAAGTCTCTTTAAAGCATCATATTAAAAGATTAAAAAGTTAGAATATTTAGTGTACTGCTGTCACGGGAACAGACGTTTGAGTGATTAACCCCCTTTTATTTGTAGCCATTTCCCGCAATATTCCTGTTCCAGTTAAGTTCTAGGCAAATTTCCGAGAAGGCAGAGCAGTTGTTCCAGTGCCTCTCGGTGCAGGTAATTATTACAGCATCCCTAAGTTATGTTCTTCTTGTGAAGTTCACAAATCAAACTGCTGTATTTTCAGGTTTATTTGCACTTTGATAACTCATCAGCTTCCATTGTGTGCAAGTAGAGGGTTTGATGAGGCCTTCAGCAGTTGATGGATACTTGTATCTTCCTGTCAATACCTGCTGATACTTAAAGCGCTGCTGCGTTAGGGCTTAGGGCTGGTCTGCTGGGATTACTGGCTCATGAGAATGAAAGAGGTTGACTGTGAGCCATGCTGATAAGGCTCAAACACAAGGCTGATAGTCTGGGGACTGATAAAAATGAAGAAGAAGTGTCTGGGAGTCAGACCTAATACAAACCAAGGACTGGGAAATTTTCCCACCCTCTTGATGCCAGGAGGTGATTCTTCCTCGTTAATTTAATTGGGCCTTGCTGGGCAGGGCAGTAGCATGATAATTTTTGCTGTGTTTTTTAACTCCGTTTGTGGAGTAATAAGGGGTTGCTGTCTGGGCAATTGGTTTGACCCCTTTTGTAAGGAGGAATTTTCGGAAATAAGGGCATTCCTGAAGCTTCAAGCCCAAGGCTGTGCATTTAGGTGGTTAACAGATCCGTTTACCCTGAAGAAAGACTTCTTGGGACGCAATGGCAATGAAGCGGTCCAAGAGCTGTGTCATTCTCTGTTGGTCTGTGATGTGCTTTGCTTTGTGATTTACTAGTGGGAAGTAAAGTCAGATTATGGAGGGACTTCCAGGGTTTCTCTCTGACTCATCATGGGACAGAACGTGAATTTCAATTTTCAGTTGCCCCCTTTTCTAAGTCAAGTTTTTGCTGTCAAGCGCGACGGTGAGATATTTTTTATTATCGTCAAGCCACTATTTTTTCTGTGAAAATGGAAAAGCCCTCGCTTTCATTGGAAAAGGTCACCATTGTTGATTACTGGATTTACGGCGTGTTTTAAGAATTCCTCTCCTGATTGCAGACGCTGCTGCCCCAGTGCTCTTCTACGCTGCCAGGCTCACGCCCCGGTGTGCTGCCGCCCTTGGGGACGAGGCAGCGTGCAGTGGCACGGGAGCTGCGCTGACGGAGCGCGGAGGGGTTCGCTAGACCAGGGCTCTCCTCGTTTGCTCTGGAGGAAGGAGCTCTTTCTCTTTTATCACAGAAAGAGAGAGCACTTAGGTGCCTGTTGCCAGAAACCGATCTCTTGTCAGTCTTGTAGTTTAGGAGGAGGGTAAAGATGTTTGCTAGAAGGCATCCGCTGCTTCCTCTCCGTAGTCCTCCTACGCCTTGCTGTGGAAGTGGCCCTGGGTGTGTTGTTGTCAGTCCCTTCCTTGGGCTCCTCTTCAGTCTTATGGTTTTAGAGACGTCACACAAAGTGAAGAAGGCTGTGTTTTATTCTTTCCATCTTGCTGCTTGTGGTTCATCTCGGTGTCAAGAACCGCTTCGCAATGGGATCGTGTTGAATACAGACCTGCCCTTCGTGTGCTCACAGCAGTTGATCCAACAGAGCGTCTGCAGCAGTAGTTGCTGTGCTGGAGACCCGCCGGGGTTGCTGGTACTTAATTGATCAGGTTTATTTCTGAAAGCTATTAAATTTATTAGTGTTGGGAGGAGGGCTAGGGAATGGAGTTTTGTGGCTGGTTTTGGTTTGTTTATTTTGTTGTTGATTTCTTAAAAAGAAGACAACAGTCTGATAGTCACACACTTCTTCCTGTTAAATAATGGATGTGCCAGTAGATTGAGATGAGATCTTTTATGGAAAGAGGCTTTAAGGGAGAGAGTCTGGCAATGTATACTGCTTTGCAGCTTTTATTGTATTGAAGAAAAAGTAGTTAATGAAAGGATAGAAGAATCTGCTGGAAACAGAATTATTAATGCAAAGGGTTCTGTTAGAAGCTGTAAATGTGACTGTGTTCATTTTTGTTAGAAAATTGGGTCTCAAAATCACTGCCAGTTACATTTTGTATTGTTCGCGGTGCACTGATTACCATTGTACTGCCAATTGTAAATTCATACGTAAAGACAAGAAAGAAAAGGGAGGTCATAAAGCTGCCATCGTTTCCACGTTTCAGAGAAAATGTAAGAACTAAGCCAGAGCCCAAACTTGTATGCAGGCTTGCTACAAGTTTTCGGTTCCGTTTTGCCTGTTTTCCCCCAAACCATTGAAGCGCAGGTCAGGTTTTGTGTCGAACAGCTGGTGTGAGCATGGCTGTCCTTGCTTTCTTCAGAGCCTGCTCATCTTGCTTCCAGGTTCCCCTTTCTGTGCTGTATCACAGCTGAGGTTCTCGGAGGGTTTCAACACACCCACAGAGAACCCGGTTTTACATTCTGGCCTATGGTGTGTCACTGTTTGACACCCTGGGCTTTCAGCAGCAGAGCATGAAGCAATAGAAGGCTCACTAACGGAAGAGGGAGTGGGGAACAAGAGCACATGGGAACGCGCTGCAGCTCACTGCCCAGGAGAGCTTAGTAGATGTGCTGTGGAGTGCTGGATGGAGCTGAGGGTAAGCTGCATCTGTGAGGTGCTGGAATTTTTCCTCCTTCATCCTGTTAGTGATTACTCCTAGTTCAGGTCATATTCACTGCACAAGTTAGTGCTGAAACACTGTTGATACCTATCGTGAGTACTGTTTGGAATTAAAACCGCACTTGGACTGCAGCAAGTATGGCTTTGAAGTAAACTTAGACACCACCACGTTAGTTCAGAATCTGTTGCAATCACACTTTGGGGCTTGTTTTAAACATAGAGAACAAAGCCTTTAAAACCAGCGTCTGGAGCAAAGTGGGAAGTAGGTAGCTTCACAGAATGGCTCCTAACAATTACTGAAAAATCAGTTGTTTAGCCTGACTATGTAACTCTACTAGCGTGTTCTCATCTATGATAAAATGAAATATACTACAAACAGCAGAATTTGGGAACTAAACAACAGTAAATCTGCAGAGTTTCACCATATTAGGCATTTAACACCATGTAACTGGGAAGTGAAACATCAGCATGTGAAAGTACTGAAGAAAACTGAGTGCATGGAAGAGATCACAAGAAGCAGAAATCAAGAGCAGTCCTATTCTTAATAGCGTTTTCATGTAACTAACTGTCACGAGATCTTTGCAGAACCAAGATGGAGGCTCGTTGTTAAGTTTCTCTGTTTAAAATGCACATACATATTTGTTGATTTGGTGGTAACTTTTAGATGGGACTAATAGGATTTATTTTGCAGTGGTTTTACAGCTATGATGCATTACCAGTAAAGGCCGTATTCAGGTATCCAAAATTGTGGTGAAAAGCCTAGACAGGGAGAGCTAGGCACCTAACAAGTCTTTCACAGAGCTTAAGGCAGAGGGAAATAATGGAGAAGGACTTCATAAAATTTAGAATGTCTGAAAATGGGTTTCCTTTAATGAATTGATTAAATGAATATACAATTTCTTAAAAAACAGTGGTGGGAAGGTAGTATTGTTCCTTAACAAGTCAGGTGACCTAGTGTTCTGTGTTATGCCAAATAATTCCCTGAACTGCAAAGGTAGGTTTTAAAACACTGCTGTGGGCCGGACTTGTGGCATGGTCCAGGACCAAAAGAACCAGTGCATCGCTGCAAGTCTCACAGGTACTGGAACTGCTGTGCTGCTGGCAGTGCCCTCCCCACAACATTCCTGTGTTTAAACGGTGATTTTCTGCACGTTCTCAGATACTGCTTTATGTGTCATGAAAATCGATGCAAGACCAACTTTTCTTTATGGCATCCAATCTGTTTCAGTACTCAGAAAGCTGAAGTTCAGCGATGTGAGTGCTGAGGGTGCTCCGTGACTGCAGAGCAGTCGACTGGCAGCTCATTAACTATTGCAGACACCTCCGTGGGTGGTACAGGGGCTTGTGACAGGGTGCTGGGTCCTCTTGCACCTGCCCAAACTCCTCCTCGGTGGTTCGGTTCACTGAGCCTCAGGCCCTTGAGCTTCCCGCTCTGCGCACTTACGTCTGCAGGTGTGGACTCCTGGGAAGAGGGGCGCTGCTGGTGACGTTTCAGCGACCGTGGCCTCTAATGCTTCACTTCTGTGCTGCAGATCTAGAGAACTGGAGAAGTGCTGCAGCCTGGGGGTGCAGGTGAGCTGTGGGCTCTGACGGAGGCGGGGGAACTTGCGTCTTTGGGCAGATGAGTCTGAAACAGTTTGTTTCTTTGTCACCAGCTTTGGAGCTGCTGTGCCAGTTGAGTAACCACTTGTGCCCTAAACTGGATTGGAACAGGAAATGAGCTGGAAAATGTTACTCATTTGACCCCCCGTTCGTGAATCAATACAAAGCAAATCTAAGCACTTGTTTGTGAGTCACCAGAAATCATAAAAACACTGCCGTTTTTATAAAAACAGTCACGGGCGGCCTCGAACTTTGTGCGATTTGAACTGCAGAGCACCCTCAGATCTTGTTCTCGTGCCCAGCATCTCTCCTGGGATGGTTTGGTGTTCCCTGGTTGCTGCGATCAGCACAGCTGCCAGCCCTCTCTAATACCGAGCGCATCTGCAGGCTCCCCCGCTCTTGCAGAGACTGCTGATCTTGATTTCAGCCCTCAGCTTCAGAGAGCAGCAGGTTGGCAAACAGAGCGAGAGAGGAAAAAACTTGTTATCTTCTAGAGTCTTTTTTAGTTAAGCTTCATTAACAGTGGTGTGTTCCACTTCTGCTTTGCCCAGAGGCATTTCTTTTCAAGGTGGCAGAGCAGAAGAGAAACAGTTGAATCATTCTGAAACATAAAACAGAAAAAAACCCTGTCTGCGGCTTTAGAAAAATGCTTGGTTTTTGTTTGTTTAGGTTTTTGTTTCAGATGGCAGATTAGGGTCAAAAATTTCGCTGTCCTTTTCTCCTTTAGTTGAAGGACCTTCATTGCCCTGTGCCAGTAAGGACCCCGAGTCTTTTGCTCTTTTATAGACTTTATTGTAAGGGCAAAAGGTTATCCACTTCGGTCATACGTAGTTAGGAGCTAGCACACATGGGAGGCTGAAACGCTCCTGCTGGAGGCTGCAGGGGGCTCCCGGAGCAGAGCCGCGGCTTCGTGAGGCTGGCCCCGAGTGTGGTTGCTTATGGGGAGAGTCAGAGCAGCCGAGAGCAGGGCTCCCGCTCTGAATCACCCACCCGAGAAACGCAATTGATACCTCCAGTTATTCTTAATGAAGACACGTAACTGAATTTAGCTTCAAATCACATTTCTGGCTATTACCGTTTAACGTACAGAGGAACACTGCCCCGTAGTCTTTAAAGTTATTCATGCAAATGCTTTGTGGTCGTTGTTTTGTCCGTATTAAGAAAGGAAAAACAGATCAAGGTTGTAATTGACCAGTAGCTCTGCCACATATCTCCTATTCATCTTTTGGCTTAGAACTCGGTATCCTCAAGCTTCCGTTTCTGCCTTTTAAAAAAAAACAGTATTATTTATTTATGTTCTGTGGCTGTTTTCACATGACGAGAGCTTGACAAATCCGCCTATTTTGGTTGGGTTGAGAAGATCCTGTATGAGATAGGTGGGCTTCACACAGCAGTCGGTTCTGGATTTTGAACTGAGGTAGTTTAGTACAGGCCGAGTTGGTTTTTTAATACTGTTTTTGACCAACTACAAACACCAGCGAAAGCAGAACACAAAGCAAAGCGCTCCTGTGCGTAAAGCAGCATGCTGTTGATTGAAATATTTTACCTCAGTGTTGGTGCAGAAATAACTGGCACCTTTAAAAGGTCGAAGTGACCACAGTGCTTAATTAGGATGATGCACACGGTGCTGTGGCTTGGATCAGGCTGTGCAATACTATGCAAGTCCAGGGACATCATTTTTATCAGATTCTGGTTTAACTTGGATTTTCAGTGTTTGTGCTCAGACGTGCAGAGTGTAGAAGCTGGAGGTTGCTGGGATTTAAACAAATGCGCCTTCTACAAGCTCTTCTTTTTCTACCTGTTTTAATTCCTGAACTTGTGGTACAATAGCCTAATTTCTGAGAGTTCTTGAACCATTTTCTGTGTATCATTGCTGAAACATGGGACTAGGAAAGAGGAAAAATGTTGCTTTATTTTTCTCAGTGTTGTGTTCACTGGAAGGCGTTTGGTGTATTTTCCGATAGCTGATCTCCTTATCTCACATTCAGTAAAATGGCGAGTCTTGTCGTTGCTGAGGGGATGCTGCAGTACATAATTCAGCTCGACATTCACTTGTCCAGTCTTCAGTGCTATTGAGAGCATGAAATGCATGCAGCGGCTCTGAGGTAGCTGAAGATGTGAACCAAAAGCTGCTAAGTACCCGAGCTGCTTGTTTCTTTCTGCGTAGCTGTCCAAAGCATCTGCCGGTGCTTTCAGCAGAGGTCCTGACGCCTTCCTCAGCGCGTTCCTCTGGAGCAGATCTGTTTGTAGAGAGGAAAACTGCCAAGAAACTGCTGTCTTGTGTCACTTAGACCCCTCAGAGTCCCCTTACCTAAAGCACACCTGGAGCGTGCCAACAAAGGGTTCCTGCGTGTGCTCTAGCGGAATTCACAGGGGAGGCTGCCTGGCAGGTCGAGAAATTGTCAGAGTGGAGACTTGGAGGACCAGGAGCTTAGCCCAGTAACTTCAGTGTGGCCTCTTATGCTGCTTCTGAGGGGTTTTTATTTTTGTTCTTACTATTACGTGGGTTTGAGTGGATCACTTCTTCAGCTTATCATTGCTTTGGGTTTACATTAGATGCAACGCAAGTTTTAAGCGATGGTTTCTTGTACATTTCTCCCCTTTCTTCCATTCTGGTCCATTTTTTGTTATGCATTTGGGAATGTTTCTGTGGACATAACAAAGCATAGAGGGGGTAGCTGCAGAGCTATGGAAAGTTCAACTGTATTTAACTGTATTGCCACGGATTTTGATTGCCACCCAGCAATTTAATGATTGCAGAATTATTTTGTAAGATAGCATTTTTTTTTTTAAAGATTAACATAAAAAGTGTATCTGTGCAAGAAGGGTGTGATGAAAAGATTCACAAGAACAATTATTTTGCAAAATGTTCATTTGTACATTGCAAGGAAAACAGCTGGCTTCCTGCTGGGTCCCCAGAGCTTTCTGCAGAAGTGGCACGGGTGGGCCCACGGGGGGCGCGAAGATGTTGTTGTGCTCTGTTTTAGGCTGAGCTCAGGGTCGATGGATCCACGTGGGAGGCCCCAGTGGTGATGCCCAGGTGACAACTCTATTTTTTCCACATTCCCCAGGGAGATGCAGCGAGGAAAAGGTGTGTGTGCTCGTCAGAGTCCAGGTTGTATTCCCTGCTTGAGACAGATGCTTCAGTCTTACTGTTAGTCCTTCTGATCTTGTCCGTGTTCCCAGAGGTTGTGTTTGCGTGTCTGGTGTGCTCGGGGCTCTCACGGGCTGGCTGATAGGCCAGCCCAGTCGGTACCTCGGCCTGTTGGGTAATACAGTCAGCAGCCCTCGAAAGACTTCCCGCTTGTGCTTTGAAGGCAGAATTGTACTGGTAGTTGAAAGGTTGTGACCAGATGTGATCTGCGTATTCGCTGATAACCATCTCTCGTAACCTCTGTCCTCGTCACCTGAAAAATGAGAAAGGTTGGTTAGCTAGAAAAATAAAGCTGCGCGCTGCCATCCTGTGAGGAAGGCAGGGCACGTTTCTAACACCTGAGAACAGCAGTGGGTGGCTGTGCACAGCAGCAGTGCCTGGAGGTCCGGAGGGCCAGCCGCCCCCTGGCCGTCCGCAGCGTGCAGCTGGCTGAGGAGCAGCAGAAAGCACATCGGGGGGCGGGAGGGGCAGAGAGCAGCTGGCATTGGAGCGAAACGAACAGAAACCTAGCACGTGAGGGACTGTGGAGAAGATGAGAATTGATAAACTTTGACAGGAGCTATTCCCAAAGTGCTGGCTTGTTAAATGCGTACTATTTATGGGCCCTAGATGCTCCGTGACTTAGCCACACGTCAGCCTTCAGCCCGAGTGCCGGTGTGTTGGCCACTGCCTACTGGAAGCGTCTTTTGTTTCACCCCAAGTTCCGAGGAAGGCCTGCGGGGTGCTGGCGCTCCTTGCCTGTGCAGTGAGCGGCAGGTGAAGGCAGTGCTGGAGGTCAGCCCTTTCTGAGGTGGGAATGATCTGGAGCATCACAGGAGCCGAGCAGCCATCTCTCGTTGCGGGTCCCAGTCTGCGGTCTGGTGCGAAGAGAAAGATACGAACGGGACAGAAGACTCCAAGTAGGAAGAGCAGCAGTGATACGGCTGCCTGCTTTTTCTTCTGATGCAAAATGCACCAGAAAAAATGCAAAGTGCATTTTACTTGTCTTTGTGTCAAACTTTTGGGTTACTTTCTTTTCAAATACTCTTCTAATCAGCAAATCTAACAACACCTCTGTGTGACGTACATTTACAAACTTGATTCATTCCCATTTATAATCTTAAAGCGGGTGGATAACACACCATAGGGAAGGAGTAAGGTCACCGTTTTTTCCAGGGTATCACAGCTGGTGTTAGAAAGCTGGCACTGTGCACTTTGCCTCTGGCTCCCACATTCCACTTGGGAGCCTTCTCTGCGGTTTGCCAAGCTCTCTGGAAACACGTTACTGTTAGGGTAAGTTTGCATCATACACACCGGTAGTGCCACCTGTGCGGTTTCAAAACGCTGTTCTCTGCTGTGTTGCTATTGACCAGCATCCCGTGAAAGGTTTCTCGTGAATGTAGGGTGTGTGTCAGGCTCACGCAATCCGACTTGTAAACACCTCACTGGTTCTCCCGAGCCCTTTGGGATGTTGGGGTAACCAGTTTTTAGTTAAAATAACTTGCTTCTGCTCCAGGGTGTGCGACTTGATACGTGCGCTTCATACATACACACATGCCCCCTTTGGGGGGCCACAAATGTTGAAAGATTGTTTCCTCGGGAGGAAGTTCTGGAAGTAACTGCTATTGCTCTTGTATCTGTAGTGTGATGTACCTCACGCTCCCTCGCCAACTCCTGCTTCTTGGGCCCTAGTTTTTAATTCTGATGGACCTGGTTCCACTGATGCCTGACTGGTACTTTAGCATTGGTTATAAGACATTTACACTGCTCCTGTGTCCTTACAAGTTTTTAATCCTGTAAGGCCTCCTTCATTTTTCTCTAGTCTTCCTTTTTGGCTGTTGGAAGCACCTAGACTTTCATCATGGGAAGTTTCTGGACCAGTTCACACCTTTCCTTATCAAAACCTTGCTTTCCTGATCGCTGAGTTGCGTTGAGTTCTTACAAGCACGACGTGGACAGACTTTCAGTGTGTTTTAGAAGAACCGTTCATGGGAGGAGGAAGGTAGTTACCTGCCTTGTGTTTTGTGGCTTGACCTGCAGATAATATCAGTGCAAACTGATAGCACCGCTTTGTTGTCAAGGCCGGCTTAAATATTTTTGTTTGCTTGTTTAATTTTGCTGAGAGCCCGGTTTGCATTGAAGTGCCAGATTCTGCTCCTGCGATGGAGCGACCCTGGAGGTATGTACAGATCATACCCCTATGGTTAGAAGAAATGGCATCTTCTACGGTTTTCCTTTTTTTCTTTGAGTTTGAGGATTCGTCACTCATGTAATAATTAGATTGTGTGACATGAACATGACATGATAGTATTTGAAAAGAATGTGTGATTAATTAGAAATTTCTGCACAAACAGTTCATGGCACCAGCAAACCAAATGTGAATTGCTGAAGCTCTCATTTTGTGAATTACATTATGTTGTGTTTTTCTTTTTTAGGTCATCGTGTAGAACCTTCCGAGAAAACAAGGGAAATAGTAGGAAAACAATGTTTAATAGAAGTAACCTCACTACACGGTTGGACTGAAACAGGAACGGGTTCTCTGAAGTAAGTATTACAGTTAATTTTTTGTCTTGTGAAGTCAGTAGCCTAGTTATCGGGCTATTATTGTACTTAACTTTGAAGTTGCATTAAAAAATTGAATTACTCCATGCTCACTTCAAGCAGCTGTTAATGGTCACTCTTTTGAACTCTTACTGAAGCACCTGCCATCTTGGATGCAATTGTAGCTTATGAAATTTAGGTAGGCCTTATTTCTATTTTTCTCTAGGATCCTGCCTGTTCTGGGTATGGGTTTGAGCAGGAAGCAGCCTACTGCAGAGGCTGTTGCCTATAAACCCAGAGCTGCTGGCAAATATTAAAGCCTTGCCTGCATCTTGCCTGCATATTTCATGTTTAATGTATTTTTTTTTCCTTTTCGATAGATTATATCGTTCAGTGGGAGTAAACATGCTCCATCTTTTGTGAAGCTGTATTTTTCTCTCTATAGTATAATATATGTATATAGTATAGTATCATATGTATACATTTTTCAAATATAAAGGAGGCACAGGAAAACTTACTAGGTTTGCAGTGTTTACACTAAAAATTTCTGGTAGACACCAATGTTTAGAATTAGATTAAAGAATCAAATATTTCCTTTCTCAGTTAGCCCTTAATAGCTGTGCTGTTTTCTCTGCTGGATTTCTCTGCCAAGTAAAATTGAATTCTAATTTGCAAGATACAGATTGCATGTAAAGGAGACAGAGTCCTTCCACCGTAGAGCAGCCTGTAACCTGGTGATCTGAACACAAGGAAAAGGAAAAAGAGGGACTGGGGGTCTGCGTCCTCTCCAGTGGAGGGTATCACTGATGTCTGCTGCCCCTCACCTTGGTGTCTTCATCCTGTCACTGACTAATGAACGCATAAAGATCTGAGAGGGGAGTTGTCTCCCTTGCGACCCACCCACCCCCAAAACAAAAAATAACCAGAACACTAGAATGAGTATTTATGTACTTTACTCCAGGAAAGGGAAAGTCATATATGTACCAGTGTGATACAGGAGCCTTCAGGCAAGCCAGTGATACGAGTCTAACATTGTCATATCACTGGATAACTGTTTTAAGCCAGCCTGATTGTTTTCTAGCTGCATCCTCCCTCCTTCTGGACAGTAATTTCTCTTCCTGCCTCCCATTCCGCTGTTACAAGTGTCAATGCAGTGAAATGGATTGTGAATCCACTTGAAGTTATAACTAACCTGGCAGAACAGACGTTTTTAGTCTATCAGTTTTTAGACAGGGTCTGTATCAGTGCAACAC
The DNA here is from genome assembly GCA_011076525.1 of Nettapus auritus. Taxonomy (NCBI): domain Eukaryota; kingdom Metazoa; phylum Chordata; class Aves; order Anseriformes; family Anatidae; genus Nettapus; species Nettapus auritus. Next base: position 7,575,281 of record CM021773.1, read on the forward strand.
AAACACTTAGACTGTCCAAGGAAAGGAATGAATAGCTGGGACTGGGAGGAAGAATGGGTCTAGCTGTCACTGGCAGTGTTGTCTTGTATTGCAGTTCCATCATCCATCAACCCAGCAAAAGTCTTCAATTTATGAATCTCAGATGTATGTTTTTCTTTGCTGTGTCTCATTAACTTCAATGATGTCTCACTTATGGTAGAAGAAGTTTAGCTACCTACCTCTGGGACAGCGAATTGCACATTTTGGTACCAGAAACCTAAAAGTTTAGGTAACTGACAAGGCATAATTCTGAATTACTGTGTGCTTCAGTTGGTTGAGATGGGAATGTAATATTTTTTCTATCAACTTATTTGCATCAGATGGGGGATGTTTAAACATCGTTGTACAGGATAGAAATGGGGAAAAATCTGCATAATGTTTTGTCTGTTTTTTTTATGGAGGACGGGGTTTACTCCTGCTATGTGATATGTGAATGTAATTTTGAAAAAGTCATTGGAAGTGCACTTGAATGCATAATTAGGAAGGAAAAAAAAAAAGGCTATTAGAACTGAAAGGGAGTGGAAAATTATTTTGGTTTTCAACAACTGTATTTTGGCATCTTGCTTTTATTGCCAAAAGGAAATGACTCTTCACAGCTTCTTAAAAAAGGGATGTGTACAGGGGTAGAAAAGTGTCTGTGAACCTAGTCAGACAAGCTAAACTTTTCCTACTTGATATTTTTTCCAAAGTGGTTTTAATTGGCAGAATAACACATCTGACCTGATAACTTCAACATTTCAAATAAACAAGCATTTAAAGAGTTTGATGTGCACATTAGTTCTCTTCCTCTAAGTACTTGAACTTGGAGCGAATGCTACAAGGCTGTCAGCACCTGAACGTGTGTGTTACTGATCCTAGACCACCTGTGGTCAGTAAAGACATTCTCAGAAGGTTCGTGTAGCACCTGACTCGTGAAGTCTGACCTCTGCAGTTTTCAGAAGCTGTTGTAAGTCCCTTGACTTTTACTGACTTAGTAGATGACATACTGTAAATACAGGCAGCTGTGATGCTGTCCCAATAAAATAATACCTGTTTGCTGCTCACATACTTGACAAGCTAATTACCGGCCCCAGTAATCGAGTTACGGAAACAGATTGGCAATAAAATTGAAACCAAGCTCTCCAAACAAATTAGGTACAAAAGGGTCCACAGGAGGCAGCTTGAGGCACGGTAAGCCGTTGTGTATGGGTTTATGCAGGACACGACGCTAGCTTTCGACACCAGCTCCCGTGTTAGGTAGCCAGTAAGATCCTCTCAGCTCCTTCCCTGACTGCCTCGAAGCCTCCCCGCAAGGCGTCCTGCGGCTGGAGCCCCTCAGGCCGCGGCTGCCCCTCAGGCCATGGCGGGCGCGGGGCTGCGCCGGGCAGGACCGGGGGGCGGCCGGGCAGGACCGGGGGGCGGCCGCCCCTCGCAGCTCAGCGCCGCGGGGCCCCTCAGGGACCAGGGGCCTGGGAGCGGCCCGGGGACCCACGGCAGGGCTGCCGCCGAGGGGCCGGGCGGCCGGAACGCCTCCGGGCTTAGCTTGGAGAGGGCGAGGGGGGAGAAGATCGCGCTGCGGTTTTGCGCTGCCTGAAAGAGGATTGCAGAGGCGCGGCCAGGCTCCCGAGAGGCGGAGAGAAAGGCAGAATGCAACTGACAGAACGCACGGGTTCCCCGAAAGGAATCCCAGTTGAACGGAAGGAAGAATTGTTGACTGTGAGGGTGGAGCAGGTCGCCCGGAGACTGGGGGGCCTCTGTCCTCGGAGCCTTAGAAAAGTACCTGTGCTTTAAGTTGGGTGTTGTAACAAGCTGGGGACGCGGTGACTCCCAGAGGTCCCTTCCAACCCAAATTATTCTGTAATTCTTCAACAATCTTAATTATTTCTGGTCCTTATGGCCAGGACTACTTTCAGCTTTATTCCATTAACTTAATGACAAAAATATTGATTGCATGCAAGTTTCATGTTTATTTTTGTCTACCAGCTGGCATTATATTTCAAGTTGCCTTTATGAATGTCATGACAGGTACATAAAATATATCCAGCTGTTTGCGTTAGACACAAATTGCTGTATCTCTTTCAATGCTTGTACAGCCCGGAACAGTCCTGTTAATATAACAAATGGCTCTGAATCTGTGTAGTGGGTGACAATGAAGCTGGTACTGCAAGAGGACCTGTATCTTGATGCAAATTAGAAACTCAGACCAGACTGAACTCTGGAACAAAAAGACCCCACAAGGAAAAATGTCTAGTCTGATTTTTCTTTATCCTTCCTTAACAGAGCATCTTTCTGACTTGCAGAATCCGTAGCACCTCTATATTTGAATCCTAAGCGTAGTCTGCTTATGTGATAGCTGTGTGTTTCAGTGTGTGCCCTCCTTTTAAGAGAAAATTTCACTCCTAATTAATTTCCCACTGTTTTTAATTATTTTACTTTTTTAACCCCTCTTTCTGATGCATACAACTTGTCTGCTGGAGGATAACCCTCTTTCCTAGAGGCTTTGATTGAAAGATCAGAAATAATTGAGAAGTGAATCTTCTAATCCCTGTGTGAAGAGGTATCTATATATAGGAAAACCTCAATTTCTGGTCTTTTTTTATAGTAGGAAGTCATCTAGCTCATAATTTAGAGATGCAACATTTTAATAGCTAAAGGAAACAATTGGCTGCTGGTAAAATTTGAAGGTCTAGGTCCGTTTATACAATTTGAGATGAAATATTAACCATTTACATATTTAAATGCCTTTTAAGTGGAATGTTTACTTTTCCTTTCCTCCTTGTTTACACTGGAAGAAGTAATTATCCGGCATGATAGAACAGGCAAGAAAACACTAGGGGACAGAATTAGTACTGATTTAGTATTTGCTATTATTTGCTAGAGTAGGAAGTATAATCTTGTACAATTCCTGTATAGCAATAGAACGTGAGGGTAAGAAGGGCAGAGACTACAGGTTGCTTTGTAGAATAAATCAATAAAATCAAAACTCCAGATTTAAACGCGTGTCTTCAGAATTACAAAAGTCACATTATGTATTCTTCTGAAATAAGAACAACAAAAAACTTATTTTATGCTCAGGTATGCAACCCAAGAAACTTTTCAGTCTCACCTGTGTTAAAATGACATCTTTTTTCTGTGTTAAGGTTCAACTTTTTCTCCTGCTTCTCCCTTCAGTCTGACTGCCCAGTCCTACTTTTTCGCTTGTGCCAGTTCCATTCACCTTTTTTGTTACGCTTGATTTTTCATTTTGCATATATATTTATATATATAGACACATATACTCACACAGGTGGTGTGTGTGGCTTTAATTTGGAAGTATTTGTGTTTCCAAAGTACATATTTTTATATTATATATAAATTCATGTGTGTATATATGCATATATAGGGCTATATGCGATATAGATATAAAACAGAACCAACAGACAGTTCTGAATGATTCAAAGACATTTAAGCAGAATTCAACATATTCTAACGCTTTGTGCTAACCTTTCCCTGGTACATAAAATACCTACTATGTTTTGGATTACCAAGAGCAAATTATCTAGGTTTGGAACTAACCAGGTCTAATCTGCCAAGTCTATAGTCTCGCTTTGCTGAGCTGGACTATGCTAGTGCAGAGTGCATTGGTCTTCTCGTCAGGTCCCACTCTGCCTACTGCTTTTTTTGAAACCTGAAATCTCTGAAGAGAGCTGTTTACTAAATTTCCTGAAGGTGAACGTCCACATTTGTTCTCACCAGCACAGAACACCGGATTATCCACCTCCCTGACTTGGTCAAGGGTATCGCGTTACCTGCTATTTATATGATGCTGCTTTCCTAATCAGCTGCTTTCTTCCACTTTGTTATATTCTCTCCATTCTGGAGCATTCACTGGATTCCATTGCGCTGAAAGAGGAAGGAGGTTTTCTTATACTGGTCCCAGCTTCAGTGAGATCCAGTGATCAAATGCACCTGCAGACAATTTCAGACAGTAGCATTTAAAGGTGAAATAAGTTCTTCTCTCTGCAACTCACTTTAATTGTACAATACAAAAAGATGGTCGGAAGCTCATTATATATATATTTATATACACACATCTAAAATTTTATAGATATGTATCTAAAGTATCTATATACCAATTTCAAGATAAAACAAAGGATAGCCATGCATTAGCTGAGAGAAACAACTTTGTTACTTTTGTACTCATTATGAATATTGTACTCCCTGTGAATTGTCTGAAGTCGATATCAGAAGGCTGGGACTAAAGTTTTATTCAGTTGTCTGGTTCATTATGAACCCTTTGAAGGGAGCAGGAACGGAGCTTATTTACTGAGCATAAAGGAGTAATTTCCTCTTACCTTCATTGTTCCTGCCGGTTCTGGTAAGTCTCCAGGCCTGGAATACCATTTTAATAATGCCGTTCTCTACCTGTACACTTGTTGTGCAGGGAGAAGTTTCTGACAATGATAATCTCATTTACATGCTATTTTAAAAATTATGCTGTTGTTGAATTGTAGAATAATTCCCATAAGAAGGGACAACCAGGGGTCATCTAGAATAACCACCTGCTCAAATCAGGTTGCTTAAAATTAAATTATATTTTAATTTGAAATCAGTTAACGTTTGCATTTTTGTCTTGTCTCTAAATCCTGCTGAAGTCAATAGCAAATTCAAGCACTCAGCATTTTTTTAAAGTGGGCCCACTTTCATTTAGAGGCATTAGTATCATAATGAAAACTGTGTTTGTGGTGGTTTTAAAACCCTGGCTCCAGTTTTTAAAATGTAATATACGCTGCCGTGGGTACGGCAAAGGAATTCTGATACAGAAATAAAGTTACACAAGATGAACGGATAAAATAATTAGTGGCTGTGGAAAAAAGACCCAGTAATTTTATTTTTTTATTGCTGGAAAATTATCTATATTTCATGAGGAGAATGAGAGAATCGAGATTTGAATAGTTAAGAGACCTTGCTCCCCGTCTGAGCACTGTGAGGGAAAGACATTTAAATAAGGCCTTTTTTGGTTTTTATATGTAGATATTTTTAGAAAATGAAATGATATTTTTATTCTCATTTCTGGAGGAATCCTGACTAAATGGGCATTTAATTTTCCACTCCATAGGGCCAGCTTTGAAATAAACTGCTGGGAAATATTTATAGTAACACATGCTCTTTAAAAGTAACTTCTCAGGCTACACTGTAAATATCTTAAATTCTTAAAATCTTTGCTATTATCGATAAATAACCACGATATTCCTGGAGTGGAAAAATGTTTGCTAATTTAGGCAATTGTATTTACAATCAAGCTGTTTGTATTTTCTTTTTAAATTTGTAAGCGGTTTGGACTGTTCAGTTGCAGAAGGCCGGAATGGTATGACATAATATATGGAATAAACTTCAATTTTTTATTGTGCAACTTACTTCTTTCCCCAGAGCAGCTGCGGCTGCCCCATCCCTGGCAGCCCCCAAGGCCAGGCTGGATGGGGCTGGGGGCAGCCTGGGCTGCTGGGGGGGGCCCTGCCCAGGGCAGGGGGTCTTTGAGGTCCCGTCCACCCCGAGCCATTCTGCCATCATCTGTGATGATTCAGTCAGTGCATCAGATCCCATCTTTAAAAGAGGGCTCCTAGTAATCTGGTGTGAACTGTGAGTTCTACTGAACAGAAAATAGTCATGAGCTCATGCATTGCTTAGCGCGGGTGCTTTCCCCTGTCCCGTTAAACCTCTAAACAAACAGGCTGCAGTTTCGTTTCGCCTCGTTTCATCCCTGTGGCTACTGCTGAAGATAGCAGCGCTGTTCTCCTGCCACCCTTCAGCTGTAGTGCCCGAATGCCACAGGGTGAGTCAGGTCGTTCCCTGGCTCGATGGAAAACAAGCGGCGTTTGTCCACAGGGCTGCTGTGCTGTGCGGCCGGGGAGGTGAGCGATAGACTAGCAAGGCTCTTCTGACTGCACACTGCTCTCGCAGCGAGCTACGCGTTAGCTGGGATTGCACCGGGACACAAAGGGCTTGGGAGAGCAAAGAGGTGGCTGAGGTGCTCCTGTTACAGCCAGCACAGATACAGGGGAACTGTATCTGTGCTGACAGATCCCGGGCAACTGTCTGAAACTGGCGCTGGTCTGGTAGCTGCAGAACAGGCGGCTTGGGCCCACCGGCTCTGCTGTGCGTTTGTTTCCATTTCAGCAGAAGAGGATGTTGTTCTCCAGAGCCCCAACAGGCACACTGACCTCCTGTGTGTATTTGACTTCACCTGAGTCTCCAGAAGAATCCTGAATTCTTTCCAATATACAGGAGGAGTTTTGCCTTTGATTTATTTATTTTTAATGCTTCGTGTCGTAGGACATAAGCCTTCCTGCAAGTTCTTACTCTTTTTACATCCTTGCTGGTAGATTCTTTTCCCTTATTTGTTCTCAAATGTTTCCTCCGTAGCGTGTTTATCTTTTTATAGTGCTAGATGTTTGCGTAGTTAGAAAAATGATTACAAAGATGATATTGTGTAAGCGCTTAGTGTTTCTTCTGCTTAGACTACGTGACATGCTGCTGCTGTTTCCTAGAAACTTACTGTGGTCAGATTGTCATCTAGTCTGTTTGGGACAGTGAGGTATTGTTTCAACGCTGTTCTTGTGTGTCTGGATGGGGCGGCCCTTTTTCAACTGCTTTCACTACTGCAAGCCTTTTTTTCTTAGCCCCTTGACTGCCACGTGATGGAGCAAGCCGTAGATAAAAGGCACCATTGATCACAGGGACGGTCGTCTTGGAATGTGGCGCACAGCACTTGTGATAACTTTATATAAAGCAAAAAGCTGGATGAGCAGAGTGCTCTTAGATTTTATGGAATCAACAAAAAGCTAGTTTCTGCTTTGCCCTTTGTCCATGTATATATTAGTGTTCGTAGTGAAAAGAAAAAAAAATAAGGCTGTGTTCAGGAATTTATGGTTTATTTGTAGCTTAGCAAATGTAAATGACTTTCAACCTGAGAAGCTGTGTGTATTTGTGCTCTTAAAATGTGCCTGTGTTTGAAATAGTAGATGAAGCAATAAGTAAATGAAAGTTTCTTCATAAGGAAAGCACCCTCCTTGTACACAAGGGATTTCTCTCCCCAAACCCTCCCTTGGCTTGGTTCTAGGAGGCAGCCCTCGGGGCTGACCGCTATGAGATATAACTGAAGGTGTCGGATGTTTCCTCCAGTGTTGTGTTATGTGGGTTTTTATGTTTACCAGCTTCCTCGCAGCTTCTTTCACTTGTCTTTTACTAGTTTCTTTCTGTTTATGCTTCAGGGTAATTGATCAAATGTTGCGTTAGATTTTACTCTGGTGTTCTTTTAATTTGAAATAACGGAAAAATACACCTCAAACAATGGGTCTTAGGGGATTAGTAGTGAGGTCACAAGTAGAAAGGAGAATTTCTGACTTAATGGCATGGTGTGACATTTCAGAACTTGGGCTTTTTTCAGAACGTCAGTTTTAGAAGAACTTACCTGACACGGATTAGTGTTGGTTGTTGCTTGTGATCCATGTGAATTTGTGGGTACTGCTGAATGTCTAGGTCTTTAGCTGATATGACAAAGTATTTAAAGGGAAATAAAACTAGTTTTATTATCTAATGGATGAAACAAAAACTGTAATTTCCTCTTGTCTCCTATCTTATCAGTTCTTTTTCTTTTCCATATCTATAAGTCAACATAGATTTTCTTTCTTCAGCAGACAACTAACTGATGCTGCTGTTGATCCAGTTGTGTTGGGTGAACGCCAAGAACTTTGGGAATTATTTAGAGCATAAAACATTGTTTTCTCTGAGATGCAATTGAGGAATGAGGAGGTATGGAGAAATTCAAAGGGGTGACAATAGAAATAGGAGAAAATATAAAAGCATGTAAAACCATTCACTTGTTTTTAATTTTAGCCTATCTTTCAGAACTGGAAGTGATTCTAAATTTCTTCTGCTAAATGAGTAGCTATAATTTTCCTGGGTAGTGATAAGGGTCTGTTCTCTGCTATCTTTGTTGGACTTCTGCATGGATTGCTGTTGAAGGAGTAGGTTGAATTTCAGCTTCAGGACTCATTCAGGTCACGCCTGCACTTGTCCAGCAGTCTTGAACATATCCGAGGATGGAGGTTCCACAACCTCTCCGGGCAGCCTGCTTTAGTGTTTGATGACACTCATCAAAAAAAAAAAAAAAAAAAAAAAAAAAAAAAGAGAAAAAGTTTTGCGGTGGCTTTCTAGACATTCCCTGGGCACATTTTACAAGTTCATTGCATTGTTACTCCGTTTCTAACCTGCAGTGCCTCCTGAGTGCGCTGGGACTCTTGTTCAGCTCTTCGGTTCAGGATAGCCTTGTGAAATCTCCACTCCCTTGCTAAACTCGCTCTGCCCCTCGTATCTTCTTGGATGGCACTTGGTTTCATGTCAGATATTTGCCCCTGCTGGTTTTAATTCCTTTGCCTGAGCAAGGTAACTACATGACGCAGGTCCCACTCAGTTTACCATCACTTACTGCAGTGGTGTGACCTTTGCAGCTGGGTGCTTTTGGGCTCTTTGAAGTATTCGCCAGGGAATTGAGTTTGCTGCAAGGTGACCTCACCTACCTTCTCAAATCCTACTGGTCCTCTAGTCTAACCACTAAGTCTTGTAATGCGTGAGGAAGTTCTAAACGTGTGGGTGTTGTTACCTGGTACTGTGAAATGTCCCGGTGGTTCTGCTGGTGCCCGACACTTGCTGACAGCGTTGTCTGCATTTTATTTTAAAAGACCCCTTTCTGTGCCTGCACTGTATAGCCCAGGCATGCACGGTTCTAGTTCCATGTTTTGCTTAGGGGAAAAAAAACACGTGGCTAGCAATTTACAGAAAGATACGTAGCTTATTTTTGACTGTCATCTTTCCCGAAGCCCTCCTAGGAACCAGTGAAGAAGCAGCCTGCTTGTGGTAACCATTTATTATTATTTTTTCCTTTCTAAGTTGTTAGGTGATGAGAGATGCTTTTGTTGGGGTGGACCTGCAAGGTCTACAAGGTCTCTTGGTTTCTGGGATAAGACTTAGCTCTAAAGCCATTTCTTCTGTCTGCCTAGACGTGGTAGGTCCTTTGAAAACAAAGAAACAACAGCGAAGAACCCAGTGCCTGGGAGCACATAGCTGTCTGGTTAGCTGCTCAGAGCTTGTGGCCTGTTGTCTGTCTTCGCCTCCTTGAACTGTCTGATTATCTTGTGATCAAGGTCATAGTGCAGAGAAAGGCCAAAAAATTAAGTTCTGTAACTTTCACATTGATTTCACAGAAGAAATTCTCACTGCAGGAACTCATGATTAAGGTATTTAGAATTCTGTTATTGAGTATTCATTTAGTGTAGGCAGTTAGTACTTTAACTGTTTTTTATTTGGGAATTCTTCTCGCTGCTGAAAGCATCTGAAGTGTAAGTTCATGGCTGAAGTCTGGGCTGCCCCAGAAGGGTGTTCCCAGTGAGGGGTTCCCACCAGCACGGGCAGCAGGAGGGCGCAGCCGTTCCCCTTCAGCCTGCCATTGTACTGACCACACCATGCCGTGCGTGTAGTAGGAAAACCATCTTGTGGCACGGCGTGGAGGCTTATCCTACAAGCTTTCAGCATCTAGGTTAGTCGTTCTGCTTCAGTCTTAATGCTTGATACATGTACCAGATGTACATGCTTACGCACGGAAAAATTGCAGGCAGTTGTTTGGTTTGATAACCCTGGTTGTAGGGCCTCTTGTTTGCGGACGTTAAATACGTAAATACAAAGGTGAGGCTTAAATTTTGTCCCTCTTATTGTTTCTGGAGATGACCTACTAAACTGTTTTCTGTTTCTTTCCATTAGCCTAAGCAGCTCTTTCTTCTGGTATAGGAAAATGGAGACTGAGCAGTTTTGAGCTTTGTCTTTACAAAAAATATATTTAAATCTGAAATGTGCAACTCAAAGTTCAGAACAAATTGATAGTTTGCTTGCTGTCGGTGCCACGTACCTATGACATAAGGAAAACATTTAGTATTGAGCTCTGCCCCTGTTGAATTAAAGCACTCATTGATTAGATACTTGTTGTCAAGATTAAGCACCGTTTTAATTACTTCCTTCTTTTGTATAAGTAGTTGTTTGTACAGCAACTGCAGACAAAAATAGCTATGAGGTTAAGAGCCTGAAATAGCCGCTTAGTATTATTTTGATTGTTGATTTCTTTTTCCCCTTAGCTGGAAGTTGTTTAAGATGTCCCTTGTGTTACTGCTCCCAACGCAGATGGCTCTCTGCCTTTGTGTCGGTTGCCGGATGGGAACTGTTGGCTCGGCACCGGTGCCACGGTGCGTTCTGCAGCGCGGTCCGTGACTCGTGCCCACAGCCACCTCGGGCTGGCAGTCGGCGCTGCTCTCCGCTAAATGCTTGCTCTCTCTTCACCCCCCTGATGTCAGCTCCTGGTGGAAGCTGGCTGCTGACTGCGAGAGGCACTAACCTGTTTCGCTGAGGAAGGAAATGTTAAGTAAGTGCCTGAAAGCAAGAATAGCTTCCCAGCGTGCTCGGATTGGTGTAACGATGGCTCTTCCCTTTTTAGCTGAAAATGTAAATAGACATCAGAAACTTCTTAAATTCTGTGTTCAAAGTCGGCACTTGTAAGCAGGTACCTTAGAAGAAGTTTCTAGCACTGCTTCGTGCTGTCTAGGTTAGAGGTACAAGGTACATAGTGGCATTTTTAAGTCCTGCTTCTTTGAATTTTCAGCCCGCATTGGTGTACTGACTGTGCTACCACCGCATGTGGTAGGAAAACCTCCAGAAGAAGATTACAATGTATCATGTCTTACACTGAGTTAGAACAGAAATTACAAGTGAAATAACTACATAGAACAGATTAATGTTGTTTCCCCTTGTTGCTACTCCTGTTAACCTGGTGCTTTATAGTAAGTTGCACGTTCTGTAAGTCAGCTTTACCGTGATGACTGCGGAAAGCAGCTGCCAGCAGGCTGTGATTACACAAGTATGAGTGCAAGTATGAAAAAGCTTTAGTTTTAGATCACTCCAGTGAAGTTTCTGTGACTGCTATTGTCAGTTGCAACAAAATGGAAGCAAAGATATGGATTAGAAGAAGTTGAATAAGGTAATAAAAGCTCCCTAATTGTTGCGTCAATTGAGTAAAAATGTTTACTTACGTATTTCTGTTTTCTGAAAGTTAAAAGTTTTTTTCCTGTTTGTTTTTACTAAGAAATGTGCTGTAATTTTATCCAATACAAGCAAACTATTGAGGTCCGTATCTTTAGTGTAGTAACAAGATGTGTTGGTAGCATTCATGTTCGTGTACGCCTCCACAGCTTCAGGAAGGCTGAACAGAAAGGCTTTCAAATGGGTCTTGTTGCTCGGTGTGTTTACTTGACAGGTCGAGGTGAGATGTAGGTGCGGTGTCTCGTATCTAAGCCAGCTTTTAACAGGCAAGCTGAGAGCACAGCCGTGGCACCAAATAGCTGCTTGCAGCAGTAGCTGGGCACCACGCGGGCTTTAGGCTCGCTATTCCGTTGGTGAGCCACGAGCTTTAGGAGGTTTCAGTTCCTTCTAACCAGTACAGTCTCTGTCCTGGAGGCTTTCATCTCCTAACATTTTCCAAATGGCAAAATGAACCGTTTTCTGTTTTTCCAGAATCTGAAGGGATAGAAACCAGTTCTAAGAATGATGCAAAGGTATGGACTGGGAATATTTTGGAGTGGTGGTTTTAAATGGTACTAGTTTAAAAGTCATGATCAGTAAAAAATTACCCCTGAGCAGCCCTTGGTAATGTGTACAAAATATTGACAGCTTATAGTCAAGAACAAGTTATGTGGTGTAGTAGGGTTTGTGCTGCTGGGGTATAGTGTTACCTGCTGTAGGCACGTCCGGCCTTGCCCTGTGCTGCTTGGCTTTGCTTGATTTATTTCATTGCAAGCTGTCTGTATCGAATCAGCGCAAAGAGGCTTCCTGAAGCAGCACTTCGATATCCCTGTTGGCAGTGAGGACCATGATGCGTGCGACTGCGGATTGTTTGGTTTAAAGGCCTAGCAGTTTTAAAGAGCTTTAAATTGAGTTGAATTTCTGTGAAATAAGAATATCAAACAAACCTTAAAACTTAACGAAGCATTAACTTCTGTGCATCATAACATCTGGGTTTATTTATTGGTGCTGAGACTTTTCCAAAATGAAGCTGTGTGCCAAAGAAGAAGGATGAGAAGCTGGAGAGGGAGGGGAGTGAAGCACTTAGGTACTGATGAAGGCATACATACACGTTTAGCACCTGGAGAAAGGATTCCTTTTAAAGATGGATTTTGCATAGTGACTCAAAAGGAAAAATAAAGTGTTAAGCAGACTTCTTTGCCATGCAGTCACTGGTAGTGACCGGATTTCGTATGGTCGTTGTGCTCATTTTATTTTTTCTCTTCTCATGATGATGCTCCGTGATGCTGTGAAGAGCAGCCCGGTGTATTGATTGCATCTTGCGTTTTCTGCTGGCGCTGTAGTGAGGGAAATAGCTTGTGTTAGGCAGAAGGCCTGATTTCAGAGCAGGGAGGGGATCCGGACGAGAAGGGAAGGAGTGATGAAAGTAGGGGGAAGCTGCAGTAGTAGTGGAGTTGCACCACAATCTGGTGGTTTGGGTTGCTTTGTTTTTTTCAGCGAGTGGTGGTTTCTCATCTTGTGTTGTCCAGCAAGAGTTAGACAGGTGTGGAGTTAAATTCTTCTGTCCTTCATGGAGAAACCTCAGGTACAATCTTTTACAACTTCCCATCTCTTTGTCAGCTGAAGGACATTGGATGAAGAGGAAGCTAAACACTTGTTTCCCTTTCAGTCACTCTTCACTCATCTTAAGAGAATTAATTGGAAAGATGAGGCTTGGAAGGTCCAAAACACTAGTAGTGCTATTAGAGTAATCGAAAACTGAAATTTAAAAAACTGAAATATAAAACACAAGTAATCAAGAATCCAGGGAAGTGAATTGAAGAAGATGGCACAAAGGCTTTTCCCCTACCCTGTGGGGAAAGTGGGTGTAGTTTACACAGTGAGTTGAATTTAAAGGAGATGATATTCAAGGGAGAAAGCAAATGGAGATGTCTTCAGAGAAAAATACCACTTTCTAATTAAATACTGAAGAAGTATTACTGAAAGTCTGTATTAATACTCGTATTAATACAGACTTTCAAGTTGATTAAGTCACTCTGGCAACATTTGTGGACAGCTAACAGTAAATTTGCTAATACAAAAATTAGGAAATCATGTATTTTCATACTAAATATTGTCATGCTTTGTCCAAAGAGTTTGTTGCATTATATATCATACAGATAGGTTTAGAGAAAATCTAAAATTAATTTCTGACTTTGTTTTAGGTAGCTTCTAATTATTATTATTTTTTTCTCATATAGCTTAGTATAAATTATGTAAATACCACAACAAGAGTGCTTTGCCAGGCAAGTGCTCTTGTTATACTAAATGGAATTAATGAGTAAAACTATGAATATGTGTTTGCAGTACTGGCATTTGAGACCCTAGACTTGCAAGCTGAGCTGCACAAGCAGACTTATGTAAACTTTCCAAAAGCTTTAAAATGTGTGTCTAATTATAGAAGGTTAAGTATACTGAATTTGATTTTTTTTCCTAAGGCCATGTGGTTATGATATTGTTGAGATTCCATAATGCCTCCTGCCGTGACAGACAGCCTTGACATCTGGGCAGTGGATTCACAGATCGGTGCTGATGGCTCAATATCTGTGGACTTCCTATTGCCCACTGGAATCTACATCAACCTGGATGTCCCTCGAGATGCCACCATATCTCATATTAAACAGGTAACGCCGAATGGCCAATTAACTGATATTTGGAATGTGTTCTGTTTCTGATTTTTATGTGCCTTTCGGCGAATCAACTAATGAATCTGGGTAGGCATAAAAAATAAATTAAAGGTGCATTCATAGCAGCGTGATTGATACAGATGTATGTCTCTGGGGGTTCTGGATGTTTTTGGGCAGACATCAAGGTTCAGAGAAATAACTTCTTGCTGTTGGGTACACTTCAGCAGAGATTGCCATGATTGTTCCATATTAATACTGAATCGCTACATCTGAACTTTTAACATATCATTAATTCATTGGACGTTTAACATTTCTGTGATAAGTGTGGGAACAGGAGATGCTGTGTCTGATTTGATTTTTAATACGGAAGTCATATATTGTGCTCCTGCTCCGTTTGATTGACACCAAAGGTGGATGCCTTAAAAACTACGTATGCCACTTCTTAAGTTTGTGTACAAGTGTCTTCTGGGGCATCACTTAAAAAAAGAATGAAATCCTTGATTTATTTGCTGTGTGAAAGGTCTCTTCCTAAAATGAGCGTGAAAAATCCTTGTCTGTTTATGCAGAGGAAACAATTTTCTTTACCAAAGAAGGGCACTGACCTTTTTATTTTTTTTAATGTTTTTAATCCTTTTGGGACGTGATACTGCGGATTCTGTATTTTGAAAGACAGTGTTACAAACAGATCACCCAGAGAATATCTTGTGTGATTGTAAAAGGATGGAATTAATAAAATCTGGTTGCTAAAATTCCAAGAATTTTTTTCTGTTCAAATTTGAGCGGTGGATTTGATCTGTTCTTGTTTTTGGTGTGTTTCAAATGCGTAGCAGGGGATAAGACAGTAACAATAACATCATCTGCACTCTTTAAGCCCCTGTTTGTGACACTGGGTAAGAGTACTGTGTTAGTGTTCCTACTGATGTGCTGTAACATAGATCTGAAGTTATGGAAATTCTGTGAATTTGGTGCATTGTTTTGTCTGTGAAAATGTTTGAAATAAAGTTGATGAGGATAAACAGGGAGGTTACAAAACTTACAGTCAAGGCAGAGGGACAAATTTCTGTGCATTCTTATCTGAGCCTGTCACAGCAGAGGAGCAAAGGCTGTATTAGTGCTTTGTGATCTTTCTTCATTGATCCCTTATTTTATTAGAAGAAATAACTTTTATCATTTTATCACAGTTACATTTCCCAGAATTACTCACTTCTGTGGTCAAAAATGCACGGCAATGCAATGCCTAGGATAGGCATAGCCTCAGGTTACAGAGGGAATTCATGGCAGTGCTGGGCAGGGAAGCAGATCTCTGGAGGATGAGTGTGGTACCTTTAGCCTTCAGCCCATCTTTCCTTTCTGGGCTATGTGAAAGACAGAAGTTGCGTAGTAAAATTAATTGAAAGGATAAAGGAAAAGACTTCTAACCTAAATCTTAAAAGTGTGCATATAATTGTAGCCTCTTTGATCCAGAAGTCATTAATCTGAAATAGTTTCTCATAACTCTGTAGCATCCTTTTGCCAGGAAAATGTTGATAATATGAAGCTAGCATTAAAATAGCTCACCTAACTATGGGTTATTAGACCTTACTGATGTCTTCCTTTTTCAGTCTGATCCCATTTAACTTTATTCTTGTTACAGAAAATTTGTAATCTCATGCTTGCATTTGTCTTTATATATTTTTTGTGTGTGTGAAATATATTGTTAATAGAAAAATAATGTGAATTTGTTTTAATGACTTGCAGGTTCTTTGCTCTTCCTTTCCTCTCAGCTTTAATTTAGACACATCACTCTTCGTTCTTCCTTTAGTACAAATTTCACTTGTAGGATTTTAGGCATAGCATTCCTTAATTAAAAGAATTTCTTTTTCTTAGGGGGTATAGTAAATATCTGCTTGCCTTGCACGTAAGAGGTTACTTTTAACCATTTCCTTTGATATGGATTGAAATCGGAGTCTTGCTGTTAGGTAATACCATCTAGTAATAAAGTCAGACTGTTGAAAAAGGGCTTGTTATTAAAGCTTGATGTGCAAAAATATTTGCTTTAAAAACTTATATAAAAAAAAAAAACACGTATGTAAGTGCCAACAATAAGGGACCTGTCTGGTTTTCTTGATGTTCTCAACACATCAAACCTTAACATGCTTATAAACAGGTACTGTTGATACTTAGCTGTTTTTCAAAGAAAAGGAGGACTTTCATGGAAATCACTGAATTTAAAGCAAACAAAAATGAAGACGTAGCAAAGTGTATTAACAGCTTTGTTCCCAGCACATTGCTGTGACAAACCCCAGTCTGGGGACATTTGGATTTATAAACTTGAGAGCAAGTATAAGGAGTTTGTATTGTATGAGGAACTGTTAAGATTAAAATAAGTGGGGGAAAAATGAAAAAAAAGCCATTATTTGAGGGCTGAGGAATTAAAAGGAAAAAAATATATAATCTATTTCTGCAGACACTGTAATTCTACTAGGCCAGTACTGTGGGTGATGGTGAGTGGCTGCTTTCAGTGGGAGTCAGTTTGGGGAACTTCATCTTTATAAATATTATGATGCTTAAGGGTTATAATAAGTACTAGGAGCTGGAAATTGTAGGCAACTCAAACTAAAATGGAACCACAGATCCTTAACTGATATAATTAGCTAATGGAGGATAATGCAAAGGAAATCGTAGATTTGGTGTCTTTTGATATCTTTGAAATAGGAATTTTTGTTCTAGGCCAAACAAAGCTTTTGCACAGATAGGCACAATGTACTGGGATACATTTTTGGAAGGCAGACGTGATTGTATGAATCTCTTAAATATATGCAGGTGTTTTCAGTTTGGCAAAAGGAATTCAGTTCAACTCTTTTTTTAAGGTTTTTCAAGAAAGATTTTGTCCATTACTAATCCTGATGTTTCAAAATCAAAGAAACAAAATAAAGAAACAAACCCTTAAAATGTAAACATTTAAACGTAGGACAGAAACATCCTCACAGACAGATTTTAATAATCTTTAGATAAAAGAGAGTTCTATTTTATTTCCAAATTTAATTTCTAGGAAGAATTTATGATGGTTTATATTGGTGTTCCTGAAGGTGGAATCTGCTACGTAAGCACTCAGTTCAGTAAAACGTTCAGTGCCCTGTGGGTGACTTACATGTCTTGGTGACCTGCAAGTAGCTTACAAATAAATTTACTCTGAGCTTCTACAGAAAACAGGGAATTTCTTATTCAGAAATCAGTTCCACAGTGGGAACACGTGGACCATATATTACAATTGTCACAAGGCTGGGTGCAGGTGGGTGCGTGTGTAAAAATCAGGTGTAGATGTGTCTTGAGGAAGGAGGATCTTTGATAGGAGGCGATGGCAAAGGGTGGAGGAGAATGACAGTTTGCTGGTTGGCACCAAAAACATCTGCCTCCAAAATCAGTAATGCTCTGTTATCCCAGTGGGTGACAGTCATAGTCCTGCAACTTTTCTGGAGATGGGACTATACAGTGTCAGTCCCAGGACGAGCATCAGGATGAGGGTTAGCGCTGCCCTTCTCATCACCTCACGTTACTTGTTCCTGTGTACTTTTAACCTCTGGGATGTTTATGCATACTAGTTACTGCATGAAAATAGCCACAAGATAGAAACTAAAACCAAGACAAAGCAAATGTGTAGTCCTATATAGGTTCATAAAAATAAACCAAGTTAACAAACATATATATATATTTTTTCCCTCCAGCTGTTATGGAAGCAGGCACATAGCTATCCGCTCTTCCATCTCCTTATGGAGATTGACTCTTACATGTTCTCATGTGTGAATCAAACTGCTGTACATGAAGAATTAGAGGATGAAACACGAAGACTTTGTGATGTTAGACCCTTTCTTCCTGTCCTTAAACTAGTGACAAGGAATTGTGATCCAGGAGAAAAGTTGGATTCCAAAATAGGTGTCCTCATAGGCAAAGGTAATTACATTTACTTTTCATTTTTCAAAAAGTTTGTTTTGTAAGAGGGTCTTATTTGCTAATTTTGCAAATTTTATCTTATATAATGGGAGAAAAATTGATAATATTATTATTAGTAAGTGATGGAAAGCATAATCCCTGAAAAGTGTTATCATCTAACAACAAACTGGATACACAGAGGGAACTAGAAATTACTGTGGGTTTGGTATACATGTTTTCTGAGTTGGTTAACAGTGTAATTCTTGGTTTTGTTCTCAATTGTAGTGCTGATTTTTAGCAAACAATGAAAAGCTATTTTTAAAGGTTTCACAGTAACTTGTTCTTGATGTTATTTCAGAATTATCAGCTTTTAAATTAGTCTGGTTATACAGTGAAGATTGACAGGGTCATGTGAGGTCGTACCTCTTGTTTTAAGACAATGAACCATTGTTAGCTCTTTTATAAAGACTGCAGGTTTTGTTTAGATTTCAGCAGTATGCTGTCTGCCTATTTGTTAAAACCAACAATGGAAGCAGTTAGATAGTTTAACCATTCAAACATATTCTGACACATTCCATGAGATTCATATTCTTTGGTTGGATATTTTGCTTTCTGTAGCTACACAGGATCCTTCTTTCAGCAACCCCTATTCTGTACCTCAGTAGTGAAAAAATGTCTTCCAGTCTAAGCTTATAAACTTGGTGTTTCATTCTCAAGAGGTGTTCTGTGCTTTTGGCAATTAAGACCATGTCCTTCAAAGTTTGGGAGAAATGAAAGAAACACTCTTGCAGGTCCTAAACTTCCTGAAGTACCGAAGAACCACAGCTGTGGGAGCTCTCCACTGCGTATTCTTCCTTTATATATTTTGGAAAACAAACTTTATTGAGCTTGGATTGGTTGAACTTTCAGTCCTGTCACTTTTACTTGAGCAGAAGGTTTATTTTAATCACTTGGAAAAATCAAAAATAAATTAATCTACTTGCAGTCCCACTCTCCTTTTTTGCCTTTTAAACAAAATCTAAAAGACGCTATCACCTTTCAGGGCGTAGAGGGTGAAGATGATAGCTTAAAAACACTTCCTCCCATATGCGTTTGTTATGATGCATTTACTGCGCTTTGTTTGCACTGTCTCTTGTCAGGGGAGACGTTAAATTTCCCAGTCTATTTCAAAATCAGGGTGAGGTTGGATTTCCCATTTCATGTTAAGTGAGGCATTGGTTCCTCCTGTTTAAACAACCATGCCGGGCTGCATGGGAATTGTGGAAATAACTTTGCAAGTCTACTGATGGACAGGAGGATGTACAACCCAACTCACTTTTGAGCACTCATTGTAGATGGGATGTCTGAAGAAAACCACTTATACAACCTTACTTTAAGATAATAAAGGTTTGGGGAGGGGTGGTGAATAGATAATCTGTACAGGTAGGTACAAATCACTTTGACTGTACTCTTCTAGGTCTCCATGAGTTCGATGCCTTACAAGATCCTGAAGTGAATGACTTCCGAGCTAAAATGCGGAGAATCAGTGAGGAAAAAATTCAGTCACTCGTGGGTCTTTCCTGGATGGACTGGTTAAAGCACACTTACCCACCAGAACAGGAACCTGTTATCCCAGAGAACTTCCAAGATAAGCTGTATAGTGGAAATCTTGTAGTGGCCATTCATTTTGATAACTGCCAGGTAGGAATGGTTATTCATCATGTTTAATGTGCTGTTCTCGATTATGATCTGAGATGGAATGTGATTGATCATGCAAGAGAAATAGAATATCAATGTTACGATTTTTGATTCAGAAAACAAATTCTTTTACCGGGTTAATAGACTTTTGAAAGAAAGGGAGGAAGCCAATGGACAGTCATGAACTGAACTTCTGATGTCAAACTGTAGTTCTACTTTTTTTGCTTTTAAAGTGAAAATATACACCTCTTACATTTTGTATTATTTCATGTTTATTTAAAACAGAGAACATACTTCCAAGTTGTCACAATTTTTTTGGCCAACTGTTATTGTGTGACTTCACTGGGGATCAGTTGTTGGTCCAGGAGATGCTGATGAATTGGGAGACACTGTATTTAAAACATTTCTTTACATGTGTGGTTCACTTTTTAACATCTTTAGGGTTAGTCTGCTAATGAGGTTGAGAAATAAGTGCAAAAAAAGATGAATTATTATTCCCTAAATGAATAAATACTAACTAAAACCAGGAGTTACCTTTTTGTTTCTTGTAGTCCAGCTAACAGACCCCATAGCTTATTTTTGAAAGAAAAAAAGAGTTTACTCAGAACTACTGCACTTCATTGTTTTGGTGATAAAGTTGCTATGATTCTACCTGAGTCTACCTATTCTCATCCACATTTTTACACTGTTCTTTTTAATAACAGTGAGGTGTCAGCATGGGGAACCTTAAAATCTTAAAAGTGTGCAATATATCAGACTATTTTTATTGTCCATTTTGACCCAGTTGGTAGGTACTGTCATTCTAATGATTAAGCTGATTTTATTTACAAAGCTTTATTATTTCTGATACTGTCTTTATTAATGCTAAAAATATATATATCCAAAATAATAAATCATATCTGACTCCGGAAACACTAAGCACGGAGATGAATACTGCACTTGGTAACCAGTAAGGCTAGCTGATGTTGGGTGCATAGGTGTTTTTACAAAAACAAACAAAAACCACAGACAACATAACAAAACCCCTATGTCTTAGTGGAGAACTTGGAGTTTTGCAGGAAGAACGAGAATATGTATTTGTCAGCTTTTAATGAAAATATTGTGCATATATACACATGATAATGGTACAAAAGGAGTGCAAAAGTTCATGCTGGTACAAAATGCATTTGCCTGCCACTGTAATAGCTTAGGCTGCTGACATTTCAAATGTTTCAGATGCTTCTGCTGCCAGTTCTGACCTTCAAAGCTATTAACAGTTCAAATCAGAGCTGTTTTTCAGAGCAGAAAACTGTTCCAAACTACTTGCACTGGCTACTAAAAATCACCTCAGGAGAATTAAATAGGAAAGTATCGTTACCGTTGTGTCCTTTCACCAACTTTCTGGGAAGAAAAGGTTTCATTCCCTGTCTACTCACTGTCAATTATGACAGGAGAAGAAAGCCTTCACTGTTTGGCAGAATTTGTAACAGGGAAAACTGTTTTGAGCCATGCAAAAACTGAGAAAATAAACAATGAATTTTGTCTGACTTTACACAGTTAGATTTTTCCATTAGGGCTGCTTGGCTTCTTACTGCTAACCTTCTGTATAAATAAAACACGAGTAATAAGAATGGGAGTCAGATGGCACTTTGTAAATAACTGTTCTTAGCATGTTTACATGTTCATGAATGTGTGCACAAAAAGAAAAAAAGCAAACACCAGAACTTGATGAAATCAACATTTGCAAATACAGGTGTGCAGAACATAATATGGTGGATTAATGGAGAAGAAAGATTTCACAGAGGACCTTCATTTACGTTTCTTTAAATGCATGTAAACCTTTCTTTTCCCCTAGTTTAAAAAGCAGTAACTTCTTACCTTTACCTTTTTAAAATCAGAAATCAAAACTAAAGATCCTATAGAAATACATAAATAATCTTTAAAAACTTGATTAGAATTTTGCGTTGGAAATGTAGAGTCTTTCCACATTGTATTCAGGATGCTATGGGTGTTTGCTGCTATGCCTGTTTTCTGTACTGGCCCCAGATTAGACGGTGTTTCTGTACATAAATCACATTAGTACTTCATTCTGCTTTATTACTTAGTAGAAATTGTAAGGTGAGTAGGAAACTAAAATTTAATTTTATGAATTTGAAACAACTCTGCAGCTTAATTTAAAGCATGCAAAATCACAAATTGAAAGCCAGAGTGGGCTAAATATGGTAAGTTTGAAATAAAGATCAATTTCTTTTCCGTAGAGGTTCCCCAAATGTGCTACTGATCTGCTATTGATTCTGTTTCAGTAAAATCTAAAAATAACACAAAAATCTGAAATAGTTTGTTCAGGTTTGTTTTGTTTGCATTTGGATAAAGTCCTGCATTCTTAAAAATACCTACAATATTAAAATAGTTTGGGAATTAGCCATTTTGGGAGCTTTTATTGCTCCAATCGCGCTGAAGACGTCGAGGTTAAAAATGGCCTATTTTTACACTTTAACAGTGTAGAAAAGTTCAAGTAGACCATTTTTAACTGAGCAGTAACACTGAATGCTCAAGTTGGAACAGAGGTATGTATGAGAATCTTTAACTGTAAGATAGCTTAAAGTTGCACAAATCTGTATCAGTTATATATTTCTTGGAGGCTTGTTTTTAAAGATTTACCCAAATGTATCAGAAACTGTTTTAAAAATTATCTGAATTACTTTATTTCTAAGATACTCAGATATTTTTGAAAACTTAAGATTTAATTAATTATGTATGCTACAATTTAAGCCTTGTATGTCTGATGGTGATGAGTTTGATATTCAACATCCCTGTTTGTGTTTTCTTAGGATGTATTTAGTTTTCAGGTGTCTCCTAACATGAATCCCATCAAGCTGAACGAGCTGGCAATCCGAAAACGTTTGACTATCCATGGAAAAGAAGATGAAGAAATTGATCCTGCTGATTATGTGCTGCAAGTTAGTGGGAGGCTAGAGTACGTTTTTGGTGATCACCCATTAATTCAGTTTCAGGTACATAAAGCTCTTTCTAACTTAATGCAATGATTGGTTTCTGGAGCCTTGGCCAAAATGCCACCATACATCATATGCCATCAGATGGTGAGCAAAGCTGTGCTTCCTCTTCATGTCTGCTGCACTTTCCAATTGTAAAATACTTATGCACAATTTCCTTAGTATCTTTGTAATATAATACAGCTTCTTTGATTTAAAAGTTGTAGGAATATTCCGTTAATAACTATTTTCCATGGTCTTTTAGTATATACGCAACTGTGTGATGAACAGGACTCTTCCTCAGCTGACTCTAGTTGAATGTTGTACCATAAAGAAAATGTGTGAGCAGGAAATGATTGCCATAGAAGCTGCCATAAACCGAAAATCATCCAACCTTCCTCTTCCTCTGCCACCAAAAAAAACAAGAACAACAACTGTAAGTTGATGTGGAGAGTATGCAATATCCAAAAGGAAAAGAGAGTTATGGAATATAAATCATAATGTCTGGGATTTCTGCTGCTACTTCTGTTTCCCAGTATAGGTCTCCTTGGCCTACTCAGAGCCCCCAGTTGCTTGTCAGAAATAGCAGGCCTTGTGGCTTTTGGGATAATTTTTACATACTCTTACCTCCTTCTTGCCCTCTTCCTGGCTTCCACAAAAAGACCTACTGTCCCCTTCTCATTGCCGTTGATTTTTTTTAACCACAAGCCAGAAGAGCAGGTAATAATCTGGTACCAGCAACTGGAGAATTTACTGCAGAGATCAGTATTCGGCAGCTTCAACACAATGTGTGGGCTCCACTAGCTTGGACAGTGGTGGTCTCTGTTCTCTTATATTAGCCCATGCTAATTGCATGCTGTTGCCACTTCAGTGATGGCAACTTTTGTCATCATATAAATCTAACTTTTCTTTTAACGTGGTACTTTCCTTATTGTTAAACATACCA
The DNA here is from genome assembly GCA_011076525.1 of Nettapus auritus. Classification (NCBI taxonomy): domain Eukaryota; kingdom Metazoa; phylum Chordata; class Aves; order Anseriformes; family Anatidae; genus Nettapus; species Nettapus auritus. Next base: position 7,598,569 of record CM021773.1, read on the forward strand.
TGGCTTTATGGCACAGTTATGTGCCATAGAACTGCTGTTCTAAAGAAAGTGGCTTTGCTCTTTTAAATATTTAGCATATATTGAGAGTGAATAATACATTTGAAGGGTTATTATGAATTATCAGCAAATAATATGCAATGAATGTTCTTCTTTTTCCCTACAGTATCTTCAGCTTAGTGTTTTTTCTACTTTTCTTTCCCTTTAGAGCATCTGGTATGCTTGTGTAATTATGATAACAAATTCATTTCTTAGGATTTCAAATTCATATTAAAAAAAAAAAATCTGTATATTTTAGTTTGTATTTATGGCTTTGCTGAAAATGTTTAGTTCATAAAATAGGTCCAAATATGTTACTGATCATGAGAAAACTTGTATCTTTGTTTCCCTTCTCAGAGTGTATGGGATGTTTGCAGCCCTTTCAAGATTACTCTGTTAAAGGGTAATAAACTAAATACAGAAGAAAATGCCAAAGTAAGTAATTACTTCTAGTTTCAGAAGACATTCTGTTCATAATTTTAATGCTTTTCTATGTTTAGTGAACTCAGAATGAAACAGGTTTAAGTTCAGTGAAAGTGTATTTTCACTTGGTTGTATTGGTGCTATTGCTTAAGATCTTGCTTTATTGCTAAAGGTATTGCTTTATTGTATGAAGTTGGATATGCACATTAGAACATTATTAATAATTATGGACAGTATGAAATGTGTGTTCATGTGATACTCGATTCTTTTTTTTTAAGATGATATCTGTAAGTACTGAAATTGGTATGAAATAAGCTTATTCAGACTAAGCTGCCATAAACATCTGACAAGTGAAAGTAGATTAAATACTAAACATTTTTCATGGGAACTTAAGGTAATTTTGTACTCCAGAATAAATTCTCTCTGAGTCCAAGCACTGATAGCGTGCTTCTGTACAGTCTGTCTTTTATTGTCTAAACATGCTGAGTACACACACACACACAGACACACACACACACACACACACACACACACACAAAAGAGCTGTGTAGTAGCACTTCCTGTAAAATGTACATGACTGGGCTACTGACTGTTTTACAGACCACAAGTTGTTAACACGTGGCAGCTTTTTGCACAATTACTTTAAAACCTCAAAAGACACTTGCCTTCAAAATAGAACAGCATCAATTTCCTTTATTTGGTTTGACAAACAATTATTTAAGTAAGTTCAAAAGAAATACAATTAGCCGTTGATGTTTGCTGTTCAGATGCTTTGTTCAAGATACCCAGTGGATTTTTCTTCAAAACTACTGTCACGACCTCCATGTGTATTAGGAATACTTCTTTTTACTACATAGCTAAATGGACCTTAGTTACAGTTTCACTCTATTAGACAGCATAGCTGTGGAAATGAATGTCTGCAAACCCAGTTTTCTGTATCTAAACTATTATTTAGCCATGTAGTAGTATTATCTTCTTAGCCTTATACTCTGTAGACTCTTAAAGCTTTAAAATAAAATGGAAGGAGGAAAGGGTGGATTCCAGAAGCGTTATAGCTATCATATACATTTATATATTTTAAATATAAATATGTATATACCACACACGCTTATAAAATATGAGCTTTCATTAATTTTAATATGCATTTAGAGGAAAAAGAAAATATGTTGAGGAGAAACAATGAAAATTAAGAGTTCTTAAGTAGTGATTCTTGTGGATGCTATTTAAGGAATATTTAGTATTTTGAATGCATTGCAGTCTTGAAAACCTAAGTGCCATAGTTACCAAATTTCATGCATTAATCTTGCAAGATTGTGCATATTTCTCTGCATTGTCTACCTACGCTGCTGTGGAATTGTTTCACTATTGAGAACGTATTTGTTTCCTAGTTCTGATTCCTTAGAACGTAATGCTTAATTCACTGCTATTATTCCCCTAGTTTCACTGTACTTTGGACCAAACCAATATTCACTTTTGCTGAAAGCACTAATTCATAAGTGTGGTGTTTATAGTGGGGAAACAAAATGGTTGTTAGATGGGGTAGCACTCTACCAGTGTGAGCTGTGTTGACCTAGAGCACCAGTGACTTCATTCAGCTAACATCCAATTTTCCAAATAAATGATGTTTGAAATTGCTTTTCTTTTTGTCTTGCTATTTGGCTGCACCATTCTAATTTACTATTTCATTAGTAAAAAAAAAAAGGAGTGTCAGGGTGACAAGAAAAAAAAAATAAATCCAATTCCTTATATTTAATGGGAATGGAAATCATAAAATTAGAACTGGTCATTGGGCAGGCCAAACAGCAGTGTATTTCAGAAATACCCAGGCTGCTATGTTACTATCAAATTTTATTTGATCACTTGAATTTTTCGCATTAAAACATCTTTTTATAATTACGAAGTGAAAAATCTTCCCCAGTCAGGGAAGTCTGGTGGCGTACAAAGTGATAATATCAGATGTCAAGAAGTCAAAGAACAATATCAAAAACTATGCAAATGTGAGTTTAAAACCCCGGTTTTAAATAAATCAGGTAGATTCTAGAACATTTACTGTTAATTGATTTTAAAGCACAAGCAGATAATACACTAAATGTAATCATAGTGCCATAAGATAGCTTTCAATCAGCAAAGGAATTTGGTTGTAAATTCAGTTGAACACACAATGAATCTCCAGATTTGTTAGTAAAGGACCATCTGGTGACTTGTTTCAAAAACGCTGTGAACCAATTTTAATAGGTTCTCTGGCATCAGCCACAGACAGTATTTCCTTTTTGAAGAATATAATGCCGCAATCTGTAATTAGATTTAGAAAAGAACTATAAATGTAAACAGGAATTTTGACTGCATGAATATATACATACACAGTTACATACATGTATGCATGCATACACATAGTCTGTACATATCTTAGATTGTCTGAAGTAAGATTTCTTTAAAGTGTGTTCTCTGTTTCATGGATGTTCATGTAGCTATTCGTAACTCACAGTGGGGAGGCATGCCAAAAATAGGTAAAAGTTGGTTTTATGAGTATCACTGGGACTCAAGTGAATGTCTTCGAAATTGAATATTTCCTTTCAGTGGTTGGGAATCAAATTGGGATTATATGTATATATGCAAGTCAACTGAATCAGTTTAATAATGAATGTTCCTGTAGCTCCTGTGTCAAGGAGGAGTGTAACTTAACTACAGTATTCTCCAAGACCTAATACCTCTACCTATGCTATGACAGCAACCTCCTGATCTGTAATAGTAATTTAAATTACTTTTATCCAAAAATTATACCGAATTACGAACATCTCCCACTTTCTCTAGCAATGCTCAGAAATAACCATAGCTTAAAGTGAATGTTAGGAAGGCCGTTTAAGGAACATAAGGAACCCAAAAAATCAATTTACCTTTTACTCCTCTAGCTGTAACTTCTTTCATAATTTCTGTAACTTCTTTTTGATAACTTCTTTTTGAAGGTGACCAAAAGACTATAGACTGTTTTTCCTTCGCTGCCTATCTTTTTCCATTGATATTTTTGAAGGTCACCTAAAACAAGTTGACATATTTCTTGCTTTGTCATTTTGGCAACAGAAAATGAAGTCCTCCTTGTCATTCTTACTGAAACTACCAAGAGTATGGAAACTTGGAAACGTGCAGTTTTGTGTGTACATATGTTATTAAACACAAATGCAGGAATTAGCCACATCTTAGCGTTGACCTATATAAAGTGTTTAATTTCAGTGCCAATAACTCCATCTTTTTCTCTTCTCTCCCTTCGCCTTTCCTGTTCCTTGTTTTTATAGTTCAAGCTAACTAGTCTTGTTGGTTTCTGGGTGCTAAAGACAAAACAGAATTCCTGGGAATTATGTATGTTATTATTACCATTACAGGCGATTTCTGATCTCAATCATCAGTATCCCTCCACACATGTCTATAAACAATTTAAATCAAAAATTATTTTTTTCTTAAGGTGGAAAAACCCCTAACTTTTCTCTTCTTAGAAGCACAAATTGGTTCTAACTGGAGATTAGAATTTAGATTCTCACAAATAGTCTTACCTTTTTCATTCTGTTGTTGTTGCTTGTTTCCTATGCTTTCTTTCAGTGTTAGGTATGTTAAGTTAAAAGCATTTATATATTAATTTATTGCAATGATTACTACAAATGAGAGATTATTACTTGCTGTATGTGGCAATATAATTCAGTATTACAAATCGGCAGTCAATGTTACTTGAACAAATGTATTTTGATTTGGCTATCAAAATGCCATTTTTCCATCTATATAAACAGTCAGATGGGAAGAGACTAGTCTTTCATATAATTCATAGTTACTTCTGCTATTGAATGATGTTTGATCTGCCAGTAAATTATTCTACTCCAATTAAGTGTGACTCACCTTTGTTTTTAAAAAATAGGTATAAAATATATCTTCTGTTACTCAGCTGCTCATTTTATCTTCTTAAAATCTGGACTTTTGTTTTTTCAAGTTATCTCTGTTGTTACCATGTTTTAAAATGTCCTCAGACCAAGAATAATTAAATGTATTTTGAGGTAGACTCCAGTATTTCTGTGTTTCTAAAATATTTTGGTGAGAATGCATGGGGAGGGGAAAAGGAAAGGTCCTGATGAGGATGCATAGCTAATTCAATGATGAAACAAGGAAGAGTTACTGTTTTAGCATGCAAACTATTTGTAATTTCTGTTTTCTAGATGAAATCAATATAAAAGCAATTTAATATTGATTTAGGCGTGGAATATTTTCTGGAGAAAATAAGTCATATGAAAAGCCAGGTGTTATTTTTTATGTCTGTTGTTGAGTACGTTGAAAAGTATCTCAGAACACAGATTTGGGGGGTTTTGTTTTCAGCAGAGGTAACTTCTATGGAAAGAGTTTTCTATAAAAATATGGAAAATTCCTATAGAAAAAATGCCATGACAGTTCTTATTTTCCATAGTATGTCTTACTTCTCGTCATGTGTACAAAGCAGCATCTGTTAAATAGTGTGCTGGCTGTTTCCGCTGTCATTAATAGATGCAATCTTCTAATTTTAGTTTGTACAAGTAATTTCTTCTTCCATAACATGCTGGCCAGAAACATGAATAGCAAAGTAAAAAGAATTTGTTCTCAATAATTGTTTGTTTCATTTTAAAATCTCAAAATTCTCATTTGTTTTCAAGTTAGAAATATTTTATAGATGTGTATACGTATGTTCTGTGTAGTATTCTGTGCAGAATTCCGTAGGCTTTGTGGCAAGTTGTAATATTTTTTTCTCTCATTTCTTTATTGCAGGTTCATGTTAGGGCTGGTATATTCCATGGTACAGAGCTCCTTTGTAAAACAATTGTAAGCACAGAAATATCTGGGAGAAGTGACCACGTTTGGAATGAAGTACTGGAGTTTGAAATAAATGTCTGTGATCTACCAAGAATGGCGAGGCTCTGTTTTGCAGTTTATGCTGTGATGGATAAGATGAAAACTAAAAAGTCAACTAAGGCAATGAATCCCTCCAAATACCAAACCATTAGGAAAGCAGGAAAAGTGGTACGTCCTTTTTTTTTTTTTTTTTTTCCCCCCCCCGGGTGTACTTCTGAGTTATATTTCACTGAATATTGAAAAATCTTTCATTGTCTTCACTTCAGTGTTCAAGAATACAAGATGAAAAAAATATATGTATTTAAGAATCATATCTATGAAAAATCTCAGGTTCGTATGAACCTTTTCTTACTTATTGGACACTGAAAAAGGCATAAAAATTTTGGTTATAAGCAAGTTGGCAAATGGCTGCTTAACAAATTATATTTTTAATAGTTAGTTTTGTTCTAACTCATAGAACTTGGGAGAAGTTCCGATGGGAAAAAAAAATGAGCATCTTGGCTCATATTCAGGGAAACATATTTTTTTTACATTGGCAGAGTGGCATCCTTAAAATTAATTCTTACTGTCTCAAAGGGCCTGGAGCACATACTGAAAACTGTGCTTGTGTTTAATTGCTTTTTGGAAAGACAGCAATACTAAAAAAAAAAGGCACCAAAAGTCCAACATGTTAGCTTCCATGTAATTTTTTTTTTTTTTCTTTTAACAGCACTATCCTGTAGCCTGGGTAAATACCATGGTATTTGATTATAAAGGACAACTGAAGAATGGAGAATTTGTACTGCACAGTTGGTCATCATTTCCTGGTAAGGTTTAACTTTTAAGACTTCTGTTTGAGATAGTTGAGACTAAAGAAGACCAGTATAAAATAGTAGAATACTTACTACATGCATGTCCAGTTCTCTTGTCATCGTCTCTTTGCTACTCGCATTTTTTAACATGGAGTCCTAATATATGTTCCCAATATATGAAGTCCTAATGTCTTTCATGAAAATACTTTTTATCAGGAAAGAGGAAAGATGAGATCTTGCTTGAAGATAGTGTTCTTAGTGTTTTGTTATGGAAAGAAAATCTCATGAAAATAGAGATCCATGTTTATATCTGTTGTTATCTGTTTTTTTTTTTTATTATTTTTTAATGCATTTTAGGTTTCATTTTGATCCCTGTGCTATGGATCTTAAACTAAACAGGGTAGCTATATTGTATATGACAATATTGGAGTCAGCAAAAAATGTGAATTAGAATTTGGTTTTTAAGGCTTCCTTGTAAATTATTTGGATTGATTAGAAAAAGTCTGAAATCTGCAAGTCACTCTTAATTTCAGCCTGAGAAATACTGTATCAACCTGGCTCTAATGCTGGGAAAAAAAAAAAAAAAAGTGGCTTAAAACTTCTTACTCTTTTTCGTACTATTTGATATAGAGGTAGTCTATATACAGGTTTACAGAGACTGATCTTATTGGTCCTACATTTAGGGATTTGGCTCAGATAGCAGTATCTTAGCTTCCCTTGAGGTTATGATTCTTTTGGAAAGAAAAAATCATTTTTTTCACTGGTGATAATCCAACATCCATGAATGTAGGATGTACAGATAGTGTATGCCAGAAATGCAGTGCATTGTAGAAGTGCTATGCAGCAAAACATGACTCTGTCTACTGTGTAGAGTAAGCAATTTCTGAAAGGCAATGACTCAATAGTATTTATTTATTTGTTTTAATAGATGCCTGGCCTGTATTATTAATTATTCTGTCTAACATTTTAGATGAACTTGAAGAAATGTTAAATCCAATGGGAACTGTGCAGACTAATCCTTACATTGAAAATGCAACAGCTTTGCACATTAGATTTCAAGAATATTCAAAACAGCCTATTAATTACCCTCCCTTTGATAAGGTAAGGTGTGACAGAGTAGTCATGAATGCTTGTATGTAAATAGCTATTTCTTCCTTCCTTACTTCCTTACTCTGCTTTTTCCACTGAAATCCCCACTTCCTGCAGTTGTTTGAACTTGCACTACATAATATCACCCTCTGTTGGTGCAAAACATGTTCGTGTAATAAAACAGGATTGAACATCTTGTAAGAGCTGAAACAGTGCTGACTAATTGCCTTCTTCGTTTTGGTTAGCCAATTTACTCTTCACACAGACTTTTTTATTCCTCAGTTTTGTAACTGCTTTATTTGTAGCACTTTATGGTTCATTTTGCTCATGACACTAAGCAGCTTTTTTCTGTAGAAAATAAATGCTTTATACTGTTCTTCTAAAAACGGCAGTGGAATGTGCAAGTGTTTCTTAACACTTGTTTGTTCTAGTTGCTTTGTACCTGAGGTACCAAGGATGTTAAAGCATTGAGGTAAATACAGAGAAAAGTTTTTACTAAGTTATTTTATTTATTGACCTCAAGGTAATGTCTGATGGCCCTAACCATTGTAACTTTTATTTGGCTGCCTCTTGAACCTTAACTGAAAAATCTTGTATATCAGAGTAAAATCCCAGAGTGTTTTTATAAATTGCAGAGCTGATAATGAAACATTCATTGAAAGCATTCACATTTGAGGAACTGCTACAAAATGTGCTCGATTTTGCTCCTTTTTTTTTTTTTTTTTTCGCCAGTAGCTTTTGCTTCTTTTAATTCCATAGAGTTAAGAAACAGTTAAGCAATAAACTCTAGTATCACTGGGAAAATCAAAGCACTAAACTACCCGATTCATTCCATTTCTGTGGATGTACTGAGATTTCTCTGTTGGAAGAGAGGGCAAGATACCCAGTCTCAGATTCTTTTGGTGAAAGGTGCAGTTAAATCAGGAGCAATGTTGTAGCTGCTTGAATTATGTCATCTGAGAATCTGCTTTTCAGAATTGTCTAGAGGAGACTTGCTTGGTGTCTGGCTGCTTTTAATTTTCCCCGTGTTTTTGCTTGTTTCTGCCAAGATAATAGAGAATCAGATGCCAAATCTGTATTTTTAGAAACATAATGTCTAAAAATAGATTAATCTTTGGATCATAGCATCAATCCATTTGCAGTGAACAGCTGTTTTGGGGCTGAGCGAGCAGAAGTGCTGTGACAACTCATAAGAAAGCTGTTGTCTAATGCAGCAGTCGCCTATTGAGCTGATAAATGATCGGTGCTGCTGACGCACCAGGGAGGGGCTTCCAATTCAGTTGAACCAAGATGAACTTGCAGAAGCTTTCAAAGTTTATTTGCAAGTAGAGTAAAACTCTAAGAAGCACAAGGGGGCAAGCATCAAACAGGATTAGGACATTGAACTTTCCTTCACTTACATTTTTGCACAGTATGAGTGGGCTTTGCAGCCAAGTAGCAGATATAATATGACATTAATAAGCATTTCATACAGAGGAGCTAAACACCTGCAACAACAACAAGTCGGTGTGCCTTGTTAAGGGTTTTACCTGCTGGATATTTGGTCTCTGATTACTGAGTCTTTTGTAGTTTCCTGTATTGCCTGATTAAAGCTGATACAAGTCTTCTCCCTCTTTATCCAATTTTAGATAGAGAAATACTTTCTCCATGCTACACCACTGTATTTGCAATATAATAGTGTTCTAATTAGTTAAAAATAGCAAAATTTCCTTATCTGCTTCATTTTTATAATACTTATAACTCTTTATAATACTTCATTTTTATAATGCTTATTCTTTCAGTCAGATTTGTATTTAAATCTAATGTATTTAAAAACATCTTTTTGCAGATACTTGAAAAGGCAGCTGAGATTGCAAGAAGCAGTGACAATGCTGCAATGGCGGTAAGCGTCTGCTAAAGGCAATATTTGAAAATTTAAATTTAAAATAAGTTGTATGTATAAGAGGTGCATAAATATACATTTTTTGTCAGGTGGAAAACATGTGCAGAATGTTGTTTTAACAATAGCTGTTTGTTTCTGCTGTCAGTCCTGATTTTACTACCATCTTTTCTCAACTTTTTTTTCATTTTTTTCATTTTCTATTAATGTAAAGACCTTTGGCCAACCTCTTAAAATTACTCTGAAACTTCCTTTAGCTTTGTGAAGATAAAGTTGGCTTTGGTATTAAAAGCTTGCCGTGTTGTTTTTCAGAATATTATCTTGAAAATAATTTACTCTTTTCAACTGTTACATCCTTACTCAGATGCAGCAGATTTTCGTCTCCCATTAATTTATGGAATTCTGTTGTTGCTGATATTATTGCTTTAATTTTTGCCCTAGCAGTTTGCATAAGAGTATAAAAGGACAGAGGTAGTAACTGAGCCAGTGTGAAGATGCATTCATGCAAATGTTATGTTAATGTTTCAGAGAGATAAAACAGAGCTAAATGTCTGGAAAATACAAGTCTGGATTAGAAGACAAAAAATACCTCTTTGTACACTTAGCAACCGCACTTCGCTTTAGTTATTGTTGGAAAAGTGTCTTTTGGCTTAAAAATTTAAAAGCATTGTTTATATATCAATAAAATTTGCTCATTTGAAGTATGAAAGGAAAAAGCATATGTATGCATCCTAAACAAGAGTTTTCCCCATTGGAGTTGGAAAATAGAAATATTGCCACCTAGCGTCATTAACTTTGAAGTTATTATTCAGAAACTTCTGTACACTGCATTTTGAATAACTGTAGTAGTTGCAGTTCTTAGAACTAGCTTCAGAAATCTGAAAAAAAGGCATAATCGTTGTTCCCCTGTATTTCACGACTTTGCTGCCCGGTATAGCATTTGTGCTAAAAATAAGAATCTTACTGAATATATCAAAGTGTTATACTTTTCTCATTTTCTAGGGTCGAGGTGGTAAGAAGTTTTATATTGTGCTAAAAGAAATAATGGAAAGAGATCCTTTATCTCAGCTCTGTGAAAATGAAATGGATCTTATTTGGACTTTGCGATATGACTGTCGTGAAAATTTTCCACAATCATTGCCAAAACTGCTGCTGTCTTTAAAATGGAACAAACTTGAAGATGTTGCTCAGGTAAGGGAAAAGGCAAAGATGGGGTGGAAAAATGCTGCAGTCAAGTAATGAGTAAATAGGTTTTGTTTTGTTTTTTTCCTCGCGTGTAGAAATTGTTGAAATGGTACAATGAACTTTGGCTTATACAACTAAGACAAACTTCTCTGATCTTCCTGTTCTTTTATTGCAGCTCAAATGTAGTAAATTTTCTTAGAAATTGAGTATTATGTTTGATTTTCAAACCATCTTTAATCTATTAGTTCAGTGGTCCATGAATTTCTGTACAATGGATCAAAGCAGCTTTCTTGTGTTATTTATCACATAGATTTCATCCAAGCTCTCATTGTATTGAAATATTTTAGAAGAATAGTTGCACTGAATGTGTTCTAAATATGTTTGTCCTTATGTTGCCATCACCTCCTCGCTCAGCAGAGTAGAGGGATAGCAGGATTGTCTGGCAGGATTCACAGACAGTATTTATTCTCAAAATAGATATTAGACATTATTAATTAGACACTTTCACTGAAGTGGCACCATGGTTAACAAGAACAAAAGAAAGGCTAGTTAATTTTTAAATATTTTAAATAACTGGAAGAAAAAGACTGACCTTTCTTTAATTGTGTTGTCTCTTACAGAAAACTTGTCTTGTTAGGGAAGAAGTTGTGGTTGTTCCAGTGGGGCAGGGGGGAACTGATATGCCAAGGCCAGTCAGACTCGAGCTTTCTCTAAACCTTTAGATCATTGCTGAGAATTCAATGTTTCTCATTTTCTCACAGCTTGTCAGGAGTTTCAAACCACGTGGGAGGAGAATGATGCAGTAATTCATGTGTGTAGCATTTTAACGTTTGATATTGTAGAGAACTTTTTAAAACCTGAAACATATCTGAAATGTTAAAGTTCTTTAAAAATCAGACCTGTTTGGAAGCTCTTCAAAGCTACCTCTCTGCTGTCTAACCAGATGAGGGCGTTTTTCTCCAAATGCAACGAGCGTTTCTGATATCCCTTGACCTCTTTTGAGCCAGTTGCAATGCACCGGGGATATGGAGCTAGCTGGACTGTGCTTCTCTTAATAAAAGTTCCAAGGAAGAATGTAAACAGAGCAGTGCGTATTTGGTGAATTTTCTTGCTTGTTTCATAGGCCAGTCAGAACCCACTTCCTCTAGGTCGTATCAGTTAACATTTTCTCATTTTATTAACCTCTGAAATTATTTCAACAATTGAGTACTGCTGCAGTCAAAGTCAGGAGATCTGTATCTTGAAATGTAATTCACAGTGAATGTACGTACTGTCGACCATGGCTTTCAAAATTCATTGCCTGATTTTGAAGCAAGTAACGCCACTTGCCTTTTCAGAATATAACTCAAATTCTTCATTCATTTCGGTCATTCGTTATTAACAAAACGTTTCTGTATTTCTATGGGTTCTGCACCTGATTTAAAGTAAGTTGCCTAGAAATTCTGATACGTTTGTTTTGAAGTTTCTTATTGTGTGTCTGGCAGGCGTAGCTGCTGTTTGCATTTTCAACATCTGCTTTTATGGTATTAAGTGTCTGCGCAGTGTTAGTATTTATTTGAGAATTTCAGTACAAGTATTCAAGATACGGAAGTGTTGATGGCTGTAGTGCTTCTTGATATAAAGACTGGTGGTGTTTGACCCTCATGGGCTATGGACTGAATAGAAATTTTGACCATGAGTTATGGCTTCTTAGCATAGAAAAGAAAATATGTACATTTTATATTGTATTTATACATTCAGACTTATTTTGACTAATTTTGACTGTTTTAGTCTTATTGCTATATATATTATTAAAACATATCCTTGGTGGGTAGCTTCATTAAAATGCAATAAGGTTATTTTATGAGACCTCATAAATGTTTTTTTTCTTCTTAGTAGTTCAAAATAATAGACTAGTTTCTCTGCAAATTTTTCTAGTACATCATTGTCTTCAGGATTGAGGGTTTTAATTATTATTATCTAATTATTAATATCTAATCTGGATCATCCTTTCTGCATTTAAGCCCATTACTATGTACATGTAAGAAGATGCTTCATTGGTTGAGATGGATAAGTGTTTTTGGTAAAGATCTCTCTTAACAAAAATGTTCTTACAACCTTTATTAAGGGAAAACTTATATTTTTACCAGAATATTTACATATTTATGAGAGTGTTAATAAAACTTTCTCTAAATTTTACTGAAACTCTGTTTCTCAAACACACATCTGGCATTACCTAACTATTGTTTACTGTGCATCTTGTCTATGTATGAAGAAACAGATTTTTGGAGTAAGTGTGGATGAGGCCTACTGCCAAAAAATCATTGGGATAATTTTAAAGGTTGTTAAACTCAACCAGAAGTGGGACTATTTTCCCACTTTTTTTTTTTTTTTTTCCCAGCCAAACCACTCTTTCTCTCCTTCTGTTAGTATGAATGCTTTCATGGGCAGTTATACCCATCTGTTTTCTTAAATGCTTACTTTACCTGTAACCTGATAGTCTTCTTTTTAAAACAGCTCCAGGCTCTCCTTCAGATATGGCCCAAGCTGCTGCCTAGAGAAGCATTAGAATTGTTGGATTTCAATTATCCAGACCAGTACGTGAGAGAATATGCAGTGGGATGTTTAAAGCAAATGAGGTGAGTATATCGTATTAGTTCAGCATACAAGGTTTTCTCGAGGGGAAGAAACTTCATTTTGTATGTCTACAGGAAAAAAGAACCCCAAGAGGAAAGATTTAAATGGACTGGCTGCTGTGAATAATGACCACATTAAGCAGTCTTTCTGGATACACAAATTGGAAGCCACGTAAAACCCCTTTACTCTGACATCTTATATTCAAAGATTATTATTTTCCATGCTGCTAAGAAAAAAATGGTGTACCTTTGTTCCAGAGAGAGTTGTATTCACTCCTTCCTTGGACAAAGGGAGAAACAGATATTGTGAGAACTTCTTCATGATGAAAAGTCAAAATGTTAGAATAATCAAATATTTACAAGAAGTGCCATCCAGCTACTCTGTCATTTTGTCAAGTATTTGCTGTATCATTTAATAGAAAAGTAAGCTGTAGCTTACAATTAAAAAACTAAAAAATTACTGATTTGCTTGATCTCAATAGTAGCCTGTGCTATCTGTAGTTCTTCCTTTATCAGACATAATTTTGCTCTTCAGTGTAACGTAGGGCAAGCGTTGTTTAACATTATCGTTTGCAGCATTACTGCATTTCCTGTCCTTGAATTCTGAAGTCTCTGTGGTAGTTTAATGATTTTTTTAATGGTCAAGGCTGTATATTGAAAAAAAAAATATTTTGACTTCTTTCAAATAAACAATAAACTTAACTGCTGAGCTATCCAAATAATACTGAATTGGTACATCTGGAATTATTTCTAGTACTCGTAGTTGTGGTTCTGAAGCAAAATTATGTTCAGTTGGGTATCAGAAGTCAGTTTCCACCTTATTTTAAAAAGGCAGCTGGTAAAAAAACAAACAAACAAAAACCCTCTAGCCTAAAGGTGATACTATTAGCTGAAATAAAAAGGTAGACAAAAATAAATACAACACAGTGTGATTGAATTGACCAAGTTACTGAAGGGTTTCAGAGTAAGATAAAGAGAACAAAAGAGTCCAGTATTTGCATCTCTGAAATCCTTCGGTGATGTGCAGCAGGTTCCTGTTTCATCCTAGGCAGACAATTGGAATTCTTCAGGCCATTTATAAAAGGAAAGATACTTGAATGTAAAAAGTCAGGGAAAGTTCAGAGTTTTTCTGGAGTAACGTAACTGTCAAGTGTTAAGAGGTTTGTTTGGGCTTTTTTTTGGGGGGTGGGTAGGTACAAGCTTTTATAGAAAATTATTGGAATTATTTTTATTTTGTCAGTATTACTTATAGTAGTTAACTAACATAGAAGCTTTTAAAAATTTTGTTTATGAACTCTGGCTAAGTGCTTAAATTTGCCTTTCTGAAGTATGAGTGCTTTGGGCATTGCTTGGTATCTGAAAGATTTGTCTCAGTGATTTTCCTCATACTCTAAACAACATCATGTTTTTGGTAACACACCACCGATATTTTACCTAAATGGATCAGTTTGTGAATGTATCTTAATAAATAAACACCTTTCAGCTAACAGGCACTAACATCTTAAGACAGGTTAATGAATTACATTCAGTAGAATGAATACTGCTTTCCTGATTTTGGAACAGGTATGCACGTATTCTTAGTTTTTCCTCAAGTGCCCTTCTTGCCCATGCCTGCTGGAGTTAGCTGACTGCTAGGTTTCAGTGATTCCAAATATACAGCTCCTCAGTCAGAGCTTGAGGGGTCAAAGAAGAGCCAATGTCCAGTCTGGAAACATTTGAAATAATTTATCTTCTGGATGCTTAACATAGCGCTCAGGCTGGGATGTTGATCTTGTAAAGGCCCATGATTAAATATGACATTTTTACTTAAAGGTTTGATGACTTTAAGATTCTGTTAACTTAATGATAAATTGATCAATCTAGCAATTGCACTAAGTTGTATGTTATTTTTCTTCTCCTTCTTACTGAAAGATTGGGATAAACTCTTCCTGTTGAACCTAGATTTGCATAGTTGGGTTTGGCATATGCATCTGAACTTCTGGAATGTCATTAATCTAGTTACTTTTTTATCAACTGATTTTATGTACCTCATTCCAGCGATGAAGAGCTCTCTCAGTATCTTCTTCAACTTGTGCAAGTCCTGAAATATGAACCTTTTCTTGATTGTGCTCTCTCCAGATTTCTATTAGAGAGAGCACTTGCTAATAGAAGAATAGGACAGATGTTGTTTTGGCATCTAAGGTAAGAATTTTTCCTTTACATCTTTCTGAAACTGTTGGTCCAGATTACACTTCTCGTAGGCAGATCAAGAATTTTCTTTACCTTTGGCATTTATAGATCAAAGCCAGACTCTAATTTAAAATATATTACTGTGCTTTGTAATCCACTATTTGAAGAAAATACTTGAAACTGCAGTCAGCTCTGGCTAACTGGTAAGTTAGGTTCATGTACGAATTTAGTGTTTGTTTTGACGGTGCTTGCAGTAAAAGTACAGTAGTTATACCTTACAGGGAAAAATACTATTGTTCACAGACTAACAGAAAATAAAAGTAATTCTGTGTGTTGTTGCTACATTTGATGATCAGTTCTAGGAATTGCAGGTATCATGCAGAATGGATTTATAGGTTTATTCTGTCTTCAAAATGCAACTAAATTATTCTAATATTTCTAAATAACAAGAGCAAGTACTACATGAAAATGTTTTGGAGAATAATTGGTTCTGCAAATATGGTTCAGTGTTTCTTTCCAAGTGTACCCCTCAGGGAAACTTTGGCTTTTCCTTACCAAGATTTGAGAACACACAGTTTAACATCAGCCCTGACTCTCAATATCATCTTCTATCAATATTACTTTCTTTAATAAAAGAGGTTCCTGAAAACAAATACCCAGTAACTACCTCTTATCATTATTGCTTCCAGAACAGTCCTAGTCCTAAAAACAAGTGGCATGTGTTGAAACTCAACATTCCTTATGAGTGTTTTGTTACTTCCTATGAAATCTGCCTTTTTATTTTATCTAATGACATTTTTTTGTTGTTGTTTCCACTTTATTTGCTTTAAATGCTAGTCTGTAAAATTATGTGGTCTGTCTTGATAGATGAGATGCTTTTCTTCTGTGATGTTCCCTTATAGGTCAGAGGTTCACATACCTGCTGTTTCAATACAGTTTGGTTTGATACTTGAAGCTTACTGCCGAGGAAGTGTTGCTCACATGAAAGTGCTTGCTAAACAGGTATAAGCTTCCCTCCTTCTTTAAATCTTGACTTATTCTAGCTTGTAACTCAAATGCTTGTTCCATTGTTCCTGTGGGTCATATTGGTTACCTTGACAAAGTCCATCTGTTAAGGAGAGAGGAAGGGATGCGGGGGGTGAGAAGGAGAGGGAGAGGGAGAAATGAGTGGGCTGAATGGATGAATTAATGATGGAGCAGTCTTCCCTGGTACGGAAGGCAGCTAGTGCTGTGGGGGCCTCAGAGGTAGCGACCTGTTTTTAGAGTGTTCTGAGAAGTGCAGGAACTTTCAGCACTATGTATATGATCTAGATAGAAAAGTAGACTGTCTGGATTATTAGGAAGGGTTTCTATGCACTTAAAACTTGTGATACCCCCAACCCCCATCCCATCAGAGCAGCTTGTTTAATAGAAACTTACATTTCTATCTAAACTTTATATGGATCAATCCAGGATTGCTTCTTACAGCTTTTGCTAAAAAGTCATGCAAAAACCCTGTATTTGTAGAATAATGAAGTACTCCCTGGAAACAGGTGTTAAAGCAAACCAAATACTCATTTTAGTGTTAATACAGTTTTTCCATTTAAAAAAAAAAAAAAAAAAAAAAGAGGAGGGAGTTTTATTTTTAAACACACTAATAAGTTTATTGGCAGATCAATAATAGAGACTTGCAAATCATGTTCTGACGGCTGTAATGCAATTTTAGCAAGAAAATTTAGATAGCTAACAAAATCTTTAAAAATTATAGCTCTGGAATTAATGTATTTGCTACATCAAGGAAAATAAGGACAGAAAAGGCAACTCAGTAAATGTTAGTCTGATGTTTGTTATTTCTAACAGTTTTGATACTGTCGATGTTGAAAATGTACTTCAAGAAACAAACAAAACAGACGTGTACTGTTGTGCTCTTTATTTCTGCAGTTCACAGACCATTGAAAAGACCATCTCTTACAAGAGTGCTTGTTAGTATTGTCAAAATCATAAAAAGATTAGGTGATGAAATGCTTAAGCAATAGACCTAAGGTCAGTAAAGTTTTTGTGCACTTCACAGGAAACAAATGTCAGTACAATCAAAGAAGGGGCAAAAAAATTTCCAACTGTGCAAACACGGAAGAAATTCAAAGTAGAAATACTTCAAAAAGTTCCTGTTTGTACAACACAGGTTCCATTTTGTTCCCTTGTCACTGATGTTTGTACAGCTCCTAGAATAGTGGAAACGCATAGCGCTTTTAGTTTTGACAGATGGCTGACCTGGCAGGTCTCCATTGCCTCAGTTTTATAATCAAACTCCATACAATTTCCACAGCATCCTGCTTAACAGGGTTCAGTCTCTCTGTAAAAGTGGTAAGTCTTGACTCAGCACCTTGTAAGTTAGACTGAGGCTTCCTTGAATAGAAATAATCTTTTACAATTATTAAAATTGATGCAGTTTGCTAGAGAATATTGCAGCATATTGCTGAGCATGTTAACTATGGCTACTGTGAATTGTTATATACTTTATATTCTGCTAACAAGTTGCTTAGATGTAGCTGCAGTGCAGAAATTATATTTGTTGTATGTGCTATGTAGGTTTGTTACCAAAGGGCTTTTATCTGTTAACATTATGTATATTTATGTTGCTAGTTTGATTGTTTTCTTACAAATTGTACTAGTGGAAAACTTTCTAAAACAGAGGGAAGAAAAAAAAAATGTTAAACCTGTCTTTTTACACATTCTAAAAGTAAATATTACTTAGATGATGCATGCAGATTTGGAATATCCTACCTGATCAGTGCATTTACCTTATGCCTAATTTCAGCAGGGTTTTAATGAACAAAATTTTGCAGAGCAGAGTCTTAAATATTGAGCATGTGTAGTTCTGTATGTGACAAATGTCTGCAGTTGGTCATGTGGCCATATGTTGTTGTTTGCAACTAACTGAATGCATATAATGAAGCATCTTCATCCATCGCTTCAAGTGATGTTTGGTTTTTGTAGAAGTATGAAACACTCAATTTCTGTTGACTTTAGTATGGATTGAGGCACCTATGCTATGCTTTGTTTAATTTGTGATGAAAACTGAATTTTGAAGGAGGATTTTTTGTAAATTTATCATACATTAAAGTGTCTTATCACAGTGTTGGAGATATTAAGTCCTGCTTTAAAAAGTGACTTGAGGTTTCAGAGATTTCATCCCATCAATGTTTTTGTTACAGAAATGGTACTTCCGGGATATGAATAATTTCCAAAAGTCTATTGTCATTTGTTTCAGAAATGCCATCTTAATTTCTGATTATTATTTCCGTTTTATAGGATGTTGTAAAATTGCTTTCTATTTCAGATAACTGCTTTTTGTTTTCGTACACAATTTTATATTGTATTACATGCAAAGTCAAAGCAATAGATTTTAAAGATAAAATATCTCTTTCAGGTGGAAGCCCTTAATAAAATGAAGACTTTAAACAGCTTAATTAAGCTGAATGCCATGAAACAAAGCAAAGCAAAAGGAAAAGATGCAATGCACACGTGTTTGAAACAAAATGCTTACAGAGAAGCACTTTCTGACCTCCAGTCCCCTCTGAATCCTTCTGTTATACTTTCAGAACTACAGTAAGTTAAGAATGAGTGAATAAAGTTTCACCGTAGCTTTTGAATGGAAACACTAAAGTAGAAACGCCTATGTGCTTGAACTTCCTTTGGCTGTATTGTTTAGCAGATATGCTGTCACAGGGAACGCTCTCTATAGTGAGAGAAGGTCTGTTGGCAATCTTCCCGAGGTTAAATAGCAGTTAAGTTTGAAGACTTTTGTGATCCACAATGAAACTTAATACTCGTAGTCAACGTATTACCATAGCTAAACATATTTAAATATAAGACTAAGTGCCAGTTGTGGTGTTCAACACAGTTGACGTATGACAGATTCATCCATAACTCAGTATGCGCTGATAGCATAGTAGCCAAATGAAAGCTGAGGTAACATTTAAGTAATTGCAAACTGGAAATCTACATTTTCTGTTGTGTTTTTGAACAATGCTTAGTCCTGTTCAGCTGAACTATTTTTAGTTGACTGTAACATTTCTTATATTTTGTTCTAGTGTTGAGAAGTGTAGATATATGGATTCTAAAATGAAGCCCCTATGGATAGTATACAACAATAAGATGTTTGGAGGAGATCTTGTAGGGATCATCTTTAAAAATGGTGATGGTAAGCAGTGCTGAGCACTTTTTTTCTTTATTCTCACACTTGCACTTAAGCTTTGTTGCTCTGTATTGCCATAAATTAAACATGGTTTACTATAGCATCAGCAAACAAATTAAACATCCTTTTTTGACTAGTTTTCAAATTACAGATGTTATTCAGTCATAATGATATGGTTAATTCTGCTTTCACATTTAGGACTGAGGATTTTTAGATAGCTTTTTCTGAAAGCCTTATAAATATTAGATGGTTTATCTACAACACTCTTGAGAAACTGAAGTAGCAGTTTCAACCTTCCATTATAGATCTCCGGCAAGACATGTTGACACTCCAGATTTTGCGTTTGATG
This sequence comes from Nettapus auritus, assembly GCA_011076525.1. Classification (NCBI taxonomy): domain Eukaryota; kingdom Metazoa; phylum Chordata; class Aves; order Anseriformes; family Anatidae; genus Nettapus; species Nettapus auritus. The sequence goes on from CM021773.1 coordinate 7,618,142, forward strand.
GACATACTTTGGAAAGAAGCTGGCCTGGATCTCCGGTAAGGATCTCTTAAGGGTTTATTTCGGTGGAGAGTCCACTCTTACCAGTAGAGCTTTCCTGTTCATATGCTTTCCCCTAAACATCTGGAATGGTGCCAAAAGTTTCATTTGTCATAGCCAAGGTGAGCAGGCTATAGAAGGCACTTACCTAACTAGATGGCTTCTTTTTGCAGTTTATTCCCCAGATGGCCCACATTACAAAATAATTTAGCCATGAAAAGAAATAATGCAAGAAGTGAAGTTAAATATTGAGATTTTTACTTAATATCAAGCAGGATATTTGTCCTTGTGCACAATATCTTTCACAGAGTATCTAAGTCGCCATGGTGATTATAAGTTGTGCTCTCTGCAGTGAAAATGAAAACATTTTACTGTTTTCAGCCAGACAAAAAGCATTGTATGAGGTGAGGAAACAATTCTTGACCAAAAGGTCCAGCAGGCAGGTTCTGTGCATTTTGTTTAATTCATTGGTTGGTTATTTTCTTTGTTTTGTTTGTGTCTGTGTGCTTTCCAAAAGTATGTATTTTATAAATTTCTCAAGTAACAAACATGTCTGTTACCTGTCATAGACTTTTCAGGTATATGCAAAAATGGGAGTTTGCTTTGTGATTTATGGGAATTACAGCTCTTAGGTTCTAATACACATGTGTAAGTGAGGTACAAATGTAGAATGCAAATCTGCCGTCCAGTGAAAAGATCTTTATGTGAAGGCTTTCTGTAACCTAGCTGGTGTTTGAGCAGTACTGGTCAAAAATTAGTCATTGAGGATTGCCTCTGGAATACACAGGCTTCTCCAACAGGCAATGCACGCTTTAGAAATTAGTCAGCTTTAGGTATTCTAATCTGAGAGTGGGGTAATAGGAGCTCAGGACTGTTTATAATAAAATGTTGCTATCTGGTTGAGAATTACCAGAGTTGTGGAATAGCCAAACAATCAAACTCTTCTTTTTTAATGTTTTCTTATTTCTGTTGGTCTTATTTCTTAATGGTACATATGGTTTCTGCAGCCATGGCCATAAACGAATACATGTCTGTCCAAATACGTTTTTGTTTTGTTTTTATTTTATTTTTATTTTGCAATTTCCTACAAAATGTAACAGGTTTGTCTGTCTTCTACCTACTATTTAGGATAGAAGATGGGGAACAGTCAGTATGGATTTACCAGGGGTAAACTGTGCCTGACTAATAAGATTGCCTTCGATGATAAAATGACTGAATTTGAGGGGATGTCCTGACCCTGACTTCAGCAATGCTTTTGAGTCTGACTGCTGTGCTATTCTTGCCTCTGAGTTAGGGTATTACAGTCTGGATGGGTGGGCAACTACATACTCTGCCTGGAGGTTGAAAACAAATAAATGGTTGCTGGAGCCTAAGCGTTTTTACACTCTTAGCCTTGTCAATAGCCTGTGGTGAAAGTCTTGTTACATGTATGTAAGAAAAAGTATTTCCATGTGTTTTATGCTTGCTACCTGCTAATCCCAATTACTGCATATTTTTGGTTGTATTTTTGAATTCTGATAAACGGTGGGTAATCATTGGCGTGTAAGACAAGGTTCTGTAGTAAGAAGAGGCTGGCAGGAAAGGTGATATATTTAGAGCCACTGCTATTTTGGGAAAAAAAATACTCTGCAGCTTCCTCAGAATTCATACTTCAAAATATATTTTTGATGCCATTTCAGTGATGCAGTTCTAATACAGCTATTATAAAAATCAGTGGAGAATAAGCATGGAGTCCTAGAGTATTTAGTGCTAAAGAGGTTTTTATGAAGTTGAACTCAATAATGCATTGTATAAAAGCTTCCATTCCTGCTTGCAAGCATTGTAAACACTTTTAACATATGTTCTGAAGTCTCATTTAGCATTCTTTTATCATTAAAACGCCATTTGGATGTCAGAAAACATTTTTCAGAACAGAAATATCTTTGAATCTTTAAGTCTTATCCAAAGCAGCTTTCTTACCTTCATATACTTGATAGGATAAGCTTGTCTTCTTTATAGGAATACTATTCCAAAGAGTATGAGGCATTGTTCAACATTATAATACAATCCTCCAGTAGGAGGGAGGCTTTTCCAGCCAGTCTGCACGCCAGATTTAGTTAAGGTAATTATCAAATTCTAATTTCTTGATAGAAAAAGAGTTCTAATGAAGATAGATTCATATCAGATTCATGTTTTATTATGAAGTGTTAGGACACCATAAAGTCAGTTTTGTATGCCTATGAAACAGCGCTGAAATCGTTTATATTGTGTAATTGTAAGTGTTGTTTATAAGGCTAGAAATACTTAAATATCATTTGAAATACTTCATTTGGATTCTTTCGTCTCATTTTTTCAAATTTTGTTGTTCAAGCATTACGTGCTTCACAAAGCACATAACATCAGCCCACAGATAATCTCTGAACCTTTCAGGAAAATGTGCTACTTGTGGAAAGATTCCTTAGAGCGAAGTATGGGATAAAATAGGAAAGTGAATAATAGATTGTTTCTGGAAGTGTATGTTTGCTATGGGGTAGCTGAGTGTGTTTTAAGTTGAACACTGATTTGAGGAAACTTTAGATAATTTATATCATTATAAATAGACTGTGAGGAGACTGATCCAGCATTCAGGGGCAAGGACAACCTCTGGCAGCTGCGGAATCCCAGATGAGGCATAGTTCAGTTGCTGCCTTCCCAGAAGCTTAGTTTGTCGTTCCAGCCAGGGCCACACACTGTGCCTAGCAAACAGGAATAGTGATTGGGAGTCATCAAATGTGCTTTTCCTGACTAATGCATTTTTTTAAAACTCAACAAAGGGAAACCAAAACGTGGCTCTGATTTTTCTTAAAACTCTCATAAGAAGAAAAATGTAGAAAGGGGAAACAGTGAGAATGGCAGTTCTATAATTGGCCTCTTCCATTTATTTACATAACTGTGAGCATCTTCCTTCCATTCATCCTTTCTTAGTTCTGATTATAAAATAAAATTCTAGGATTCAGGTAGGGCTATAGTTCTACATCTTACAAAGAGATTTTAATGAGGCAATTGCCAAGGAAAGGTTCTGAAATGGCCTTAACTGGCAACAGAACTGGGCAAAACAGCCCTCTGACCACCTGGAGGATGACAGTGCAGCTAAGAAGTTATGAGTTTGGTCTCTAATCTATGTTTGCAGTTTACATACTTATTAAGAAGAGATGAGTCCAAAATCTATGAATCAGCAGCAGTAGTAATGAGTTTTGTTGCCCTGTTTGTGAGTCAGGACTTTTGGATTGCCTCTCATTGCTTAGGTTAAGAGACACATCTATCAGGTGAAGAAATAGTGTCAAATATTCCTAATTTCCTGAAAAATCCAACTTCATACATCAGTGCCAATGAGTGGAGTCTTTTCTTCTTGCTCTTTATCATCCTTTGAGGTTTACGTTTCCCTGACGCTGTTGCTTCCCTTTTTCCTTTTGTGGATGCATGATGCATTTTGTGCTTTACAACTTTTTTCCACTACAGACTGTTTGATAACTCCATTCAAGCAAAAGCAGGGCTTCTAACTTGTTTCACTAATGTAAGTGCAGAAACACTCACTGCTTGCCTCTGTCTTCTTCGGGAAGTTATTCCCAGTCAAGAGTATCTTGTCACAGCAGATCTTATAGCTTCTCTCAAGCAGGGATCAAATGGCAGCCAGTATGCTGCCATTGAGGGGTTCGGGGTAGGATCACTTTCCTTATAATTGTACTGCAATTCCCAATCACTTACTCATTAGTAATTTAATATGAAATCTTAGCCCACTCTGTGTGTTCTACTAGAAGGGTAAAGCAAGCACAAAATTCCCAGTGGGATTTCTCAGCTCTGGAGAGGGGCACCAAATATACGTGGGTTTTGAGATCTGCAAAGGTGAAGGAGAAAGTTTTTGGTTTTGTTTGTTTGTTTTTAACTGTCAACTCATTTGTCTCATGGGTAAGGTGGCCTCCTTCACACATGGTATGTTCTGTTATTTAGGTTCCTGTGTGTGCATTCTGACTAAATACTGGAACAAGACCAGGGTTTGTATCAGAAAAGGAAATTTGTGTGTGTGCAGCAGGATGCAACAGTGGTCTCCAGTAGGTCCTTCATCCTGGGCTGTCACTGGATGGACTGTGGAGTAAAACTGCTGAATGAAACTTCAGGTGCAAATTGCATCTGCTTCTCAGTACAGACCCAACCATTAGACAACAAAGGCCTTCAGCAAAGATGAACACTACTCTGTCATTTGGAGAAGGCTGACTCAGAGTTCAGTTCACCTTAGGCATCAGTCAGTCAAACCCCAGAGTAACTGGGAAATATATATATATATATTCTTTAAATAATGCCTGCCAGGCATAAAAACAAAAAAACTACCGATTAATTTCTTAGGCAAACTATTTCAATAGTTTGCCTAAGATGTTAGCAAGTAAACTTTCTCGGTTCTTTCTGTAGTTGCTCTAGTTGTTTCTTGTACTCTAAGTATAGGCAGTTAAGGAACAAACTTACTTAAACAACATTTATATTGAGGTTGCAGTTGCAGAGTGATGGAAAGAGACTTTCAGAGGTTCAACCTCCTCAAAAGTTAAAACTATAGCTGTTATTTTTGCTTCAGAAATAAGTCTGAAGTCATGCATGTGGGCATAATCATAGTAGATGACATAACTTTCTATTATTTTTATGAGGAATGTTTATTACAAATACCTGTCACTGCAGAGGAGCATAACATCTGTCTTCCTGGCATGCTGTGGGGTCTGCAGTGTGCAGCTTGAGAGCAAACCTTGCACAAAAGATGCTGCTGTTGCTTTACCTGTATTGCAGCACAGAAATTGTGTGAAGGGAGAAGTTAGGATTTTCTGTTGCTTTTCTAAGTCTGAGGAATTTAATCTTTGTTTAGTGATCTTTACTGTGGTGAATTGTCATATAAGTAAGTATTTGGTACCTAGTTACTTCTTGGGCAGACAGAGGGAGTTTTCCCAACGACTTTTTCATTTCATTGCCTGTCTGTAATGAGTTTTTGTTTTCACTACCTTAATTTGTGTGAAGTCTGGTGTTAAGTGGTTTTGTGCAAGTGAAAGCGGAGTTCACAAAACCTTTGAAAAATATATTTGTAACGAGTTTAAAGTGTGTCATTGTCTTGAAACTGCTGCACATGAAGTTCCAGAGAATGTGTTGATCAAGTCCCAGAACGTGGGGTTATATTTAGAAATAATTAAATTCTTGAAATAAAGAACAGTATAAAAGCATCTTTTCCCCTCCATTTATGGTGCTTGACAAAAAACGAAGTGGAGAAAGAAAATTATCCTATCTATCAATCCAGAATTGCAGTATTGATCTGTCAGTGGTCTTTATACGACATTAAAAAGTAGGGCGCGTATCCTGCTGACAGATGTCAAAGTCAGAAAGACCAGGATGAGATGGAAAGGACCCAGAGGATTTGTCCCTAACTTGACTCCTGTCAAAGTGTCTCTCTGACAAGGATGTTTTTTCCTCCAGTTGTAAGCATACAGTCCTCCAGGGGCTGAAGGCTTTCATCATTGTTTGCTTTTGAAGGGGAAGTTGTTGGACGGGTGCCCAGTTAAGCTGCAAGTAGGGTGGGTTGAAATGCCATGGAAGAGGGCCAGCGTGCACTTTAACCTGGCAATACTTGGCTTACGTTTGTCGTGTCGTGATAAGGATGGGCAGTGCTTCCTCGTGTCCTGAATGCTGGCGTTCGGTAATTGCAGTCACCCTGCTGTTCGCTGGGAGAACCCTTCAGCACAGAAACTTGGGGTTTTGAATTGGGAGGTAGATTAGAATACTAAAGGAAAGAAGGTTCCAAATCTGCACTTCTTTTTTGTTGTTGTTTTGAAGTTGGCTGTTTTCTAAAAACCCTGTTGAATCTGGTTTTCTGTTTGCTTTGCTGCCAGTGGAAAAGAATCCCCAGCTCTAGGACTCTCACTGCTTATACCCCTTCAGCTGTGTTATCGCTGTGGTAGAGAAACTGTTCGGTTAGCTCACAGCTGGTATGCCAAAGAGCTCCAATTAAATTTTCTGGAATTTTATTTATTTTTCTTCTGTGGCAGGGGATAATAGGCTGTCTCGGTGAAGAGATGTGGTTCTGCTCTGAAGCAATCAAGCCTAATGCCTGTTTTCTGTAAAACACAAATGACAATACCTCCACCAGCAGCGCTTTCTATCTATACATGCAGATTTAATGACCTACTATTCTTTATAGTGCTACTCTATAGCTGTGTACTGCAATTAGATTTTGCATGGGTATCTGTGTTTTTTTAAAATATGTGGATCCATGTCCAGAAGTGAGAGATTATTCATGACCCGAGATGCCTAAAATGAAAGTAGACACCTCTATTTGTGATGCAGTGCTTTTGAAGAAAGCAAACGTGATGGTTTTACTCCTCAGAAATGAACAAAAAGCTTTGGAAAAATGCACTCACCTATTTAGACACGTCCCCTTGATTCAAACGTTTATTTATGTCTTTAATGCAACAATATTGTTGTAGGTTTTTTTGTTAGAGACAGTGTATAAATGCACAGGGATATTATGTATCAGGTGAATTGGAAGATGTATTCCTGTTTTTCATTAGCTTTCTACGCTTAAAATTAGTGATACCAGGAAAATACTATTTTGTGTGTATATTTTCAAAAGGTTTTTCTAGCATTTTCAGTTGAGTTAGGAGGTATAGGGCCAAAGGGTAAGACCGTGGTTTCCATTTACACAATTTATAGTCTAGAATAAACTTGAGTGTAACAGTTGTTCGTTTAGCCAGGAAATGAACAAATGCAAATAAAGGGCTCCCTCTATAGTTTCTCCTATAAAATTACAAGTAGCTATGTTCTTCAGTAAAATGGAAAAATATGGGTTGCTCATAATTTCTTTTTCTGGATACATATATGCAGTAGGAAAAACAAATGTTTGAAATTAATTGCTGATATTTTAACTTTGCAAGTAATATCTGTGTATTAATTTTCCAAGTTTAATGTTCAAGTTAAATGAATATTCAACCCACTGAAAGTATCTATATACTGACAAATCATTCTTACTATTGTTGTTTTTAACATTAATCTTAATTTTGTTTCAGGATATTGCCCTATGGCTGTTTAGCAACTGGAGATCACTCTGGCCTTATTGAAGCTGTTTCTAGTTCAGAAACCATTGCTGATATTCAGTTAAATAGTAGCAATGTTGCTGCTGCTGCTGCCTTCAACAAAGATGCTCTCTTAAACTGGCTGAAGGAATACAATTTAGGGTAATTTCTGCAAATATTTTCTATAAGTGTTTCTATAAGCTATGGGTGTTAAGGAATGTGTGTTTGTTCTGACAGGTATGCTTTTCTTTTGTTTTAGTATATCAAACTCTGACTCAGATTCAGGTTGCCCTTGGAGTTCAAAGAGTGGTCCAGATGTAATTCTGATATTTGCAGCATTCTGATCTCATAGTGTTGAATAAGATATTCTAGACTAGGCCAAACAAACAAAAAACGAAAAACAAACAAGAAAACTACACGGGTCTTAAATCTCGATGCCATTGCCTTTCATAGTATTTGGATTTCTCTCCTTCTCCATAGCTACTTATGGTTGTACAGCCCCTCTCTACAGTATTCTCTCTTCAAATACAGTATTTTCTCGCAACAATCCTTTTTGATGTTAAGACATGACATGAATTACCAGTAGAAGGCACTAATATTTGCTTTGGTATTTTTAGAGATGACTTGGATCGAGCCATTGAAGAATTTACTCTGTCTTGTGCTGGCTACTGTGTAGCTACTTACGTGTTGGGGATTGGTGACAGACACAGCGACAATATCATGGTCAGAAAAAATGGCCAGGTAAAAATCCTTTTTGTAGGCAGAATAACAACAGAATCTCCTTTGTACAAGAATTACCTTGAAAACTCTGATTTCTTTAGTGTCTCAGTAGAATTATATCTCAAAGCTGTTGGTTTTCTTTCATTTACTGAGTATTAAGGAGAGCTTTAAAGAAAGGTTTAAATGTAAGACTAGTAGAAGGAACAACTAATGCCCGTTTAGTAAGCTATTATTTGTCTGTGAGACTGTTCTGTAGATATTTTTCAGAGCATGTGAAAGGCCTGTTAATGGTTCAGATTCACTGAATAAAAGTCCTCTCAAAGTATCCTGTAGAAGACCATCCTTAAATACACAATTTACAGTTTTGAGCAACGTATTTCTCCTGAAGTTAGTCTCTAAGCCTACTGCTGCAGAAATTTTCAATATGCAGCTGAGTGCCAGTATTACTCCTTGGCTGTAAGTCTCAAAACCTAGAACCTAGGTAAAATAAAAATGTATTTGCTTGCTGAATTGTTACTTTCTACTCTTCTTTTTTTTTCTGCCTAGAAAACACTGGAACTGGTTATAAAAGTGAGAGTTTTATAGATGTTTGCAGTATTCTTTTAAGTCTTTACCTAGTAGAAGAAAGCTGAAATGCCCTTATCTTTGATTATGAAATGGGAAAACTGTCACAGGTTCCTTGGGATTAGTATAAATTCTACTAGCTTTGCTCCTGCCTGTAGGAAGCCCTTGGATACAATGATGTTAAACCTTGTGGGCTTGTCATTGGGCTAATTTTTCTGATATTACCTGTAAGATGTCAGAAGCTTGAAACTGAGTTAGTCTTTTCCATGTTAACTTGTAAAAGTGATTACTCATAAAAGCGTTGATATCACTGACTTTTAAAATAAATCTTGAAACACTGTAAAACTAAACACCCCAAAAGAAGCCATGGGCTATGGAGAATAACATCATGAGTTAACAGTTCTTGATACCAGCATCCTGCAGAGGTATTAGAAAAATGAAATTGTTCATTGGAGAAATTATTCACTTCTATGTTTTTTGTTTTGTTTTCTGTTTTTAGCTCTTTCACATAGATTTTGGCCATATTCTTGGGAACTTCAAATCCAAGTTTGGAATTAAAAGGGAACGGGTACCTTTCATACTCACTTATGATTTCATTCATGTTATACAACAAGGAAAAACAGGGAACACTGAAAAATTTGGTCGGTGAGTATTATTTTGATCTCTTCCTTTTGTAACTGAGATGATCTCCACTGATAATGTACAGCACAGCAAGAACCTGTGTGGATTAGGTTTTGCTAATTTTCCCATGTAACTGTGTCAGTGCATTTATGTTACAACCTACTTCTCTATTTAAACTGGAATATGCATAAAGATTACTTTGTACATCAGAAACTGTGGTTTTGCAGTGGAAAGGTACAGTCCCTTTTTGTCTTCTCCAGTAGATGATGCAGGAGATGGCAGCTTCTCCTGTGCTTGTTTTGTTGTTTTTGTTTGTTTGTTTCCCACTTTTAAACCTTCAGCAGCACTAGGCACCAGGGAGGGACTTCACAGACTATTTTTCAAGCAAGATGAAGCACTGTTCTTAAAGGACAGTCTCCCTTCTCCACTTTCTGTCCATCAATGTGCATTCAATGTGCTAGTCCATCTTGGGTTAGAGACCTACAATGGAAAACAAAGGCATGTGATGATGGAAAACTACACTCCTAGATCCTACTTGTTAAGGCAGATTTTTCTTTTTCCTTTCTGTATCGCTCCCACCAACTGATGGGGCAGTCGTTCTGGATGTTTTGCTCTTGTTTGCTCTCACTTTGCTATCAGTCTTCACAGGAAGAATTTACTGTCAGAGAAATAAAATCAAGCATTTAGATATGGATCAAGAAATATAATGCCTGCTTCTGGAAGAAGAAGCTGTGCATATGTTTGTAATGGTGTGTCTAGGAGGAATGGAAAATAACTGCCAGTGAACCGTTCCTCGAGAGTGAGCAAATCAACCCATAGCTCCATTTTTAAAAGCATGAAGTAAAGACTATTAGGTGACCGTGCTATTGCAAGACCTACAGAATATGGTGTACTTTAAATGGCAGGAGAATTCTACTTTCACTTGAAAATTGCCGCAGAAGATAATTTTACTTTGAAGTATAATTCCTTAGTCTGAAGGGGTCTTGCAGTTTCCTGTGGAAATTTACAGATTAGGCAGTGGGCAGAATACAGTGACACATCTACGGATACTGAGCAAGTTCTCAAGTGTCTGTGTGACAGCTCTTGGTGCCAAATCTGGCAGTCGGTTCAATTCTGACCGTGTTAGCAGAAAGGACTTACTTTACAGGGGTAGGCTGCATTGGCAGGAACTACTATAGAGCCTTTGATTTTCTACCATAGGTCCGCTATGTATCATCACCGCAGCATTTCACCTACCAAATTATCAGGGAGATGGAACGCTGGCATTATTTTTGGCTTTTTTTTTTTTTTTTTTTTTTTTCTCTTTCTGAAGAACTCTGCTTATTGTAAAGCTTTTGGACTTTTGTACCAATGTTTTAGGGACATGTTAGACAGGGATGGCATATTTTGTAGTAATGCGTTGAAGGTTCTCTGGACATCTCTGCACTTTTTCCTACAAATGTCGATTGTCCTTTCTATTACCATGTTCCTAGGATATATATTTTAGTCCAGATAGCACTTTTTGGAAATGATTACGTATTCGTCAGCTGTGTAGGTTCTCGTGTTGTGTTCATTGCATGTGTTTTGTGGTTGCATATAAAGGTTCCGCCAGTATTGTGAAGAAGCATACTTGATTCTACGAAAACATGGAAACCTATTTATAACACTCTTTGCACTGATGTTAACTGCAGGGCTTCCAGAGCTAACCTCTGTCAAGGACATCCAGTATCTCAAGGTAAAAATAAGATTTATAGCTTATCAGGACCTAACGTTTTTCCAGTATGTGAATTTGGATTGAAAGATGAATAAATGTTAATTTATTTCCATTTCTCTCAAGATTCCCATAGAGTTCTCAAAGCATTCTTTTTCAGCTATGTAGAACAAGGTCTGTGTTCTGTCCTCTGTGTCAAAGGAAACAGTGCATATATGTTCCTCTCGACCGTTCTGTGATGAATTGTGCATCCCTGCATCTTAAGTGTAGTCGGTTCAGGGGTGTTTTGCCTCATGGCTCAATGCACAAGCATAGACCTGTAAAGGTGAAACTTATTTGCTTAATTATTTTTTAGTTTTTCCTTTAAACCCAGAAAATGTCATTGATGTATTGTTAAATGAATAGTAGGCTAAAAAGTGTCGAAGTAGAAAAAAGCAGAATGTGGACTGTGTTAAGAGCTGAAGGAGCCATCTAACTATGGTTTTAAAATTTCTAACAAGACTTTTTTTTTTTCATGTGTGTTTTTGTCTTCTTTTGCTTTACTATCTTAGGACTCTCTTGCCTTAGGGAAGAGTGAGGAAGAGGCACTAAAGCAATTTAAGCAAAAGTTTGATGAAGCACTCCGGGAAAGTTGGACTACTAAAGTGAACTGGATGGCTCACACTGTTCGAAAAGATTACAGATCCTAGAAGATTTCTGGATTTGCACTAAGCTGAATGTTACCTTGATAAGTGTTTTTAAATGGGATCTGTAGTATGGACCAACAAAACTTTATTTAAATAAGAAAGGAAACAAGGCAACAACAAAAAGAAATGGGCTGAAATAATTTCTGATTCTTTTGCACTCTGCTTCTGAATGCTTGATCCCAGGACTGTCTCTACAAATAGTGAACAACATGGATAATCAGTTCCTGCTGACTTTGCACGCTGAGAGCTACTAGGCATTTTTAAATATTCTTTGGTACTTTATGGAGATGTAAATATTTGTTTTATATGTTAGGGTAATGTACTCTAACACACTTAGGAGGTTTGAAGACCTCTGACAGAACTTTTTTGTTTTAAAATCAGGACTTGAAGAGTAAATTTTTGTTGATATTCTAATCTAGCTAAAAATGACCATGTGTATATTTTTCATATGAATATTGCCATAGTGGCACAGATGCATTAATTCTACTGTAAATAGCAACCACAGTATCATTGTTCTACAGGGAGCTGCTTAATGTCTTATACTGCTGCCGAAAGAAGAGTAGACAGGCATTTGTAATACAGGGGGAGGAGGTGGTGACAAAAGGAGAGACACCTCTGAAAATGATGCAGCATCCAAATGTTCAGGGTTGCGCAGTTTTCTTCCCCTGACATAATACACACAAAAAAAGTCCTTCAGTAAGAGAAGGTTGGGCCAATTCCAAACATGTCTGAAAATCCCCCCTTGATAATGGTCTCCCATTCAGCCTCTAGGGCTTTGTTTTCAGCTCCTTAGAAGACGAATTTATTTTGGGTTCAGCAAGAAATTCCTTACAGCCATATATAGAAATTCTTATCCTCAGATTAGGCGTGCCATGCAAATGTACTGACTTATAAACATGTATGGAAAATTTTCATTAAATATAGTACAGTGATTTTTAGAGCATACATACCAAAAACCACAATGCTTTGGAAAGCAAGTGTTTTTGAGAAAAGATCATTCTGTCAAACACCAATGAAAAGTCATTAATCTTTTCTTTCTGTATTTATTAAAAGCTTGTAGTAATGTTGCTTTACTGAGATATCAGTGTTGAAGATGGTTACTGAAGAAACTGGATTTGTTTTAATTTATTTAGTGAGGTACCAGGCTTTTAGGTGCTTAAATGGAGAGCAAATTTGTTACGTGCAATAGGAACTGCTGGTTAAAAGATGTAACATACTGTTTCTGAACATCAGCAAGATAGACTTTAACTACTGCTTGTTCTCCAAAGAACACTGGTAGCTCTCAATTCTTGTTGACATTTGAAAGAGAATTAAACATATATATTTACTTTTTGACTAAACGGTTGTTTTGCATAGAAATGTTGTTTTATGTAGGAATTTAATTAAAGTGGTTTTACTTTGTTGAGAGTGGGATTTTTTGTTTTCATTTTGGGTTGTTTGGGTTTTTTGGTCCTAACTGGAGAGCCAGGATAGCATTTTATGTACTGGTTTGATTCTCATTCTCTTGCCCTTCCTCTTGGGGCTAGTCTGTATAAAATGACCTCAGCTTCTAGAATGTTGTAAAAGTAACAAGTTATTTTTCATTATCATTATATTGTAGTGATGTAGTAGTATTTAAGGAATGCCTTGTGTTGTGTCCCCCCCCCCCCGTTTTTTTGTTGTGTGGGATGGGGGGGGGGGTGGAAAAGAAATGACTGGATTTGACAACTCTGAAAGAAGTCATTTTATCTTCGTGCAAATTTACATGCTCTGAATTCGCTAAGTAATAATTCCTACACGTGTTATATTTGTCTGTGAGCTGGAGTACTCAAACATCTCTGGGATGCCTTGTTCAGGGAGACACAACCTTTCCCAGAAGTTGAGATACAGTCGGCCAGTTCATCTTGACTGGCCAGCGTGCAAGGTATGTGGTAGGAGGGAGCATGGTCCCTTGCTCGCACTTATCATGAAGAAGGCAAGCAAGTTCCGTGTTCTACCACTGGCTTCCTGTGAGACTTAGAACAAATCCGTCTAGCCTGTGTCTTAGACTCCCGTCTATAAAAATGGAGGAAGTAGCAGTGACCTCCAGATGCAGGAAAGTCTTCCCAATTAGCACTGGGATAATGTGAGGTGTAAAGATAAACTTCTTTAAAAAATCATGAGATGTTTTCTATGTGACTTTAATGCAGGTTATAAATGTACTTGAGATTGGCAACGTCATTTGTTGCCCATCTTCTTTGAAATAGCTTGTGTTTAGAGATGATTATAAAATACTACCTCTGTTCAGTATTTCTATTGGTTAATAGCCTTCAAATAGGATTTTTTAAAAACTTTCATTACCAGTCTTTAAATCACTACAGTTACTCTTGACAATTTATTAGCAAGAAGGGAAAAAAAATTAGAGGCTTGTTATACAGTGTGTTTTCATATTTGGCAGCAAAAGAAAATGATGCATTATCCTCATGTAAACTGGACTTACTTGGTCTTCAGATTGCTGAGAGGGTAGCATACCTCACAAGAATGCTTTTCCAGATTGACTTCTCAGGGAGGAACCTTACGTTAAGCAGTGCTTATAAGGTAACCAAAGTTAACTTTGTGACCCTTTCATGTTAAAGTGTAGTGCTGGTTTGCTGAATTATGTTAGTAACAGATGACCATTTTCCCTGGGTTTCCATAATCTATGCTGTTTTGTGGCATAGAGATCTTGGTTCAAAAGAAAACCAAAACAACAAACAGAACTGCTTTGCAAAAGTACCAGGGGAGACTGTCCCTTCTGCTTTTCCTCATCCATGAGGAGAAATCTGGGAATTTTTGAGATCAATAACCATTTCAGTACCCACCTGCCAATATCCAGCTGTAGTGTTGAAGTGGTAGTTTAATTTCTAGGCTCAGACCATTTGCAGAATTCAGAAGGCGTGACGTGCTCGGATTATGAGAGTTTCAAGGTTTTGTTCATAACAGAGAGTAGAAATAGAGCCTTTTTAAAACTGTGAAAGCTTTGGAAAGGATGTAGGTTTTTTTGCACCTGTAGAAAAACTAATCATAAGTTGTGAGTTTGGGTATAAAACACCTTCAGTTCAGATGGTCCCATGTTATGTTAATTGCTTTTCCCCAAGTCGTCTTCTAGTCTGATCTGCACATTTCCAGTGGGAAAAGTACACTTTTTAAACCAATCCTGCTTCTCGAGTCCTTCATTGTTTCTCACAAGGGAAAGATACCTAGACACTGCTTTTAAAAACAACTGAAACTGGGTGTATGCAACATGTATATTCTACATGTTGTGTATATGTACATTATATGCAATGGATATGTAGTATATATTCCGTTTCTCTTTTGCATGATTAATTGGTGGGTCTTGCTTTCCTTACTTTGTATTATTTTATTTGTGACTAATGGTGACGGATGCTGCTTTTACAATCCAGCTTGTCCTATATTTGTTCTCTAAGGAAAAAGCTTCCATGGATTTGCCTCTCACCAGTGGAGTTACTTCCTTTCTCCTTTATGCTTGTTTCAGTTTTAATTGACAGGGGTGTGTTGATTGTTAAATCATTCACATTCTAGTGAGTGCCTTTGACAGAGCCTATTCATATATTTCATATATTAGAGTCCAATATTCCTCTTTAATTTCCTAGAGCTATTGAAATGAGATAATTAAATGTTACGGGCTCTTAATAATTAATATGTCAGGCTAAGATCACAGCTTTATTTCTTAGGAATTATTTCAAGCCTAAATCTTCTAAGTATGTAATCAGTATTTCTATTACTACTTTTTCACAATATATTGTATTAATATAATTAGGAGTTTCATCTGGCTTTAAAATCTAAAACTGAAATCCTGTGCTCACATAATGCATTCCAGCATTTAAAAACCATTTAATTGTTTTTAAAATCTTTCTTTCTGTTATAATACTGCTGAGATATGAAGGAGTAGAGTTGTCATGATGGAAAGCAAGCTTTACTAGGTGCTGCTGTACAAGATGACAATGCTGCATTGCTTTTGGACCTCACCGTTTAGATAAGACTCTTTTTTGTAGACAAATGTGCCTTATTCTGGCCCGGCTCCCTAGATGAGAGCCAGACTAAGCTCGGGATAGTGGTGGTTTTTCTGCCTGACCACAATACCACTCCGACTACTCTACTATTTCCAGGGCAAAGCTTTTTTTTGTTTGAGGCACAGCTGTTTGCTACTGACTCCTGGTGGATATAGTCTGGGTGTAAGGTTAGTAATGAAATTACTTCTGTAATTGGAATATCTTTACAAATCAGTTATTAGTAAGACTGTAGTAGATAAAATCTCGCGATATGTGAATGGATATAGCAATGGCTGATCTTTCGTATTTTAGCATCTCAGTTCAGAAAACTAGCTTTGCCTTTCCATAGAAATTTTTTTAGATCTCATGCATGTGAAAGCCTCCTCTAACAGCTTCTGTTGGCAAGCAGCGTGCATAACCTCTTGCCCACACAGACCACTTATTAGGGAGCACAGCTAATTTTCAGCTCAGGGACCATGGAGTCGGCAGAGCTGGATTTCCTGACATTCCCATGGGGACATGCAGGACATTTTCATATAAACCTGAGTGAGCAGAAGGAACAAATGTGGTCTCGGGAATAAACAGCAGCAAGCAGATCTTTGGGGCAGATGTTAATAGCTGGTCCAAGAAAGGTGCAATAATTTTAACAGGCAATGCTACTGAGAAAATGGCTACCATGTTGCTTGTGCTACCTCAAGGCATAATAAAAAGAATGTGGTTGTTCTTTTCAAGTGTGACTTCATGACTGATGAAGAAGAGGGTATTTGTTCCCACCAGTAATTCCTAGGGAAATCATTTATCCTGCTCATATTACTAGCTCTTCCTCCAATACTGTGGCAAAATAGCATTAACTGTTGATGAAGTGGGAAGAAGAGAAAGCTTTAATGAGGTGGGTTAGCGTTACTTGGATGCCTTTCCAGCCCAAGAGCCTCCATGAGGAGCGTACTGTCACTGTCTGTCCTCTAGCAAACCACAACGGAAAACTTTACCAGTCAGATACTGGTGTAACTTCATCTGTTATGCCACCTCCAGAACAGCTGTCTAAAAGTCAGCTCAACTATATGACCTATTTTAACAGCTTTTGCTGTATTGGACCATCAGATCTAATGTGATGCAGTTGTGATGAGACAGTCCTTCATCCTTTCAGCCTGTCACTTTGTTTTCCTCGGGCGTTTATCTCAAAGTTTCCCCTGGCGTTGCTTGCTGAAGTGGGATGGGGCTAAATATATATTCCTTAAGTAATTGTATGGCTTTCTCTTGGGAAATTTATGAAGGATCCCACTTTAAGAATAGACGTCACAGGGAAACATAAAAGGTTAATTCTGATTTGCCAGGCACCATTTGGCTTTTATGAAGCAAATGAGCGGAAGCAACAATCAAGCACCATGGAAACATGGTTTCTGAGGGATTAAAACCCTTTGTAGTGCAAGGATGTTTGTAAGATCCAAGTTTTTGTCTTGGAAGTCTACATCTGTTGCTGGGAGTGCCTACAACCACTGAAGTTTGGGCAGAGGTTGTATCCTCTGCTGTTGTATCAGAGAGTGGCTCATTCCTGTTTGAGAATCCTGCCCGAGGTTTTCTCCTGCTTACCTTACCTACTGGGTTTTGCCCAGTTATCATTCTCTGGATGCGCGTTCTGATTTGCCCACCTGTACAAAAGCCAAAGCAGCTCATTCTAGTTTCTGAAATTGTTTTTTCACCTCTTCTGCATAAGGAGTGTTGAGTCTTCATCTAGTTTATCTCAAAGGGAGCTGAGTACTGTTGCTCAGGAATGTGGGAACGACCTTTACCAGGCTATGGATTCCTCCTGTTGAAGCCGTTTTCCACGGGGCAGGGGAGCAGGTAACCAGCAATTTTCTGTGGCCAGGATAGCCTTTAGAAGTTCTCCCTCCCCCCTCCCCCGCCCCCCCAAATTATACACTAATGCCAGTTAATTTAAAATAAGTTTAATATTTCAGACTATAAGCAACACTGAAACATACCTGTGCGTTACAAACAATTGTAATGCACCCAGTGGTTCTGCAGTTAATATTCACTTTCTCTTTTGCAGCTCAATATGCTAATCTTGGTGTTTTTTTTTTTATTATTTGTTTGGGTTTTTTTGAGAGGAAAAAAGAGAAAGCTCTTTGAAATTGTTTGAAACTGTTCCCTGTTCTTAATAGCTGAGACATGTTTAGCTCCTACTTACAAATCTTTGTTTGCAGAGTTTGTACTAGTTAACTGAGTGAATGACATCTGCTACGTATAATAAGTATGAACAACAGTATGGCTGTAGTTGCTGATGCCGCATACAGATTGCACAGACAGATGGCTCAGCCTGAATGGATCCAAGCTTCAGCGTTTTGGATGTAGTCAGGTATCAACAAGGCACCCCCACCAAGGCTTTAATCACCTCTGTGTATTTGCTGGCCTTTCGCAATCAATGTTTTAGAGCTGTCATGTCCTCCTCTGTCGTAGTGATCGAGCAGGCTGTGGGCAATGAAGCTGCTTTCTGAATGCAGTGTCTCACATTTTCGGCAGACAAGGATTTCACACTTCGGACACATTTTCCCAGAGTGTGGCTGCCTTAAAGAACATATTTCCTCTCGTGCTGGCTTCAGCTTTTTGGAACCTTTCCTGTGCAAACATCTCCTCTTGTCTTCAAAAATCTGATTCCTTCCCTGAGGGCTAGAACAGTCAGAGGAAAGAAGGGTGGCAAGTTTAACTGATACATTTCCTAGATGAATGAGATCATCAGAAGCAATTAGTGCTGATTTATGAACCCTTCCCGAGGTTCTATGGCATTCAACAAGCAGGTGCAATGTGCGGTCTCCTGCAGAAAACAGGAATGGGCAGAAAAAGAAGCCTGGCTCTGTTGTTGTGATGGTAGTTACAAGCCATCAGTTTTAAAAACAAAAAAGCAAAAATGTAAAATAAATAAATAATAATAAAGTCATCAGTCAACTAGCTAGATAGGAGCTTTCTCCACAGTTCTTTAATATGTACCTTTTCTGTGGGTAATCGTGACATAAACCTCATGTATTTGCATAAAGATAATTTTTGTGCAACTGCGTGCATCTAAACTCCAGGCTTCTGGTCCAACAGACTTCATCTGTACTATCATAAAGGTTATTTTTCCATTTGCATGCACAAATAATTATGCTGGCTAGTAAGAGAAGCCCTGTTTTGTACTGGCTTTGAATAGAGGTGGAGAGGCTGGAGGAAAAAAAAAAAAAAAAAAAGGCACTCTCAATGTTTTTTTATATAAAATAGGACTTATAAATCAAGACTTGAAGCATGTTCCCCTGTAAGAGTTGACAAGGCAGCACTGAGCCATAGAGATCTTCTGATTTGGCTACACCACTGTGAAAGTTCCGCAGACCCCAATGGCCAGAATCTTCCTAAAAGCACTGCCATGCAATGTGTCTGTAAAACACATCCAGTAACATCTGAACACTTGCCATTAATGTGAGAGTCCCGTGGGAGAAAGATGTTATGTTACTGCTTTTTTTTTAGATCTAACTGGGAAAACCTGTATTTGTCACTTTCAAATAAAGATCAAGGTTTGTACAGCATGGTTTTACTGCTTCAGCTGTACTTATCTGCATCCTTTAGTGAAATTATAGACAACACAGAAAAGTCACAACGGTAATTCAGTAACTTCTTGGATGTTCTTTGACTGTTTTCACTCCAGTTCCCCATGACCGCAGCAAGAAAAATTCCAAAGCAGAGCCCTTGGTATTAGTTGTTCAGCTATTGGATCAATCTGAGAGAAGGATCTGGCTCAGGATCATTTCTGACTACTGTATTTTAATCTTATGTCAAGCTTGTAACCAGCTGCCGTGGCTATCAAGCTTAATGTAGTTAGCTGAGTAATTGCTGAGACTTGCATGCACTTCCTGCTAAGACGGTAATTTCATGATCATTATCAAAGACAGACTCTTTTTAGGACATCTGTATAGAAAACAGCTTTTGTAATGGATGAGGAAAGACACATTTTTAGATTTTAGCATGATACATACACTATGTTTGCCTGATGTTAAAGAAGAGTAATGTCAATTACAAGTACACAAGAAGAGAGTTTCAAATACTATAAGAATGATGAAACTACCTTAAAGCTCACTGATGCACCAAACAGTAAGTTAAAAGCCATTTTTGCCTCTTTGCTGAATTTGGTGATAAAAGGAATAGTTTTTCATTGCTTGCCTTTTTTTTTCTTTTTTCATTTCCCTCTGAAAAATAGCAAGCATAAAGGCACTGCTGTAGGGAAAATAAGCAGTGCAACTCGCTAGCACTAACTTTGTTGAACAGTGAGTTTGGGTGCTGCTATATTGCCACTGCCGCACCCTGGATATTGGTGCAACAAAAAACTGCTACTCCTAGAAATGGGGCCCCGGGTTGTCCCAAGTGGCAGCTTTCTGAAGTGCGTGGAAAAATAGGGATGCTGCCCCTCCACATTTTTTGTGATGGATGGAAGGATGCTTAAGAAATGATTGCAAGAAAAACATGCAGACACCCAAGGCTGGAGACCTTACTGCTGCCAGTGACTTGCTGCTACTTAGGTCAAATTGTTTAATTAGCCCGTAACAGTTACCTTCTTTGTGAAGTTAATACAGCAGATGTTACAAAGGTGTTTGTGGCTCTTTGAGAGGTGCTCTGGAAATGTGTATAAATAAATTTGTTTAAAAATGTATACAAAATATAATCTCATATGTACTTACAGTTTATTCTTAGGAGACCCAGAGAAGAGACTCAGTCCAGAAAATCTTTTCTTAAATAGTCGCTCTCGTTTTTTTCGGCTGTGCTTCCCATCTCCTATGCTTTCTTCTGTAAGTTCCTTCTTTCCTTTCTGCCAGCTCATTTTATCTGTTGTACCAACTGCACCTGCTCAGATGAAAGCAGAAGTCTGAGTAGCTTTTTGAAACAGTCTCTCCCTTACTGTGTTGCACCTGGCAAAGTCTCGATCTGTTTCTCTACAAACCTGTACGAGTCCTGGTTATGCAGAAGGTTTAGTAGAGATCAGCAAGCAGGTGCTTTCTATCAGACGGAACAAATCCGTGCTTTGAAAAATTCTGCAGGCACAGCCGACTCTAGATATTCTTACTCAAGCAGTATTCCACCTAATACGGAAAGTAGGCTTGGACATTAAATATAATACATACTTCCCTCTATGTGCTCTCTTTCATGATTAGGCTCATTGCTGAGAAGCAAGAAAGAAGGAGGCTCATTTGATAAAAGCAAAGAACCAGGAGCCAATGAAACAGTTTTGCGCAGAGAACAGAGGCAAACGAATGTTGTGAGATGGAACAAACACTGCAAAGCAAAAACCAGAAGCCTGAAAAGATGAAGAACCAACTGGGGATTTTAGTTAGGGCTTGGAAATTGTTTCCTTTTTCTTCTGATGAAGCCGTTGATTAGTCTGCATTTCCGCATTGCATTGCTTTGTCTCCAAGAATTATCCCTTTAGCCTCACTGATCGAATTAGTCTCTCTGCTCTACATTTGATACTTAGTAATTGCATTAACTTTTGGTTGCTTGGTTGGGAGGGTGGTGTACACCCCCTCCTAATGACTGGAAGCTCTTGCCTGTTTCTACCTGTAGTTCAAAATATTTTTCATGAATCATCTTCTAAAACAAGTCACACAAAGTTTGTAGGATCAAAATCTCTCTATGTATTTTATAAAAAATAAAAATTGACAACCATTTTGAACTGCTCACTTTTCTGACTTTACCCTTTATCTTTCACCCCACATTCCCCAGCACCCACTGAAGCCAGCCTTTAAAGCACAGTTCTCCCATAACTAGTTCTTACAGTGGGAGATACGCAGAAAATAGGGTCTCACCGTGCCCGTGTTTTACATGATGAGAACCTAAAAGTTTTTCACTGTTATATATAGATACCAAGAATCTGTGTTGACATATTAACAAGAAAGTATAAATTCCTAGAAGGAACAGAGCAGCACATCTTGCTACCATGCTTGGTAGATACCCCCACAGCTTTTTAGCAGATCCTAGATAAGTTGGAACTGTTCCTCACACACAAATGGCAGAAAAAATTTCTATGAAAAATTAAAAACAGCTTGTTTACCTGTACAAGGAAAGTATAACAGCTTTCTGTACTATTGAGGAATGAATAAAAGTTGTGAATGAAAGAAAATGACCCATCTCATAATTAAAAGACTTCAGTTTTAATTCCTGACAAAATAATCTGCGAATTCAAGACCTGCATTAAGCATACAGTGGAGCTGAGGTGAAGCCTTGCAGAACAAAGCAATCTTTGGCTAATAAAAAGCAGCAACCAGGGAGGCAGGAATCTACCTTACCTCTAAGAAGTGAGCTTCAAAGGCTTCTCACTGCCGGATCTTTCAATACTAATTCCTCTTGTCTAAAAGATCAAGAGAAGAAAATGTAACATTGAGAGTACAGATGTAAGTATATGAAAAGTGGTGACAAAGAATAAAAGATACACAGAAGGAGTCTTTTCTAAAGCCTTTTAGCCAATAATAATAACCAAAAAAAAAAGTTACTTTGGAACATATATTGTATTTAATGTCAGTCCTTTTCAAGATGCAGTTGTTTGGCTGTGCGCCCAATGTAAGTCTACTGATGTAGGGGGAATTCCTCCTATGCTTCATTTAAATGTGTTGCTGTATCACAAGATCTGAATACCCAGAATTTGAACGAATGATTGATTTCTTTGTTTTTCTTCCCTGCTTAGATCTTATGAAACTCAACTACCGTTGTTTTCAATACACTGATTAATTGCCCCCAACTTTTATAAGTAGCAACAGTAACTTATATGGCCAGTCCTTAAACAAGTAATTCAATGGCGCTTTAAAACAGGAATCCTACTTAAAGATCTGGGAGAAAATAAGTTTCCTGTGGATGAAACAACTGAAGATCACAAGAGTGGACTGTGTTTTAGGAAGCTCAGTGTTGCATGTGTATGTTGTCTCTTAAAAGCAAGGTCCAGTACCTGCAAGACTTCAGCTGTCAAAACTCCCTCGCAGTGATGCCTGCTGTTGGCTGCTTTCATTCCTGGACTACTTGCACAGCGTGGTGGTACCTCCGTAACTCCTGTAATATAAATACCATTTCAGGACCAAATATGAATTCTGGAATTTTTATTTTTTAAGGCAACTTACAAATGAGATTGACAATTTTCCCTACTCAGGTCTGGTAGGCTTAAGATACAGGAAACTATTTCCCAGAAAGGGAGCATCTCTGTCGCCATGCCTCCAGTTGCAGCAGCACGCAGCAGCCCTGACCCAGCTGATATCCCCTGGGATAAAAGTACAGAACAAGAGGTAAACTTTGTGGCAGAGACTGTCATGCAAACACACAGGGCAAAGGATTCCAGACAGGAAGAGGCAGGTCAGGAGAGAGGCAGTGATATGATTAGCAGCTTGGGAAAGTCTTCTGTGGCCTCAGGATGCAGCTTCTCTGATCCAGTTCTGTGTCAAGTTAAATTTGCTTGAATAATGATTGTGTTCTTTTTGCCACCACAGGGTGTCTCTGCATCTCTTCATACACTAAAGGCATTGGTAGCCTTCAACAGCAAGCTGCATTATCTCTCAAGGGAAATGTAGGGCTAAAGGAAAAAGTCTCCCAGCTTAGCTGTGGGTTTTCTTCAGGATCACGAGCATGCTTGGACTGGAATGGTGATGCCTTTATTAGTCACTGGGAATTTCTTCTCTGGCAAGTAAAGCTACAGTCCAATGATATAATTAATTCGGTTTTTTGAGGGCTCTCCCCTACCAGATCAAAGCAAGCTGTGGCCGTATGATGGTACACTAATCTAGCTTAAGCTCATTCTGCTGCTGCGGTGCTCATGAAATGTGAGGCATTCTCCCGGTACTCACACGCTTCCTGCTAAAGCAGGCAATCTCTCAGTGCTATTTTACGTTTATGCTCGTGCGGGTATTTTCTGTCCTCCCTCCATCGGGATAAAGCTGGCGTGAAGTCAGCATAAACACTGTATCATGTGCGCTGGATAATTTGACAGAAGTACAGTTGTGTCCTCGTACCAGATGTGGATCAACTTAGTTCTAGTATTGAGGCCAGATCAGTAGAAAAATTGAAAAGCGCTTGGAATACGTGAGCTTGACTACCAACAGTTCACAAAACAGGCTGATTAAATTTTGCTTACCTAATTGTGTTTTTTCCGATGGCTTAATTTTCTTTTCCTGGCAAGAAACATCTAAAATCTGAGAATGAAGTAGTGATTTGCATAGTTATTGAGGTGATGATCATGTATCAGTGCTCCTCACAAATGCACGAGCATACCATCTTTGCTGTCCTAGCAGATGGAAGCGTTGCTCTTTGGACTTTAGCTTACCTTTCTGACTGCCTCTAATATATTATTCAAACTGTTTGTCTTGGAAGTGATCTTGCACAGCAACCCCTGACCTGAGCGCTACTCTGCTGCTGCAACGCTTTTCACATAAAACTACTTGGGGAAAAAGGAATAAGTAGTCCAGGTGAGAGTTTTCTTTGCATTAAAATGTAAGAGAATGAATTCCAGAGTTGGAATGAAACAATTCACCCAGACTTCCAGACAGCCTGCAACCCTGAAGTTGCTGAAGTTTTAGGAATAAGATATTTGAGTATTTGCAAGTTTTTGTTTGTTTGTTTGTTTGTTTTCCCAAGTTTTGTTCTAACATCAATAGTTGCTTGTTCCACTCTCTGTAGATTAGGGAAATGAAGTGGTATCATAGAAGGGGCAAGAAGGTCGAGATAGCCAGTTCTTCTCTCCTAGGAGCTCCTGGCCACGTTTGCTGTGCATGACTTTTCATTTCATCAATTTTCAAATGTATTTTGGTTTTGAGGTCTAAGAAGATAACGTACCCCATAGCTTATGGCTGCAATATTGGGCTCAAGCCAACCTGTGGGTGTTGGTGTTACCTGTGTGCTGTAAGGGTTTCATATAATCATACCTTTGTCTAGGATATCTGAAAAACAAATTGTCCTCAGGAAAAAAGCTATGGAAGAATTCAAGGTGAGAAGCGCTGAGGTGACTGATCTGTGGACGGGTAAAGCTTAAAACTGGCCAGGAATCTTCTGCCAAAATAGCTTTTTATGAGGTCATGTCAATTTGTTGGAACTCCTACTTTCACAGAGAAAGTCCAGCTAGAACAGTTTTTTTTGTTTGTTTGTTTGTTTTTTCCTCTGATCAGGAAAAGTTTCCCAAGGCCAGGCTGTTACGAGGGTGAACGCAACACGTGAGCAGAGCAAACCCCCAGTGATGAGGCCAGATGTTGAAAACAAAGGCTCAAAGTGCTGCCTTCAATCAGCCTTATTCATGCAAATAACCTCCAGTGGCGGTAGGTATGAGGAGTCTTTAATGCCAGTGGAGGAAGGGAGGGAGAGGTTCCTGTGCCTAACTGAGGTGTGTTCTGCTGGAACTAAAGGGCCTGGGAACCGAGGCCTTGCATGGGAACCGGGCTCTGTACTTGGACTTAGGAAATTGCTGGGTGTCCTTATGTCTGGGCTATTCCCACTGCTGTGGGTGTTCTCCTGTTCCCTGGTTATTTTCTTTCTCTCCTTGAAAACCTTCAGCTGATTGATAGCAAGTTCAGGAACGGAGTCTGATGCTTTGCTCTCCACCCTAGTGGAGAGCAAAGCTCTACCTTTGTCTGTTGCCTTGACAAGAAATCACCCTGTCTTTGATTTCCTACCTACAGGAAACATGGATTTAATTTTATGGTGTTGATGTACTTTACCCCTACAGACACCCCAAGATCGGGGGTCTAGAGTCCTACAAAAGCTCCTCAGAGGTCTAGATAAGCCCTTGCCTTGCCTGGTACACACCTGGTTTTGAAGGCCCACGCTAGGTCCCACAGAAAGCAGAGGGCAGTGACTGGAGGAGCCCCCTTCTGCAGGTGAGATGGAGCGAGCCATCAGTGGGGGCAGCAGGGTTAAGTTCCCCCTTTTTAAAAATCTATGTAAACTTTCTTCGTCTTTGGCCTCTCAAGCACGGCCGTGGTTCAGGCGCACAGGGCGCTGTGCTGTGTGCAGACGGGAGGTGTTTGTGAGGGGGTCCAGGAGGCAGGTTGGGTGCTGGACCGGGGCTGTGTGGGGCGCGAGGGCTGCAGCAAGTCAAAGTCAGGAGCTTCTCCACCCACCACCTTTCTGGAGGTGGTCAGTGAAGAAGCAATCACCGAGACGTGCCTCTGCGTTTGCTGTATGTCAGGGGTAGCGGTTACAGCCCTGACCACACCTGCTTTTTGTTCTCAAGCACTCGCCCATGACGGTGCAGGTGGAACCGCGCCCCCTCTTTGCTTCTTTCCTTTTCACCCCCTTCCCAGAGAGGTGAGGGAGGAAGAAGCTGAGGGCGCTCGGGGCTCCCCCCCCCGGCAGGGCCGAGCCGGGCTGACAGGACCGGGCGGGGGGCGGCGGGGCCGCTCGGTGAGGCGCGGCGCGGGCATGCTCAGTAGCGGCGCCGCCCCCCGCCTGGCAGCAGCCGCCCCGCGCTACGAGGAGCCGCCGGCAGCGGGAGCGGAGCCGCAGAGCCGGGAGGGAGCCGGGAGGCAGCGGCGGCCATGTGAGTGCGGGACGGGACGGGACGGGACGGGAGCGGCGGGGGGCGGCCGGGGGGCCGCGGGCATCCTGGGCACGGGGCTCGGCGCGGGTCGGGGGGTGGCAGCCGAGGGACGAGCGCTCGCTGCCCGCTCAGCTGGAGCCCGCGGTGCCGGGCCGAGCCCCTCAACAGGTGCGGCGCCCGCGGGCCGGTCCCCGCCGAGCAGCGCCTGGCGGCGGCTGAGCTGCGGCTCCGTGCCGGCCGCTCTTTCGGTCCGCTCCGCGTCTCTCGGCTCTGCTTGGACGGAAGCGCCGCTCTCCGCCAGGCAGGGCTGAAGCCGCCGAAGTCGGTGCCGAAGCCAGAAGCGTGCTCGGTTAGGTGCAAATCGGCCCGAGCCGTGTTCGTGCACAAAAGCATCAGGTGGCTAAAAGCGCGGTCTTGCTGTCGGCTCGGTTCGTGCTGCGGGGACCCCCGAGGCAGGGCAGGTGCCCAGCGCACCGGATCGCTGCCGGCAGCGCGAGGCGTGAGCGGGCCGGGGCAGAGCCGGGGGGCTCCCCGCACACAAAGAGGGCTGGAAACAACCTGGAGCCTGCAGGAACACGACGGGAAACGTTGGCGTTTTCTTTCATGGTATTGCCCATGTAACGTCTCAGACAACGAGCTTTTATCGTGTTGTCTGAAACGTGCTCAAAGCAGGGCGCTCTGTGGAAGCCAAAAAGCAGCCCCCAGCAGCGTTTTCTCTGTGTAAACACGGGACTTCATCTGGGAAGAGCTGGTTCCCTGAGAGCATCTGTTGCCTAGCTGTGCTTCTGTCAGGAGCCGGATGATGACATCAAACGCTTTTATTTGTGTGTGAGCTGTTCTTCAGTGATTAACACGCGAGTTTGCTGCTGCAGTGTTACACAAGTGAAACTGCCCAAACACCCGGCTGTAACTCAGGTGATGTTCAATGAACCCGGGTGTGTTTCTGTGCTGGTGCACTGGGGTGTTTGTGGGAGAATTCGTAAACAACAGAGAAGAGGTGATGTGGTGCTGGTAGGACTTGGCTGTCCTGCTCTAGGGGCTTCGCATCAGGCTGCTGACAGGAATTCAATGCAAAAGAGAAAGCAGTTTTTGTTTGTTTTGGCAATATAGACTTTCAGTTTGATAATTGAGACAAAGCCAAGACAAATAAGCTGCTTGTCGTTGGCAGTGTCAGCTGGCTTCTGTTTCATTGCCAGGTATTGTAACGAAAACTTTTTTTGAACATTTGCATGAATATTATGTCCCAATAGCTTCTGAGTTACCGACGAACAAGAGAGAGAAACGTGTGCTAGCTCCGGACTTGTAGCAGCAGCTGCTGCAGTTGTTCACTGGACTATAAACGCTAATTGGTCATGGCAGCCAAATGCGCTGTAGGTTACCTCTGCTGTTACACCTGGAGTATTGCACACATGGACACGTTTCTTGCATGTCTGTGTGGGCACACACGTGAGACAGAACGCCGTGTCTTTGGCTGGTGTGAGGTCGCATGGATACACAACTCCTCCCTGGGTCCGCCCAGCCTGGCGTGCTGCGCCCTGAAGCAGCTTGCAGGGAGCAGGGGGTGTGCAGCGGATCCCCAGGGTGCTTTCCCAGTTTGTACTGATTTGAGGCACAGAGCCTCTGAACCAGAGGAAGGTTCTTTGTGTTTCATGGTTCCCAGTGGATTTTGTTGGTGTTCTTTCCTGAAGGTGTCCCGTAGCAAGGAGCTCCGCAGCTGAGCTGTGCAGGGTGTGAAAACTGCTTGCTGATGGGTTTGAGCTAGCAGACACCAAACTCGCTCTGATCTCTTGTACTGGGAATCAGAGATCAGTGTTCCTTATTCACCACCCTCTCTGTGACTCCTGGCTGTGAATCACTCCAGCAGACCTGTGCTGATTTACGTCAGGTGGGAATGTGCCCCTGTGGCCTCCATAGCAGTGAGTACCGCCAGGGCAGGGACATTCAGCTAATGGACATCTCACCTTGATGCAGGCAGAGGGGAAGCTGTGGCACACGAAGGTTTAACAAAAGATGAGAGAGATTAAAGGGATCTGAAGCAAGAACAGAGAAGGGTTGGACCTTGCCAGTGCAGCTGGCTGTTCCTGATGTAAGGGAGAGGACAAAAACTTCCTTGGAGGAGATACGAGGAGCCCCAAGCGGAGGTGCATACAGGCACTGTTGATCTCTGGGAAATACACTAGCAGCAGCAGGTGAAGTCCATGGTTTTGTTTCTTTTACAATGGTCACATCTCAATAGGTAATTATATATAATAGAAGCTTATGGCATCGTGTCATCTGCTGTTTACAGATAGGTCAGTGACCAGACAGCAGGGTGCCTTTGATTACATTAACCCAATACAAATGTGCTCTGTTGCAGGGTACAACTTTTGTGAGACAAGCAGCAAAGCACCTGGCTCTCCCTGGGGCAGAATTGCGTCACTGTATCTCATTCCTAGGGCAGCAGTCAGGGCTTTCTAAAATAAAAATTAAAAAAAATATCCTTCTGGCTGCTTTAGAGCAGCAAGGAGAATGTCCTGGAGGGGACAGAGGGGATTAAAATGGTTCCACCAATTGTAATGAATATGTTCAGGTTGAATTTCTATTCAGCTTCTCTGAAGGAGTGGCATGGCTAAGGTCTCCTGCTGTGAGGAGAGCAGTGCTTAGCAGTGCTTAGCCCTCCTTTTGTGGACGTAATTTTATGGAACTGGGCAAAATCGCCCTGCGCTGCCCCTCCTGCACTGATCCGCAAAGCTAAACTAATTTCCTGCAGTTCTCGTCACAATCCTCACCCGTTCCTTAGGGAGTTCAGTGCCTCGCAGAAGTGGGTACATCCAGAGGATGTCCTAAGAAAGCATAAATAGCATGAAATGGAGGGATGAATTTTGTAAGTGGTGCGGCTGGTCCGTGCTGGTAAGTGTCTGTGTTCCCTTAGAAATACTTTGCAAAAGAGCTCCGGAAATCCATGGTGGCAGGAAGATGTGAGTCCCCTGTGGTCTCAGGGTCTTACACCTCGTGGTCAGGTGCCTCAGAGAGGCTGGGTTCAGGCTTGGTACGTTGCGATACTGATTTTTCTGCAGTAAGCCAAAGGGACTGATGGTTTGAGGGTCTTTTAGTATTGGTTCCAGCGAGGTTAACTGTGAAGGAGTGGGTTGTTTTCTCATTGATAAGGGATGTAATGGAGCCTGTAATGAAAATAGCCAGGCCATGCTCAGTGAAGAGGGGATACTGAGAAGGTCAGAGGATCCCACCTTCAGCATGGTTTTATTCCGACCCTTGTTTGCTGGCTCTAAGGCTCACAGCTCTGAATAGGAGCCCAGAAATAGGGGCATCAGCAAGTGGAGCTGTGACTTTGAGACATCAACAGAAGTGTGTACGTGCTTTGCCCATTGCTTCCTTCCCTTGACTTACTCTTTAGTGGCACCATGCAGCCAGGGATCTTCTTCACGTGATCCATTAGAAATAAATGCTTCCAGCTCATGTTAAGCATGATTGTGGTACACACGCTTGTGCTTTGAAACACGGGTGGCCCAAGTAGGTCACAAATCTTCTGGGTATTTGGGTGATGAGTGTTTGAAAGTGTGGAGATCAAATCGAATGTTGTCTTGAGGGCTTCAGCAAAGAAAATAATCTCAGGATGGAAGCAATTGGAAATTATCCGTGGCAAGTACAGACAAAGTGAGTATGTTTCATGGTAAACATTCTTGAAAAGAGGCTAATGCAAAACAGGCAAAACTCAAATGTATTTAACTCAGTGGTCCCTTTCCTTGGGATTTAGCTCTGTCATTCTGCTCTGTGTTGGCCATAACTTGTCCGTGTTGACCTCCAGGCAGTCTGTATGATGGTTCCAGCTGTACATTGACTTACAGGATAGTTGCAGTGGCTGTACTGGAAGCTGAATTGCTCTGCCAAAGGAGCATTTCTCCTTTTTAGATGCAATTTCCACAATTAAGACCTCACTGAAAAATGCCCACCTAGGCTGCAGAGCACCCAGCAAATCCTCATTTGGAACCGGCACAGTTCAAGAAAAGGCAGTGAGGTATTAACTGTGTTTTTTTTTTCCCTTCCCTTCCGCTGCCCTTCTGCCAGAACGCGGGATGTGTCGAAGATTCTCACTGACAGCTTTAGCCAAACGTTTGTGGTGCCCTGGAAGGGGCAGAACAGACTGTCCCAAATACGTATAAATTGGCTGAATTGCTCATCTTCGACGATGGTAACTTTCGGAGAGAATATCCTCTCTCCTACGTCATTCAGTGCTGTCTGCTGTCATTATTCATAGCCATTACCAGCAATTAACTAGGCTGGCATTTCTTAATGATGCAATTGCTTTTTCCCTGTCTGTACTTGAACCCTCTAAACTCTCTTCCATTATTCATTGAGCAACCACCAAGTGATTGCAAGGTGTTTTTTTTTTTCCCTAACTGTTCAGTTATGAAAACCTTAGGTTTTTCTGTGTAAAGCAGTAACTCCTCAAAATAGATGTCTGTACATTTGCAAGCGTTTTGTCAGCTGCAGTATATTGTTGCTTCTGTACTAGGTGAAATAATTAAAATGGAAGCTCCTGACCGAGTGATCTGAGATACCTAATCAAGCGTCTTGATCTCTTCAGATGCAAAATTTAATGAGAAATATGCAGAAAAAGTGCAAGTCTCTTATTTCAGACCAAACAAGAAAGAAATTTAATTTATCAAGTGGCAACTCGCATCTGCTGGGCTCAGTATCGCAGGGTCAGAAGCGAACTCTTCTAGAACAGGTTCTCCTGTGATGAGAATCAAAACCATATCGCTTCAGTAATTTTTGTTTGTTTTTCAGTGATTTCTAGATGTAAACCAGTAAAGGTGTTGAAGTCAAGTGCTGTCACCACATATTTATACGTCGGCGCTGTAGTTTGCTTGTGTTTCGGAAGCACCAAGTGGACAATTTGTGTCTGTGAGGAGTCAGTGCTGTGAGCCTCTATAGAGTTTCCATTCCCACAAAACACAAACGCTTCTTGAAACCCAGCAGCTCGGTGCCGTGCCCACTGCCCTGGGGAGCCTGCTCAGTGCCCGACCCCCTCTGGCTGCAGAGCCTTTCCCTGACCCTCCCCTGTCCCGGTCTCTGCCGTTCCCTCGGGTGCTGTCCCTGGGGAGCGGTACAGGAGCTCCGCGGGCAGGCTCAGCAGCAGCACTCCTTACACTTGTGCTGGTAGCGGGCACCTCTTCTTCCGGGGCTGTCAGAAGATCCTTAGCCCAGCATCTCCCTGTGTCCCCAGACCCCCTCCTTCAGTCCAGACATCCTGTACCGCTGTGGACGAGATAAGGAGCGGGTTTTCCCCACGAGCCTTGTGAGCTGCAGTTCTCGCTGGAATTTATCCCTGAGCCGTCTGTGACAGTGCACAGAAAGCACTGAGCCCTGCCGAAACCTGTGCCTGTGTCAGAGTACGTGGGGATCTGTGAAGGAAAGGACCTGGGAACCGACTCCATCAGCTTCTTGACATCTCCTCCACACTGGGAGCTGCTTCTGGGCGGGGGTTGTAATGGGCCAGGTTCCCTCTTAACCACCGAGGTCCTGAGTCAGGAAATGTGCCGACTTTCTGGAATTATGTGGGTCCCAGGAAAACTTTTCTAGAAACCATGAAAGTCATTCATTATCCCTAAGCCCCCTTGTTATCTACTCCTGGAGGTTAATGGTTAGAAATTACATTTGTTCATTTGAATTTGCATAGAAAAACAGCTCCTCTTTGTCGTGCTAGGGAGCCTGGCCCTGCTCGGGGCCTTAACTGCAGCGTGCAGCAGTAGGCAAGGGGCACTGCTGCCTGAAAGCACGAGCCGTACCTGCTGTCAGCCCCCAGACGTTGGCACAGACTGTTGCCTGCAAGGGTTCCTATCCCATGGGACAGTGTTTTGCCCATATTTTGGGGAGTTTGGAGGGAAATTCTAAGGCTCAACATTTCTTACTGCTGTCTATGGTCCTGGAAAATACTGAAAAAATGACAGAACTTTCCCTCTCTCCTCACCCCCTTTACATTGATCTGTGGGAAAGCTTCCCAAGTTCCATCCGGGTTTGTCAATAGCTGCAGCGTGGTTCCCCCTTCTGTTTGCTTCTCGTGTCTCCAGCAGGATCCATTTCCAGCATGTGCACCGAGGGTAGCTGCACCCAACCGGTCACCCGTGGTGACAACTCGGGTTTGGAAAGGGAAAGGGAGGCAAAGAAACAAAGAGCTTTGATCAAGAGCAGCAAAAGCAAAGCTGTCAGCTAACCCTGGAAGGTGTGGAGCACGTTGTGCTGTCGCCGAGCAGATAAAACGTTTGGCACTTTGAGAAGCTGAACGTCCTCAATGGGAGCAAATCTTCCAAAGCAGTTATTACAAGACGTTTACAAATAGGCAAGTCTAAATATGCAAAGATGCCTAAAGAGGCATCAGATGGAGCACTGATGAGGAAAGCTCTGTCAGGACGACCTTGCAGCCCCTTATGGGGCAGGAGTGGTGGATGCTGCTGGCCCCGTTTGCTAGGCCTGGTCCTGGCCGAGTGCTGGTGCTGCAGGGGACAGAACCGCCTAGGGTTATGGCTTTGTTTGCTTTCCGTCACAAGTGCATGGAGTGACAGAACAGTCCTTCCAGAAGGCTTTGGGTTTCTGGTTGTCTCCCGTGCTCCTAAAGCAGGCAGAGCTTCGAGGACTGCTTCCAGCCCGTCAGACTGCTGCGAGTTTGAAGGCAGAGCTCCCTGAGCTGGCGGCAGCGCTGCGGAT
The DNA here is from genome assembly GCA_011076525.1 of Nettapus auritus. NCBI lineage: Eukaryota > Metazoa > Chordata > Aves > Anseriformes > Anatidae > Nettapus > Nettapus auritus. Next base: position 7,650,751 of record CM021773.1, read on the forward strand.
GTGAGCCTCTCCGCTGGCTGGGATCTGGGGAGAGCTCAGCTGAGAGCGGGCCCTGGCAGGGTGAGTCAGCAGATATCTCCCTGGAAGCACTGACAGCCCGGGTATCCCAAGCGTTTAGCAGAGATCCCACCGGTTTAGAAAAGTCTGCTTCTGAGGTGTTTGATTTCCTTCCAGCGCGGAGCGGTACAGTCATTCCCTGACAGCTTTGATTTTCTCTCCCACACATACATGAGGATCACACAGTGACATTTTTTCAGCAGCTCTGTTTACTAGCTGATACACATACAGAAATATTTCGAGTCACTTAACATTTTGATGCTTTTTTCTTTGCATTGAACAAATTCTCCTAGGGAGACTTGGAGAAGGGAATGGAAGGGCAGAACATGTCCCGCGTCATGGCACCTTGACACTGAGCTGCACAATTTTCATCTCATTTCCCAATTGCTTGGTGCACACTAAACAATCTGGTTTACTGTATTTCCTCTCCATAACAGACTTGTGGCTACAGCAGCAAAGCTAAAGCGAAGACCCTTGCAGTAGCATATTCATTGCCCTTGTCCTGCCGACCAGTTTTGGCGTTACCTCCACTGGAGGGCGAGTGGGTTTCCTTTCAAGTTCTGTGCAGACCGAAATGTTTCAGCAGTTCAACATGCCCCCAGCAGGAACCAGGGCTGACGGGTGCTGTTCTTGTTCAAGCCCCACCTGGCAAAGCCAGTTATGAACTTTGGAAGCTGATGTTCTTGTTGTTGGATCCAGGAAAGCTGCTTGCTGAGGGCCTCCTTCACCGTGGTTTTAGAAGTAAAGCTGCTTCTCAGTCCTGAGCCTCCTCTCCCCACCGTTCTTGTCTGACGAGCAGTCTGGGCGGTGGCGCTGGTCGTGCAGAAAGAAGGGACTTCGGCTTAGAGCAGAACAGAGCAATTACAGAATCAAACAGCGCGGGGAGGTGAGGACGGGCAGGGGAGGAGGTGTATTTGTTTAACAGGACAGATGGTGAGCGCGGATGAATCAAGAGGTGGCCTGCGTGTTGGGGAAGGGAACATTGTTCCCAGGGAGAAGAGCAGAGCTCCTCTCTCAGAAACACCCTCAGTCCTGTCCATGTACAAGAGGTACCAAGGTTTCTGAGTAACCTGCTGTAGTCTTGGAGCAATCTGCAGTTCTCGTAGCACGTAAAAGAACTCCAGAAACCCTCAGTGTGATGGCTCTGAGTGGTTGCTTCTGCTGATGTGCCTTAGACAATCAAGTGCTGGCCAGCCAAGGGAAAAGGAGTCCAAGAGGTCAGATCTGTTTAGGAAGTTACATCCCAAATCCTCACAGCCAGTATGACCACTGGCTTGAGATCAGGCTCAGCTAAGGCACTCTGTACGAAATGGCTTCGCTCAGAGCTGCTGCAGTAGCACAGCCTAAGGTGAGGGAAAGCACTAAGAAAATGTGGAAACAAATGTAGCCCAGAAGGTAACTCCCCTTGAGTTGTGTTACATACTTTGCTGAGTGAACCTGAAAAATCCTCAGAGATTGTAAAAACCTTTAACAAGTTAACTGGTAACTAGCCAAATGTTCATTTAATTTAAAACTGTGCTTCTTTTATTTTGTGCTTTTTAAAAAAAAAAGCTTTGCTTCACCATGCTGTGATTCTGAGGTGTTTGAGAAGTATTTTCTTGATAGCTTAAAAGAAAAAAAAAAATTGTCATCTGTGACTTAGGGTGAAAAACAGTGCAATAAATGAAGAACCCCTCTCATGTGACAGGCAGTAGGGCAGTATTGTGAGTATTATCCAGCCAGGTGGGGACAGCAGCTCCGAGTGTGTGAGGAAGAGGAGACAAAGCCAGGTGTTCACACTTGCAGCTCGCTGCGCCAAGCCCACGCTCAGCCTCTTGGCAGCAGCAGCCCCGTGGCAGTCTCTGGCAGCCGGGTGTCTCAGGCAGTGACTCACGCTGAACCCAGTTCTCTTGCTGTCGGTGTGCTCCCTTGTTAACCTGCAGATGGGCCGTCTCGAAATCTGCCTCCCTGCAACTTCCCGGTGGTGAATGTGACTTTGCCTGCATTTGAGACTTCTCCCTTCCTGAGGCTGCTTGATTACAGCATCGAGATTCACCAAGCATCAGCTCCAAGTGACTGAAGAGGGCTCCTAGCCTAACTCCCCCTGGAAATGTCTCTCCTTTGAGTCTGTTTGGGGGTGGCAGTGTGTGTTTCTGGGCTCCAGCAGCAGAAAACATAACCGGCTGTCAGTGATGGCAGCAAACAGGGCTGTAATTCCCTGGTGTTGTCAAATAAGCAAAGGGAATCCCTCTGCTCTGAGCTACAATTTCCTCTAATTTGGTCAAAGCAGAACAGTCTGGGTTTATTGATCTTGGCTGTCTTGTTGAGAGACTGAACTAGGCAAAGTTAGCTCTGTTCCCTCGTATGGGACGAGGCTGATTGCAGGCTGAGGTCATCAAATTCGCTTAGAGCATTTGAGGAATTAAGACGAGGGCCTTGACTTTTTCTTACGCCAAACAGAACTTGTGAATTTCAGGAAAGCCTTTATGTGTTGTTCTGCTCTGCCAAGCCCTGACTTTGCAAATCCTTCTCTCAGGAGCAGTAAGGAAAAATAAGAGTTGTTAGGATGGAGGAGGCTTCCTTTGCTTTGCTCTTACACCTGAAACAGCAGCATCACAGACGCTTCAGTATGTGCAAAAATACAAGGCACATGACCTCTGAACAGACCAAACAGCCCAATACAGTCTCTTAAGCAAGACTTGAAATTTTAAGCGAAGTTTTCTCTTTCTCCAAGTCTTAATCAGCTAGGAGAACTGTCGGCATTAATGTTACGCATGTGCAAAGGTAGAGAGACGGTCATACTGAGCCATCCTTTCTTCGTTCCCAGTTAAAGGATGTTTGGGACAGAAGTTGACTGGCTTTGTACAGAACATGTACGCTGGGATCATGGTGAAGAGAAGTAGGATCTCTGCCCTGCTAAAAGTGAAGGAACTTGATAAATTTCCTATGTGGTATTGATGTGGGAAGCATTACTGAGGCAATGCTATTGCTTCTGCTGCTAACCCACGTCTGTCAATGAGCCCTGTAGTAGGGCAGAATCAGGGATCATGTCTTTGGGATGGAGTAGGTTGTTTCTGCTTTCTTTTAACTATGGATACAGAGAGATTGAGTGAAGAAGATACAAGAATGGACTGGGATGTAGGACAGCACTACCCACTGCTACATGAGGCATCACATTGTCTTCCCATATGACACAGAGATGGAAATCAGTGCTGCCTCAGTCCTCCTGTCTTCAAAGTGGAACAAAGAGAAGATGTTGTAGTTGGCTCTCCTTTCCCTAAGAAAAGAAAAACAAAGGAAAAAGACTCAGGGACTATGCTTAGCTAGCTTTAAGCACAAGACCTCAGCCCAATTAATGCGGGGGCATTTGGAACTGATAGTTCCTTGCCAAAAACAAAGCGAGGTTCTTCTGAGGAAAGCTTTACTTTTCCAGAACATAACATGTTTTGCATTTCCAAGTACAACAGATTTTATGTAGAACTGCTCTTGGGTTTATTCAGATTAACTTGGAGATCAGAGACAAATAAGTTGACCTTGCAAGGATTAAGAGAGAAGATATTAATACTCTAATAGGAATGTGAGATTTCTAGGTGCAAAGATATTCAGAACAGGAACAAACACCTCTGCCTAGGAGCATGAAGTGTGTTTGTTTTTTCAAATTGCTGACTTTTTTGGTGACAGTTGCTTTGTGCAAAGAGGTATAGAGGGGACCTGATTTAGATGTTTCCATGATGCCATGCAAGAGCTATTCTACATATGAATATTGTGATGCAAAGCATGAAGCATGTTTTACTTGACAACTCGGTGTTTTGTTATCTTTAGAAATAAAATCCTGAGAGGCTGGTGGTTTTTGATGTGTGTTAGACGGGTGGTTTTGTTATAGGCTATTTGTTTTGTTTATTTGTTTTTCAGACTATCTAAAACTGAGAAGTTGCTTGCCAAATTAGAAGCTTGAATTCAGCCTCCCCTTCCGGGGGCCTCGCCTCCAGTCCACTGAGGTGGCTGATGTCTCAGTTCAGGCAACCTGCATATGGAGAGTACTTTCATCTTCCCAAATGTGATGTTGGTGCTTATCTTTTTAGGAGTCCTTTATAGCAAATTTATAGGTATCCTTTATACCAACCTTATGAATATCCTTCATAGCACGCTTAATGATAACAAAGCAGTGACAAGTATTTTGTCATTTGTATACAGCACCAGCCTGGCTCACTTCTAATTTTACATTTGATTTCTTAAATAGTAATAAATAACAATAATAAAAAGCAGTCATGCTGTAACATGTGAAGGGAACGTAAAAGCTGTGGACTGGGGAAAATATCTTCTCTTTCTCCCTTTGAAGAGAAAAAGCAAATTCCCTATGGAAAGATCAAAGCACCTAATGTTAATGGATTATGACAAGGTTAAAAAATATGAAGAAAATAATAGGTTGAAACATAAAAGAGTGATAAGATAAGAGAGTTTTTTGTTGGAGATACAGTTAGATGGCTAGCTAAGTACTTGAGATTGTGTTGTAGCTAAAGAGCTGTTAGTGGGAATAGTGATTTCTTTCCTCATGCCTGGCACAATCTCCACCTGTGTGGTGCCAAGGTATCCTTTGAACTGTAATTGTGAGTTCCTCTTCCACTGCAGTGCTCTGGGCTAGTGGATGACAGCCTAATGCATCCTGTAACTCAACCAGACCCTCTCAGGTTGACGCAAGACTGACGTAATAACTTGTAAAGTCACTTTAATAGTCCAATAATGTCCTGCTGGACTTAAGAAAAAATAAATATATAAAAATACATGGAGCTTATCAAAGGGGAAAATAAAGACAGAAACCTGCCTGGTGAGTTAGGAAATGTTCACGGATGAAGAACACTAGTACAATGTCGGTTCAGGTTCTTGTACTGTATCTAGAAATTAGAAGGTAAGCGGCCTTGACCTGATTATTTGATGTCTGGAGTTCTTGACAATAGGATAAAAAATAAATTTAGAAGCAGTAATTGAAAGACAGCTGCCTTTGTGTGATTTGTGCAGTATGTCAAGAACTGTCAGGGTACTGAGGCCTTGGCCAGCTCCAGATACAAGGCCCATGCCTCTCCCACAACTTCTGGAAGCCCAGCACTGCTTCAGTCCTTTCTGTGGCATAAGAACACTGCATGCTCTACGTTATGCTTGGCATCTGGTTGTATCTTTTCCTTTGAGCATCTAACATAGATATTTGGAGTTGTGGAGCTTTACCAAGCTCTGCAGCAATTGCTGTTTGCCACTCACATTCTGGGCCTACAGAGATGTGTGTATATTAAGGCCTGGCACCTCATAGTTAGAACATTCCTTAATCCCTTCAAAATCAATAAAACAGGGTATGGAATGAAGGTGTTTTTGTTTTTGTTTTTTTTAACCACCCATCATAGTGCAGCACCCAAGTTTAGATGCTGCAGCTCCAGCTGTCAGCCTTTGTTTCACCATGTTGTGCCTCCTCGAGGCAGTAACCGCAGTGGGCCCTGCTCTCCGTGCCATTGCTGCCAGGTCCAGCTGGCTGGCCTGCTCTGTGGGGTAAGAGGGAGTGCTACTCCCAAAGACCATTCACAAGAACAAAAATGTGGTGTCCCCTTCTCTTCCATCTCTTTCTGCTTCACAAAGTTGTGTATTGCTGTTCTTTTTTAATAGGTAGTCAGTTATACCACCAATCACTTCAATTTCTGCATAGATGCATGAAAAATAACTTACAAAACGTTGCTACAGTAGGGTGCAGCTATGAGATGATACTGGCAGCACATGCAGTTAGCCATATTAATTTATTTCCTTTTAATAGCTGAGAAGAAAACACATGGAATCAGTGAGCAACACAACCTCAGTTTTCATTTGAAAAAGGAAATAGAGAATGATTCATTCCAAAGCCATACGCTCCAAAGGAGGAAGGTTTGAATTATTAACAACATATCTAAACATGATGAATGCTGACACCTTAATCTCTTTTATTCTTACTGCCACGGATTTTCTTCACATGCGGTGAGAGAATTTACACTACGGGAAGTGTTAATGGTTTCACGCTTCCTACCCATTTTTAGCTGCCTAATTTATGGAAAATCATGACTAGGTGAGTCACTGCTTTCACAGGATTAGTGTGGCTGACACAGAGTTTTGGGTGTTCCTTTAATTTCCATATTTGCTTGAAAGGAACAACAGGCCCACATTAAAACTGTTAGTGTTAGGTATTACAGTAGAGTTCAGAGTCCCTGCTCTGCTCAGTCAGGCAAATATTGCAAGAGATGCTCCCCATCCCTTTAAGCTAACAACTGGAGGAAAACAAAGAAACAACAACAAAAAAAAGAAAACAAGAAAAGAAAGAATTTATCCGCATTATAGATGGTGTGAGTTGGGCTGTGTCTCATTGTTCAGGATTTGTGTCTAATTGAACGGGAGTTAGATGTTTGCAAAGATGATTACAGATAGAAGCAATACTAGGAACCCCACCATAAACAACTCTTCATCCTGCAATAGCCATTGCAGAAGCACATTTACTTTCCTCTTGATCTCAAGAGGTTTTGGCTAGGCATTCACAAGTTACAAAAAAATAACAGCCAAACCTGAAGATCAGGGCTTGTCCCTGAGAGTGAATAGAAGAGTAAATGAACCTTAGGTTGAAACGCATTTGGGCTGTCTGTACCATCACTCTAACAGGAGAAATTCAGCGTGTGAAATACTCCAGTACTGAATAAGGTGTAGCTTTCATAGTCGGTGGTCTTCGAAATAACTAACTCACAAAGGTCTGTTCAGTTTAGAGCGCAGTCTCCAGCAGATAGTAACAGATTGAACTTTACAAAAATCTTGAACTGTTTTTTTTAAAAACTAATTTACTGTTCTATAAGCCTCTTAAACTTGTTGCAAAAGTCATGTGTTAACTATTATGTCTTTCACCCAATTAGAATTTCTTAAACATCCACAGTTTTTTCTGCTACTGTTTTTTTTTTCTGTACAATTCTACCTCCAGAGGCTGTTTGCTTCAGTGCAGATTTCTGATTTAAGGAGCTCATATCTCACTGCACAGCATAGGTGGTAGGACTATCCATCTTTATCTTTAGAGTTTGCCTTGCCGGGAAGCCTGTTGTGTTCAGATGAACAGTGTGGACCTTGTGCTGGATTAACTTTGAATTACTGTCCTAAAGAAATTTTAATTTTTAGGTGCTCTCTGTAAATAATAATGAAATGAAGCGTCACTAATTCTCCCTTTTTGTTTTCCACTGAAGAGCTTGTGGGGAATGTACCTAGAGAAATGATGTTACAAGGCATTTTTTTGCTTAGGGTTCCTTTTCTCTCTCCAGTTTCTTTCTGTTCTGTCAGCATCTTTTTTCTCACTTCAATTACTCTGACTTAAGAAATTACAAAGTTCTTCACAACGGTGCTTGAGGACTGCTATGTTTGCTGCATGAATTCTGAGGCAGATCTTCAGCTGCTATAAATTGAAGCCACAAACATTTTTTTCGACTAAAGATTATACTGTCGTATATGTGATACTCATTTGTTTTTCTAGTGTTTTTAAAATGCTTGAAAAAAATAAAAACAAAAGGAAAGAAGTGAAATGGAGAATAATATGCATAAGGCTGACAATAAGTTACTGGTGCTTGTTAAATGCAAAGTTGTAGATACCAAGTATACGTTGTGTTAATCAACTGCTGTACATCCGAGTCTTTGAGTACCGTCATACTCTTCTGAAAGAGGTGTTAGAAAACAAATCCCAAATGACTCTTAAAATATGTCATCAAATTGATCGCATGAGAATGGTTAATCAGTAATGTAGGCAAGTAGAACATTCATTCATTCGATCATCCGTTTTCTTTCAGCCTGAACTTAAATGTTCTTCAGTTGCTGTTTCACAATATGAGTTTATTGTGTAGATAGGGAGCCCGTTGGAACTGCTGTTTGCTGAAGAAGATTCCAAAGTACTTTGAGTATTGAGCGCTGAATTGTTCCGTCACACTCCTCTGGGAGGGTTTTTTGTAATGGAATGTGTTTGGACTGCATATTATTATTCACTGACCATATTTATAGTTTTTTCGGGCAAAAATATTTGAAATTTCACTCTGAGGTTGACACATTTGTGTTGGATGCTTTTATTTGTACTTTCAAAATGCTCTGTGTTTTTCATATTCTTATTTCACTCAGGGCAGTTGAGTGACAGTGCAGAAGAAAAGAACAAGAACAGCAACATCCTTTGAGAGATGAATGATTGCCTGCTCCTTCAGTTAAAAGGAAGTGTCTTCCTCTACTGGAGAGCCACTGACATCACTGAGGCGTAGCATGTTTGAGTAACAGTAGCAAAAACAGAGGCTGAAAAAGAGGTGTCTAGATGCAAGGCTTTTAAATAGAGCAGGCTTTGGCCTGTGTTCCCAAGGAAATGTGGCTTGTGTGACTGCATCTGCAATTTTCTGCTACACAGTGGAGTGGCAAAGACCACACAGATACCAGTTCCTAAATATTGCTGGGAAATCAGTGGATAGGTAGAGATGAGACACAAATTATTGTTGCCAGATGAGGGAAAGTTTTAAGGGAAGCCCAGGAGCTATTTGGTTACTGTAGCCAGCCATGTGCAGGCATAGTCTGGACCTCGCCACACCACCAAAAGTTTTCTGCTGCCTGATTCTCCACAGAAGGGGAAGAGGTGGAGAAGAGCTGGTGGATGTGGCTGGAAATGGAAGCACTGCAAGTTGGCTAGTCTTGCAAGATGGCAAGGGGGGGTAAGCTGGAGGTATTCTGGTGACAGGGAAGGGATGTAGCAGTCTTGGATGTGAAGCCAGGCGTTACTGGTTCGGGTTTTCATGGAACAGTATATAATACAGTCTGCAAAGGCTTTTTCCGATTAATGACATCATAAACAGAAATAAATGGAGTAATTCTGAATATTGCTGGTGTTTTATTCAAGTAGAAGGGATAAGACTCAGTCATGGTAGCAATAAAATAAAAAACAGAAAAGGCAGAAATATACAAAGTCAAGAAGTATGACATTATACAGTTAGCATTTGCTCTACAAATAAGCCAGTGGATTGAGTATTTGTCCTGCTTTGATGCATTTTGTTTCCAAGCAAACTAGCATACAAAGGATAAAAATAAAGTAAGACATTACTGATACACTTCTTTTGGCACCAGTTACTGAAATCTGTGCTTCATTCTGTGGTGCGTACTGCAGAAATTTCTAAGTGAATCCAATACATAGCTTCAAAGTAATAACTGACAAGTTAATAAAAGCAAGAATTAGCAGACTCAGACCTGCTTCTTCTTTCCTTTGTTCAACCCAGTGCATTCATACAAGGCTAGACATTCTGGAAATTGTCCATGTTTAAAGGATATAGTTAGAATAATTTTAATACCTACTTTATTTGCTGCCTTTTTTTAACTGAATCGAGCAAATATGTTCTTTACTCTTGGACATTGACAATTGCCTCCATCACAGCAGAGGACATCTAAAACAGTAAGATGGAGCTATACCCTGGTAGTAAAAGCACCTTGGACATGGCCTGATACCACGTGGGGCTGTGGCAGTAATATTTTACTATAATTGCTTTCCTAAGATGACAGAGCACTGCAATTGCTGTCGTTTCTTAGTATGAGTTGAACCCAATGTATGTGATTCAGGCATATTCACTTGACAGAATGCTCTGAATTTACATGATTAGAAACCTCTTCAGATTAAATGCAATTAATCAAGGCATGTTTCCCAAGTAAAATACCTGTATCAAATTAGCCACTTTTTCTTTACAAAGGTGGGAGGAAAATAATCTTACTGAATTCACAAAAAATCTATGAACTGTCTGCACATGCTGTCAGGTAGGTAGGTAAATAATGTTTCTAATTAGTTGCAGATGTAAAACAGCATGTGCAAGATTGAAGGCTGAGTTGAAGTCCTTGGGGGAAAAAACAAAACAAAACAAAAAAAAATACAAAATAGTACTACAAACTTCTGAAATGATGGCTTTTTCAGAATACCAGACCCTCAAACCTATTGAATCTCATAAAATGTTAGTCAGAATCTTAATAAGAAAAATGCTTAGATAAAGTGTTAGCAAGTTCTTTACCATTGCAGTACCATTCAGGAATATTATAACATAGAATTATGCAGCAGGTTCTCTAGAACCTTGCCATAAATAATAGTTATGTGGTCTTAAGACATCAGTAACCACTCGCACACTGTTCTCTTTCGCTAGTTTCAAGCTAGTTGCAGAAGTATTTCTGTTAATCCATGTACACACTGATGGTGCATTTCATATGATGACTGCCTACAGTTATATGAATGCAACACAGTTGTTGCAGCTAGTAAGAACTTGCATTTATTTTTAAAAGCTGTGTTACTATGCAATAACTTGGATGTTTTGATATTTTTGAGATCCTGATTCTGCAATAAACTTAGGGAACAGAATTTGGTACAGCTTTAACCAGATAAGATCACAGCAGAATGGAAGACTGGTGTCAAGACTAGACAAGCGCTCCCTTGGTAAAAGAAGTCAGATCTCTTTTTTTTAATCACTTTTCCTTCCCTTTGTGAGCACAAAGTAAATATTAAACTTGCTTTAACCACACTTGGTTGGATGAGTGTTGTTGAGATTATGGTAATTACTGGTTCATTATTGGAAACTGTATCCTGGTCTTCTGACTCATGAAACACTTCAGAGTCTCTGTTAATATTTAGCAACTTTACATATGAGCAAAATAGGAAAAAAAAAAAGTCAGCAATACCATTGAAGATGAGATTATTATCAAGTAACTTGTTTCTATAAATTATTTTTTTTTTTTCTGCAAGTTACAGATTGATTTAGATTAGTTGGATGTAGCAGTGTGGTGAGTAGCATAAACCCCAGGCTTGTGCTTTATTCTAAACTTGAATTAGCAGTTATTGATAAAGATCTACTTAATTCAAATAGAGGTTGTTTTTGTGTGTGGGTGTGTGTTTAAATGAACTTTGACTTCTTGTGTACTGTAGCTTTATTTCACATGGTTTACCCTTTTAAGCAATCACAAGTTTGTTTGAATCACAGCAAGGATTGGTTTGCTGACGTTCATGGGTTTATTATTTGGAATCTAGCCTTCCCTTAAAAATGTGAATTGATAACCCACTAATCTTAAGCCATTATATTTTTATTTGTTAGGTTGGAGAACAATATCTAACACTTTATCCCTGTTCAAATATTTGCAAGCTTTGGTTGTCACTTGTTTTTGAGGTTTTATTTGAGATGTATACATATATATGCAAGTAGAATTACCTCAGTCTCTCTCAAATAACCTCCATACAAAGTCCTGCACCAGTAACTTCTATGATTTTGAAATGAATCGATACTTCACAGCTTATTATTTCTTTGACTTCTCAATTTGGAAATGCATATGAGAAGTTTGAGCATCTTAACAAATCTTTTTCATGACTTTTTTTTTTTTTTTTAATCATTTGCAAGTAATTTTTCTGAGCATTGTTATTCACTGGATTACTGACAAGCTCTTAGTTGTTTTTACGTGAAATCTCATGGAAAAACTGAAATGTGGTCTGTTCATTTAGGCTGGATTAATTCTGTAATTTTCTCTTCAGTTTAAGCACTACGGAAACAGGCTTCAAAATCTGTTTCCCCAATAATGTTGCAATTTTTTATTCTTTCTGGTAATATTTGTCTCAGTTAACTCACATAAATATTCTCAGACAGCAGGCAGTGCAAATTTTCATGTTTTTGTGTGTATATATTTAACAAGTTGGCCAATTCTAATTAAGACTATGAAACTGAATCAACTCAGTTTAAAAAAAAAAACAGGCCATGAGGGAATCCAGCTTTGATTTGAACAGGTCCCTCTACAGGTCAAAATGTTAAAATACACTCTGCAAAAATCTCTGAGATGCTTCTCACAGGGTCAGTGTGGTTTTTACCAAAGTCAGCACCTGAGAATTCTGAGTGGGCAATAGGAAGGGAACTGTTAAACTTGGGAACTATAGAAGTTGATAATGCTTATAGGATTACCACAGTGCCATGGCTTGGCCACCACAAGTTGGTCTTTTTGGATAAATAAATTTCAAATTTTATTGTAGGAATAGGCGTGGTCTAAGACATACTTCTCAGAGAGATGACAACATGAAAGAATGCACTGTCCTGCATCTGCCATCTGGCCCTGCATCTGCCATGAGCCAGGTACCCTCATACGGCACACTGGCGATGTCTCAATGCTAGTGCTGTGCAGAATGACATCGCATTTCAAAGGCACAAGTCCTGCGTCATTTTCAGATGAGCAATGACCCAATATTCCAGAGTCTAACAACTTCGAAGAAGTGGAAAGGACAGCTCTGGGCTGCAGATTTCTAAAGGCAAATAAAGGGAGGCTTTTGTGCAGAAATCCCACTGGCCCACACTGGATTTTACAGCAACTGACTGAGACATGCATGCACTAAGATCTTTCATATGCACAACTCTTTCTGTTCTTCATATTTTAGTCCCTCAGTTGATCCGTGATGGAGGGGCCTATGCTACAGAAATGCTTTGGCCAGTCCTCGCTTAGGGGCTCTAACATCGCAAAGGATCCTTGCAAAGACTGACAGCTCAGTCTGGTGCTGTAGGCTTTGCTTGAGTTAGAAATGCTAAATGAACCATCAAAACATCTGATACAAAATCTTTCAGAAAACAAAAACCAAACAATCAGAAACAGAGAAGGCTGAGGCAGACAAACCTGTTTCAGATCTGAAGTAGAAGTCAGTCCTGCCTGGCGATATGGGAATGGCCAAGATGACCTCCTGAGGCCTTTTGCAAATAAATTTCCTATTTTCCATTATTCTGTTAGGAGAAAATACATTTTTAAAAAAGTAAAACATCAGTCAAAAGGATGTCTCCTACCAGAAACACTCCCAGCACTGTGAAAATTAGTTGCTTACATTGCTAACTGACTAACCTTGTGTGGCTATGCCTCGCTTCCCTTTTTCTTAGTTCCCAAAATTTGTACGATCAGTCCAAAGCCTAAATGCTTTCACTTTGCATCATAAAAATCTGATTTAAATATTGGCTTATTTGTGCGGAATGCTTAGTGCCACATGTCAGTTCTGCACCTAACCTATGCCGGTCTTCTTTTTACTACCACTTTCATCCATGATAATTATAAGCCATAACTTATGTTGTTTTAAAGCACTTATTTATTAAGTTTTGCAGCATTCAGTGACCGTGCTGATTACCTGGCAGCACGGTGTTTTGGGGCTGTGCGTTTCCAGGTCACTGATCTCCATCGTGCACGCAGCCACATGAGAGTGACTCACTTTCTGCAAGCCTCCTGTTGCTTAGGAGCTGTTTGCAACGTGGTAGAGAGTTGGGAAAGTAGTTGTGAGGTAAGAGGAAGAAGGCTGGGAAGCAGTGTTCCTGGCTGCCTGCAAAGAATTTGTGAATGAGAGGTGTTATTTGATCTAACTGGGGGAGGAGTTTGTCTCCTCCCAGATACAAGGTGCATGAATTTGCACACTCTGCTCCTCTCTGTTCCCTGCAGCATCCAGGAAAGTTATGCTTGTGCACCTTGGTCATATGCATTTATTTACCACTGTGGTATCACTTTGTCTTCTAATAGCATCTGTTTGTTACCTAGGGAACAGGATACAGCCCTGTGCATTCTTTCCCCTGGTGCTTCATGTTTATGTCTGCCATGCACAAGGCTCCCAGTAGCATCTGAAGTACTGCATGTCTGAAACCTGTTGTGCCAGGCCTGTGTTACAGTGCTGACAGCAGCACGAGGAAAGAGAAAAGAGGCAGGATCCAAGAGAATAAAAATAAAAAAATAAAAATAAAATAAAAAAAAAAAGTCATATCTCTATCAGCGCATTGAATCTCGCTGTAAGTAGATGAATTTGTAGAGGACAGGTGAGATTAATTCCAATACTTAGTTGGGATAGCTGTAGGAAGTTAACTTTTTTAACAGAAAGAAACTCCACAAATAACGTTTGCTTCTAAGCTAAAGCCTGGTCTGTGTCCCAGTCAAAATTGCAGAAGGGTAATAATCTGCCTTTCGAGGGAAATAACACAGATGGAAAGATTGAGAGAGCCCAAGTGCTTCAGTGAGGTGTTTTTTTTGTTGTTTATAAAAACAGAATTTCAAGTCTAATTGGAAATGGATTGCTTTGTCCTAAATAAGATTTTTACCAATTTCTTCTCACTTGAGTAACATGGACAGTTCAAATGTTGAGTAAGTCCTTGACTTCTAAAGTATCACGTATTTATATCTGAATAATTTATCCTTAATCCTAATGACCCTGTAGTTTTCAAAAGGAGTTAAGGAAAAAGTGGTTACTTGTGAAATACTATAAAAATGATTAACTTCCAAGTCTCAGATGAATGCTAAGCAGAATAGTAGTAGTCGTACAGCAGAAATGGAAGACAGTTACCACTTCTTTAAGAACCCCAAGGGTTGCTTATGATGTAAGTCACAACAGATTTTCAGCAAAGTGTCTATGCCTTGAAACAAATAGCAAAGGCAGTCTCTTGAGTGTAGCAAGACTAAAAGATAGGACAAAGATAAACTGGTCTTTACTGGATTCGTAGAAGTTTATGGATTTATTTGGAAAAAAAAAAAAAAAGGCAAAATTGAACCCCAGTTTGTGGGCTGTAGCTGTTCAAGAATAAAGAGCTGTGCACAAATTTGATACCTCAGCTAATGTAGAAAATGAGATACCGTGTGTCAGCCCCAGCTCTGATCCACAGGAGTAGTCCTGTAAGCTTCTGCGATCACAATAAGGGATCTGGAAATATGTGATTTAAACATGTGTCTTTGTGTAAAGCAAAGATTGTCAATAAAAATATCAGAGAGTTTTTGAGAGAAAAAGGAAAAAGTAAGAAAAAGATAGGAGAATGGTCTAAGGGGAAACTACAAGGCTGTCATCCCATCCAGATGGGAGCCTGAAGAATTTAGGAGTGATGGCTGCATTGATACAGACAAATCTTATTTTACATGCTTGAAATGCTCGAAATGTGTTTCAATATGCACTGTATGATTTTCTGTTAGGCAATATTTCACATCAGTGGTTTCATTGTATTCAAAACGTTCTGTGGTGTCGTTTGTTATTTGGTTGTTTGTTTGTTTGTTTTTCATTTTTGATTCAACGAGAGTTTGAAATCATAAAACCATAGAATCATTTAGTTTGGAAAAGATCCCTAAGATCATCTAGTCCAACCTTTCGAGAATGAGAAGTTTCTATTTATTAATATAACATATTTGACTGGTTAAAGGGAGGCTAGTTTCAGTAATCAATGGATATTGAAAGTGGGGAGAAAAAACATCCCATGAGTCATAATGCAATGGGAAGGTGGAGCACCTGTGATTGGGGCATGGTCACTTGCAGATGGTAGATATGTTTCATGACAGCTCTCCAAGACCTGAATGGGATGTTCTGTGAGAAGTAAGGATGAAAGCTGAGCTTTATATGCAGGCACTTTTGCTATTCTCTCTCAACTCTTGCACACCGTGCGTCTGCTGTTTAGGTAACAAGTTAGGTGGGATAAAATGTTCTGTGCAATAATCTTGGCCAAGTAGTTAGAGAAGATTTAAGCTTAATAAGCCTCCTAGGAATGGAGCATTAATATAAGTAAGGCTGGTAATTACCCTATGAAGTTAAGTTGTGATGAAACTGCTGCTGTATAGAGGTGTATGTAGCAAGACTACAAGAACATTGCACTGCTGATAGAAGTGTGACTTTATCTTTCAACTGTTTTATGGTTGGTAGGGCTTTTTTAATTTAAAAAAAAAAAAAAAGATAATAGTTAATTTCTTTGTAAAACATAATTAGAATGCAATGAAGAAATTTACAAGCAATTAGAAAGCCCCAAAGCATCCTACGTTTTAATTTGGGTCTCTCAAAAGAGAGGCATAAGAAGTATTTTCCAGACAAAAAATATTACTTAAAAGCAGGGAAAGTGTGTCACTCATACCATTTCTTTCTCCTCTGTATTAGAGTTAACTTATAATTGACTGCAACTAGCACAAATTACAGCAGTTTCTTCTGCATCAGTACGTGAGTCAGTGAGTAGGGGGTGACTGAGTCAAACTCAGCCCAGATTCTCCCCTCCCACTCCCGGCCCAGCTGCTGCCTGTTTACTCCTTTGGGTTTAGCCCGTGATCCTGATAGCCTACACAGAAAGGCAGAAATAGGGGATGCTCCTACACCTGAGAACACAGGAGAAGTCTAACCGTGCTGTACCATGTCAGCGTGAAGTTCATCAGTTTTCTGTTCAGAAATAGGGCTTGGGAATTTGCTTAAAGGTGACCATTTCCACTGAACTGTGTCCTTAGTGACTGTTCCAGAGGCTGTAGGTAGAGCTTTGTAAGTCCGGATTGTCCAGCAGACCAGGATGTTTAATGTCAGTGGCTTGTTCAAATGTACTCTGGCTTTAGAATCCTGAATTTCTGAAGCATTTCTTTAGTGAAGTATTTGGAATTTATATATTGCCCCTATAGTTTCCAAGGGAAACAGTGTTTCTTCTTTTTCTTCTGATATGGAGGATAATTACCACCAGCAATTATACTTTTGGTGTATTTATCTCTTTATTCTTGAGTTGTTTCAGCCATAGCCCAGTAAGACACTGAGTAAAGCATCATTGTGTTAGGTTTCATCCTTCCCATAGCTTAGTATGCTTTGGGAATCTTCTTCTTTAATCCAGTGTTGTTTCAGTTTGCAACTAGTTTTTCTCTTTCCCTACATTCAGATCAGTAACCTAGCATGAGGAAAATACAGGCTTTGTGATATCCAGGATTTGATTTCTCTCTTGAAGCTTTTCTTTGTGTGTATGGTGTTGTGTGTGTGTGTTTCTGTTTTGTTGTGTTTTGTTTGTTTTGTCCTCTTTTTGAGGGTATTGTTTTTTAATGCCCATTAAAAGCACTCTTCTCTTTATAAGCTAAAATTCCTAGGGGGAAAAATGCAACTCTTCCGATGATGGTCGGTCTTAGTTTTATTTTTGCAGGTGTATTAAGTAACATCACTGCAAGACAGAGCTGTCAGGGATAGAGCAGAAGACTCCATCAGCTCAAGGGGGACAGATTAAGAACCAAACACAAGGTGCTGATGGAGCGTAAGGAACTTTAACTAGGTTCTGGTACTTTTTGTAGCAGCACCTTCATTTATGTGTACCTTATGAGCAAACAGTGAGAGTTAACCCTTTTCTAAGAAAAAAAAAAAAAAAAGGCTAAAGGTGCTGTTCAGTCTAGGGAAATTACCTCAAAAGGAAATTGTTTATTTTAGAGTTGTTCAGCTATTTCAGTACTCTCTACTTAAGCATATAGATTTATAGCCCTTGTAGCTGTGAAAAAATATACCTAATGTGATCAGAGATTACTCAGATCTGTAACTGGCCTGATGCAGAGGTTTGCTAGGGGCAAAGCCCCCGCTGATCTGGGCAGGGCAGCAGCGAGGCCGTGCTGGCAGGAGGTGAGCAGGCTCCCTCCTGCAGCGGGGTGCACCGGAGCTGCCCCACGAGCTGATCAGCTCCCTTGGGTGCTCCGTAATATGTGTGAGGTTGCGGGGAGCCTTCATCGCTGCCACTGCTTCTGGAGAGGCAAATGCTGAGGTATACAAACATAACTAATAGTGGGGCTTAGAAAACCCGTATCACAGTGTGGTTAGAGCCAGGGTCAGCACAATTCCTAACTGTGGGTTAAGTGGTAGACTGAGCGCTCTTTTAAGTGGACCAGATGGGATACAGGTTATAACAGTGAGTGCAGCTGGCTGTCTGCTTCGTTAGTTTCAAATATTTTTGTTGAAACCTTCTTTTATCCAGTTAAGGGTGAAGAAGAGAGTGGTCAGCTGGGATCTAAAGACATGATAGAATTAGTCTGTGTGCAGATGCTTTTGGGGTAGGCGATCACTTAACGCTGACATATATTTGACAGTTGGCATCTGAGTGTTGTTCTGAATTTCAGTTTGTGAACCTACGATGTGTCCAGCACCACCCTGAGTCACCTCACCCTTAATCATCCTTCAAGCAAACCCATCAGACTACTCTGCAAAGCGTGGTCAGTGGTAAACACATGAATCAATATCCCCACGCTGTGTTGACTTTATCTTAAGCCACAGCCTTTGCAAAAGATGACAGCAAGGGAAAGAAGAATCTAAAAAAATCTGGAGCGTTGATATTTCAGAAGAGGAATCCTGCCTTGTATTGCTTTTCTGACTAACAGAAACCCCGCCTGAGTCACCACAACTGGCTGTTGTGAGGACTGTGATTTAGGGAAAGTATGGAAATAATGCAACTCTTTCTGGCAAATTCTTTGTCACAAAAATCATTCAGCTGAACTAATTGGCTTAATTTAGGATTCAGGTGCTTTGGGCCTTGTAAGTAATACTTACTTGGCTTGAATAGAAGATACTGGAGAAGATAAATCAGTCAGTCATTACTAGCATAACAAGTGATGATCAAATTAAAGATGATGTCTTAGGTTCCTCTATTTTTCCTCTGTGTGCATATTTAGCACACCAGATGGTCAATACAGTCATAATAAACTGGTGGGAATATTTAATTAAATGTGTTCCCAGGACATTAAATGTAGGGCATTATTCTTTGGCTGATGAGCAGAGTAAATATTTTGTAATAACGGAGAGTCCTTGTAGAATATTGCTGGTAGTGTATGAAAACCACCTTTGGGAACAGAAGCGTGTTCAATGCAGAACTTTCTTCACAGAATTAAGACATCTCAAAATGCTAATTCCTTTTATATGTGATTTTTTTTCCTACCACCAATTCACTATTACTTATTACTACCCAATTATTACAAATAGCATGAGAAATCATTTTTAAATTGATAGTCAGAGAATACGATGAGTCTAAATTAAAGTCTGTAGCCATTTAATTGGCAATAGTCATTTTTACTGAATACTGAAGGTCTCAGACGGAACACCGAAAAGCAGAACAAAGAACATCATCTCTGTTAAAACTGTGAGTTTTCCCTGGTAAGTGAAGCAAACCTGTTTGGTCTTGTTGGGAGTAAATTCTGCTCCCTCTGTGAAACCTCACAGGACTGAAGTAACCTTTCTTTCCATCCCCAGCTATGCAACTCTCCATTAACCCAGCAGTGACACTCCCCTGTTAACAGTGTAATTATCTTTTCACTCTAACCAGCTTTATAATATCATGACCTTCTTTACTCCCATAGAGCAGCTTTGTTTGCCTGTGAAAGTGAGATTAGTAGAATGAAAGCAAAGATAAAATTAGCTTGGAGCAGGGAATAGTAACTTGAGAGGGGAAGATCAGCTAGAAATCTGACATACCTACAGTTAGTGGGCAACACAACTGAAAGCAGTCCCTTACTGAGGGTGCATCTATCTCAGAACTAAGTAGGTCGTGTTCTCTAACCAGGGATTACTTTTGAAGAGTCCTTTCACCTTACAGGCAGAGAACATGATTATCAACCTGTAAGATGGCTGGAAACCTAATTCTGAAGGACACATTTTTCAGTTATTGGAAGTGTCCTTTATCTGGACGTCTCCTGACAGTAGTGTGTGGTTTTGAAAGAGTTACAGGACCTGCCATCTGACACTATCACATTTTACTGTGGGAAAAGCAAAAACTTTGGCAGGAGGTGTTGGGATAGATATCACTTGATTTCTAGACACACATGATCCCAAACAGGAACATGAGAGCCCATCCATACATGAGAGCGTATGCTAGCCCTGTATCATTGTTTCGTTTGTACAGTTAGGCACACAACGCTGGAAGGCCCAAAACTTCAAGGAGTTTAGCTATTAAAGGTGCCAATTTATTTGAGAGATGGCATGTAAGGAGGTAAGCACAGAATTTTACTCTGCTCTCTTTGGTTAGGCTATTTTTTTTTGGGGGGGGCTGTGTCAAACTGCACTTAGCTAAACTGATTAAAAATCATTTGTGCTGGTGTTGGCTAAACTGACCTGCTGCAGAAATAAGGTCTCATTTGGAAGAGTCCAATTACCAGTACACTGGGAACCAGCAAATCCCTCCAGAAAGCAGAAGACTGTTAGGTATTGTCAGTAAAAGTTCACCCTTGCAAATCAGCAGTAGAAAAATTGTTTACTGCAAAAAAATAAAAAATTGTATTGCTGCTCTGTTGCATTGCTTTGCATTGTTCAAAGCTAAGAGCCACCCCCCAGTGCTGCAGAGCTCCTTTATTTCCTTATAAATCCTCCCTGTCTCAAAGCTTTCAGATGTATCTAAATTCACAGAGGAACGCTCTCTGTACCAGGGACAATTGTGAGCCCTTTTTCATTTTTCTCCAGTTACTGTTAAGTCCTGGATCTTCACCGACATGCTTAGTCACTAAAATAGTGTATGAATTTGCACTTGTAGCTGATTTTAATTGTTGGTTCAGAGTTAAGTCTCAACAGTACAATGCTATGGAAGTGTTCTGATTTTTTATTATTATTATTTTACTATTAAATACAGCTTGCTTGTTTTTTAGTGCCTTTGGAACTGCAGACTGTCAAACCTCACTTAAGCAGTCACGCCCAGATGGATAGATTTCGTGGGGCCCAAATGCAAGAACAGAGTCTTAAACGTAGCAAAGTTTGGCTAGTTACAGCGGCAAATGTTTACTACAGAGATACACTACCTGGGCAGTTAAAAAACAAAGAGGAAGAGAGACAGTGAATTTTTCTGTTTTACTAGAATAACAGGGTTTGAGGAAAGAGAAATCAGACTGGGATTCATAGAAAATTGCCTCCTTGCTTTCACTTTTTACAGGGCTCATTAGTCAAACCTGCTGCTGCACTGGTTCCCTGCCCCCTCTCCTGAGCCCTGCCCGCTGGTACCAGCTACAGCTGTCTGAGAGCATTTGCTTTCCTCTTGCTGTAACCTTTAACTAAGTGTGTCTTTCAGTCTTTAAGTCTGAGAGGTTGAAAGTTATTCCTGCTCTCAGAAATACGTTTGTGAGCTTTGGTTTGGAGCCAGTGGCTGAAGAAGATGGCAGCAGGAGGATGGCAAGGATGAGGCCTAGGCTGCTAGACCTTCCTGGGACACCGCACGTCACCTATCTCCCTGTACTTCCATTTCCCAGATGTGTGCAGGAATAATAGCTTTTCCTTAGCTTATTGCGATGTTGTTAGGGTAAAGACTTTGGAATTAGGTCCCACAGCTGGGGTTTTAAAACCAAGAACAAGCTGCTGAAGACAGCTGTCAAGGTCCTAATGTGAACTATACCAAAGCATCTCTCGTGCAGCCATGCTGATGGCTTGGCATCCTCCTGATATTTGCGTTGTGCATCTCCCTTCCTTAGTCTGACCAACAAAGTTCTCCTACATAGCTCACGCAGATGAACCAAGATGCAGTATGTGTCAGGCAAATATTCCCAGATGTTAGATATGTGGTCATCCTTAACGTTCTTTCAGCTGGTGCTGAAATGGAAAAGAGTAATGCAAGATACCTCAATTATCTCCTAATTAGAGCTGCAGCTCCCTTTACCTGCTAGAGTTTAGTAAACCGCTTCCGACATGTGCAGGTGAGATACCTGCTAGTCATGATTTTGACCTAACAGCTTCAGGCCCAGCAAGTAACCTAAAGAACTGGGAAGTCTGAGTCAGCTGAGACCATTTCGCTGAATCACTAGGACAGTTCCCAACTGTTCTTCCTAGGTGGCTGTGTACATACACAGATCCAGCACCTGCTTTCAATCAGTGAGATTGCTCATGTGCTAAGTGGCATGCTGGGGAGCAAGGACACAACGGAGGTTACATAAAGAACGACCTAACTGCTCCAGGCATGCAGGGCTGTCCTCAGGCGTGCTCAACCTGCCCCTGGTATTGCTTCTTTGTCACTTGTTGCTCTCCTAGAGTGTAATACAGCGCACTGCAGCAGTGCATGTTATTTAAGAAGACTGGCTAGGGATTTGTACCCCTTTTTCACCAGCAATAATAGAGCATTATTTCTTGCAAAATTAATTTGACCTGTTCCTGACAGTGAGATCAGTGATAACTATATTTACTCCCTCCTAAAAAAATAGTACGCAAATCTGAGGGCTAAGGGCCCAGTGACAGGGCTTTTATATGGATTTTGCATTCTTTTATAGTTCCTAAAAATCAGGCCAGGCCATGAGAAGTAGGACTTTGAAGTACAAGAAGCATCACTACCTTAAAAGAAAGCCTAACATAGCATTAATGTTTTGCACAAATTCATTTGAGTAATACTTCTGAGAAATTATAAGTTGATGTGACACAGGACAGAGGCAATAATAGGACAATGTAAATGTAGGTTGGACTTCCATTCTACCATTTTTGCACCAGAATATCCCAGAGAACATTGTTGCTTTCCAGTGCCTTAAGCCTTCACTTCCCTCTTTATTAGAAAATGGAGGTTCAAAGACAAACTTAACAAATACCCTGTGGGGCTGCAGCCATGGTAGCTCACAGAAGTGCCGTCTTCTGCTGCTGCCGCCCTGCTGGGATCCTTTCTGCAGAGCTCAGACACTGACAGGGCTGAGCCAGAAGCATGGAGACCCTCAGTCCTGCTCCGAAGTGCCCTGGGAGGCTGGGAGAAGGAGGTGATGCAGGTACTTTTGTCCCTGTTTCACCTCTTTTGGATGTTATGTGCTGCCTAATTATGTGAGAGGGCTAATGCCTTGTTAACCCACGAGACCCACAGGTGGCATTAGCTGCCTTCCTACGGCATGACGGGGAACCCGTGCAGCCCTCTGTGTGTGCTGGTTGCTGTGCCTCTGCTGGCATCTGCTTGCTCGCTGCTCTGACCCCCGAGAGCTACGGGCCAGGCAGGAGCTGGTGTTGTGTAAAGAGAGCACCGCTCCCTGGGGAAGGGTAGATCCACTCTGTAGGCAGCATCCAGCTCTGGCTGCTCTTGTATTAGATTTTACGTAATTGATTAAGATGTGGTTGTTAATTACAAGCTTGCTGTACCTTAGCATAAAGATTTTCATCTCTCTCTGGTAGTTACAGTAGCTACAGCCGGATGGTAAAGGCAGCTGTAAAAGCAACCATTGCTGTTACCAGCAGCAGAGCAACCCCAGGAAAAATAGTTTTAACTAAATTAGATGGCAGCAAGGAGCTGGAAGAGAACAAACTTGGAAGTTCCTACTTTATGCCAAATCATTTTAAGGACAGCCAGGGAAACACACTCACACAAGAAAATGAACATTACTGGGCAGAAAAGGTATATGGCAGAGCACTGAACTTCTTAGTGATCACAGATTTGACCAAGAACATCGCTGCGCTTATAAGCTATGCTTATTAGTGAAAACACGTGGCTTCTAACACTTCTTCTCAGGCATTTCACTCCTATGGTCTCCAGGATGCTAGCAGTACATAACAGAGGTCCTCTCTTGTGCTAAGATTTGTAGTAGTGAGAAATATGACACAACGCTTCCCCAGAAAAATACCTGCTTATGTTGACTGGTGAAAAGCCTATCTACTTCTTTGACTGCAAAGAAATTTCACAATTTCAACTTTAGATCAGTTGTTCTGAACAGTTCTAGGAATTCCTTTGGAAGTTACTAATGCTCCAGGTGTGATCTTGTCTGGCATTATTTGGTCTCATATATGTTATGGTCAGATTTTGATCCTTTGTGACGGCAGTGTAAACTCAGAATGAATTCTGCGGGGATCCTGGCCCACGGTCCTTCAGTGGTGTTATTGTCTTGCAGGTGGCAGCTGTGAGGTCCTCAAGACATAAGCAATTTCTGTACAGCTCAAATTCTTTTCTTTCAACTACAGCTTGACAATGCCATTCTCACCTGCAGTTTAAAAAAAGAAGTGTGAGATGCAGCAGTGCTCCAGGTCTGCCAACAGCAGCTTCATCGCTGGGAGTCTGTGTGAGGGTCACAGTTATCTGTAGGGATCTCACCTCGCAGGCAGTGCAGTCAAGCTGAATTTTGCAGCTTTAGGTACCTCTAGGGAACAAACTTTAGATGCCTCTAGGCACTTTGACAGTGTCTTAATGGGGCCATAATTCCAGCAGCATTAATCAGACCCCAGGGTGTAGAAGAGAATGATTCACAGAGAAACACTGTGTTCTCTCAGTCTGTCAATGTGGGAAGGCATTGGTAATGCAGGAGTGGGATTTGTGATATTTTTCAGTTCACATGCTTAAGGGATTTCCTCTGCAGCTCCAGGAAGGGTTTTATTTCCCTGCAGGAAGAAGTGGCAGGGGTCTCTTGAAAGGAAAGGTAAGGTTTCATGCACTGGAAGTGTGGGTGTGAAGAAGGACTGGCTGAGGTTGACGGACCCTGTTCAGGCTGGCAGGGTGACGTGCCTGCACAAGCTCACGCACTGGCACAGACCTGATCTGTTGCATTGCAAGGGGCTTTCATTCTGTCTTCAGTTATTTTAAAGTAAGCTTGGGGGAAACCAATGTTGATGCTTAAGAGTGGAGCTGATCCTTAGATCAGGACTCTGTTCAAAGCATTGCTGCAAAGTTTCATCTGGTGTCCGTGGCAGGTGTTCAAGCCTGGCCAGCTGCTCAGGTGGGGCATCTGGGGACCAGCAGTGGGGTGTTTAAACATTGCAGTGTGATTCTTGCCTCCACTTCCTCCTCCATTTCTCTATCTTCTCCTTTGTTTATCTTTATTGGTTAGGTTCCAGCCCGACATCAAGGAGCAGGGGAGCACAGCTTTCAGCATGCTGAGGAAGAAGACAGGCTTGCAGCCCTAGCTCCTATAATACCAACACAAAATACCTGGACAAGAGTCTGTTTTCTTAGTGGGATGTAAGCTCTGCCTTGCTATCCAGGCCAGTGATCGGTTTGGTCCTTGGCCTGACCTAGGGTAGATGATTAGAACTGCTTGCTTTTTAGAGGCAGCAAGGGAGGGGAAGAGTTTGATATGGACCCAACCAGATATAGTGTGCAAATTAATTGCAGAATAGGATGCGATGGGACATCAGGGCTGTGATCCAGGAATGGAGGGTTGTCAGACAATGGACAACTCCTTTTAAAGGAAATACAAACCATTGATTTGTTCCAGAAGAGAGTAGTGAACAACCGAAAATGGATTCAGTCACTTTTTATGTTCTCTGTTTTTGATGTAGGTCTGTTCCAGCTCCTCCTGCCCAAGGTCCCACCAGTGCTGGGGCTGTAGGGCCACCTCCTGCTACCAATGTGGCAAGTAGCAAACGGCTGCAGCAGACGCAAGCCCAAGTGGATGAGGTAAGTCGCTCCACGTGATTTGTTGCTCACCACAGGGGTGGTGTTGTGATTTTTTTTCTTTAAGATGCTTGCCTCACTAGTGATCCTGCTTGTCTGAAGACGGTGGGTCTAGGAAATGAGGTTTTCCAAAGGGTGCCATTTATGAGGAGGCAGACAGTACAAGAGGTATTCTGAGTGTGAACGTTCTTGTACTGGTAACACTTCTGCAGAATAAATATGGACATCGGTGCTGATTAAGGAATTCATCACAGTCACAGTGAATCAGCTCTTTTAACGTGTTCCTGCACTCCTAAAGTTTGTATGCTAATCTCACAGGCTGTTTCGTAGAGACAAACCACTGGTCTCTTGTAGATACGTGCAAGCTATGAGTGTTGTACAGGAGAGGGCTGTGTTTATTAGTCAGAGCTGTAATGACTAATCGTCAGAACTTATCCCCAAAGAAAGGCACCCACACATGACATCACAACATCTTCAACAAGTCCTTACTCCTTCTGAATGGTCCTGGAGGACACATGCCTGTTCCAGCATGGATTCTTAAATTCTTTTAGTATACAGAAAATCCCTGAAACCTTGGCTGTAATGCCAACGTCCATCTAACTGCTGTGGTAATGGGAGTGAATGAGCATACTGCTGCTCATGGGTGTACCCTGAGTGTAACGGGTACAGCAGCAGCTGTAGCATCCTTGCACACTTGCTGTGCATGTTTGTGTGCTGGTTACTTGGTACAGAGTTTTGCTAAACCCCTACAAAGACTTAAATAATTACTTACTGCCCATGGGGAAATGGCCAGAGCCTGTGTGATTCTTTTATTCAAAGTCAGTAAAATAAAAGCTAGAAAATAGCTGTTTACCAGCAAAAAGGCCTCTTTTCAAAAGCTCTAGGTATACTAAAAAAGACCTCACAACATCCAACTCAAATGCCTTTCTTAAGATGAATTAAATACACCTGTCAAATTGAGGTTTGTCTCTTTGAGAACTTTTCTTTGCTGAAACCTGAACCAGGGTCTTTCTGGCCTCCCTTTTGCTGATGCTCCCTTTTGCTGATCCCAAGAACATCCTCTGTCTGCAGAAATATCTAGGCCCGGCTCTTTCATTATCACTGATTTTCACATCACTGTAACTTCGTTGATGTTAATGGAGTGTCTCTTGCAGCAGGGAAAGGAGTGTTACACTTCAGCTTCTGTCTTGGGTCAGAGTAATGAAATAAACTCCTTGTACTGAACATATAACTTCATAATGGTGCTGTAATTGTTTATGTGAGCTACAGTAAAAGTATTTGTCCCTAAAAGATGAAAAATAATTGCTTGTTATTACTTAAAAGGGGTAATGCAGATCAGACATGTAGGGCTCTTCAAGTACATCAAAGGAGATGACTCCAGTGAGCCCCCACTTTCTATTTGAGATGTTCTATAGTCTGATAATTCTCACTGAAGCCCATGCAAGTTCTTGTGAAGCATGATGGAGTCATTTTGTCAGGAACTCTTACCCAGTAGGAGAGGAGAGTGCGTAGCTCTTGGACTTGAGGATTATGCAGGTGATAATTAGCATCCACATTTTCTTCAGCTCCAGTTTGAGAGGGAGATGGAGGTTGGCATGGGGTAGTTTTGAGTGGCTAGCACATGTTAAGCAGATAGTGTTAAATGGACAATTAATCATTAAATCACATGATGAGAATAGCCGAGGGAGACAAACACTGCTGGTCTTTCAGTCCTGTGAAGGCACTGGGGCTTACAGCACTTAAGGTTCTGTCTGATCTGCTAAGCATTCCTCTGACCGTCCTTACTAGATCTTTCCTGGTCGTTTTTCTTTCATGTCTTGTGGGAAAGTAATCTGTAGGTGGCAGCAAACACCACGGCAGGGCACCACATGCTCCGGAGGCTCCTCTGCTCCAACTGCTGTTGGCCACAGCGCTTCAGATGCCAAACGAAATCTTAAAGCTCATGGTTTTGCTTAAGAGCAAATTTTTGGCATT
This sequence comes from Nettapus auritus, assembly GCA_011076525.1. Taxonomy (NCBI): domain Eukaryota; kingdom Metazoa; phylum Chordata; class Aves; order Anseriformes; family Anatidae; genus Nettapus; species Nettapus auritus. The sequence goes on from CM021773.1 coordinate 7,677,837, forward strand.
GTTAAAATGATTGGCAGTCCTCTGAATTCGGCATTTCGGCCGTATTCTGCTGGGTTTTCCCCTGTAATTTCTCCAGACATCCTAGAGCTTATTTTATAAGGCTTGCTTTTAAGCTAGACAAACATTTACTTATTTGACAAAAATGCAGTCTTGGATGAACAAATGTTCACAGCATTCATGTTAAATTCAATAAATAGTTCTGGCCAGAAAAGGAGAGAAGTGGTAGGAAAATATTACAGTATTTTGTTTCAGCATTTTCAAATAGTTTAAAATTTTTACTGTGATACTTTGTACCAAGACAAAATTTAACTAAATACCAGCTGAGAAATTATTATTATTTTTTAAATTTGATATGAAATGAAATGCCTAGAAGGTTTTGGTTTGGAAAAGTGATTAAGAAAATTTCAGTTGACAAAAACATTTTATTTTACATTAAGTTTGGTGGCTAAAGGAAACAAATGTAAGACTGGTGTGCCATCTAACGTTTCTGTTATCATTTATGAATTTGTACAGGATTTCTGTTTAGGATTATTGGCTTTCTGGAAGAGGATTTTTCTCTAACACAATGTATAAAATATATGCACAAATAGGCCTTACCTTCTGTGTACTGGATGTGCACACACTTTTTTCCATTGATGGGACATGAGTTCTGAGTTCTCTGCTGAATTTTGCCTCTTGTGTGAGGAAAAACCTCCCTCTCTCAGAATGAACAAATTTCTTGGTCAGGAAATACATATCCATTCCTCTTAGAATGGCCTTTACCTAGTCTCTCTTCAGATAAGGAAATTATATTAAGTGCATAAGGAAAGTAATGGCTTGTGTTTAGTGATGACTGGACAATTTTCAACCAAACCATAGTAGAGGTACAGGTCTCCATCAGTTTTTTTGTACTTATAGCGAAACAGTTATTTGTATGCTAAAGGGAATCAAAAGCTTTAATTAAGCTAATTACTGTATTTCATAACGTTCCTTTCTTTTCCTTTTTTCTTTTTTTTCTTTTTTTTTAAGCTTTAAGGCCATCTGGGCCCAGTTTAACTGTGTTCATCTTGTTCTCAGTGTGTCTGTTTTCATAGCACTGTGTTAGAGCTCTGCCCAAGTACTTGCCATCACATACTATAATGGCAAAAGATTGGTTTCACTATGATATAATTCAGAGTGTGAATGTATGGGTGACCTTTGCCTTTACTGTGGAATCTAATGTGGGGCTATACATTTGCAGGTGGTCGATATCATGAGAATGAACGTGGACAAGGTGCTAGAAAGAGACCAGAAGCTGTCAGAACTTGACAACCGGGCAGATGCATTGCAAGCAGGTGCCTCGCAGTTTGAAACCAGTGCAGCCAAACTGAAGAGAAAATATTGGTGGAAAAATTGCAAGGTAAGGAGTACAAAGATCTCCTGTTAAGAATAGCTTCATGGCAGGCGTCATGTATTCTAGGATGGGATCTCTAAATGGTCTCTTGTTGTCAAGGGGAGAGGATGCCTTGACCTCCAGAATCCAAGTGAATATGCCAAACAACTTTGATCTTTACCAGATCTGTTTTTTAGATCATTTCTGCAGTATATACAATCTGGATCCAAATTTTAATGCCTTTTTTAGTGTTTGCAGATAGGGATGGGAGAGCTTGTCATGGTGATTCGTGTAAGTTCCCTGTATGAACCACAAAACCCAGGCGTAGTGAATACCAGAAGCTGGAGAAAATAAGTGGGAGATGATCAGCTTCTTGTTCTTTAGGATGGTCAACTACAAAAAAAAAGAAAAAAGAAAAAAAAGGGAGAGAGAGAGAAAAAAAAAAAGGCAGGGGATGGTCCACAACCTGCTGTGAGAAGTGAGGAAATGCCAGTCACTTTTAAAGAAGTGCAGATTGTAGAGAAGATCTTTAATCAACCAGTTGTCTCATGTGTTGTCCTCAAAGCCTCATCCTTTCTCATAAGTAGAGGGAACTTCACTCTCCTCTGCTTTTTCAGACCTTCTCCAGGAGCTCTCTCTTTTGGACCCAGAAACTTCAGCTCCTTTTATTTATATAAGACCCTGCAACCTTGCTTTCTTCTACTCATGCGCTACCAACTCATGAACACCATGCCAAAAGTTCAGCTTAATTCCCATTTCTCTTCTAAACCATCTTTGCTACTGACAATTCATGTCCAGCCACATAAAACCACCTGTTTCCAAAGGAGAATCCAACATGCACTTTTTACCAGCCTGTTTTTACCTGCTTCATCTCTTCAGTCCACTCTGCTATGAAATGTAAAGCGAGACAGAATATTCTGGGTAAAGGACATGTACAGAAACTCCAGAAAGAAGTGGATCTGTGTTAGAAACTCAGCTACACAGTTTGTCTGGACTTATCCTAGCAGTTGTTGTGCATGAAGTGGGGCTTTTTGGAGCTACAGACCCAGATTTTGAGCTAGGTTTAGCCACACTGAATGCAGTGAGTCTTTGCAAGAAGTAAAAGTGCACAGAAAGGGCCACAAAATAAAAGCAAAAAAAACTCAGGGTTAATGTTTTTCATGTGAAAACCTGACTTTCTCTTTTTTCTCATAACTTTCTTTTTATAGATGATGATCATCCTTGGTGTAGTATGCGCAGTCATTCTCATTATAATTATAAGTGAGTAATTCGTTTTTTCTTTCATTTATGATCTGACATCTCTGTGACTTACAAAGTGCTGATACATTAGAAAACAGAACAACAACAAAAAGGATATAAAATGTTTAAACAGATTAATTTGTGAAATTCCCCTTCTAGTGTCATGCTGTTATAGTGAGAATTACTGCAAGCTCCTTGGACACATAGGTAGAATTTGCTGATGTTTAATGTATTTTACATTAGCAAGTTACGTAACTTTCCCTAGGATTAAAGACTTTCCATTTTCATGTTTGTATGCTTTTTTATGCAGTGTCAGATCACAGAATCACAGAATAGTCTAGGTTGGAAGAGACCTACAAGATCACAGAGTCCAACCTCTGACCTAATGCTAACAAGTCTTCCAGTAAGCTCTAACATCTAAACGTCTTTTAAAGACCTCCAGGGATGGTGACTCAACCACTTCCCAGGGCAGCCTATTCCAGTGTCTAACAACCCTTCCGGTAAAGAAGTTCTTCCTAACATCCAACCTAAACCTTCCCTGGAGCAACTTTAGCCCATTCCCCCTCGTCCTGTCACCAGGCACATGGGAGAACAGACCAACCCCACCTCGCTACAGCCTCCTTTCAGGTACCTGTAGAGAGCGATAAGGTCGCCCCTGAGCCTCCTCTTCTCCAGGCTGAACAATCCCAGCTCCCTCAGCCGCTCCTCGTAAGACTTGTTCTCCAGACCCCTCACCAGCTTCGTAGCCCTTCTCTGGACTCGCTCAAGCACCTCCATGTCCTTCTGGTAGTGAGGGGCCCAAAACTGAACACAGTACTCGAGGTGTGGCCTCACCAGAGCTGAGTACAGGGGGACAGATATCTTCATTAGAACCAGGGCCACAGTCCTAGCTGCTTCTAGTGAGAACAGCAATCACTGACTTAGCTCATGCCTATAAAAATGAGGGTGAAGGCCCACATGCAAATGGGTATTAATTATATGGGTATTAATTATTAAAAAAAAATATGGGTATTATTAAAAAATAAATAAAAATGTAGATGCCTGGTTTCCACCAAATCAGCTGGAATTTGAGATAGTGGTGCTTCTGAGAAATGCTTTGCATGTGGAATACCTAAATATTGGTAAAAGGTGTCCCAAAGTCTTACTGGTTTCTTGTCTCTAAGATCACTTCATTCTACCTTTCTGTTACAGGAAGGAGAGCACAGGAATGAATAATGGCCTTTGTGCTAGTTGGGTGCCAGGATCTGTAATGACAGGAACTGAACGTTTTGTTATGTAACCGCTGGGCTAGCAACAGCTGTTGTGTGACATAACCGCGTAGAGTCACAGCGTGAGTTGGGTTGGAAAGGGCCTTACAGATAATCTAGTTCCAACTAGATGCCAGTAAGATCATAGCCCTGCAGGCGTGTGCACGTCCCGAACTCCTGTTTATTCCCCATGCTACACGCACTCGCACAGAGGCATTTAAGTTGGGTCCCCAGTGCAGCTGGAGCGGCTGGAATTCCTCTGTGCTGCTCTTCATGTGCTCTCCTGTGATCCTTCTCCAGTAACATGGTGTCAACTCCTAAAAGGGGGATTTCTGGAGTTATACAATACAGCTAGTAACCCAGAAGCGATTCACCAGGAGACTACACTGCGGATGCGAATTAATTCCCAGCTCTCAAATTACATGCCTCGTCTTTGGCATGTTTCCATTTTCCTCTGGTACTTCTGTAAAGGAGGCTTACGGGAGCACCTGTAAACATGACTAAATGGATTGAGATGCATGTGGAAGTTTATTAGTCTTACGAACGCTGGCACCAGAGTGACCCAGAATGATTGCAGGGTTTCGTAACTCTGATACGGCAAGAATGACAAATGGCTGGATATTAATTAACTATATTAACTGGGTACTCAAGGCAAGTGGCTTCAAAGGAAAGACAGGCCTTTGTTCTGCAGCTTAGGGCAGCAGCCTGGGAAGACAGATGTGCAGCCACTGAACTGGCTGCTGTGTACATATGCATCATCAAGTATTCTGTGTATCTTAACAAGAAAGTAAAAAAAACAGACTTGATGGCTCATAATTTCTCCTTAAATGTTAACTCTGAAATTATATCTAAGTAATTCTATTATAAGTAACAACATTTTTTCCTCATGGTTTTAAACAGTGGATGCCTGCCTTGCTAAGTTTGGAAACAGAAATAGAAGGTTTGACGTGCTTAGGTTGTGTTTTAGGGCATTTAGTCACAAACTTGAACGTCACATCATCAAACCCAGGTCATGGATCACCATAGTTAGATCTAGTGCAGGTTTGGTGAGATTTAAATGCATCTAGGCTCTGTATATTAAATTATTTTTCAGTCTGTTTAATCCTTCTGTAATAGTCTGAAGCTGGCAGCTTTGGGAAGGACCCTGCGTATTGAACTCAGTGGTGTACTCATTCACAGATGCTCTCCAGTATGCATTGCTGGTTGCCACTGAGTGTCCAAATGCTGCCACAGACAAGGTCTGCATGGCTTCCCTCAGTGCAGGGCTGGCTATAAATACAGACAGACAGCGTAGTTCCTCACAGCAACAAGCTGCCATGGGTGGCAGCATGGCCCAAATCAGGCTACCTACTGTCCTGGTGCTCGGGCCCTGGAAAAGCAGGCCGGCTGCTCAGTGAAGGAGTTATGCCGTTGTGGGGGCTGCAAGTGTTGCTGGAATGGGGGGTGACTGCTCACATCAACATCAGTCCTTGCCCTTTCTATTTCTGGAGCTGCAGTCTCCCCTGCTTTCCACTCCAGTTCTCCCTCTAAGAGCCTTTTGACGGGGGGAGCAGCCCTGTTCCAGGCAGGAAGGCATGCTGCGTGCTAGACATGTCGTGCTCTTCCAGCAGGATGCACTGTGAAGGTGTTTGACATGCTTCTGTGAGCTAAAGCACAATGGTAACTGTCATAACTGTTGTTGTACATCATATTTTTCCCCTTCTGCTTCCTTTCCCAGTTTATTTCTCCACTTGAAAACGCAAAGGACGACGACTTGGCACAACTTTGTTCATATCAACCAACAGTATCAGTGTTCCTTTGTTGAACTCCGCTTTTTAATTCCCAGTGTCTTGGGATTTTTGCTTGTAATAACCCATAAGCATTCAATGTGGTGTGTTTTGGAATTCTGTTGTTTCCACAAGAAACTGTACCAGCTAAATACTGCCAAGTAGTTCCATACACTGTTTATCACTGTGTCTTAAAATGTGTACGCACTGACCTTCAGAAACTGTAATATATGAAAAGCATTCCAAACATCTCAGAATCAGAGAAAGCAGCTATGGGGAAGCTCCTGCTTAAAGGGATGCTGTAAAGTGGATTGGACCCAAAACTAAGGTTTCAGCAAACACGAGGGCCAAAATTCTCAATCTGAGCACCTGAAGTTGGATGGCAAAATCTGCTACCAGATGCGGCTTCTTGTGGTAGCGAGTCCCTGCTACAGTTTGAGAAGAGTGGCGTCTGCAAGTATTCATAGGATGTGTGACACCTATACTTAGCCAACCAAACACATGGGTTTTTAGATTAGTTGTGGTATCCATGTCTACACTCGTTGCAGAAAGTAAATAGGACTGCCTTTTATGGATTGAAATTTTCCCTTGTGAGGTGTTCAGTACAACCAAGAAGCCCTCAGTATGAAAGACAGAAAGAAACCTGTATGACAACCCAAAAATATTAGCTAGCAGAATCTTGGAAAAGCTACATGAAATGCAAAAATAGTAACACAAACACCATAAATGACCAAGATGCAGACTCTTGCTAAAAACTCGAGGCAGTGTTTGTCAGACTTTGTGGGACTCTCCTGAATGCCAAATCCCAATACTTACTGCCCTAACTTGAAGCACATGAGTGACTTTGGCGATGTCTGTGGCTTTACAGCACAATTGTAGGAAGCTGCCTCTGCGCTGTTTTGCAGAAATGGTCCCCACTGTGAGGACAAATTAAAAATCAGGAAGAGAAGGATGTGGTAAATAGAAGGAATAGCAGAGAGAGAGGCCGAGGAAAGGAATGATGCCTAGCAAAGTTTTCCTGGAGCACAGGAAGACAGAGAAACACTATTCCAGACTGGCTTTCTAAAACTTTTGTGTGTGTATAATTCATAAATTATATCTTCTTTATAAAGTGCTCAGCTGAGATACTTTTCATACTTAAACCAACATTTGATATAATTAAAAGATATATTGCAGATTGGGGAAAATTCTTGTTTGCTGTAGTTGTAGGGTTGCTCCTAAATGTTCAATTTCCATTTTTGATTTCCTTTCCAAATACTGAATAGCTTGTTTTGAGAGGGATGTGGTTAGAATCCAGAGTTTTAAACATATTTAGCCAAGCTAAAAATGAATTATCAAATTTTGAGCCAGGCAATCCTGACAGAGTTGTTTTAGGACAACTTCTTCAGTACTTCTAAGAATTGCTGGATTTTTATTTTTTTAAAGGGTTTTTGGTGATGGTGTGTTTTGTTATTGTTGTTTGTTTGTTTGTTTTTGCCTGCAACTTAGGACGTTGAAAATAGTGATATTAGCAAATATTCCTAAATCTTTCTTGATGTGGTCTTAGATTTTTTAAAACAAACCAACAACAACAACAACCAAAAAAAAAACACACACACACAAAAAAAACCAAAAAAAAACAACAACAAAAAAAAAACAGAGAATCAGACCAGTTCATTGCATTGGATCTCTTTTCAAACTGCTTAAGTAGAATTTTGTGGAGAGAATAAGTAATGCTTAGTTGAATGGTTCCATCTGCATTACTCTACCATATATTTATTATTTCATTTTCACATGTACTGTTTCATATTGTTAGTTAGCAGGTGGCCACTGCCATAATGAAATAGAAGTAACCTTCAAACATTAATAACTTTCAAAGTTACTAATGTGCTACTGGTATGCCCTGTTCGCCTCCGTTCCTCAACTAAGTACGTGAACAGTTCTGAAATCCTCATGGATCAGACAAGAAACTTTACTGTCATTAAGGGCTTGACTCCATGAAGTGCTGCAACTGATTAACTATGTATAATTGAGCCTTTGCTGGAAAAAGAATAAGCCATCCAACTTCAGGACCCTTTTTTAAACTACTGAGGTATTTGGCTCTTCAGAAATTACCTCCTGAGGGTGGGACCTGACCACCCATACCCATGCTGAACATGACTTGATCCTCATGGGACTTTTCTAGAGGAATGCTGAAAGGACTCCTGAGCTACAGATAGCTTTCTCTGGAGATGAGGTCATTAAGATCATATGCTGATACAGATCCTTAACGTGTGGGATCCTTAATGAGTGGGACTTCCTATCAGAGTCTGAAGTGACTACCTAGCTATGTAAGCAGCAGATACACATCAAGGAGTTTGAATCCTCTAGCTACAAAGATGCAAAGTTTCCAAATGAAACTATAATGAGAGTGCTGAAAGCATACAGAGCTTAGGTCCTCCTAGCTCAGTCAAGTTAGTAATCAAAATGGGGGCTTTAGAGGAGACTGGAGAAGAGAAACTCCTGTTTGTAGCACGTGTACTCATTCTCCCTCAAAACAGTAACCAACAGGGATGACTACTAGATGTTGGTAAGAATTTGCAAGGAGGAGTAAAGTCACAAAACATAGCTTCTAGCGGGTTGTGAATTGTTCATGAAAAGACAATTTCCTCCCGTGTGCTAATAAAATGTTAGATTAATGTGTTTAACTCTTTAACTTGGTTGCACTGCAATGTGCTTGTGTATGTTCAGTTCTCCTAGCTGTGCTGCACTGACTGGTTGCAATTGGTAAGATAAGCCGTGTAGCATCTCTAATTCAGCCCAGGAAGCATGAACAAGTGCGTCCTTCCCTGCTGTACAGACCCAGAGTCTGCTCCTGCGGAGGGTTAATTATCCTGCAGCGAGAACGTGGTAATATAGGACTGCTCAGGGTCACGGATTGTGCAACACCATCACATACACAGAGGGGTACGGAGGACAATCTATATAAACACAGTTGGAGATCTTATTTGTGTTTAAGGCAGGATTGATTTGCTTTCCGTTCATTGTATCTGCACTTAAAATGTGTATGCATAGCTACAACTGCCTACTTGTAATAGTAAATTTCCCATGTAAAGGTTAACTCCTTGTTTATTCAGCAGCAGTTAGAATTTCAATTACTGTGCAGAATCTCAGCTACGCCTCTTCATCACTAATTACTGGCCAGGCTTAGGCTGGTAAAAGGGAGCCCCTTTGTGCCTTTTAATCTGCTTCGTGGAAAAACCTCAGGAGACTGCAAGGCTGATTACTTTATGACTGCCATCTCAGCTGAAGACTTCTCTGGCTGGGAGCAAGGGGTTTGATAGCTTTAGCTAGAGTTAGACATCATCTGAGACTTGCATGTTCTGTCCGTATAAGAAGCACCCTTCCCCTGCTTTCTGGGCTACAGCTGTACAGCTGGGATGCCAGCATGACATGGCACTCAGGAACAGCATAGCTGAAATGGGATGGTTAGGAGCTGGTCTGGGTTTGTACCACAGCTGCTGATCGACTTGACTACACGTCAACTTCCAAGGTTTAAGCAGTGTTATTTGCAACCACTCTCCACAGGCTATTAAGGTCCTGCTTGAGCATTACACCTTCTTCCTTCTAATTTAGCTCATCTTGCAATAACATAAATAGAACTCTAAACTTCAGTATCTGGTACACGGAGCTTGCAGGAGCAAGTAGTGAGGAAGCCCAAACAGGGACGCTTAACCTGCTTTTCACTCGACCACATTATGTAACAGCACAGTCAATCCAACCTAGTCCAACATAATCCAAGATTATTAGAAGGAGGAGGGGAGATTCTGATAAAGATCCTGAATGTAACCAAGGGTCTATAGGATAAGAAGTGCTTTAGAAATGTAGTCAGTTTGATTTTTAAAGCTGGCACTTCAGTTCCGTTGGAACCTGCATAAGATGAGCCCTGGAATAGATGAGGCAAGTAAAATACTTGGCTTTTTTCATTTTTAAAGGGTGATCTGTGATAAGTGACTGAAACATCTGCAATGCCAGTTATAACTATATAAGGAGTTACTTAGAACAGCCACAGTCTCCTGTGTTTTTGTCTTGGCTTTTGCAATCCTTCTGTTACTGTCATGTTTCTCTCCCTGTTCCTCTGACAGGCCTTCTCTTAACTTTCTGAACGGTCAAGCTACTTCTTGTCCGAACACGATGGGTTTTAGCTCTTAAACGCAAGCTCATGACTTGACATCTCTGTTCGAGCACCTGTAAAACGGTGGTCTGTTTCTCAGAAGTGCATCCATAACGGCAGACTGAAATTTCAGGAACTGTTGGAAGTTCGGATGGTTACTGAACTCTTCTTCATACTTATATGGAGTGTTTTTTGTTTTTTTTTTTTTCCTCTGTCCCATGGGAGGTTATTGACCCAGTGGAAGTATGTGTAATCTTAGTATTTTTGGATGCTAGTATCTCTTTTGCTTGTGTTGGTGCTAGATCTCTGCAACAAATGAGAGGGCACTTGGGTGTGACCCAGGATTTAGATCTTGACCCTGCCTCCCCTGCCCTTTAAACAGCGAAGAGGGCTAAATCAGTAGACGTGTAAGGCACTGGGCTCCCTCCCAATGTACACAGTGAGTACTGGAGAAAGGCCCGAAAGAGGCCAAAGTCTTTTTGGTCTGGCTTCGCATTCTGACCTGAACCTTAGGACTGTAACAGATCTTAACCTTTGGTTCCCATGTGCAGTCAGAAGATTGAGATGCTCTTCCAGCCAGTTCAGCTCTCGCACCTGATTTAGGTCCCACTTGCTAGAAGTGATCCATTTGAGCATGTGTTCCTTCGTACTAGACAAAGCATAAGGACCCTCAAATTCCTTTCTTTAGATGGAAAAAGCAAGAAGGCTGAAAAATGCAGTTTGAAAAAATATACTTCTATCTAGAGAAATGATTGGCTGAAGATTTCTCAGATGGTGACATTATTTTCAGTAGGGATACTGGACTGAGATGTATAAAACAATCAGACCAGAACCTCACATCTTTTTTTCCTCCTTTTCTCCATCAGAAATTCTTCTCTATGCCACTTCGAGGAATTAATTTGTTTTCTTCTTCAACTAATTTCCCTTCCTTATGCCATTAATTTATGTTTCCATTGATGTTCTCAGTGGCTGTTTTTCTCCATTGAGACTCAGAAGACTGTCTTTAAACACATGCATGAAAGGAGATCTGAGCCACCCAAGGAGTATACCTTTCTTCCTGATGCACTGACATTTAAAAGCTACATCTTGCAATAAAGCAAAAAACTGTGGCAGTCCAATTACATGCAGTTTGGTGAAGTAAACACTTGATTATCCAACAATGAGTCATTTCTGCAGTAACCCCATTCTGTCATGACTGGATCGCATCTGCTGATTCTCCAAAGCAAAAATCATAACCTGTACTGGTTTAAACATGAATACATCCTCGTGGTTCATACGTAACACTCTATTCAAGCAAAGAAACCATGTGCTATAAGTTTAAAAGGACAAAGTACTTGTTTTCAAAGAGAAAATGCTATAGAGAACAACAAAGATAATTATGAAAAAGCTGTCCATTATTTAGCTCTTCTCCCAGTGGCTGGCTTCTCCATTATTCTTCAAGTCTTTCTTCATTCTCTTTGAAGGCCTTTGTGTTTTTGGAGTGTAATGTATTTGGAGCATAGCACATTGGGGCTGGGGTTGTTTTGCTGCCCTCTGAACTGACTCCCTGCCTTCTGTCCTGTTGTTATTGTTGACCTCGATCATAGCTGAGGTAGGCCCGAGTGCAACACGTCCTCCTCCCCAAAATGCCCTGCTGTCCTCAAACTGGCCTCTGCTTATGGGACGAGAACCCTGAAGGCAGAACACAGCTCCTAGGTCGTAATTCAGTTCAAAACAACGTGATGCTGCGGGATGCTCCTGGTTGCTAGACAACAGCATTTTTGCTAAACTACTTTAATTGCAACACTGCAGTTTTAATGAAATTTATTTAACATTTCTAGTAACAGTAATTTTATCAATTCTGATGGAAGAGAGAGGAAACAGCAAATAAGGATTGCGTGATAATGATATGGTAGTAAATTGGGAAATGGTTTAAGTGAAATATAGCCAACATTCAGTAACTTCCCTTTTTACAGGTGGCTATACTTAGGAGCACCTTTCGTACATTAAAACTAAGTGGTGCCGGTCTGTTGAGGTGTACAGGGACTACTACTTCAAATGAGCTTTGACTGGTTAACCGTAGCTGAATTTACTTTCTCTTTTTTCCTGAAAACAGAGGAGACATATGCAGTAAGGGTGATCTATTTTTTGCAAAGACAGTTCTTTGGGATATACCATCCAAAGATTCTGTGCAACTCTTGTCTGTTGCAGAAGTGCTCAAGGATTTCAGTCAAATAAGGGCTCCAGAGTGCTTGGTGCAGTAAGGATACATGCTGCGTGTCTGCTAGGCTTTTTGTTGTATAGGAAGGACTTCAGCAGGCCAGCAATTATATCTTTCTGACACTTTCATAAAAGTCAAAGTGAAAAAAAAAGAAGACTCAAAAGTAGAACTGTATTGTGAAGGCCATGGGTATACAGTTCAAGAGTTACTTAAGTATTCTTTGCCTATTACTTAAGTTATTAGCAGCTATATGGATACCCAAATAATTAGCTTCCAAAGCCCACTCATTAATGACAGATTTTTTTTCATTAGAGTGCAAAGTTCAACCTATTTGCCATTTGCTTTTTTCCAAGATTAGATATAAAATAAAATGCTAATGTAGCTAAGACGTGTTCACAGGTCTTAACGATTAAATGTTACCGATAGCCCACTACTTGTCATGAAAAACATCCTTACTTTGTCTTGTAAATGAAAAGTCCTCCCTCCCCCGACCACATACGTGGCAAAATATTAGTCACATTATGTTTATCGGCACCTATTTTAGAAGTTAGTACCTCCTACTCAAAAGCAGGGCTTAAAAACATCCTTTGTCTGTTGCAAAAATACGTTTTGAGGAGGAAACGCCAACTGTTGTAGAGGTTACATTTTTGACAACTCCTGCTTTTTTTTTCCTCCCCCATCCCAAAAGAAGCACATATATACGTAGACATTTGCCATTTGGGTGATGTGTTCTCGTTCCAAATATCAATAAGGTAAAGCACAGCCAGTATTTACTATGAGAAACCTTTACTTAGTTTTGCTACATAAAATGCTCTCTTAGTGGCAATATATGAACTCTTATTATAAACTCGTTATAGTCATTGCAGGAAATGAGAGTTTGCAGCCAGCTAATTAGTATTTTTCTTAATGACTTCTGCTTGAGTTTTAACACCTTAAAGCAGTCTCTGGAGGTGCTAGTTAAGCACCTCAGCAGTGTAGCCTTAAAATGGACAGATGGTTGGGTATTTCACACTCTCTGGCCTTCTAGGAGCGAAAAGCAAAGCGTGCCCTGTTCTGGAAGCTGCTTCAACACAGACTTAAGCATACAGACGATTTCTGTTCTCCAGTAGCTCTGAGAAAGGAGTGAAGGAGAGGAAAGAATTGCATCACTGTGTCTCTTACCATCACATGAGATGAGAGGGCATACTGCATCAGCCAATACTAATGGGGAGAGACAATGCAAAACCTCATTTGTTCCTGCTAAATCCAGGCCTGATAAGGAATCTGTGCCATGTTCTACTTCAGGAGAGGAAAAGCCTTTCCTTTGTATCATAGAAAAATTAGGTTGGAAGGGACTCCTGGGGTTTATCTAGTCCAATCAAAGCAGGGCCAATGTTGAGGTTTGATCGAGTTGCCCAGCGTTCGCCTTGCTGAGTTTTGGAAGTCTCCAAGGATGGTGTTTCCACAATGAATTCTGCCACTGGGTATATTCTCTGCCCCACCAAGTGCATTCCTTCCCCTCTGCATACATGAAACCCACTCCACTGACACTAACACTGAGGTTATCAATAGCATTCAGATTCAAGGCATCTGGTAGTCTGACTCTGCATGGTTTGAGGGAGGGGCAAAACATTGCTGCTACGTTGCTACAGTGGCACCAAAGAAAAAGGATTTACTGAGATACTAGTTCTCCTCACAAGTCACCTTAGTGGTGCCAACTCCCATCCAGTGCCACTGGAATGGAAATGCAAAACAAAAACCTTTCTTCTACCTCCTTCCTTTTAGCTCCTTGAGCTTTATGTCCTCTACCAAGAATAACCAGAAATTTGTTTTCAGTTGCCCTTTTGAAAACTAAACTCCCTCCCAAACCTTTAATTGCATCCTTTTAAAGGCCACAGGGTGGTGTTAAGTGATGTAGTAACACATTCAGAGAGGATCTGAAAGTCTTTGCTGAGAACAGCATCGCTCACCTCGTAGACCCGACTGTACCGGGCAAGAAATTCTGCTTTGTGCCTCTACAGAAAACAGTCCATTTGTGTCTTACTACAGCTACCTGGGGAGGAAAAAAAGTGTTGTGGAGACCAGGAAATTTCTTAAAGTGCTCTACCTGGAGGTCAGTGGAATTCTGTTTATAAATGATGAAAATCCGCATGCATTTTGATGCTAAAATTGTGGTAACTTACCAAGTTTGATATTACTGTACTTTCCTGTGGATGGTGATTTTTTTGGAAGTGGTGAACGTATTTTCCAAGAATACTGTATACATTTGTAACATGTATGTTTGTGCCAATAAATCTTGTTTTAAGAAGACACTTTTTGTATCATTTCTGTTCTGAATACACACGGTTTAAGCACAGTTGAGCATTTTCAGCTTTCATTCCTTCCCTGTGTTAAGTGCTAAAGCCTTCTGGAAATTAAGATTTTCTAATTCACTCTGAGTTTTTGTATATTCAGTCTAACAGAAAACAAAACCTGTTGTATAAACGATAATGAAGTCCATGTACAAAAAGGGTGAGGGGAAACTGGTATAACCATTAAAGAATCATGAAGAACAGATGCGTGAATGTGTTCAGTGCGTGTGAACTTACTCTTTCTCAGTGGTGAAATAGGTTTTCCTTTTAATAGAGCACCATTAACTGAGGGAACTCACAGCCACAAGGTACTGCTCGTTCAGACACTTGGTGTACTTTGGATGCTTTTTTTAAATGGAGAAAGGATGCTCTGAGGGGGATACAGACTCTATTGCAGGATCATCGTCTGCCTTAACTTGAAACAGCTGATGCTTGCCACTGGGGTAATGGCTTAATGGGGCATGGGACCTGTTGCCATCCTTATAGCTAATAAGTAATTAAGCTCTTCGAAGGGACAAGAGTTGGAAGCTGCTTTTTCCCTCTCCTGGTGATGACACCTACATTTTAAAATACATAAGCATCACGGTAAGCCCTAGACAGCTTTGTACCTTCATTTATATGGGCTATCATTCAACAGGTCTAACTCTCCTGCAAATCACCTCAGTGCGTATAGAGGGCATAATATCATCTCCCCATCCAAACCCACCAAAACGGGTAATACCAAGAGGTTTCCTCATATGGTGGTTCTCTATTAGAAAAGCTATAGATTTTTTCCTTGGTAAGTCTTAAGAAAGCTTGGCAATAAGTCAGGAGCGCTATGAGTCTGTAAGGAGAAGCGAGGAAAAAGCAATAATTGATTTCTTTCACACAGTGAATATTTTTGTTTACATGAAATAGCAAATAAGGACTGAGGTGAATTAGCTTGAGTGGTGCATGTGAACGTGAGACTGAAGAACAAAGGAAACTGATCAAAGCCTAAACGAGGCTTGTGCTAATAATTAAGGAAACACAGTGAGGTAATACTCTATTGGTACTCTTACAGTCAGGTTGGGTAGTTAGCTTAGTTTTGTTGAAAGAAAACATCCAGATTTCCCATTTTTTAATTTACAAGAAACTTTAGTATTAAAAAAAAAAAAAAAAAAAAAAAAAAAAACAAAGTAAAACAGTAAAAATGTAATTATGTGTAATGTAGAGATTAAGGTGAGGATAGCAGGACTGGTAAGATAATGAGAAAAATCAAATGTATTTTGCATGCTGCTCAGAGAGCAATTCCATATAACTCATGGAAGCTCAGGGAGAAAAAAAGGACTGTTTCCCATGGTTTACTAAGTTACCGGTTTACTGAGCTACCAACTCTGGAACTTGCACATGCATTGGAAAACCAACAGAAGATAGTTCAAGGACAAAACAAACCTTGAAGTGACTGTCCACGCACCTTGCTTTGTGAGCTGAAGTACATGAAGGTAAGTAAATGAACAAGATGCTTTTAAATCTTCCTGACAGACCTGAAATTTCAAAAAGTGTCTCACACAACTGAAAAAAAATGGTCAAATTGCAATCTGAGAATAAAAGCCTGTACTCTTGAGACTGTTAGAACACTGTATGAAAGCAAACTAGGCAGTGATGATAACTACAAACAACAACACCCCCCTCTTTTTGCTTTCCGAGGCCTTTCAAACCTAGGAGAATATAACCTTGTAAAGCCACCTGAGGTTTGGGCAGCTATTATCAGAAGTTCTTACTACCTGTAAATATTAAAGATGTGGTAGACACTAAATTCATTTTACTGTGGGAGTTTCCTGATATCAGAGGCACTCTGTTATTACTGTTTTAAGGCAGCTTTTAGAATGACTCTGCAGAAATAACAGCCTTTCCTTCTCCCTTAGCATCTGAACAGTCTAATTATAATTGATCAGCTGTTGGCTGAACTGCTTTACAGAGGCGGGTAAGCCTGGCTTTTCTGCCTTCTGTTGGCCATATTGCAGCTTTACTCCACTGAATGCAGTCAGTGGATTTGAGAATCAAATTTCTAGTTCTTATCTAATAATTGGCAGGTTGTTCTTTTAACTAGAGGATGTACAATACAATGCTGTGTTATTTACATATTCTCTAGGTTAGCCTTGAAAACACCTGCTCCATAGTCCGGCTTCACCAGGAGCCTGGCAAGACCTGTCAGTACCAGGCAGCGCAGGGCTATGTGATATAATCTGTAGTAAAAGACCACGAGCCTTAACTACAGTGCACTGCAAGAGCTGGGTATACCAGAGTTGTCACCTGCATCACATAGCCTTGTGCTAACCTATAGTTTGTTAAACTTCCTTCCTAATAACCCAAGAAGGCTACAGAGGAGAGAAAACCCCAAATCTTTCCTAGTCCCTGTCAAATGATGGGGAAGGAGGAGAGTTCCTTTTTTAAAAAAAAATCTCAGAATCCAGTGATTTCATTTAATTGCAAGCAAAAAACAAGTGCCAGAATCTAAGGTAATGAGAGACACTGGGATTAAAACTGCTTGAGGAGGTGGGAAAGTAAAACGGCTTTATCTAGTTTTCCAGAAAAAGTAAACCTTGAAATACGGGTTTATTACAGTATACATGTTGCACCAGTAAAGAGCAATTCCATCTCCTTTCAAACCGCTATGCAGACACCTACAAGCTGTGATGACAAATTTCAATTTCTATTACCAGGAACTGTCTTGACAGTTCTGCAATCTTTGCATGGACTTATCAGGCACCATTTCATGACCGTGTGCACTGTTGGCTCCCTTTAGAACTTCAGAAGATTTATTCTGAATTTCCTTTCTTAAAAGCTCTACTGTTCTGGTTACAACTATCTGGGAACAACGCATATTCCTTACTCTGCTTCGCTCTTTTCCTTCTATGTGACTATTTCATGGATCATCCCTGCAGTCCATCTCTGCCAGTTCCACCACTTATGACCAGAGCAGCAGTAGGTGTTCTTGCCCAAGTGAGAGCTCACCAAATGCTTTAGTGGTAGCACAAACATCCATCGTCTCTTCTAAAGAAGCCTGAAACATCCTACAGGCATATTAGGATTTCTCACAACCACATTTTACACTGACACCACTGTTGCCACTACCACTGCCTCCACAGCAATCATCCTAATCTTCCCTTTACAACCTTTGCTTTACTCTTACTTCTATAGTTTAGGAACAAAAAATTATCATTAGGGAAACTATAGTAAGCAATATCCTCAAAGATGAATTTAGTCTAAATCCTCCTGTCTCTACCACCAAAGGTTTCAGAGTCTTCTGTTTCATTAAGAAGTCTCAAAGTCTGAGTGGTTTTTTGAGTTTTGTTTTGTTTTTTAGGGACGTCACATACAAAAAGCAAAACTCTTGATTACTGCACTCACCATCTTAAGCATTTCTTGCCCAGTCAGATATCTGTTCCCTCTGAACACAAATGGCAGTTGAAAATGCAAATATTTTTGAGATGCCTTGGTTTGATAGATGGAAAAAAATACAGTAGCAGCCTTTGCTGAGGATGAGAAAGGGCATCTCTGGGGAGCTGTAGGCAAAAAGCAGTGTCCCTAAGGTTTGTCTATAACCTAGATGAGGAGCCAACCCACGCGTTGCTCTGCAGCCAAGCCTAGAACCTGAAGCTCTTTGGAGTAAGAAAGCCAAGCTGGCTCTGTGGAAGCAACGATGCAGCGTTTCTGAGGTGCTCTCCCCATTATGAACTGCCTTGGCTGTACGTAGATTTATCAGCTCTTGTGTAGGATACTGAAGTGCCTTCTTCTGATGTAAGACACCACTGTCTTACAGGCATCCCTGTGTCTGGCTTTTACCACAAAATGAGGTCTGGGCAGTTAGATCCTCACTACATGACAAAGTGCAGTGTGAACTCTTCTTCAGCCTTGTATGGCTGTACAACACATCACAATCACACTACCTGTACCTAAAACTAGGAGAAGCAAAAAGGTACATTATCCCTACAAAGAGAGCCCTTCAATAAATAATCTAACATGCCTGCTCCTGTTTGACCCAGAGGTGAGGAAGGAATCTACCCATCCAAACTAGCTGCTTCTATTCCTGATTGTTTTTTCTTTTCCTTGTAGACCGTAGCAGAATTTGTGGAGCTTGCAGAACTGATCTCTCCTTTCTTAATGTGCTGGCAAGAGTGGACACATTGCTATGTATCTATAATGTCAGAAAGAAAGTTGTCTTTTAAACTTTGTTTTTCTTTGAAAATGAAATAATTAAGATATTCTCTTGCTTTTAAAATTACCTTAATGAAGAAAAACCAAACAACTAACAAAATAACCAACTTCCCTTTTCACTTATCTAAGCTGGGTGGAGGTTCAGCTGCCTGCTTGCTGCATTGCCCAGAAGTGCAAGGGAGGCAAGGCTCCCAGAGGCAGCTGGGGAGCCCAAGCTGTGCCCCCCCCCCCGGTGCACAGCCTGGGGAATTAAAAAAACCAGCCCCAGGCAATGCGAACAGCAGTGCTCTGCCACAGCATGGGCACTGCCCAGCATCTTTCTGGTATTCTAGCGAATGTATTTCATAAATTAAACCAATGCAGATTAACAGTGCTAGACTCACACGTTCAAATTCAAAACAAATTCAGTTACAATTTGTCTGTACAGGGTTAAACAGCATTGTCTGCCCCTTAGGTTTGCCATTCTGCTGTAACAGATACTGATTTTAACAGTTTTCAGATCTCTTTCATCACCTGAGTTACTTCAGCTCAGGTTTCAAATTTTCTGAAGTGGTCTCAAACTTAGAGTGTTTTGGGGATGTGATTTGTGGCATTGTCTCATTCACCCTCTCTGTGCCACCCCACAGTAACCTGTTCTCTTTTCATGATGCTGCATGAAATACCATTTTCCCTTTATCCGGGCTATTACTTAAACAGTCAAATAATTTACCTCATGTTCCCCACTTTCTCTATAGAAAAGGCATGGAGAAGATTTGGGTATAGCCATAATGCGGCACATTGACTAAATCATCAAAGTCTTTGTACTCTCCTGATACTTCCAGGGTTGCCTCCTACATGCTGGCATTTTCAGGTTTAGCATTGCTTAGGGTAACTCTGATTATGTTACTTCACTTGTCCTCAATAAATTCTCTCAACTCTTGTTTAAAAAACAGGTATATAATTTAAAAGCACCTTTGTCTTGGAAGGGAACACTCAAAATTTCTCATGTGTATTACATTTTTGCAAGCATGCTGATGTGGAGAAATACCTGTTGGTTCCTCCATGGATGATGGAGCCAATATGAAGCATGTTGCCTGCAGCTGTCTGTACAAAGGCTCCCTGTGCCATGTGCTGTATGGGAATGAGCTCACTAGCTGAATAGAGCTACTGAACCAGTTACGGATGTAGTCTGACAGTCACAGAACAAACATGACTCATTTAAGAACATTCCTTACCTTCCCTTTTAATGAGTGGTTTCACCATAGTCAGTAAAGTAGAACTGAAGGGAGAACAAAGTGTTCTTCAGCCAGCTCCACACGGTGTTCTCGCATGCCACCTGCTCTGCTGCACGAGTATGTTTGGCACGTAAACAGAAGCAACTGTCCCTCCACAATGACAATATCTCTCTGATGTCCCAGACACAGCAATGGAATCGCCTCTAGCAACAGATACTAATGTGCTACTGCTAACAATACTAACACAGTACTAACAGATGAGAAGATTGATGGCAAGGTTTTACAACTACAAGAAAAAAGCTTTAAAGCTACAAAACATTGGCATGTTGAGGAGAGACCATCATTTTTTCATTACAGTAGTAATGGTATTGATAAGAGAGCAGGGTTCCACAAGTAAGGAAACTTGGCTCTAGTTTCACCAAGCCATCAAGGCTTGACTTCCATGTTCAGTTCTCTTAAGAAGGGCTAAGAAATGAACCCGTGCTACTTCTTTGCTTTCCCACCTTCTGGTATGTCAATAATCATTTGAGTAAAGCTCTTTCAGAGAAAGTAGATAATAGAAATTATAACATCAGTGAAAACTTTGAAAATTTGATCATTATTTGCAACATGTTTTTGGTATAATAAAATCTCAACTCCACCAATGCCGACAATAAAGAACCTCTTGGTTATGCCCATAGAACTGAGGTTTCATCTCCTGTTCAGCTGCTGCAGCATGCAAATGGCAGCAAAATTTTCTGACTGCAATACAGTAGTCCTCGTACAAGGTCTTCTGCTATTGTTTCATTTTTATTATAATGGATGGATCCTACCTAATTAACTTACAGTAGAAACAATGGCATGTATTCACTTCACCAGTAATGGCTCTGTCCAGATGGCACAGCGCAATTTTCAAGCATACTGCATTAGTGGTCTCCCCGTACAATTTATTTTACTGTAATCCACCACGTGGCTGGAGAAATAGACTGTTTATACAGATTTGGATTCTGTAACTGACATTCACGTTAACTCAACGTGACACTCAAGATTTGAGGCACAGTTATTTGTAAATGCCTTGTGACAAGTTATGGAGTGCCGTGTCTCTGGTTTTGAGCAGTGATCTGTATTTCTGAGGGACCCAAGTTCAAGCTCTAATGATCAAGTCTGAAGTGAGGTAAAGGCTTCTAGATGGTGGCAAGATGTGCTTTGATTGCGTTTTAGAGCTTGAAAAGAGGAGAGATTGTCTCAATGGACAGAGTCAGTATAAAACAAAAAAGTTGATTCATTGGCTATTAGGTTCCAGTGAAGTATAAAATCTGTCATTTTAAAAACTCTCCCTTTTTTGGTTTGCTTTCTGAAGTGCCTTAAATAGTAGAATGCATGTCCTCAAAACACCTCAAATTCTGCTGGCATTGAGACCCATCTCTTCTTCCACAGGCAGAAGCAAGGAGAGGCCTAAATTGGCCTGATTTGTCAATTTTTGATTTGCAGGTAAGAAGAAACTGCATAGTTTTTAAAGTAATTCCACAATAGGTAACTTTATATTATCTTATATTATTTTTAGCAAGGTATGATTTTTTCACTCTTTGTTTTGTTCCACCCACCCCTTTTTTTCTTAAATATATTTCCTTAGCTTTCCTATAGCACCGTATTTTAGTATGAAGAAAGCCTTTCCCCTAATAAGCAACAATTAGCTAATATTACTTAGGATTACTAATCCTTGCTTTCCTTTTGTACCCTTTAACCACTCTCCTTTAAGGAATGAAAGCTTTTTTTTTTTTTTTTTTTTCCTTTTGATTGAATTAAACTGCTTGTTTAATTTCTTTTATTGTGTGGTTACACAACAGAAGCATTGAATTCCAAAGTTCTGCTACAGCTAACAGAGTATCACAAGTTGCAAGCAGATTGAATGTCTCATTATGGCAGTAAGTATTATAGTTTTGTGGGTTTTTATGTAAATAAGGCTCCCGTGACTATTCTGCTTTTCTCTGCTTTAGTTGCCTCTCTCCATTCACCTAATAATTTTGACTTTATTGGCCAGTGTCTATAAATGTGACTAATGGGAAGAAGTCCCCAAAACATTTGAGCTATATAATTTCCAAGAAATTATATAATTTTCAAGAAATTATATACCTGGGAAACCAGGTAGATGAGGAAAGTCTCCTTGGAGCTGTACTGAGGAAAGCGTTATAGTAAAGTTCATACCAATTAAACACCAAATGATCCACAAAGATGGGAACAATTTCTGCCGTTTGTTTCACTTACTGTCTTCTTGTGAGCACATACTCAAAACTATTGAAATCAAAGGGAGTTATCCTGACAGAGTATGTATTGGTTCTTGGCAACATGGATCAAAGAAAGAATGCAAAGTGAGCAGTTACTTCTCTTTTAATTTGTGAGTTATCAGAATTTTCTAATTTATTTGTAGATGCAATCTGTTACTGAAATATCTAGAAGTGACTTGGTCTACAAGGGAGTGCTGCAGTGCCCGAAATGCTTGTTATAGTCCCTACTTTGTTTCCCAGTAGAATGCCCAGGTATGTCAGGCCTCTCGTCAGGGCCGAACCTTTTCCTGAAACAAACACAGCCAGTCAGTATGCATTCTCCTGAAAACAAAACCAAGCTTCCACTGACTTCAGGAGCAGCAGCATTGAGTTCAAAAAGGCTCACGTGTGAACTAACACTAGAAAACTAATTGAGGCAGAACAGTAATGAGAAACTCAATCTAAAAATGAAGTGTTTTTAATTAAGAGACACTCTTCAGAATTATTCAGAATTATACAGAAATAGGCTCTTTATCATTTAAAATTTGGCTCTTCCTTCCTCACTAACTATAAATCACTGAGCTGTGATTAGTAGATTTAGTAGAAGGAATGCCTGATTGTCTGGCTTTAGTTATGCCTATGAATGTGATGAGGTCTCACTGTAGGTGTGTTGGAGCAGATTCTGGCAGTCTGCAACGTGGCATCCAATTTCTTACAAATGTTTCTCTTATAATCAGTTAGTGTTATAATCTGTTTCTTAAAAATGAGAACAAATTGCAGACAAAGTGTGCCTCTAGAGTCCTGGCAGCTAAGGGCAGCAGCATGACCCCCCAGCACAATGACTGGGAGTTTAGCTGGGAACAAGAAAGTACCCAGTTCCAATCCTGTGCCAAGACCTCGTCCAATATTTTATGTAATGACTACTTAACAAAAGGTGCATAAATACTCACCAGAGGGGAAGCCAGTACTCAGATCTTGTCTCTCCAGCTTTATTCTGCCTTTAAAGGAAGGTGTGCCTCTTGCTCCATTCTATTAAGAGACTGGTAATACTTCACTCCGAGTCCAAAAGGAGATGGTGTGATGAAAATCAGTGAACTCTGTGTACCCTTAGACTGAGACCGAGAGCATGACAGGAATCAGTGGCTGTGCAGAGTCCAGGGCTGGGTCACGCTGCTACAGGCCCCCCAGCAGGCCATAGGCCCTGCTGCTCAGGTGTGTGTGGAGAAATCCAGGCACCTCAAGGAGAACTGCTATGTGTAGCCATGGTTAACCCAGAAAGTTACATGCCTCGGATAGCAAAAGCTGTGGAAATGCTATTCTACTGTCTCTACATGTAAAAAGAGCTTTCCCACTTGTTTCATCATGTCTGCCAGTCCATGCCGTACATCGACTCAGAAGTGTACCTGCTTATGAAGGAACCTAATTCAGTTGCTTAATGGTCAGGAAACTACCACAAAAAGGGTTTTGACAGATTAATAAATTAATAAATAAAAACTGTCTCACTGAGGGGCCAGCCAAGTGAGTAGAAGAGTAGGCAAAAGTAAGGGTCAAGACCATATAACTGTCGGGGGTGGTAGCAAGTCACTAGCAGTGGCAGGGACTGGGCAGCACAGCCTCCCTTGATAACAGTTAAAACCCTTGTAAAAGCTGTCTTTGGTACCTCACTGGATAGTTTTTAATGGTGAACACCAGCCTGCTGGAGGCTATTACTTTCAGTGCAAAGGAGGGTGTATAAATCCAACACAGGAAGCAGGAATGAGGATGCATTTTTTCTGTTTAGCATCCCCTCCTAGTGCTCTAATGCTAGGATGATGACTTGCCTAGTGTAATGACCTGCCAATTTCATTTTAAGTGCCTAACTCCCCAGTTCCCCAGACCATAGGCTGACACCAATAGGCCCTGGAACCTCCTCTCTGCCTCACAGTGCTGTCGTCCATCCTGTTTTGTTTTGGCTTTAGTGGTCCTGCAGCTGTGATATGATCCAACCAGAAACTTATTTCATGGGATTTTTCAGTCAAATCAATTTCCTAATCTGGTTGACAGTACAGTTACATAATCTCTACTTTTTAAGTCAGTGGAGGTGGTGTGACTGTTCCTCTTGGTGGCTGTGTAAAGTCTTAGACCAGCTTAGGTAGATTGTGAAACCACACACTAGCACTCTGAGTTATGCAGGAAGCTGAAAAGCCTTTTCCAGCCCTATGGATTCAAGTTCAGGCTTTCTTCAGACTTCTGTGAGGCTGACTGCAGAATGTGAGTTGCTAACACACACCGAACAGCAGGATACTGGACATGGGGTGCCCAGAATTTGCCAGGAATACAGAGCTATATTTGCTTCTGAATTCACATAAGGGACTTGTGGATCAGCATACGTAACTACAGTGATGAGATACACCCATTACATTTGTATTCTTTCAGTCATTCTAAAACAGAACAATTCAATGCTCCCGTGTCACTTTTCAAAATACTCAAAATTGCACTGAGGTTGTCAACAGAAACTGAATAAAAACAACTAGAAAACAGTAAGAAGGGGGACAGAATGAAAAGCTACATTCCCCAAAATTCTTTATGAAAGGATTTCCCCCCAAGGACGGCCACATACCTTTGCAAAGGACTTCTGAGCTGCAGCACTTATCAGAAGTTTGCTGCTTGTGTTGGAGTTCTGTATTGCCTATGTTGTACCTTGTTCCTACAGTTGGTAATGCTTTTAGAAAAACCTGCCCATATAGTCACTGGTAATGAGGAAAGTGTTTTTTTTCTCGCTTCCCTCATCTTTTGTCTGTACAACGGCAACAGTGACGCCTCTTGCTCATTAGCAAAATGCCTTTCCGGATCTCTGCAAGAATCAATGAAAGTCAGCATCACTGTAAATGATGAGTAATTAGACTTAGGAAATGAAGAATTAGTCGTGGGCTCCAGCTGCAAGATATTGATTTTTTTTTTTTTTTCCTCTGAACAATATACAGTTCCATCAGTGCTGTGATGTAACATAACAGGTAGCTTTTGCAAGTGGGCAAGCTGAAGCACAAGAAAGCATAGCTACTTGAAAAAGAAGAGCCCTGTTTCTTTAACAGTAACCAAATAAAAGCAAACAGTCCTTAGGTAGTTTTTCAGGAAGTCTGATTCTGTTTTTTCCTCCACGTTGAAGGATTTGTTTATTTATTTATTTTTCCAAAATGTTGTCTCTGTCAATGTGTTGCTGCTTACCAGAACTGACTAAGATACTTTTGTTAAGCAAAAATTCAAACTTTTTTTTTTTTGTTCAGGATACTGGGAAAACGTCCAGCATTCTGTGAGGGGGAAAGAAAATACTGATAATATTAAGCAGTATTAGAGGCAGAGGGAAATTCACACACAAAAAGTTTTCCTACATGCCTTATTTTTCCCATGTAAAATCTAAAATCTTTTTAGAAAAGAAGAAAAAAAAAAAAAAAAAAGGAAAAAAGAAAAAGCTCTATCAATTCATCTTTTGGGATTTCAGAAAGATACTGTGCTGGAGGGGCGTTGGAAAAAAAAAAAAAAAAAAAGGAAAAGATTCAAGAGATCTGCAGACTGCAGACTAAGTATCAGTAGTGCAATTTGAGCAATGCTAGTTCTGCATTTGAAAGAAAACTGCAAGGCCCAAACCTGGCTGCTTCTGGGTGGATGCGCCTTAGGAGAGCCTGCTGCCTTTCATGGTGTTTCACATCAGTGGGCAGTTGCTTTGCAAAACTAAATGGGGGAGCCAGGTAGAATTTAAAGCAGGACAGTACCCCACTTCTCCAGACAAAAGTTGCTATGGGTGATTAATAGTGCGAGATGTGGGGTGTTATATGGTGAAACAAAGAAATGGATGTATATAAAGGACTTGATTTATACATCAGTGATTTCTTCTCACTGCGTTCCAAGAGTTACAACTGAATACAAAAGACTAAACAAAGCTGGAGAAAAAAAAATCACAACCACTTGAATGTTTTTGTAATACATTCTTCTTTGTGCTCTTTTTTTTTTTTTTTTTTTTGTACGTGCAAGAAAACGTACTGTACTTATTCTGCTCCTAAAACCCTTATGCAATAGCTATTTAGTAAGCAGAGTTACCTTAAAATCAAAACAAACCACTTTGCAATGAATTTTATACTGTTGCAATTTACAGTCATTTTCTTTCACTTTTTTTCTTAACATATGAGCTATTGTGTCACCAGTAATATTCACTGGTCTAGAAGACATGTGCCTGACATTTCATACTGGTGTTGCCTGGAATAACTCAAATCTATATACACGATTCCAACTTTCAGAAAATTGGAACAGTAGAAAATTTTTTTAAAGGGTTCTAGCTGCACAATTGCATTTTGAGTAAGCTTCCCCCATTTCTGTGACTTTTTTTTTTTTTTTTTTTTTATTGTAAATTACTTTAGAAAGCTATAAATACTAAAAGGTGTCAAGAATAGAACTTGAAACTGATTCCCTGCAAGTGTGGAGCTTGACCAAAATAATTGTTCAGTATTCCTTTAAAGCAAGCAGAACTGAAGTGATGCATCTGGCTGTTACTAGGTTGGAGAAAGTACTGGCTTTTTCTGGTGATGGTAACTACTGTTCTCCTGCTAGAACTAGCATGTTCCACCACAGTGATGGATGTGTCTCCTGTTCTGGTTGTTCTGGGAGCTCATTCAGCTCGAGAGCAGTGCCAAAGTTTGCCTCCAGTTACCCCGTGTGCACTCTTACAGGGTGGGGGCAGGCGGGCCCTCCAAGTTTTTCCTTTGTGGAAGTGCCTTACTTGGAACCTGTGGTTAGAGGTGGAGCCCTCAGCACCAGCTACACACAGGTAATTTTGGCATGTGACATGATAAACATTATCCCACGGAACCCGGGAACATCGTTCTACATCCCTCCAACCCAGCCAACCCTAAAGAGGAGAATTTAAACAGATGATGAGGTTCCGGATGTGAAGCACTAAGACCAGTAAGTTGACCAAACTATACAGAGAATATCTAATTAGGATTAGTCTTTAAATTAGACTCTTCAGAGGAGTACAAACTAAAAATGGGATCCTAATAAGCCGACTTGTGCTTTGCAACAAATCCAGTTGCAGGATCTGGTCTTAATGCTTCCACTCCCCACCCCCCCTCTTCTCCAGGAGTTAAATACTGCACGGTGCTTTACTCACAAGCTGTTTCTGTAATAGCAGTTGCTTAAATATCCATGTACCTAATGGACTTATCCTTAACACCAGTGAGAGAGGGAAGCAGCATTAACCTCATTTTGCAGATAAACAGTGGAAGCCTGATGGCTCCCTACTACCTTACACCCTATGGAGCAATGGGACGTATGCAGCGAGCGTGGAAGTGCTGTTACACCACGGCTGGCAGCGCTTTGGCACGTCCACTTCTCCGAATGTGGAAGAACTATCATAGCCACTGAGGGAGCTCGGCTTGTTTTGAGACATTTCTCCTCAGAAAGAGCCGTCAGGCGGTGGGACGGGTTGCCCAGGGAGGTGGTGGCGTCACCGTCCCTGGGGGTGTTCGAGGAAAGGCTGGATGTGGTGCTTGGGGACATGGTTAGTGGGTGACAGTGGTAGTAGGGGGTGCTTGGACCAGGGGGTGCTTGGACCAGGTGAGCTCGGAGCCCTCCCGCCTCGCTGCCCCACTGCTCCTTCTGAAGGGGCCGGGCCCGGTCCTGTCACGGAGCCACCGCCCCCCGCGCTAAGCCCCGCCCCTCGCCGGCCGCGCGCTGACGTCACGGGCGGCTCCGGGGGTGGGGGAGGGGCAGTCTCGGCGGTCGCGGCCGCTGGAAACATGGTGCCACACGTGAGGCTTATGTAAAGTGAGCGGCGTGCGGCTCGGCCAATGGGCGAGCAGCGCGCCCCGCCCCCGCCGCGCTCGGCGGCGGGCGTCACGCTCCGGCGACCAATAGCGGCGCGGCGGGGGCGGGCGCCGGGCGGCCGGTCACGTTTCTGCCTGTATGAAGTCGGGGCCGGGCTGCGCCGCGCTGGGCAGGGCTGCGTCGGGCCGGGACGGGCCGGGGGACGCGCGGTGAGTCGGGAACCGCCGGGCGCTGCCCCGCGGCCGGGGATGGGGCAGCGCGGCGGGGGAGAGGGGGAGAGTGCGGGTGGGCTGCCCCCGGCCCCTCGTTACGTAACGGGGCCGCCGCGGGGGCGGGACCGGGCCCCCCCGCTGGTCCCCCCCAGCCCCCGGGGGCCTCCCCGCCGCGGGGTCCGGGGCTCCCCTCGCGGCGCCGGGGGCGGAGGGGTCCGGGGGGCGGCCGGGCCGACAGCGGGGAGCTCCGGCACCGGGAACCCGGGGGTGGGAGCCGTGCCGGGGGGGGGTCGCCCCGGCGCCGTGTCCGCAGCCACAGGTGGGCGGGCGGCAGGGCCCGGCCGTGCGTGGTGCTGGGAGGGCGGCGGCGTGCTGCTCCATGTGCGGTTACAAAACGGTTTATGTAAGGCCGGCTCCGGGCGCGCCGCTCAGCGGGGCGGCGGCGGGAGGGTGGCACGGCCCCGGCTGGGGGTGTCAGCGGGACCCGGGGCTGCGAGGGGGTTGGAGCGAGGCACGACAGCTTGGCTGGGGCAGTGTGACCGGAGGGTGTTCAAGAAGTGCGTTGGCCTTGGCTTTTAGGCTGTAAGGGATCCTTCGTCTCGTTTCCTTTTCCAGATGTGAGACCCAGAGGCACCCTGGCTTGTGCATCTGCTACTGAGTAGCTCCTGCTTACATATTCACAAATAAAAGGGAAAAGATGAAAATCTCGTGGCGTTTCCAGTACTAAGACTGCCTGCTCAAGTCAAAAGCAGGGTCAGAAACTGATTTAGTCCAGGGAGAATCATTTTCAAGTTGCCAGTGTTGTTTCAACCACGGAGTTTCTTTGCAGATGGCAGTAAGCGTTAGTTATCGCTTCCCAGAACCACCACAGATTTGTGGAGCTGGCCTTTGATTATTGTCCGGGTAAAATCCAAATTCATCGCTGCGATGGCAGTGAGGAATATCGACTTAAATGCAAATGGTTAATTTTGATAACATACGTTTTCTCATTAAACCAGAGTATGCCAAGCTTTCAGCTGAGCATGTGGTGTGTTCTGTAAGTGACTAAGTGTTGTTGGATCATTTGAGGCCATTGAACTTGATAAAACTCAAACTTTTCATGCCTTCTGGAGTGCCTCAGTGTCTACACTTGTCCTTAGTCTTCTTACCCTTGGGCCCAGTGCTGTGTATACCTTTTACGCAGTGGATTTCACATACAAAGTTCAGGAGTAGGGCCTGGAACTAGGCTCATGTCACTGAGAGTGTCCCCGCTGTTGTGCTGTAACATCAGGTCCCTTCTTGCTTATGCTTGTGTGTGTTTGTGTGCTCTTCTGGTCTCTTTGCTGTTTCTTACTGCAGCTTGCTTTGTTTCTGCAAAGTGAGCAAGTTTTACTGGAGGACTGGACGGCGTCCCCACTTGATGCAGGCTTTGCTGTTAGCCTTGTCCTCAGGGCGCTGTCCTGAGGTGTGGAGTCCTTTTTCTGGCCTGCTGCTGGTCTGAGCAGGTAGCTTATCCTACACACAAAATTAAAAACCAGGACCCGTGGCCTAGGGTGGAAGAAGAAAGTAATATCCTTCAGTTTTGCTGTGTGTTGGGCTGTTCCAGGTGTTTAACTGAAGGTAGAAGGGAGGACACCCAAGCTGCCAACTACCCAAGTAAAGCAGTGTCCACCAGCTCCGTGTGGTGAGAGAACCTGGCCTGCCCTGCAACTTAGCTCGCCTTAATCAGAACATAAAGGTGTGGAAAGAAGGATTTTGGCTGCTGTGTACTTTCTTCAGATTCAGCAAGCTTTCCGGATTCGTTTGTGATCCAAAGACTAAGTGGTTTTGCCAACGCTTTTGTTTATTTGTCAGTTGCTATGACTTGTAAACTTCCTATGTTTGTTTTAACACGAATGCAATCTGTGAAAATCTAAGTAATCTTCATTTTCACACTTTACTTGTATTCCTTTTATATTTCCACAGGGAGTCATAAAGAGACAGGGTATTGCAGTAGCGCTTAGCGTAATACCTTTTCCCCACTTCTTTTCTCAGTTACGACGATTAAAATATGTAACAGTCTCAGCTTGTCAAATAAACGTATTTGAGTCTGTCCCTTGATAGTACACTTTTATAGTGATAAATTTCCCCTGTGAAAAATCACTTTATGTGTGCGCTACAGTATGAGATCAGAGTAAGTGGGGTAAAAGTTCTAGACTTTTCTTCTACCTCAGACTTTGTTATGACCAGGAAGTGTTTGCTTTAGATGCAGACTGATAAACCAATTTTCTTCTTCCTGGGTTCTTGCCACACCTGTACTCCTCTTACACCTTTACAATATTAAAATGCACTTTGCTGTAGAAAATTTTTTTTAACCTTTTAAAGTATAGGCATGTGGGCAAGTTACTGTGGGATGAAGTATATTTGGTGTGGTGTAGTAGAAAAGCGAGTAAATTGTCACTAACCAGTAGAGCAAGTAAATTATCACTAGTCTAGATCACAGCTATAGTGTTTTATATAGGGTTGCTGTCGTTGGCCTGTGTTAAAAGGGAACGTCATGTTCCTACTGGGGTGTTGTGTAATACTTGGCACGAGCGTGCTGTAGCCACTGTATTATATTGATACCGTTACCACATCATAATTACTGGATAATCAGGTGTTTCTGAAAAGGAATTTTAGTGTCCAGTGGTGGTTGCATGGCCTACAATTCCTGTCTGAGGACGGTGGATTACAGAAACTCTCAGCTGCATTATCCTGCTGCATTCATACTGTCCACATCCAGTTATATCCCTGTTGCGCAAGTTTGAAACTGCTTGACTAGTTATTACGTTAACCTCTCTTGTCAAGCACTGAACAGCAAATAGGTCAATTATATCACAAAGAATAACATAGGTACTAATTCTCTGATTCCGAAGGGCTTTGACTTGTGGTTTTGGTACAGGTGATGTCGGGTGCAGGAAATAGTAATGCTGCTTGCTGATGGTTTGTGTAGTGCGTAAAGGTGCCTGACCCCTCTCCTGCTTCACAACCGTTCCCTGAGCTGAAACGCTGCAGTAGTGGGGCCGGAATGTCGCTCCCTCCTGTGCTGTTGGTAGTAAGGCAAACCTTTGGCTTCCTAGATGTTGCCTAGTCAAGAATGAATCCACCTTTTGACAAGCAGAGAGAAGCTTATTTTTTTTTAGCTACAGGTGAAATACTTCCGTCTGTGAAGCACATTTAGAGAGTGTGGGAGAAGAGAAGGTGGCTGTCAGAAGCACACTTCATGGGCTATTGATTTTGTGATCTGTTGCTGGGAGATCTTGTGACCCATGGCCGCTCTTGCGAAAGATGGAGCGGCAGAAGACCGAAACGAAGGAGGATCCGAGGGTTTGGGTATGCCTGCAGAGGAGAGGCTCAGAAGCTACTCTTTGGAACATGATCTGTTCCTGCTGGCAGTGAACCAGCAACCCCATGTGGCAAGGAAGCACCCGAACACATGGGAATCCACATGTCTGAGCACATGCGTGGTGATCTGGTACTCTAGTAAGTGGCTTAGTAGATCACCGGGCAGGCATGCTTGTGCTCTACCTGCCAGCAGTGCTAGTACACAGGCAGATCAGGCTTCTGTGCCTCTGTTTGGCATTTCAAAGGTTATCCTTCAAGTGTAGATATGATCTTTATGTCTAACTGCCTGCATTAGACTTGTACCAGTCCGGTACAAGGTTCTCTTACGTGGCTGTCTGTGCTTCTTGCCGAGTTCCTGAGGGACAGCAGCAGTGTATCGACCTCTTGCAAGCTGCACGGGCAGTAGGTTGGAAGTGTGTGTTCGCCACCATGCACACCAGTGAGGTTATGAGATTTTTTTGTGTGAGTGAAAGCCACTGTAAGGCCAAGAAAAGTTTTGAACAGATGTTCTCAGCTGCTGCTCAAATGCTGCTGAAATAGTATGTGGGAGTCTTAAGAGGAGCCTTCTGATCCCTTTGGCTTGTTTTGGTAGTCTGATTTAAATGACTTCACTTCTAGAACATGGTAAGAAATAAGGCGAAATTTACCTCTCCTGAGGTAAATAACCATGGAGTATGATCGGTTTTTCTTCGTTTTCTCCCTGTAGAAAGCAAAGCTTTACTGGGAGTGCTGAAGGAATAGAGACTTAGCATGCTGTATACGTGACAAGTAAACTGAGAAACAGAGCAGCCCATTTCTCTGCGCAGGAGTACGAGGTTACTGGGCATGACTGCAGAAGTTCTGGGCAGGACGGACTGGTGTTCATCCTGAGAAGATGTGACAGTGGGTGTTTGTATGCCAAAAGGATGGGGAAAGGCTTTGGGGTTTTGCTTCCAGCTGTTGTTGAGTGTATTATGGTAACTTTTAATGCTTCATTTTTTTATTTTTTTTTCCCCTATAGGTAGAATTATTGGAGAGTTCTTTGTATTGGTGTTTCAAACTGGCGTTTTTAATGTAGAACCAATGCTATACCATCTTTCCAACATGCTGTCCTTATATTGTGTCAAACAACACCTGTATTTGGCATAATTGAAGCTTAGGGGTACAAGATGAAGTGTTCAGGATGTCCAGTACTTGTATTTTTCATTGGTCTTGCTTCCTATTCTCCTTATTCCTTCCCTCTTTTGTATCTTGGTATGACTTCTGTGCTTGACCTTATTTCATGTACTTTTATGTTTCTGCTACTTCGTTTCTTTAATTGTACAAAGATCTTCAGTACATAAAGCACTTCTTTGCTCTCAATTACATCTCTGCCATAGGTTCCTGGGTGGTTTGATCTCTAATGTCTCTGTACTAATATATCCACCTTGCGAGACAAGTACATCATGTTTGTTAGGTGACTGCACTGTGGGGTGTATTAGTGACTTGCTGTAGAGCCCTCCAGAATGGGACTTGCGTTCTGACTGCAGTAACAGGCATGAGCTGTAGTCATCTCTAAAGAGCAGCGCTCACCTGAGTCTTCTGTAAATGTAATATGATGTGGTGCAATTCTGCTGTCATCATCCCCCAGAGAGGAGCTCTCACCAAATAGTAAAACTGAAATATGGTTCTGCTGTAGTAGTGAAATATATAACTGAATGGTGGAGCATGCTAATTTTTCCCTCTGTTCTGTGACAGTGCTTTCTCAGATGTATCATATTTGTTATTTTGCCCATGGAGGAGAAGATTTGACTTATGCAAACATAGAGATCTTATCACTGTTTTTTTGTTTAATAGCTTTTCCAATTCCCCTCAGAAATAGTTTTCTATTTAGAAATAAAATCAAACATCTTTAAATTTACATTTAATAGAAAGCATTTTAGTTCACCTTTAAAAAGTACACAAAACTTATTGTAGTATTGGAAGGAAGGATGCCCGGAAACTCTCCCGGGGCAGGAAAGGAGACTGCATTTAGCCTCTTCACAAAACATCCCACCACGGGCTGCAGCAGTCTTGTCCGTCACAGATGTGTTTCTGTGTTGGCACCTCTCTTTTCTTCCCCAAAAGTGCTCGCCCTGCTGGCAGTTGAACTTAGCTCTGTGCCTTTTTTGGGGGGCTTGTTGCTCGCGGTGAAGGAGTAGACAAGAGGAAGTCAGTTTCCATTTGCTGATCGCTCCAGGTCCATGTTGGCGATCTGAGCAGCAGTCGTGGGGCCAGCAGAGGGTGGCATGCTTGCCTCAAAGGGAGAGGACAGTCCCTGCTGGGAGGCTGGGATGCTGCCCTGTCTGCTTTCGGGGGTTACTTTTGTGACTAGCTTCTTACAGCTCCAGGAGAGCAAATGATGAATCAGGAGCTGGCCCAGGTCAGTGAGCACAGAATAGGTGAGATTGTTTGACCTTCCATGAGGTAAACTTGCTAAGGTCAACAATGTCCTGCTACTGGGCTATTCATAGTAAGATTGAGTTGACTTTGTCCGGTTACCTCAGGCAAACTCTGCTATTAGTTACCCCACGGAGAAAATAGGCAGCTTTAAAAATAACAGAACCAATCTAAAATGGGGGAAATGAATTAATGGAGTTGGTTTGGATGCTTCAGGAGCTGGAGTGATTGGTGGTATGGACATAGGTAGGTCCACTTAGGAACCATTTGTGGGGGACTCTGAGGGATTTTTGTTCTGCTTGGCTCTCTGGGATGCAGCTGAAGACAAGGGGTAATTAAACTAATCTAAATCAACCTTTTTATTTTTTTTTTTAGGTATTTGGAAAAAGTTATTTACTATAAGGGTGGTGGACCACTGGCCCAGGCTGCCCAGAGCAGCTGTGGCTGCCCCATCCCTGGCAGTGCCCAAGGCCAGGCTGGATGGGGCTGGGGGCAGCCTGGGCTGCTGGGAGGGGGCTCTGCCCTGGGCAGGGGGCTGGAGCCAGGGGGTCTTTGAGTTCCCTTCCAACCCAAACCGTTCTGTGATTCATTTTATATAACTTAGATGCAAGTAAAAGAAGCCTCTCTCTTTTTATTTTTAAGCTGAGAACAGCTTTTGCTTTAAGAATACATACCTGTATTTTGGAATGTGAAACTAGTCTTGGTCATGATGTCAGGACTTTCACTCAGTTGAATTGGTGCTCTGCAGCTTTTTTTTTTTTTTTTTAATCTCCTAAGGCTAATTTGGAATGGGCATTTTAGTGGTGAATATTTCAAAATTGTAGTATGTAGAAGAAGAAACAAATTGAATTCAAATATATGATCCACATTTTATACTAGGTCATACTCATTTTCAGCATGGATGCTCTCAAATGACTAAGTGGTTGATTTTGAAGTAAACTGTGTTGATATGTGTACTATCTAAACAATGTTTTAACAATAAATGGATATTATGGAGATAGAATTATGTTTTCTCTTGTATTTATAAAGGGAATAGAATTCAGTGAAGTACGCTATGCATTGCTTGAGGGAAATTTGGAACTTTGGTTACAATAATAGTAGATACCTGTCAATAAAATTTCGTACACTTTCTCTCATTTTGTATTTGTAGTCTTTTTAACTGCTCTTCATTTGTGGAGTACATACCTTACGTGGTTGGGCTTATATTCCATTATTAATGGACCTGATTTATGTTTCATAAGTAATTTCGTATCTTGCATGTAAAACTCCTTTTTGTTTGTTTTGTAGTAATATATTGATGACGCTTTCAGAATCGGAAAGACTGAGTACATTCATTAAGGTGAGTGAGTGTCTTATGATCTCCACAAGAAAGTGATTTCTAGTTTATTCTAAACTGATTTTTTGTTGTTGCTGCTTTGGATAGCTCCCTTGAGCTGTAGTCTGTCAGAGTGCTGAGAACTGAAAAGATAGGATATTATGTTTTTAAAGACTTTCACAAATCATTGACCACCCAGAAATGATGTGGCTTCTCTAAATTGTTAGGAGACTGAAATGATTTAGTCTAGCATCTAGTATCCAGTGCTACATCTGCATTGTTTGCTGTACAATAGTTATTGATAAATTCCAGTCTCTTGACGGTGTGTTAAAGAGTCTTAATAATAATTCTGGGGTCCAAAAAACAAAGTTGTTCATGTTGTTCAGATAATTAGGATGATAGTTCAGGAGGAAAAAAAAAAAAAAGGAAAATCTTAATGTAAGATTTGATTTGGAAAGCGGATTATAGCTTCCAACAATGTTTCTGGTCAGTTTTATAATGGACTGATACTATTCTAATCTCAATTCAAGAAGTTGAACACATGGCATCAGGGCTACCAAGTTATGCATGTTTCTGTTCAATGTGTTAGAAGCTAATGACAAAGAAGCTTTATTATAACTCGTGGGATATGTGTGGTAAAATAAGAAAACCCAATAAATCCTCGGATAATGGAGGAGGCACATAGTCTAATAGTTTTGTTATATGTGATCTGATAACAGGACAGTATTAGCCTAAGGAAAGAGAGGGAAGCACAGCAGTTCTGGGTAATACTGTAATATAACAAGACAGATGAAACTGAGTATCTTGAATATTAATACTATACTGCCCGTTTTTTCCTCATGTTTAAAACAAATATTGTTTTTCTGCTGCTACAAACCTTGAACGGAATAGGTTCTTAAAGCTGACAATGTTGGTTCTCTTTTCAATACTGCAGGTGTGACTTCATGGCTCGTCAGAAAGTCTACTTGATTGGGATTCTCTAATACAGGTGTGTTCCCTAAAACAGGTTGTTCTTTCTTTTCTAATATTGAAGTTTTCTATGCTTTGAATAGATACACCTCAGTATCAAAGGAAGTGTTGTCATGGGCTCTGTATTCTTTTTATACTGATCAATTTAGACTTTCTGTGGCAAAAATTTTCCTCAGATGCCATAGATGGATGAACTGGGCTTGCTCAGTCAACTGCGTGATTCTTCTGGTTAGTAATAGAAAACCAGAAGATTAGATTCAACTGTCTCTAGTTTTACTCAGACTGATGAAAGACGCTGGCTTGAATGACTTGTATTGAGTTTCAGATTAAACTATTTTTAATGTAGATTTGTCTTAGCTTTCTCTTAATTTGTAGAGAGGCTTATGATGAGAATTTGAAGTAGTTACAAGACTTTTTTTCTTAATACCTTCCTAAATGTGTTAAGTAGATGAAACAGATATAAGCAATTAAAATGATACATGTTGCTACTGTGAATAGCATGCATGGCATATGTATTTTCAAATGTATACTTTAAGCTTCTGTGTAAAAATGTCATGATGGAACTCACAAAGCTAGAAATGTGCCATGTCCCCTCATAAATTGTTGGGCAAATCCTTTTGAATTTTTTGTATATCTTAGTGAGATACCTTTCCTTTATAAAGGAAATATGGAACACAGGGAGATGAGTTAGTTGTGAGTGAAGTGGAAAAGCTGACTTTCAACACTAGTTACATCTTTGTTTAAAAGACATTCCACATCTTCAGCATCTGTGCTTAAAATAGCAGAATCTGAAAGTAGCTCTGAATAAAGCTATTTCCTGATGCTTCTCTTGGCCAGAGATACAGAGCTTATTTAAATCCTGTTGTATCAATTGATGATAAAGATAAAGGTAAAACACTTAAAGAACTAACGTGCACAGATTTGTACCATAGTCTGAGACTTGTAGAACACATCAGCATTGTGACATTATGCAGAACGGAACGTTGTGAATAAATTCTTCCTTAAGTCTGGCCAACACAAATGTACTTGTAGCAGTTGCTAGATGTGCTGCATTTTAAATTAACGCATATTAACATGGCTGTTATCCAAAACAGTTAGTTTTGTAAACAATCAAAAGCCATCTGAACGTGGTCCTTGGCAGCCAGCTGTGGGTGGCCCTGCTGGAGCAGGGTGTTGGACCAAATAAACCCCACGGTTTTCTTCCAACCTCAGCCATTCTGTGAATTGCAGTTTGCTTACTGCCTAAAACTGGACTCGCAGAATCATTAAGGTTGGAAGAGACCTCCAAGATCATCTGGTCCAACCATCATGATACTACCAACGTCATCCACTAAACCATGTCCCTAAGCACCAGGTCCAACCTTTCCTTGAACACTCCCAGGGGGAGTGACGCCACCACTTCCCTGGGCAACCCGTCCGATGCCTGACTGTTCTTTCTGAGAAGAAATGTCTCCTAATTTCAAACCTAAACCTCCCATGGTGCAACTTGAGGCCATTCACTCTAGTCCCATCACTAGCTACCTGTGAGAAGAGGCCAATCTCCAGCTCCCCACACCTCATAGCAAGCCTACAGAGATGTAGATGAGATTATATTTATTAGATCAAGTCTTAAAAGTGGATATTCTAAATGAACTGTGGACTTCCTGTTGAATATGTTGGGCACTTTGCTGTTCTCTACTGGAGAAGCCCTTCATTCTTAGTGGTTGTGTCATCTTGTGCAGACCTTAATGTGCATAGTATGACACCATACTGATAGTGGATCAGACATTATTGCTGAGAGAAGTTATTTTATCTAGTGTATAAGGTTCTGCTATTTTAAAACTTTACAAGACCGTATTGTAGACCATAAGTGTTTAAAACACAAACTTGTATCTGATTCCTCTGCTGGATGACAGCTTCATATTTAACCAATGTTTATCTGCATAGGAATGGCATAACTGTGAGCATCTCTCTGGTATCTGTTTGAAGAGGACACTGTTGGGGGGCCCAGGTATTTCTTTTATATTTTATAGTTGTAGAGGTGTCCGGACTCTGTAATGGTCAAAGATTTCCAGTAGAAGAGGATGAGAGAAGAATTAAATGCATGTGGGAGACTCTGGACCTAGGCACTTCATGCTTTTGATGCTAGCTGGGAGGGAACTTGATAAACATTTTTACCAACTTTTCATAGGAAGAAACAGGTAAGGAACATGCATAATTGTTATGATTGATGTTAATGGATTTTTTTTTTATTTTCCCGTAGACCTCATGCAGAAAATACATTGTTCTGTTTGTTTTACCTTAAACTGTGATTTCAGTCATACACATTCATTCAGAACTATTTTTGGATACAAACTGGGAATTGCATTACTTAATTGAAGCAGAGAGATTTTTTTTTAGCTTAATTATGCTTATTCATAAAATCAGGTTTGAGTTGTTTTGTTTTTCCACTGAGAAAGCAATGCAGATGCAAGCATCTTTGCTACGGATGCAAGGGTCTGGCCTGATGCTTATGCTGATCTCTTCCTGCATAGATGCTGCTATAACTTCAGGGCCTGGCACTTGGATGGCTCTGGATAAAGGCTTTGTCTTGGCCAGTTCCTCTGTTGTAAAGTGAATGCAGCTGTAAGTGATGGCTAAGTAGGATCGCCTGTTTGAAGATATTTACTTTTGTTTAACTAATGGTCCTGTACTGAGGGTTTTGTGGAACTTGAAGGTGGATCTTTATTAACAAATTATGAAATGAATGATATGAAATCAGATTGTGAAGTATTTGCGTTGTTCTAGATGTTAATGATAATTTGATATATTGATAAATTGATATGAAGTTCTAGCTTATACTTCATTCCTTTTTAGGAAAAAAAACTTTTTTTTTTTTACAATGGCTTGCAGTGGGATGAGGAGTCTATTCAAAAAGCAGGTTTCTTAGTATCTGTAAGCAGTCCTGCAGGAAGTTTTTACACATCTTTTGTTCTTTTTCATATAGTGAAATCTGAAAATACTGCAATTCTTTTCTTGTTCCGTTCTCCAAATGTGCCCTAGTGAAGATGTTTTATAAATTGTTCTGCTGCTGCAAAAAGTGAAGCTCTTAGTTTTTTTTGGTGGTGAAGTTGTACAGTTAGACATGTTACTTCTCAGATTGTTTGTTTACAGTTTTTTTTTTTCCTGACACTTTGCTACTACCAAGCACTCAATTTTAGTCTAATTGCACAGGGAGGGTGCATTCATTGTAGACATTAACTTCCATTTTTTCTAAAACTGCACAATACGATTAAATCACTGCTAGTTGTTTATCATACAAATAAGAAAACTTTGCCATTTTGCCAAGCAGTCCTCTAGAAGACATGTGGAAAACATTCTCATTGCTAAGGCCTCAAATAAACTCAAGTCCAGACCATGAGAAATGATTCCTATTGCTCCTAACGCAATTACTGTCCTCTATTACTGACGTGACTGAACTATATTCATAAACTGTGGTGTGCCTGTTGGTTTGTTTTTGAATATTGGTAAGTTCATTTTAATGGCAAACTTAGGCAAACTGTCAGTCTTGGGATGTGCTCAGTTCTTGAATTAGTTCATTCTGGCTTTGGATTTTCACACTTAAGTTCTTTAAATGCTAGTATGCATTTAAATGCTAGACTTTTTTT
>CM021773.1:7717494-7777010 GCA_011076525.1 Nettapus auritus
CAGATCTTTGAAAGTAACCAGATCTGTGCTGCAACAAGACTTTGTTTAAAGGTCAGTTTCAAAAGAAATTCTTTTTTTATATCCTATACTCCTGATCCAGGTTCTGCAGAGGTTGTTCAAAAGCACAAAACCATTATTTCTTCAAGCATTTGCCAATACGTATTTTGACATGTTCTTCTGGTACCTCCAAAGTTCAGGCTCTTTCCATTGTTTTATGGTGGGAGTAGAACTTTTCTGGCTAATGAGTAGCCAGAAGACATTTTCTGCACATCCTGCCCGGCCTACATTTGCATACAGCATCAGTGTCTTCAAAGCTCTAGACTTTGACAGAGCAACTCCAAGAGGTTTGCTCTGTCTAGATGAATAGAATATATATATATATATATATATATATTAGCCATTTATCTTAAAATCAAGCTTAACTGGTGTCAGTTTAAGATTAATGGAAGTCTTTATTCAGAGAGCCAGCATAAATAACCTCCCTTTAGAAGCTTAGAAAGACGTAGCAGAAAGAAAAGCAGGGTTAACTTATTTCTCAAGATCAAACCTAAGAGAGCTCTTCCTCTGTCCCCAAGTGACATTCTGCACTTGTTACAAACCTGGTGTGTTGTGCAGGTAGCTTCCTCAAGCTGGGTAACAGGTGAGGTCCTCAGACTGCAAGCAGGCTTGCTCTTACCTTTTCATTCTCATCTGGTTACTTACTGGAAATTTATTCAGGCATGTAAGTGGAATGAATATGTGCAATTTATTTCGGAATTTTGACTGAGATGAGTTTCAAAGCTAATTAATCTCTTGGGGCTGACTGACCCTCTGTACTCCTGAAGCATTTGCATGGTGCTTGCATATGCATGCAGATGTTCTTAAGGTTCTCCTCGGTCTGCTAGTAAAGTCTAGCTAGAGCCAACAGTCTGATCTTAGCCTACACCATGTTCTTGGCCTGGCATTTTAGGTAATTGATTTTCTCTCTTTCACAGCTATTCCAACCTCAGAGAGAATCTCTCCTAATTGGTCATATATATTATTGTTACTGCTTGGAATCTGTTATTATTTATTTATTATACAAGCTCTTGTATTAGAATCCTCTTCCTTCTTTCATATGCCCCAACGTCCACACCTTTCCCTATGCACTTACAAATTTTCTTCACTGGGGATTTTCTTAAGGGGTCCTTCATGATGTTGCAGTCAAAGATGACTGGATTTAAATACTGCCTCTCTTGCACGGTTCTGTACTAACTGTGGACCTAGCTAATGTCTGTTTCATTAGGGAGATTGCAGCATTGCCAGTGAATGCATCAGGGCTTTCCCCAGAAGCCCTTGGAAGTGCCAGTTTTTTTTGTTGTTGTTGTTCCTTTCCATTTATTCTTTCTCTGTTCATTACTCTGTTACATATCTATGATATGGAGGCTTCTGGCTTTTTTAAACAAACTTTCTGCAAGACTTTTTTTTTCAGTGACATTAATGTTTCAGTCCTGGATAAAAAATACCAGGAGTTGAGACAACTCTTCTTAAAACATGCTTTTAAAAGGAAGGTCAAGCCTGTCTCTTCTTCATCAGTGGGGTACTTATTTTTATCATCATTGTCCTTGGGCTCCAAATTGTAGTCAGTGTAACATATCTGTTGTTCCTACATAACTACTTACTGTGCACAAACCTGCAAAAGCTCTGGAGACGTCACACAACATAAGCATTTCCTCACATAGATTTTTGTCAGGTGTTTTGTCAGAAAACTTACGATATTTCCTGTAGACAAGTACCTAGTTCTTCTGTTAGTGATTCTCTTCATTTGAACACATTGCTTTAAAGTAAATAAGTAAGCTCTTGTTCAAGGAGGCATGTGAAATTCCTCAAAAGTCACTGCAAAGCTTCTATACGTCCTTGAGAGCAATCCTCTCCCACCTAAAGAAGCACTATTGAAATTTGCTACAGGTACCTGGCAAAGCTAGCTTAGATGTCAGGGAAAGCAGAGAAGGGAATGGATGACATTTGGAGGTAGAAAAAATTGCTCATCTCAGAATTTCAAACCATAAACATCTGCATTCTGCCTATGGCACTATTTCATTGACTCTTAAACTTTCAAAGATTAGAAAGAAGACTTTGGGGAAAGAAAGCTTGTTCCTAAAATAAATAAATTGCAGGCAACTCTTGAGACTGAGAATGTTGCATCATTTATAATACTCTCTGGCTTCAGAATTCCAGAGAGGTGGTTTCGCACACTTACTCATATACAAAACGTTTGCATTCAGAGTAGGAAAGCTGTGGTATAATTGTTGCCCTTCTCATAAATAGTGCAAGTTTTCAGACTTATGCGTTACTGTAATATTGGACTATTTACCTGTGAAGTATTTAAGGCTGTGCTAATAGTTTGCTTTCTGGCAGTCATGGTTATGGATCTATCAATAGTGGTGTATATAGCTTTCTTTACGGGATTTAAGTATAGTAGCCCATGCGCTTCTTTTAAGAGCATTTTTTCCTACCTCTAAAAAAAATTGTGTGGCGTAGGTTACTAGCTGATAGTGCTGTTTCAGTTATAGCAGTATGGATTTCTATTTTAAGCTCTTTGTGAGTAGTTCTTGGTCAGAAAAATATAAGCAAAGCCCCTGCATTAGTCAAAAAATACTGTATGAGGAATGCTAGATTTCACCTTAAATTCCTGAGTG
Organism: Nettapus auritus; assembly: GCA_011076525.1. Taxonomy (NCBI): domain Eukaryota; kingdom Metazoa; phylum Chordata; class Aves; order Anseriformes; family Anatidae; genus Nettapus; species Nettapus auritus. The sequence continues at coordinate 7,720,152 of CM021773.1, forward strand.
ACACTGGGCCTTCTCTTCAGGTAATGCCTTAGATGTCTTTCCATTCGTGGAAAATCATGATGGGGTTACACTGTGTAATTTTGATGTGCATAAGGCATTTACTTGAAATGGGCAAAAGGCTGCAGATGGATCATCAAGCTCACCTTAAACCTTACAGAGAAGGTCAAAGGCCATCCCATTCCTGGCTGAATAGTTTGCTGGAGTACATTTACTCACTGAATTCTCCATAGAATTTCACAACCTCAGTGCCCCCTGAGAAATATTAATACAGATGACACATAAGTGGCTTCTTAAGAGTGAGAATGGTTTCTTAAGAGTCTTTTTTTAACCAGGTGGATGCTCATATTTATACAATACTTGCAGTAGTAAGAGCATTTACTGGATGGGAATGGATTAATACTCCATAAAATACTCCTTATTTGTACATTAACACGAGTTTTTTTTCCTTATGTACTGCTTGTTTGGTATTCCCCCAGTGCCACCTTGTGTATTACCCTTCCTTTAGTGTCTTCAGTCACTAGCAAAGAAAGCTAGTTGTATAGTTACTTGTGATGCTGCAGATAGTAACATGGGTACCACTGACCTGCAGCACCTCCAGTTGGGTTCATTACAAGCATGGGTAGTAAGAGTGGACTCCAGACAGGGACAGAGCTTCATTAAAATGTGGAGGTAGGTAAGGCAAGTGAAAATGTGAGCTTTTATCTACAGCAGAGGTTAAATTGGAGATGAAACTTGTAGTCTAGTTAATCATTGGCCACCAGAGTATGTGCCGTTGTGAAATAATACTGGAATTTCATCTAAGTAAATACTGTTACTGCATTTTCCAGTTCTGTAATTTCTGAGACAGAAGTGGCTTACTTAATTCAGAAAAAAATCTGTTAGCACACTAAAGCATAATTTATTGTCTGTGTACTGCTGTTGAGTGCAGCAGCATAACTGGGTGTCTACATAGTCTGGGTTAGCAGACCTGAAGTGAATAGATGCAGTAGTGAGATGTTGGTGTTTTATTTTACCTGAAGTTTTATTTTTTAATAACTGTAATGGAGATATAATAAGATCTTGTTTGGAATATATATATGTGTGTGTGTATAGAAAGATACTAAGCATATCACTATTGCTGATAGCTTAACTAAATGTCCCTAAACTATGCTTCATCTTTGAAATATATTGCATATTTCTCTAGCCAACGAAGGAGGAGAACAGTATTTTCTTCTGGAAAACTTCAAATAAACGTAGAATATCTGGGAAAACATCAGTTGGGAGGCTGAGAAAATAGTTTAGATGCATACTATGTGGGAGGGAAGTAGAATCATAGTGTGATTTAAATGAATATTAAGTTAGCTGGTACCAGAAAACCTTTTAAGATAAAATATTGTGTTTAAAAGCAAATTGTTGCAGTTAATACTAGCAAAAGTTAACTGCAGGTTTTCTTATTTCCTGTTATTATAGTTATTGGTTGTTAAACTGTTCCAGTGGTTTATTAGTCAACAACTGCAATCTTGAATATTTTAAAGGAAGAGAGGAGGGAACAAAAATGGTTCTGTTCTTTTAAAACAAGGTTGTGTTTTTTTTTTTTTTTTTTTTTTTTTTCCTGATGCTGAATTACATTATTCAGAGGATCTTAGTTCGTGGTTTTAAAGTATTGTTGTCTGTAGGTTGTTGAACTAGATGAGGATATGAGTCAGATTAAATGCCTCTATTTTGTACATGAAGATGAACTCCTATCTAGTACTTCTCCTTCGGATCTTAATGTTAGTCTGTTTACTCATTAAATTCTTTCTACACCTCAATTTTGAGCCTGGAATTTGCTTTAAAAGCAGGGATTTTTTTATTTTTTTTATTTTTATTTTTTTTGCTTTGTTTACATTTCTAAACAATGCAGAATCTTTTTCTTCCTGAATTAGTAGTAGTCAGATAAAATTATTCTCTGGCTTATTTGTATCTTAATTTTTGTTCTTGATAAATTTTGGTAATTCCCAGTGTATGTTCAGTCTGCCTGTGTCTGTAGCTTTTGTACAGACAAAGAATTGAAGAATTGGTCAAAATGGCAGAAGTAATCTTGGCAAAAAAAAAAGACTATGTATTTAAAACAGACAAACAAACAAAGAAACAACCAAACAAAAAAAACACAAACAAATGGGAGAAAATTCCAAAACAGTTAGGAATCCCTGATGTCTGAATGGTCTTTTTGTTTACCACGGTAAACTAGAAGCCAGCAAAATAGTTTTAAGTGAAAATAATAAAATGTTCTTTAATAGCTATTGTCTAAATCCAGGCAGTAAAACTATGAAGAATTAGGTAGGAAAATAGCAAACTGAATATTTGAACTTCTAAGGAGTTCTTTGTGTTTATTCCACTTCTTCCTTTTCTGTGAATTTTCACTAAAATAAATACTTTTTATACTAATGCTTATGTATGGTGTTAAGTTTGCAATTGTATATAACTTAAACTTTTCATTGTTGAAATGCTGTGTGTGTTAACAGTGAATATAATTAATTTCATCAGTCAGTAAGAACTAGTTTATCAGCAAAAGCAAACAAGAAAATAGTTTTCTGTTTTGTTTTTTCTTCCTTCCCATCTTCCTCAGATTTGTGGGTCTGTACTTCCAGGCAGAATTTGTACAGACAGAAAATTCTGAATGTGGCTTGACTTGATCTTGGCAGTGTTTCTAATGAGTGTCCCATGGACAGTATCAAGTTCAGGGGGTTCTACTCTAGCACTGAGGAGCAGAACCCTGAGCAGTAACCTGGTATCAGTGAACACATTTCTTCATTGTTCTCTTTAAAAGAGCAACAGAAAATGAGTGAGTATTCTGGACTTGCAAGTAGTCATAACCAGATGATTGCTGAAGATTCAGGAATCCAGACAAAGCCTGAACACTCTCATGAAGTTCTTCAGGAAGATATTGAGATGAGTAGTGGATCCAGTGGAAATGACTTCAGTGGAAATGAAACAAATGAAAACTACTCCAGCGGGCATGATTCTCATGGCCATGAATCTGATGAAAATGGGAAAGATTCAGCAATGCTCATGGAATCTTCAGACTGTCACAAAAGGTAGTAGTTACTATTAAAGTCCACTTGTGTTTGTGTCACTGCAAGCTTTTTCCATTTGAATCTAATTTCCAAGTAATTGCTCTATAAAGTGTGTCTTCAGATTGAGGCTTAGTGTTCTTTTTCCCCTGGTTAACCTGCGTTTTTTATAATGTAAGTTGTGGAATTCATAAAGAGCAGGTTTCTGGTGTTTCTGAAAGCCAGCTTAATTTGTATGTTTTATCACTGCTTGTTTGTTTGGTTCTATTTATATGTTCTTTTGGTAAACCAACTCCTACAATTATATAGCAAAAAGTGTCAGCTTCTTTTAACAGCCAGAATGCAACTGTGCTATTTTCATGTTTTAAAAAGCTGAATGTACAGAGCAAAGCTAGAGTAAGAAGAACCTTCTTAAATGTCTAATAGGTATAGTTTCCATTTGTTGTACCAAGAAGAATATTTGTAAGTTTCTTGTTCCAGACAGCCAGTCATGAATAAGAAAATGTAAAGCTGAAATAAGTGTTACATTTAGTTTAGTCATATTCATGTCTCTCTGTTCTAGTTCAAGCTCAAATGCATTTAGTCTGATGATCGCAAACTCTGAACACAATCAATCTAGCAGCGGATGCAGGTAAGTAAATATGCATGTATTTTCAGTAACTTGCTTGTATGTGAGGCCAGAGACTGAAAACTAAATAGGTTTTTTTTGTTTGTTTGTTTTTTGTTTTTTTTTTTGTTTTTTTTTTGTTTTTTTGTTTTTGGCTAAAACTAGAGGAGTACCTGTAGGAGATAGTGCGGTCCTGTCTTTGATTCTCTTCCTGTCCATAATCAACATCATGTCCTCTTAACTACTTGGTTGAATTAGAGCTTTTTGTAGCTCTTCCTCTTGTGAGCTGTGTGATGACTCGAGAGGTTATCTTACTTTGTTTGGATTTGGTAACCTAACCTCGATTTTTTTGTGTGGTTCACTTCAAATACAGTTTTTTTTTTTTTTTTTTTTTTGAGGCTTTCCTTTAATTTTTTTGCTCTTCAGATTTTAGTCTGAAGCCTTTGCCTGGGAAAAACCTAGTAGCATTTTAAAATCAGAATTCACCCACTGAGTTGGATGTCTTCTGATGTCCAGCAGCCATATGATCTGCCTCTCCTGTGTTCCATTCGCCAGGATTCAAGCTTCAAGTCTGTAAGGACAGACCAACATCAGCTGCAGGAATACCTCTATATGAACTCTGCTTCTGACCCTGATAGCCTTGAGAAACCTGGTGGCATTGAAGGCTCAAATTTGGACACTTCTGAGTGCCCTACTGTATTTGTTTATTTTTTTAATGAAATCAGCCTCTGATCAGGAGACCAGAACCTGATCCTAGGCAGATCAAGGAATTTCTAGCTCTAGCATGCTGATGTTAAGATCCCTATCTACATGTACCTGCCTGAAAGTGTTTCTACCTGATGCAGATCCTAAAGAAGTGGTAAACTAAAATCACACCTTTGCACCATTTGGTGCGTGATGAACATACTGTCTGCCTTGCAGACAACAGAAGATCTTGTTCCCTGCTGTATCTTCAAGTGGAAATTGTTCTGGAGTTCACTTTTTGCTCAATATCAAGGACAGAGTGAACCAAAAACATTTCTTAATCATCCTTTCCCACTGACTCAGTTTTCTTTACTGCAGGATGTTGGAGGGCTACTTATCTCAGTTTTTATACTTTTTTTTTTTTTTTTTCAAACCTTCATTAATAGCTCCCTGCTCTGAAATAAATGTGAATCCAGATTGTGCAGTATTTCCCCAGCTGTCAGGCACAGTGCTGTACAGAGCAGAATTTGACCATCTTCTGGGAATGGGAGACTGACCTCAGTTGGCTGAGGATACCTAGAGAACGGTCTTGAAAGGGACAAAAATAGGATGAAAAGCTTTAGGATTAGTCTTTGATTCAAAGACTACTGGGCTTTTGATTCAGTGTTGGCACCGCTCAATTACCTTTTCCTGTCCACATAAAGCAAAATGGAAAGCTCTTATTTTTGTGTAATTCACTGATTCTTTACTCTGCAAGCCAAGCCTTCTCTGTGGCTTTCTACTGTGCCTAATACTATGTATCTTCAGGGAAAAAAAAAAATTATAACTTATTTTTCCAAGGAGGCCAGTCTTCTGTATTTGCGGCTACTATAGGCTAACTTGGAAAACTTTCTTTTCTTGCAAAATATTCTGACCACGTTGATTGAAGCATGGCCAAGGGCTACAAAAACCACAGTATGCTCTGTTATGTTGCCTTCTTTCCCTTTCTCTTTCTCCCGGCTCCCGGTATAGTGTTCTTCTGTTAACAAGACACTGATTGTATCAGTCGAAACTGTCAAGCCACACTGTAGATACGATTTTAGTGTACAGGGTGAACATGAAGTTTCCCAAGAGAGCACTATGTTATTTTCTTTTTTCCCTTGCCTTTATTTCTCAATACAAAATGGCCAATGATTCAGTGAATGATATGTTTATCATAGTGCGTTATGATGTAAACAAGAACTACAACTACGTATTCTAGTACAAGCCAGCTTTGTCACTTTCTTAGCATTTTGGGTGAAACATACCCACCACTTGTCAGATGAGTTGGTCTCCCTGAAGAACTTTTCAGAATTCTCAGAAATGTATTCAGAAATCCCCTTGAAGAAGTCACCTGGAGGCTGAAGCCACTTTATTAAGCACTTTGGACAGGGCAGCACTGTTACCAAGGTCATTGTTTCTGCAGGGGTCCTTAGGGTAACCTTGTGGAGAGTAACAGCCAAGACGATTGTGTAGTAATGGAAAACCTTCCTTTTGATAGGAAATAATTGTTTTTTAGGAGGGTTTAAGGACATGTCTATAATCCTTTAGATTGTTGAGACTGATTCATTGCTTCCTACCCACCTGACCCACCCATCTTTTGTCGTCTTTCCTGTCCTTTCTCCTCCCTCCTTTCCCTTTTTGACTTCTGTCAGCATTTTTAAATGATGAGGAGATCAAGAACTGCAAGGGAAGGCAGTTTTCTGACATTAGCGCTGATAATCACTGTAGTTTGACCTTCTGCACTGAGACAATACTTCTGAGCATGCACCTAAGAAATGTGAATACAATTTCTGTCTCCAGCTGCTTCCTGATTCTTCACCTTTCATATTTAGTCAAGTTTCTTTATCTTACTTAATGTATTGCCATACTTAACTGGAATACATTTTTCCAAGCATTTCTCCATTTGTTTTGTTAACTTGATGCTCTCCCACTGCCATTCCCTTTTCAGGGACCTTTCCTATGAGAACCTGCTCGAACAGGAGGTGAAGACTTGAGTGGACCTCCTGCTTCTCTACTTTGAAGTCCATGAACATTTCTGAGAGTTTGAATTTGAAAGGAACTAAGGGATATACCACTAAAAAGGGGGAGGGAAACTGGTGCAAAAAAAAAAAGTTCTCTGGTGTTTGGGTGTATAAATGTGTTTCATAAACAGATGGTATACCTAACAATAAAAATTCACAGGTAGTGGTAAATCTTCTATTTTAAGTGATTCTAGCTAATATAAGAATTACTACAAATTCTGAATGTTTATGCTACATAGTAGAAAAGTTAATGTCTAGCTATGCAAGATTAGGCATGTGACAAATGTCTGTGTGTTTGGGTTTCTATGAGGATGGTGTGTCACTTCAAGCATTCGAGTGATGTTTTATTATTTGTCTTTAATGTTACAGTAGCGAGCAGTCCACTAAAGCCAAAACACAAAAGGAGTTGTTGAAAACTTTACAAGAGCTGAAAGCTCACCTTCCTTCTGAAAAGCGAATTAAAGGCAAATCTAGTATCCTAACAACGTTGAAATATGCCCTTAAAAGCATTAAACAAGTTAAAGGTAATCAAGTATGACACTGCTTAAATAAGTATGACCTGGTAAAATTAAACATTTAAATAAGAATTTAAATGTTGTTGTCTGCTTACACCTAAGTTAGTTTGAAAACCTCATTAAGCAAATATTTGTCTTCTCATTTGTGGATTGTTAACTTGGATTCCTTTGGGATTTAAAGGTTTCTAGTAGATGAATGTATTATGATGCTAACATGGGTATTTTAAGGTGGGTAAATGTGTATGGGTTACTGATAAGGAAACTGCACTGCAGAACAACTAACTTGAAGTAGTACCCAGACTTCCCAACTGCCCGTTCTGTGCTTATGCCAAAAAAAACATACTTGTTCCGTTCATTGCTTCCAGGCTATTTATTGATGAGACCTTAAATTCTGACTATAATCTGTTTAATGTTCTCATGTAGCCAATGAGGAGTATTACCAATTGTTGATGATTAATGAATCCCAGCCTTCTGGACTCAATGTGTCATCTTACACAGTGGAAGAAGTTGAAACTATAACCTCAGAATACATCATGAAAAATGCAGTGAGTATGCTGACACAAGCCTGCAGCGTGTGTGTAGAATGTTTTCTAGAGCTGGCATGCCTTCTCCTTACAAGGTTGGAGTTCCTGGCTAGGCCAAAATCTGAAGTAGCTGGCTGCTACCTTCAAGTGTATGTTCAGTAGAAACTTCAAGCTTCACTTTATGAAGTAAAGACTTTACCAATAGCAGCTCAATTAAAGCTTTTTTCCTTTTTTTCTGACAGTTAGATGGGAAATAAGTGAAAATTCTTAGTTTTCTGACTCATACCTAGTGCTTAGAGACAATGGTGTGATACATCTCAATATCCACGTGATGCAGTGCAGTGTGAAATGTGTAAATCATTAGTTGTCATCTTAGAATAGTGGCTAAACTTCGAGGGTATCTCTGTCCAAAGCTTAGTCAAGGCATATGGTGAGTTTATTTCAGCTAATCCTTACAGTAGGGGTTTCAACAGATGTTTCAACAGTTTTTATTGTTAACAAGACTTAAAAGTGACCAAAGTATTTGAACCATTGTGTGGTGTTGTGTCCTCTTCTGTGGTATTTATCTGGTCTTTGCAACTCTTACAGGCTTATTCTATGATTTAGTGATACTGTCTTCTCTTTTAGATGAGAACTACAATAATCAATGTAGTTTTTAGCAGTAATGATTATCACAGTCACAGAATGATTTTTATTTTCCCTATTCTCAGTGTTCTGTGTTTGTTATGGAGTCTTAAACAATAATTACATCTAAGTTTATTAGCCTATCTTCCACTATTTTTTTCTGAAGCCTCTGTCTAGATGTATGCAATTCTGAAATTAATAAAGTAATGGAGAGATGGGGGATGTTCCCTAGCTTGATGTAGTTATTTTTTTGTTGTGCCTATGAATAATAAAGGTTGCCTGTAGGGTAAAACAAATAAGCAATCTAGAGTAGAACAGAGAACTCCAAATATCATAAATGTTGCTCAATTGATCTAAAACATGAGTTTGTAAAAACCAGTGTTCTGACGACAGTTCTTAAGTTTGTATATAGTAATACTGGATTGAGCACTAAAGGTTGTGACGCAGGAAACTCTTCCGTGTAGAGGAAAAAATGCAACGTGAAATGATGCAAGTGGAATTTGTGTATGGTTTTCTGGGGCTCTTTTTTCACCTGTCTGCTCATTGCTTTGTCAAGTGGTGTAGAGCACTTACCTTCATTATGCAGTGAATGGATAAAATAAGGCAAACAACTTTTCTCGAAACAGCTAAATTTCATGAGCCTGTGACGCTTTCTTGAAACCAAAGTGTGTCGTTTTAAAGTTGAAAGCTTCTCACTTTTAATTTTGTAAATTCTGCATCATAAAATATTAGGCAACAATGGCATATTGGTTTAAGGCACGTAACCTGAGAAGATCCTAGTGTATTAATCTTACTGCGTAGTTCAAAAAGTGTGCTGTATGCATCTGCTTCACAAGGACATTAAATTTATTTTACTGCCCCCTAAACAGATGTGATTTAACTCTTTATTCTGTTTCTTTAATTTTTACTTTGAACTTATTAATGCTTTTATCTTGGTGTCCTGTTTTATCTTACTGTCTAAACAATATATTATGGATTGAATGTGTTTTTTTCAGCTGTCTAAATTTGAGACTTCTTTTTAGGATATGTTTGCTGTAGCTGTTTCTCTGATTACTGGGAAAATTGTCTACATCTCTGATCAAGCTGCTTCTATTCTTCGCTGTAAGAGAGGTTATTTTAAAAATGCCAAATTTGTGGAATTCCTGGCACCTCAGGATGTCAGTGTTTTCTATACTTCTACTACCCCATACAGATTGCCATCTTGGAATATTTGCAATAGAGCTGGTGAGTGGTCTCAACAGCAGATATTTCTCTGACCTTCCTTCAGTCATGCAAATGCAAATACTTAAACTGATTTTTGTGTTATCCTTTTATCCTTCTCCATCACTTCATGGGAGTACAACACACATTACTAGAACATCTCTGAACATTACGAGGTGTATAACATGCTTTTATGAATTGCCAAAGCTTGTCTGTTGGCTAAAAGTTTTTTGATTGCCACTGTTCATTGGTTCCTGGGGCCCCTTTTATCCAACTGATGAATGAAAGCAAAGAAGGTATTCATGCTGAAAGTGGATTTGTTTTCAACGTTTTCTTGCAATCAAGTGACCACAATTTTTCTTTAAAAAAACATTTTCTTTTGATATAAGGAGCAAAATATTTTTTGTCTTTTTACTTTTAAAATATGTATGATTTGAATACTGTACGCCTTGATTACTGTGTAGGAAGATGTACGTCAGCTAACGTCACTGCAGTAACCAAGTGTAATTGTATATCTATTCTTTTAGCCTTAGGAAAAAGGATGTCAGACATGCTGATGGTGAAGGATAGACCTCTTAGGGCACTTGATATTTGTTTGTGTGAGGGTTGTTATACTTGTACAGTGACAGCTGTTGGGAATTGAGAAATAGCTGCCAAATATTTTTAAGCAAACACTTGAAATTCAAAGTCTGCTCTAAATATTTGAAATTCCAATCCCTGTATACAAAGTCTATAAAGTTAAGACAGAGTGAACAATATTTAATTTGAAAAACAATTAACAATAAATATATACCAAGTACATTAAACAGGGTAGAAGAGACCTTGTGAAGTCTCTAGTCCAACATCTGGTTCAAAAAAGGTTCAGTTGTGAACTTTGACCATGTGATCCTCCTTGTGCATGTTACTCAGTTATGCAATCTATTTTTCCTGAAACATTTTTCTCTAGTTTTATTATGTTTATTATAGATTCATATTTCAAAAATGCAGCAGGTAGAACTACATACTTTATTCCATGTATTGGCAGCCTTAGCTAGTGTTTAGAAGTATTGCATATTGAGGCCTTTGAAAGACCAGAGCTTTGCTACTCTTGAAAAGGAGGGAAATAAGCTTACTAGGGGAGGGGAGGAAGGCTTTGATTAAAATAAATAAATAGTTTGGATTTTGCTGGTTGATGGGGGAGGTTGGTGAAAGTATTTGATCCTTTAGCTGTCCTTTCTAGGAAAGAGGTCTGGTTTTGGGAGGTCCTGGAGAATCAAACTTTTTTGATCAATGGTGTAAGTTAATGAAAAAGCTGACAAGTAAACAGTTCAAACTGGAGAACTGTTTAGATATGTTTTTGGCAGAAGACTTAAGAAGCAAGCAGCTGTGATTCACACACCAGCCTCAGAAAAGCATAAAATAAAAAAAAGCTTTGGGGGACTTAAAATTTTTGATGGATTCAGACTATATTGCTTTTAATCCTGTTGGGAAAGAATTATTGTTTTAAACGTCGTAACTTCATAGTAATTGTTATAAATATTTAATATTTCTAGAGTCTTCTTCCCAGGATTGCATGGAAGAGAAATCTTTTTTCTGTCGCATCAGGTAAAACAGTACTATAATGAGAATTAGTGTTATGCTATGAAACTGCATTACAAAAGTATTTGACTTTTATAAGAATCGTATGTTGTACAAGTTTGTATTTTTCCGTAATGTGAACATAAGGTAAAATACATGCTTGTCCTCTAGTCATTTAACTTCCAGAAGCTATGCAGGAAACTGCGAAGAGGTTGTAGAAAGTTGCATCTTACAAGTTAATCAGTCTGAATATTGACCTTTACACTGTGAATGGAGCTGATATTTCTCTCCCAGCTGCAGAAAGTCTTTACTTCAAGTTAATTAAACTATTCTGTTCAGTATGTGCCACAAATCCTCTTTCATTCTAGAAGACTAATGGCAAATCTCGACATCTCAAATGTCCGGTATAGGTAGATGTATGAGAGTAACTTGGTTTGTCTTTTTTGCTGTCACTAGATGCTATATAGTTCTTTCTATTTTCCTTTTTGCTGCCTGTTGCCTCTCTGGTAGCATTTCTGGAAATAGAAATCATGGGTCCTTTTAGTTACTTCTGCAGCAAATAAATGCTTATAATTAAGATATGAGCATAGTTTTAAAGAGATTAGAATGTTCCACTCCAGAGAGTTGGATTGAACTTATTGTAAAGGTGTACTGCTGGTGTTACTATAGACTTATTTTCTTCTAATTAACGTTGATTCCAAAAGCTTTAGCTTTTTAAAGCTGTGCTGTTAGAACCTTATTACTTTATATACATATATATATATATATATATATATGCCACTGTGTAAATGGTTATTTTTGCTGTTATGCTTTGTATTCTTGTTAAGTCAGCAACTGTTGTTATAGGTAAGAACCTCTGGGACTGTTATTTAAAATCAAAGTAAATATTGAGTAAAAGAAGGTATCTCTTAACTGAGGTGAACTATAGCAATCTTCTTTAAATAAAACTACAGAGCCATCCCGCTATCCCTTTCGAGGGTACAATGGGGATTAGTATCAGATTAAGATTAGTGGATCAATAAAACAACTTTATCATTAAGAAGTGGGTTTTTTTCTTCGTCAAACTTCCACGTGTGGGTCTTATTTCAGTCAGGAAAGAGGACTATTCTTTACTGTAGTTGGTACGCAAAGGATGCCATCAGAATTAGGTTCTGTTCTACTGAAAATTAAGGAAGCTAACTTTTTGGGTGCTGTTTTAGGAGCTGTCATGCAGTCTTTTTGTCATTAAGAAAATTACAGTAGATAAATTAAAAAAAATGTTTACTGTAAGATGAATCTGTTGAAATAATCAACTCTGTTTAATTATTAGTGCAGGGAAGGAGCGTGAAAACGAGATTTGCTATCACCCGTTTCGGATGACTCCTTACCTTATCAAAGTACAAGATCCGGAAGTAGCAGAAGACCAGCTTTGCTGTGTGTTGCTTGCAGAAAAAGTGCATTCTGGTTACGAAGGTAATCCTTTCAGTGGACAAAGAGTAATTGGGTTTCATGAAATTAAGAACTGCTCTGTTTTACTACAGGAATTTCTGTGCAGTTTAGCAGTTTAACACAACTGAATTTTAGTTTAAGAAAGCTAACTTGCATGAGTACTGTCATTGATCTCAAGTTTTACTGAAGGTAGCTGGTTTGGTTCTCTGCCCTTGCTGATAGTCTGTGAGCTAGCAAGCTGCTTTCCTATGTGCTCTTATGCAAACATATAGACTTCACTCAGCATTTAATAGAAACTTGCAGCTTGAACTACCATATGTATGCCAAATATACTTTTTTAATCTGCTTTTTTTCTTTCAGCACCCAGAATTCCTCCTGACAAAAGAATTTTTACAACTACACACACACCAACCTGTTTGTTCCAGGATGTAGACGAGAGGTAAATTACTAAATACTATTTTTCACATATAGAGATAAGCAACCTGTCCAGTAACTTTTCAGGTATTTCTAGGCTTTAATAACTGGGTTAAAATTTTGTGTAACTACCGATAAGTTGTTTCACTCAGGAAGTGTACATATCCCAGTTTTCATTAAGACCACACTGTAACGCGTTTTCACACTTGAAGTGGAAAACTGTTTGCCTGTTAACAACTTGTTCTTCTATTTTACTTCTGTCTGGGGCAAATCTGGACATAAATTCAGTCAATGAAACCCACTGTCAGGAGTACTCCTGTGCCAGCAAGTACGACCCATCTGAGACTTCTATTTTTATTTATTTTTATTTAAGTCTGATCAAATTATTAGCAAACAATATTCTGCTGTTACTTTCTGCTGGCTGAGGTACAATTGGAGGTGTGTCTTTTAAATATAACATTAGATCATGGAGAAAAAAAAAAAAAAAACCATTCTGTGTTCAGAGATTAAATTGTTCAGATTCTGCTGGCTGAATGTTTCATGTTGCATTGACAGTCATGGAAGCTGGTTGGAGTTAGTGCATATGAAACTACCCGTGCTTCAGAGCAGAGCCAAATAAGGTGCCTGTGATGTTAAGGCATACAAAGAGGTTCGGGAACTAAGGTGCAAACCAGGCTTTCCCTGAGTCTTTGGGACTGTTTTTGCCTATGACCTGTCAGAGGATGTTTAGGTGATAGAAATATGACGTCTGTGAAAAGAACAGAAGATATTCCTTCAAGAAGAGTTGGGGTTGTAGGCTGAATAGGAGTCATTATTATAAAGCTCTGAAGGACAGGGCTGTACTTTGAAATGCCATAATATTTTGAAGGACACAAGAGAATTAGCTTGTTACTGAGCTGAAAACAGAGGCTTCCTTTTCCTGCTTTTTTTCTTTCCCCTGTTTTATGTCGGATTTTATTTGTGATGATTTTTGATACATGATGTGTAGGATTTTAATTTTGTTCTCCTTAGTGAAAACTAAGTTGGCTACAATAATAGTATCTGAGATAAATCCCTCATTCCTAGAAGCTACTGGATCATTCTCTAGCTTCCTCTTCATCTGACAAGCAAGCCCAGCTCAATTTCTAATTATAGGTTTTAGAATCTAGATCCTTGACTCTTCAACTGACCTTCATATTGGTCTAAAAACATGTAGTTCTTTTGCATTGAAGTTACTGACTTTGCTTCTTCCTTTGAAGCTAAAGCAATAAATAAGTTCAAAATTGGATGCCCTGAGAAAGTTAAGTGCTCTCTGTTCCAGCACAGGTTTTCATACAACAGGTAGCAAAGAATAGGAACAGAGCAAAGAAGGAAGAACAACAACAAAAGCACATTTACTTCTTTTTACAACTTTATTTGAGGAAGTCCTTTCTAACTGAAGTCATTCTGAGTTGACAAGTATTTTCAACTCCTTTAGCCATATAACTTTTTTATGCTGCTTTGACCTTGGCAGTGTTTTTAGTTGTCAGTGTTTCAAAATGGTATTTGGTATGAGTTGTCATGCCAGTTCCAGCTGTTTGAAGTTGTTGCTTTAGATCATTCACAAGCTTTTAAGTCTTATTACTGAAGCAATTAGTTAACTAACAAGGCATAAGTTGCTCTCCTTGTTTTTCTCTGAATATCTAAGCCTCTTTACTAGAAGGGTATGTCATCTCTTCTGTGGAACTGATCTAATTTCAGTCGGTTTGAAAGTGCAGTGTCAAAGGCATTTGTTCCATAATTTTTGTGAGTTCCAATACAACATTTTTGTGTCTGTTGTGCACTAGGGTTAAGTTCTTCATTAAAGGCATTCAGATAGCTGAGCATTGTACTGCTCCCTAGGCCTTTGTCAGCAACTGGGGCAGGAGAAGGGTATACATCACTCTGAGTTCACAAAGGGACTTGCTTCTTAAATGTTACTGAGTAGCAGTGACTTGATGTATTTTATATTTACCAAAGCATATTTTTGGAGATTAGCTTTCAGGATAAGGTACAAAATGACATTTGTGAACTTTCATTCTTCTTCCTTAATGCTTTAAATGATCACTTAAGGTGATTTCATCACATAAACTAGTTCTTCATGTCATTAGAAGAGGATACTGTGCAGGAATTCAGGAATACTACTTTTAATTTTTTATTCTGATTAATAGGCTTGCTTCTTTGCAGCTCCTTTGAGTTAAACCGTTAACCTGCCTGTGAGAAAGTTTTCTTGATTCCCTAGTCAGCTACTGGTTGCTAGTTCAGCTCCAGAAATCCCGTGTGAACCTTAGCATTGGCTTGCAGCCTGTAGATCAGGGCTATTTGCTTTCGTGAGAGTTTTATAAGATTAAACTTTATTAATGCTTTTTTAAATTCAGGGTAAGTACTCATCATGTAGACCCTAGGCAGCATAAGAAAATACAGGAAAACTGCTGTAGCAGATTTCTAAATGCTTTGCTCAGTAACACTACAAAACAACCAAAACAAAAAACAATGCCTTGTTCAAAGAGGGGTACTGCTATTAAGCTGGTACTGGTATGGCACCCCAAATTTAAATTTAAAATTATTCATTCTTTTTCTTGGAAAAAGCAAGTAAAACTCTTATTTTTAAGTGCTTCCATTTGAAGTATTCTTTTATTCTGCTTGATTCAATTAAAATAAATCTTTGTTTTTCTTTCCCCAGAGCAGTACCTCTATTGGGATACCTACCTCAGGACTTAATAGGAACACCAGTCTTGGTGCATCTTCACCCAAATGACAGACCCTTAATGCTAGCAATTCACAAGAAAAGTATGTGGTCTTTTTACTGTGGCAAAAATACCTTTTTATTCCTAAATAGTAACAGCTACAAAGACCTCAGCAAGTAGGAGGTAGAAAAAAAATTCTGCAAGTAATTAAATATGCAAGTAATTAAATATTGAAGTATTCCTTTACTCTGCAACTTGATTCTTAATGTAAATTGATGAAAGTGAGAAATCACTCTATTTCATGTTTGGTGAAAATGAGGTGAAGCATGTCTGCTGTAAACAAATTGACCATACATGAATATTTCATACAAAAAGAAAACTGTGCTGAGAATGCAAGGATATAATATGTCATATTTTAAATAGTAGTCTCTTATCTTGTAAATAGTCAGAGAAGAAAGTCATTCAGGCCAAGTTAATTTGTTAATGTATGGAAACATACAGCTGTCTCTTCAATCATTGTGACAACTCTGAATTGTTAAGTAGAACAGTGTAAATATTAAACTGACATTTTAAATCATTCATTACAGTTCTTCAGTATGGAGGACAGCCTTTTGACTATTCACCAATCAGGTTTTGCACTAGAAATGGAGATTATATAACCATGGACACTAGCTGGTCCAGTTTCATCAATCCTTGGAGTCGAAAAGTTTCATTTATCATTGGAAGACACAAAGTTAGGACGTAAGACAAACACTTTTAAATTTTCTCTTTCATTGGAATAACATGGTGATTCTTAAAAAGATTTAAGGGACTTACAGGGTGAGGGGGCAGGAATAATGCAAATTGTTCCCTTTTTACATTTGGGTTTGGTGATATAGTAACTGCTTTAAGGAAAGGAAATTTGACGTACTTCAAGCTTTGTCAGTATTGTCAATAGTTTCTTAAGGAGAGTCATACACAAAGTGAGTAAGGATATGTCTTGTGAGATTCAAACACCATAGATATAATAGAATATATAGAGAGCCTTATATAGTGATGGTAAGTGATCCTTATATAGTGATGGTAAATTGAAGATGTGCTCTGCGACTGAAGTACTTGAGGTTGTAACGGACTGGCCTATGTTTGGTTTATGCAGGGGTCCCTTAAATGAAGATGTATTTGCTGCTCCCAACTACACAGAGGACAGAATCCTTCACCCTAGTGTTCAGGAAATCACAGAGCAAATATATCGGCTGCTATTGCAGGTATAGCATCTGCTTTAATGACACACTTCTAATTTCCCACTGAAGAAAGGGCATATACCTTCATGTGAATTTTATATAGCTATCTTCTAGTGTACTGGGATTTGTCTGCAATCCTGGAAATTACTTATACACGTGATTACCAGGCATGACTTGCTGAAGTGTGTTAAAGCTCCAGTTTGTGTTTTATGGATTTCATGCAGCTATGGAGTTTTCACACAGAAAACAAACAAATACCCCACAAAACTCCCCACCCCCAAAAAACCCTTTTTCATCTCACATGGAATTACAGTTAACAATTTCATTTGTGTTGAAAGTCACTGTGCAGATATATGTGGGTGTGTGTGTGTATATATACACACATATACTGTCATTTTTAACAGCCTGTACACAACAGCGGATCCAGTGGCTATGGAAGTCTAGGTAGCAATGGCTCACATGAGCACTTACTGAGTGTGGCATCCTCCAGTGACAGCACAGGAAATAATAATGAAGACACTCAAAAGGATAAAACGGTAGGTTTTTACTTTTTTATTCAAGTATGAGATATAAAACTTCTAAGTGGCTCTCTAACTTTTTTTAGCATAACTCTCTCAAATTAGAGATGAGAGAGAAGGTCATCATTTGTTAATTTCTGACAGAAAGCTTTTTCCATATTAAACATTTCTGTTATAGATAAAGCCTCAGGGTACTGAAGCACAGTTCTAGGTATGAAAGTAAGTGTGGGGAAAAAAAAAAAAATTAAACCTGGGCAGTGTGTTAACATATTCTAATAGCTATTTAATGTTATATGATTTTTTTGGGGAAAAACAACTGGATATATGAAAACAATTTCTTTTGGGAGGTGGAAGTCTGCACCTTTTCTTTTCCCAAGAGAAACTCCAAAGATAAAATGCAGTAGTAATGGTTTTATGCTGCAAAAATGTCGAATAATATAGAGTGATAACTTTATTTTTTTTGCTTAACATTTAACTTTACAGGTCATTGTTTCATACAATTGATTGTGAGATGTAATTTTTTTTAATTTCATTGGTCTGAACAAAACAGTAGAGTTAAATTTTTGCCTACGTTTATCAGAACTATTCCATAGGCGAAGTAAACACTGAATGTGGATGTGGTCAAAGGAACTGCACTATCTGCTAAAGTCTTTTTGGCATTTCTATTAGTCTTCCCAAATGCTGTGTTCGATTTCCAAAAGCTAATTTTTTCCTTTACTTAATTATATTGTTCATAGGCCGAATCTCCTGAACTTGATTTATGTTTCTGTGATCAGGCATGGCAGACTGCTGTGCTTGCCAAGGTGTTCACTTTTGCAGGCTTTCAGTTCTTAAACACTAGCATCTTGAGCAGGTGAAGTTTCTGGAATTTTTGTTTCACAGATGAATTGCTATGTTTTAGAGCTTTGTAGAAAAAGAGGCCTCCTATTTTGAGGGGAATAGATACTTATCTCTCCTTCACCATTTCTACAGATAGTTAAGACTATAGCACAATGCTGTAACATCCTGTCAATGCATGATTAAACTTCTAGCACAAGAAGTTGTGTCTTTGCATCAATACTTTATATAACAAGTGATACTGTTTTCTTTTGAAGTCTTACTTGTACCATTTCTTTATGTTGTCCTATCAAAATCATTCAACCATATGAAACAAAATAGAGTAATTGTATATAAGAAACTATTTTACATTTTTGCTCTCTAGTTCCTAAAATTTTGCTTATGCACAATAAAATCCTATACATCAGGCTTTCTCCCATGATCAGACTAACTGTAAAGTAGGAGTTAACTAAGGTTAAATTTCACCTTACTGAGGAATTTCTGTGCATGAAACTATTTCATAACTGTTTTTAATGACCTGCTTTCAGATTGGTCAAGATGCCCGGAAGGTTAAAAATAAAGGACAACGTATTTTCACCGATAATAAAACAAAACTGGAACATAAGAGAGAGCCTTTTGCAGGTAAGACACTAGCAAGTTAACTGTTAGTTTATTGCAATGGTATGTGATGTAATGTGAGAGTAGGGGCTTTTCTAACTTCATTCTAATCAGATTTAATTGGTAAAAGTGCTGGGTTTATGTGTTATATTGTCTTTAGTCTCTGCACTGTGTTCTGGAAAACATGCGACCCAGCTGTCTGAATTGACAGTGACATAACGTACAGATAAGGCATGTACTAGAGCTGTTATTTTGAAGTACCTTAACTGTAGCCTCTCTTGTCCTACTAGTCAAATATGTTTTTTGTTAGGTAGAGGAAAGTTATGGATGTTGTCTTTCCTTTTTGCACATAACTTCAGGAATTTTTAAGTTAATAAATGAAAACCTTCCTGATCAGATTTAAATCTTCTAAACATGAACAATAACTGTTTTGCATTAGCGTTGTCCTCATACATCTATAATGATATCTATTCTTCTGTATCCATTGTGTCTGTTCCCTTTCGATCCATCGGCTGAACTAAACTTCACACCTCTAAGACTCCGTAAGGACAGGGAGGGTATTTAGACAATATTAATCTACTGTGTCACAGACTTCTTATTGCTTTACAGTGGTTAAGTTCTGACTTATTAGAAGTTCTCATTTATATGTATTTCTTACTGATGTTTTAGGGGAAATTCCAAGGATTAATGCTGTGATTGCATAATAACTATCTCTTAACAGAAAAACAAAGTGGTCCTGGCGGTCAGGTGAAAGATGTGATAGGAAAGGATGCTACAGTCACAGCTGCTCCTAAAAATGTGGCTACTGAAGAATTGGCTTGGAAAGAACAACCTGTGTATTCTTATCAACAGATTAGCTGTTTGGACAGTGTCATCAGGTAAGGAACCACTATGTAAATTACCACTGATCTGTAGACTTAAGACTTGCATATCTGATATTGATAAATCCTTTTATTTTAGATACTTGGAGAGTTGTAATGTGCCTGGTACAGCAAAAAGAAAATGCGAACCTTCTTCAAGTGTGAATTCTGGTGTTCATGAACAAAAAGCAGCTGTTAATGCTATACAACCCTTGGGAGGTATCTCTACATTACAACTTATTTTTTTTGCTAGTAGCCAGTTGGATGTTATTCCTTATCAAAATAATGACAGGTGTAGCTTAGGGATGACCTCATAGCTATTTCCTTAACATTACATGTTGATAAATTAACTTTTAAAATTAATATTTTCCTTAGAATTAAAATACTTAATTGAATATTATGTCTGATTGTAGATGTAGTAAGCTTGTTTATACTGTGCAAAATACAGCAGGATTTGCAGGTTTAGGGCTTGAATCAATACCACATGTGAAAACTTCATTTCACAGTCAGTACTTCTATCAACAACCAGTTGAAGACCCTATCTGCTGATTAATTGCAGCAAAAATTGTTGTTGTTTTTTTAAGTGTGCATATTTCCCTTCTGTTTCTTCTCTGTGGACATTTTTAAAAAGGGATAAAAGGGGTAAAATGCTATTCTCAGTTCTGTGTGAGGTGTAAGAACTCATTTGAAAGGAATTGTCCGGCCATGGAATAACAATAGGGATTACCGAGGATAGGTACCTACAAAGCCTCTGCTGAAAAAAACATGAGTTCATTTTTTAGGACTTAGTTGTAACATTTGATATGGTCCATGTCTGGATGAGGAGCTAAAGTGGAAAAGGCAACTGGTTGATTAATACAAGAATTGTGAGATTAGTAGAGAAGTACACATAAACCAGATACTTGCTGACTTAGCCACCTTGTTATATGAGGCTGAAAGGGGGGTGACTAGTAGAGTTTGTTAAAAATTGGTCTTGGGAATTATGTTATGAGTATTTCCTTTTTGATAAGCTTGAAGAAAATTTTGAACTTAGTTTTTAGAATACAGTTGGAAGATATAATCGGTATACAGAGGAACGAAGTATCCTTTAGAAGGAACTGGAGGGCCTTGAAGTAGAGAGGAAGAAGTAGTGGAACTCGCATCATGCAGTTAAGAACACAGCTTCTGCTGTCTTCTGGAGTCTTTGCAGCCCTAGCTGGTAGGAAAGGACATAGGTTCACTAGCTTCTTGGTGTGCTGCTGATTGCAAATGACCAAGTCACTAACATACTCCAGTCAGGAAAAAGGCAAACTGATTGTAAGTTACTCAGTATTTGTACTAAAGAAGGAATGTTTTGATGCTGTTTTGAGGCATTGGTATGATGTGCTGGATTATTGTTTATAGTGTTCAGGTGAGAAAACTTAAGTAGGCAGATGTTCTGAGCAAAGCTTAGCATCTGCCAGCTAATTACCAGGTGATGAGGGATGGGACAACAAGATGGGAGCTGGGAGGAACTTAATCTTAGGCTGGAGGAGACTTGAAACTTCCAAAGTCATACCATCAGAGATGGACAAAACCCAGAAAAGATCAAGAAGTCCTTCACTGACAAGATTTGGTTTGTCTGCTTGAAAGTAGAGGATTGGATTTTGTTGCTCAGAAGTCATCCTATTCCTAAAACGTTCTTGGTGGAATCTGTGAAATCAAGTAAAATGCTCACTTTGTGTTTTGTCAAGCACAGTTCAGTCTCAGCTGTTCAGCAGCCATAGCAACATATTACTTATTTGCAATGTATATAACTATTTTTTTTTCTTTTTAAATAGGCCCTACTGTGTTGAAGGCATCTGACAAATCAAGTAGTCCCCCAGTAGTTGGTGCTCACTTAACTTCTTTGGCTTTACCTGGCAAGCCTGAAAGTGTTGTATCACTCACGAGTCAGTGCAGCTACAGTAGCACCATTGTTCATGTTGGAGACAAAAAAACACAACCTGAATTAGGTATGATTTTTGCTAATGTGTCATCTCCAAAAAGGTGATTGCTAGTAAGTTTAAACTTGAAACATCGGAACATGTAGAACCTACTTGTGACTTACATTTTCTTATATCTAAGATGTTCTTAGGGAAATGGAATGAATAGGAACAGAATTTGTATCTTAAACTTACTGAGAAATTAGTACAGATTATAATAGCTTAAAGTGAATTTCCAGAGCTTTTCTTTATCATGATTGTTTTTTCCCTTCTCTTTCTGTAGAAATGATAGAAGATGGTCCGAGTGGAGCAGAACTCTTAGATAGCCAACTTCTTGCACCTCCATCCAGCTCTGTGCATGTAAATCAGGAAAAGGAGTCATTTAAAAAACTGGGACTTACAAAGGAAGTCCTTGCAGTGCATACGCAAAAAGAAGAGCAGAGCTTTTTGAATAAGTTCAAAGAAGTAAAGAGATTTAATATTTTTCAGTCCCACTGCAATTACTACTTACAAGATAAACCCAAAGGACGGCCTGCTGAACGTGGTATGGCAATACTTCTCACGATTAAAAAGTAGTCTCTATATAGGCAGTGAATCCTGTTGAGATGGTGCTTGCATTTTTAGCTGTATTGTGGAACCACAGGGAATAGTGACAGTTCCGTACTATGTTTAAGTCCATAGAGACATTCTGGTGACAGTCTTGCTTTGAAGATTATATTAGAAGCTATATTCTGCTCTTAATAACTTATGCTTCAGTAACTAGCATTTAGTTATCTATTCATTATATCATTACTGTTATGCATTTACTTTCAAGGGACAAAAAAGACACACTTCGGAATGTTTTTGTTTCTGTGTTTGTGCTTGTATTCTCTTTATTCTCGTGCTGCTCTTTTCCTTCTACCTTTGTCTTTTTTTTTTCCAGCCTTGTTGGTTTGCATCCAGTTTCTTCTGTTGCAATATCATGTCATTGGTGAAACAGTCTGATTGTTTGGTTGCCATTAAGTTAATAATGTGATCAGTGGCAGCTGGAAATGGAACAGACTAGCTGTAATAGACTAGTTTTGTCAGGGCTAGGAACTCAGGATGGCATTTTTAGAGGAGCTTGGTACTGACCTGACTTTGTTTCCATTTCAGTCCTGACTTAGAACTAAAGTCAGATACTGCTGAGCATTTGTTTGTTTTTGTTTTTGTTTTTTTCCTCCCCCATGGTTCTTTCTTATCTTTGTTTTGATATAGTTATGCAAGTCCTTGACATAGGAAACCTTTTTCTGGAATAACTTAGTCCCATGTTCTTTATTCTTGCTAAACTTTCAGACTGTCTAAGTAAGTGTTAGACAAACTTAAAGTTTGTGCAGCTTTTAGATATTTAAATATTTAGATATAAAAGATATTTCATGGATTTCCCCATCTCTGTAATGAGAGAACTGACAGCCTTCACCTAGGGAAGAGTTGCTTGGTGCAGACTTCTAAAATAAGGTTGGTTCCATGCTTTTCTTCCTAAGGTTTGTAAAGATAGCGTGTTCTTTCCCCTTAGAAAATTTTCTGTGTGTACTTTCTCTTCTGTGCTGGTTTTTCTTCTTCTTAATTACAGACCTGCGAGACCGTAACTCTATAGAAGTGCTTTCAGTTCTCTTCTACTGCTTTCATTGTAATCACTGAAGTGATCTGAGTTGCTTCTTTATATTGACTGGGTGATACATTTGAGCCTCAACTGATGCACTGCTATTCTTTTTCTCTATTTCCCCCATGGTGTGTCAGCATGATTTACCTTGCCCAGTGTGCTCAGATCTTGTGCTAGAGGTAAAAGAGTGAGCCTGATCTGTTCACAGATCCTTCCAGTTGGGTAAACCAGGTCCAGAACTACGAAGAACTACAATTTTGAGCAACTTTTTGGGATGCCAAACCACAGGGAATCTTTAAGATTTCCAGTGGGACCCTTCCTGATGCAGGCTTTTTTCCTTCAGGTGGCCGTGGACAAAGAAATGGCACGTCTGGAATGGATCAGCCTTGGAAGAAAAGCGGAAAAAACAGGAAGTCAAAACGCATTAAACCACAGGAATCTTCAGACAGTACAACTTCTGGAACTAAATTTCCCCATCGGTTTCCTCTTCAAGGCTTAAATACTACTGCTTGGTCACCATCAGACACTTCACAAGCAAGCTATTCAGCGATGTCTTTTCCCACCGTTATGCCTGCGTATCCCCTTCCTGTTTTCCCAGCAGGAGGGACTGTGCCACCAGCTCCTGAGACTTCACTCTCTGGTTTTAATCAGTTGCCAGACTCTGGAAACACTTGCCCTATGCAACCATCCCAGTTCTCTGCCCCCCTCATGACACCCGTCGTAGCTCTTGTGCTCCCCAACTACGTCTACCCAGAGATGAACAGTAGCTTACCTCAAACGCTTTACCACAGCCAAGCCAACTTCCCTACGCCATCTCCTTTCTCTTCACAGACAGTATTTCCAGCACAGACACCATTCGGTACTCCCAGCCCTTTCCCACAACAGGCGTTTTTTCCAACACAACCATTCCATTATAACGCACCAGCAGAAAGTGAAAAGGTTCCTGCCACAGAGACACGAAATGAGCCATCCCGTTCCTGCACTCCGCAGTCAGTGGGTGCTCAAGACCAGGCTTCACCACCTTTATTCCAGTCAAGGTGTAGTTCTCCTCTGAATCTTCTGCAATTAGAGGAAACCACAAAAACTGTGGAAAGTGGAGCTCCTGCGGGTTTGCATGGAGCTTTAAATGAGGAAGGAGCCATAGGCAGCAAAATCGTGACAGCTGATGACTGCAGTGGAAAGGGATCCCTACCAGTAAGTATGCTGATGAGTTTATGGTGGATTTTGTTTTTTTTTTCTTTCGAAGTCTTGGTACTCTTGAAGATATCTGAGGTTAATATGTACAGATGCCTAAAAATGATTATTTTTTCCCTGTTCTGTTTCCTTGTCTCTGGTACGTTGTTTTCAAAACTATCATTTTGTGGTCCTTATTTTTTAATGATAGTAATCGGTCTATAATCCCCAGAGGTGGACTCGCAATTGTAGTTAGTAAGCTTGAATTTCAGGAGATTGAATTAAAAGTGAGATCCAATCATTAGAACAACATTGTTTTAATTTTTAAAGGTTAACATTTTTCTAAAGTTACATGAGAAACTTGGAAATAGATCCTAAAATCATTATTTTTTTAATATGAATACAAGTATGCCCATTGGAAGTCATTTGAAATATTATTTGAAATACATTTCAAATCGTTTGTGCACTTTATTTTTTTTTTAGTGTTTAACAAAGTTTTGGGCTAGTGAATTTGTGTGAAGGGGGGAAATGATCTGTAACTGTGGTTTTGAAAGAAGCTAATGTAAGTAAAATTACCTCTTTGTTTACAACTAGCCAAAGTAAAGAAGGAATGAATTGTTGCTTGCAGATATTTAGTAATTCCTTTGTTTTACCTAAGGCTCTAAAGCTGTACTAAGCTATTTGGTAACTTCAGCTTTTTTACTGACTCATTTAAATTTGATGGGTCAGTTTAACATAGTCATATAGAAACCTCAGATGGAGTACTGTCTGTAAAGGTTTCTATGATGGTGATGATGTGGACTAATTAATTAGAGTAGTCTAAAGATTCCACAAGGTATCTTTTTAATGAAATCACTGGGATGCAACCAAAACCTCTTACAGTGCCTCCTTCCACCCCTCTGCTTTTCTGCTTGTGGTTTACAGCTGTTCACTGCATGTGATAATGTAGTTACAGAGTAGAGCTTGGTTCACTGCTGATAAAGGAAAGCAGGCGTTGGAAGGTTTTAATTATAGGCATGCTTGAGATCTAAACTGCACCAAGTAATCAAAAGTATCATTGGTGTTGATGCTAACAGCTGATTAGATGACTTTGCTGTGTAGTCTGTCTTAAGCATGTACCTACACTAGAAACTGTAGAGGAGAAAGAAGGAGAAACTTATGAACGTGCTTGTTCCCCCACTGAAGAGCATTCAGGTCTTCCATTTATATCTCTGCATTTAACTTTTCTCTGTAGTTGATTTCTAGATGATTTATTTTACCTCATATTCTTGATATTGATTCTTAATGGGGATGAATAGCAGGAGAACAGAGCGAAATTGAGTTTGTTTTTTCTAGTGGAACTTCCAAACTTGATTGACAGAGCCTAAAAACTTACTACATTCTGTTATTGAGCGGTAGCTATATCATGATCTTGAGAACAATTTTTTTAAAAGGAAAACAATGTTTTGTATCATACCAGTCATGCAAATGCCATTTTCAGAGAAATTTCTCAAATATATATGCGTCCAGTGCCTTATTATGGACTAAAGTATTCTGTATGCTATGTGATATCTCTGAAAGATTAGAGATAAGCACTTCTCACTTGTGCTTGGATGAAGAAGTGCATCTGTGACAGTCTGTAACTTGCAGCATGCTCTCAGATGCCTCTACTGGATTAAAAGAAGCTTGGTAACAAAATAGTACTAATAGTTTTGGTGGCACATTCTAACGTTGACAAAGTCAACGTTAACTTTGAATATTAGCTTTTTTATATTAATATTAACTTTGAAATTATATCAACTTTGAATATTTGAATGATGTGTGGGTATTCCATTAAAGTGGGGTGAGTGGGATAAGTGGGGCACTGCTGTAACTGCTTGCTTAAAAAAAAAAAAATAACCAACATCAGTATAGTTGAGGTTATTTCCCTTAAACATACAAATTGTCTTAGGAAGCTTGCGTCTGGGAACAACTACCTTTTCATGATGTATTGAGAGTAATAAGTGAAGGACTGTTCATGCAAATATTTGAGATAGATTATAGTAGGAGCAACCAACTGCTAGTATGTCTTAGTGGATTTTCCTGAATTTTGAGTAGTCCAGGACAGTAGGGGCTGTCAAAACTGAGTAGCAGATGCCTTCCTTATTAAACAGTGAGTTTTCCTTTTTTAAAGAGAAATTGTATTGAAATATCTATCTTCTGGAAGGGACCACATGTCAGCCAACCAGTCCCCTTCATTATTCCTCAGTTGATCTTGGCATATGTTTCTGATTGTTGTCTGTCTTTGAATAACAAAACATATGAGATTATGAAGTGAAGTGTATTCATACTAAATGTAAGCAATTAGCAATGAAATAGCCTTAATTTTCTTTTTGTGTGTGTGTTTGTTTCCCTCCCTTTCCTGTCACCAGGCTGAATCTCCAATGGATGCTCAAAATAGTGATGCACTCTCCATGTCCAGTGTCCTTCTTGACATTTTACTTCAAGAAGATGCATGTTCAGGCACTGGCTCAGCTTCATCAGGGAGCGGTGTATCTGCAGCTGCTGAATCTCTAGGGTCTGGTTCTAATGGCTGTGACATGTCAGGGAGCAGAACAGGTAACACTGGCAGTGAATGCTCCTGGCATTTTAGAAGAGTTGGGGCATGATGCACTACAAACATAACGTGAACATTAAGTGCTTATGGGAAAAATCCTTCCT
Source organism: Nettapus auritus (assembly GCA_011076525.1). Taxonomy (NCBI): domain Eukaryota; kingdom Metazoa; phylum Chordata; class Aves; order Anseriformes; family Anatidae; genus Nettapus; species Nettapus auritus. The sequence goes on from CM021773.1 coordinate 7,746,911, forward strand.
GTCTTTAATCCTCAATGCACAATTTGTTCTTGACTTCTTTTATCACATCACGTGATAGTTTATTTTCTATGTTTGCTTTGCAGTATAAAACTTCTGAACTTTTTGTGTATGTAAAATAGCCAGTAAAATTTTGCATAGGTATGGTGGAATAATGAAGGGAAAATAACTTATTCCTTGGTGTTTCACTTCAGACTTCTTCAGTTTAAGTTAATTATTCTATTGTGATTTAATAGAGATTTAGTTTGAAAATTCATGTTTAAAAAAAAAGCAGTTACCTAAGGGGGAAGGGGAGTTTCGTCTGTTTAAAAATGAAATAAAATTGTTGTTTGTTGTATTTAGACTTTTAGTTCTCTTTAACCTTCTCTAGCTTGGAAAACAATCAAATAATCCATGTATTTGAAAATTTATAACGAAGCTTTAAAATTATTTTTAAAGGTAGTAGTGAAACTAGTCATACCAGCAAATACTTCGGGAGTATTGACTCTTCAGAAAATCATCATAAAACAAAAATGAAGGCAGAAATGGAAGAAAGTGAGCACTTCATTAAGTATGTCCTTCAGGATCCTATATGGCTTTTGATGGCAAACACAGATGACACTGTTATGATGACTTACCAGATACCTTCTCGGTAATTCTTATGCTGTAATACTTCATGAAATGCTTATGTGTACAAGATATGAACTGCTGCCTCAAAAGAAGAAAATTTGTTTTAATGTTTAGCTTGCTGTCAAGAAGAATTCTTGCTTCCTTTGTATCTTCTGCATGCTACACAATATATGTTGAAAAAGAATTACTTGATTAGGCCTATATATAGGTGTATGTATTTATTTTAGGTCTGTTACCTAAGTTGAAATTAGCTGTATATATTTTAGTTCATGCATAGTTACTGATTTATAATTATTGCCTAAGAGTCCTTGAAGTTAGATCAATAGATTTGGGCAAGCATACTTATATCTAATGAAAGGCAAGTAGCAAGGAAGATCTGTACTTGGTGTTGTCCTTGGAATGCTACATTCAGTGGCATGCTGTTGTATCTGCCTTGTGGTGGTGGGTTTTTTGTTTGGTGGCATCACCCCACCTCCCAAGTTGTCTTTCCCGTATTCATTCTTCTATTCATTCTTTTCTATGTTCCCATTCAAATAAAATAAGGAAGTAGAAGGTAAAAATTGTAAGATTCCTAGCAGAAAACGTTTTGTAAAATATTTTTCAGTGTTTCAATAGAAAAAAAGCAGTTACGGGGGGACCAGTTTGCAGGGTTTTTTAATTTAGCTTATATTTCTTGGAAGCAGTGAATGGTATTTTGAAAGGAATAGAAAGTTTCAGTAAAGACAAGCCTTTTGGAAGGGGGGAAAAAGTTTTCAAAACATAAAAGCATAGGAATGATCAGGGAAGACAGAAAACACACATTAAGAACTTGAGAATTTTGCTCTGGGTTTAAAAGTACCTTGGCATTACCCAGTTTTTGTAGCCTGAGGAGCTGACAGCTACAGTTGCGAATTTCAGTGGATTGTAAGAGTAGCAAAACCTTGCAAAGAATAAATAGTGCCTGTATAAAACAGGATGCTGAGATGAGAAGAGTTAAGTTACCACAGCATGATGATCAAGAACAGATGAAAGAAGCCAACTTGTTCTTAGGTGTGCTGTAAGGAAAAGAATTAACATTGGGTTTCTTGGAATCTTTCTGTAGTCATCTTTTACAGATGTGTACAGCTTGTAAATGTTGGGTGTGGGGTGTTTAAGTTTCTTAGTCAAGGTGGGGCACTGGGGGGTGGGGGATGGAGGAGCTTTGTCTGCTGACATAGAACAACATTTTCTAAATCTCTTCCTCTGTCCTGAACTGTGATCTGTTTTTGATGACCTTAAACATACCTTATTTCTTCTTATATTTCATGCATGTATTTAGTGTCTGTTTTGGGTTGTCATCCCAGTGAAGGGGAACTTGGAACATAGTGCAGTAGAGGGAAACTGGAGTTCTGTTTCACTGGTGATGCTGCCTGAATGGTTCTAAGAAAGTTGTTTTCACTGGGGTTTGGAAAGACAATGAGCCAGCAGAGATACATTAAAGTTGTCTGCAAGCCTAGAAGGCTGCTGAAATAATCACATCTAATTTTCTTCCAATATAAGATCCGTAAGCTTAACGTTCCAGAACAAAAATAGTCTTTAAAAATGTTAGTATTTGTTTAACCTTATATAGGCATAAAGCCCAGAAACTGTTCAAGCTCAATTTCTAAATATATTGCATTTCAGAGATTTGGAAACAGTTTTAAAAGAAGATAAGCAGAAATTAAAGCAAATGCAGAAACTACAGCCAAAATTTACAGAAGAACAGAAAAGAGAGCTCATTGAAGTTCATCCATGGATCCAACAAGGTGGACTGCCAAAAACTGTTGCTAATTCTGTAAGTTTAAACGAGTTGGTTCCTTTTGTGTGTATAACAACGCTTAAATTATTAGCTGCCTGTGTTAGTTTTCCATTCCTGTTGCTGTAAAAGCGTGGTCAGTTATGCTGGGAAATGGTTTATTTCAGGCTTGCATGCAGTGGCTTCAGGCTTGATTTAATTTATCACAGGTCTTTTTTCCAATGGGAAAGCTAATGTAGTGGTGAATACAGTTTGAGATGTCCTTGCTATTTCTAGCTTTCTTGTATCTAGTTGCAATTTTGTATGTAATAAAACTTCCTGGCTGCACTGATTTTAAAAAGGAAAAGTCTCATACAATGTTAAAAACAAGCTTCTATTTTGTGTATAGAAACTTAAGCTTTCTTCTTTCTGATTTAAGCTTTCTTAAAAGTATGTAGTGAATGGGAAAACACTGTTCCTCTTTTGTATTAAATTTTTCCTGCAGGATCAACTCTTGTCTTAATTGTATGATAAGTTGATTAATGGCTTGGAAAACAAAATGGCATCCTTTCAGTTTTATTGGCTATCTATGAATTTCAATTTACGTACAAATGACTGACTGCATTCTGCTTCCCTAAACTGTGCATCACTTGTAGCTTTTTTCCCTGATAAGTTATCAAATGCAAAGGCTCTCTTTGCTCATAGGCATTTCAAAAGACAGTGTAACAGAACTGCAGTGAAATCCTAGCAGTGCAACTAATGTGAACGAATTATTGCAGTGTTGGCAATCAAATGTAGGAGAATGTGATTTGTAGTGCACATAAATGTCGGCATTGTAAATGACCTGTGGCATAACTGCTTACAGTAGAGTTCTCCAGTATCTATATTGATTTACTACAAGTTATAAAATGATTGTGTGTGGGAGAAGTTAGGAATGGTATACACCTGGTGTAGCAGATTTAAAGGTTCCCTTGGAATCAGGGATCACATACAGAATGACTAGTGTTTAGAAAAGCCTTTTTCTTTGACTTATTAATGTTTATATTTTCTTTAGGAATGTATTTTTTGTGAGGACAATATACAGAGCAATTTTTATACATCATATGATGAAGAAATCCACGAAATGGACCTTAATGAAATGATTGAAGACAGTGGGGAAAACAACTTGGTTTCTTTGAGTCAAGTCAGTGAAGAACAAACATAGCCTTTGAGCCTGTTGCTTTTAAAGCTGCTTCGAAGTTATGGTGATGATCCGTAACAGTTTTAATCTTGTTTCTAGCAAGATGAATCTGGTTCGTAAAAACAAATGTGTTTTTCTTGCTCTAAGAGTCATTTGTGAAAGAATCTCTTTTTAAATGGTGGCAGTCTCTTCCCAGTAAGGACATTGTTGAAGATGGTATCGCTTTTATTTAAAAAAAAAAAAAAAGACTCATATTTTGCACTTATATGCCTCAAGTATTTCTTTATAAACTATAAAAGCTTTCATTGATGCCTACTGAGTGGGTCAATGAGTACTGAAAATCCCTTTGTGAACATCCAGTTCTTCAAATCTCCTTTGGGTAATGATTCAGCATTATACATTGTTCTAGGCATTTTGCTTAGTGGCTCTTTAGCATTGCTCTTAATATCTGAAGTGGTCCAGCATATTAGAAGAAATAACCTTCCAGAAAATCAATTCATACTTTCCCTTCTCGTACCAGTTGATTCATCTTCTTTATTTCCTGTAGTTTTGACTTTAGGAACACTTTTTGTCTCAGAGGAATGTTAAACTAATTTCATAAAGTGATCTTCGGTTAAAATATTTACATGGATATGTAAGAAAGTATAGGTGAGTGCTGACTACTCTGTAGCCTTTTGTTAAATGGACACTGTGATCCTATGAACTGATTATTATCCTGAAGCATCATTTCTGAGAATTTATACATGGGAAATCTTTAAGCATAAAGATTTAAAAACGGAGACCACAGAGGTTAACTGTCTATGTTCCTGTGACTCTTAGACAAAACTTGGCATAACTTTTACCTTTCTTTTTGATTTGTTCCATCATATGGTTGGCCATTTTTTTTTTTTTCTGTTTGGCTAAACAAACATACATCAAACTTGCATATGGCAAGGAAGGATTAGATATTTTCATAATTGGAAGGTAGTTCTTATAAAAAGATTGTGAGAATACCATTGACTTTCATTATATTTGAATTGCATAATCTAAAGCTTGGTGTGGCTGGAATCCTTTGCTGTCAAAGATTTAATTTTAATGCCTCTGAGATTGTATCAATTGAATATATGTGCTTTATGTTCTTGCACTGTTTGTACATGTTGGATGTGGGAAGAGAACAAAAAGTAACTTAATATTGGTTAGTTAAAGGACATTTAGTTGCACTACTGCTAGATGTCAGCTTGTAGGTCTTGGAGGTGAAAAATACGGAGAAACTCAATTAACTTTTCATACGTTTGTCTTAAAATATTTTTCATGGAACGTGTTTCATATTTTTTTGTTTTAATTAGCATAACATTTCACCAAAATTTAAGGTTGTTTTGATTCTATAAAAATAGTCTACTTTTTATACAAAGAGGACATGAAAGTTGATCTGACACCACCAAAAACATGCAGAGGCAACTGGTATTTGCTTAGTGGAAGAAATGTGTAAAAGAATTGGTTGTTAATTGGACCGTGTCATAAAGAAATTTTCAAAGGAGGCAGGTTCTTCAGTTAGCAAAGAGTGTGAACTTGTAAAGCAAGTAGAATTACAACTTAAAGTAAGTATCTTAAATGTAGTGTGAAACACTACCCAGTATGATCTGATTCCTGTCTTTAATAGTTCAGCAAGGTCAAACTTTACTATTTGTAAATATAAACTGAATGAGAAACTTTGAAAAATGTTGTAGTTCAAGTCCATTGTATTAAATGTTTTAATCATAAATGGAACAGTGCAGCTATACCAGCATATTACATATTCCTTTTTTTGTTACAAGTAAACACAATTTTAATTGGACCAGGGTTTGGGAAAATAAAAGCTTTATATAAAGGAGCGCATCATAATTAAATTATTTTCAGGGAATTCTCAACCACTTTGTCAAGTTTGCTTTAGCATGCTTTTTTTTTCTGGTTGTGTTTTTTTTTTTTGTTACTTTTTTGTTCTCATTTCTTTTTGTCAATGACCATCTTGTAACCGTAACTTAGTGAAAGGAAGAGAAAAGTATATTTAGAGCATTTTGTGGATGTGCTTACTTACGGACTTAATCTTGCATCCTTAAAGTGTTTGCATTTACAGGGTGGTATTAAATATTTTCCTGTAACTTTAAATCTACATGCCTCCATTTATAGATAAGATTCTGAAGCTGTAATTTTTCCAAACTGTTGCAAGATGATTTACTTGTGATGACACTTTGTCAACATGTCAACAATGTTTTCTGTACACTGTGCAATATATTTTGGTTTTGCCACTTGTGACTAATTTTTATGACTTTGCTTTTTAGAAAACTGGTAAATAAAACAGATATATTTTTAGTTGCCTTTCTGTTTCTTGAGCCTTCTAGTCCATCTAAGAAGCAAAAATACATATATTGCAGCAAATACATGAAGTGGCATTTCAAAGAAGAACTTGTAAGCTGTGAAGATAGTTGTGGCTCACTATCCTGAAGTGAAACTGTTGCCAGCTTATCTGACTCGTAAGTTTAGTTATGAAGTGTAAGTCTTTATGCTGACTAGTCGTTCTGAAAATGTGCACACATTTAGTACCTGGAAGTGGATATGCAGCTGGATTTTCTGTGTGATGTTCAAAATCAGCAGAAGGCATGCTGTCCTTTTTTACTTTGTTTAATGTCATCTTTAAATACCTTTTCTTCTGCAGCCTTCTCTAGCTTTAGAGGTAGAGAATTCCTGTTACGCCCCATAAATTCGATTTGTACAATGATTATTAGTCTTAAGTGCTGTTAAAAGACTGAAGATTGTTTGAACTTTTATGCTGGATTTTACCTTTTAACTGTTTTTTTTATTTTTTTACTGTTTTATACTCTGGGTTGAGGAAGTAGAGAGGTATGAATACATGTATTTTTTTTTTTTAGCAGTGATGTAGTTCAGTATGTGAGGAATACAGATTAGGACCACCACCCTCCTATTTAGGAAGAACACAGATTATCAGAACTTCATTAGATATGTTTTTCCCTGACTCTATTTTGGGATACTTTATTTTTAACAGAAAAGCTAGTACAATTCCTAGCGTAGTCGTGAGGGAGACATGTATATGTGTGCTGCAAAAGTCATGATATTTGCATGCAAAACATAGGGCACTGTGCAGGTGAATTGCCTTCACACCAAGGATAGAATTGTTGTGTTGTGTGCACTGTTGCCTGAATTTACTGTGTTTTAAGGTACACTTGCTGAACACATCATTCAAATCCCTTTGAAGTCTTCTGAATTGACCCTAAATACGTGAGCAGATCTGCGTACGTGAAATTTGAAATCCATTTTTGTCACGATAGCACCTTGGTTCCTTGGTTAATGAAACATACAGATGAGAGAGAGATAAATAAAGCATTTTACAGAACTCCCAATTTGAGTCACACCCACATGTGGGGATCTCTGCAACTCAGTAGAGATGGTGTTATACTAGTTTTTGGATGTAAGTTGTGATAATGGATATATGACCGTTGGAGAATGGTGCTGCTACTGCAATAAATTACCAGGTAATGTTTCCCAGTTATTCCTGCTTCTGTTTGTGTGTGCTTGTTTTTCTTGTTTGTGTGGGTTTTTTTGATTGTTTGTTTTTTTTATGAAATTGTAAGTGTAATAACAGTACAAGTTAAATGTGGCTTCAGGCATTTGCATTGTCGACACTCAGAGATAACAGCTTGCTTTATGCAGCAGGGCTGTTGGGAGCAGAGTTTCTACCATCTCTGTAGCCCCTAGGCGTCACTGGTGTCCTTTGGTTAAATCTGGCTATTTTGCTGCCACTGTACTTCCTCTATTCAGCTTCCTGTGTTCTCAGGCTATTGAGTTTGCTGTTATATCATCTGATAAGAGATCTGTGCCTAGAATTCCAGGTAAGGTCGTGGGAAAACTCATAATGAAGAGTAGTTGGCCCAACGATAATCAACACAAATATTAAACAAATGTAAACTTTCTGCTTGGGAGAGGGAAAGAGGCTTCTGAAAAGCATCAGATTTTAGTCCACTTAAAGCTGTCATGAATTTGGAGAACAAACATTTTTCTTTACTTGAGCATCAAGATCTTTGATTTTTCTTCCCTTGTGTTCCCAGGAAGGGTGGAAAGAAACTAATGTGTTGATTAAATATGACTCAACAAACATCATGAAATGAGCTGCGTGCTTCTGGCAGAGCGACAAACTGATGACTTAGAAGGAAAATAACATTTTTAAGAGTAATTTCCAGAAATTCCAGTGTTTACTTGCTCACCAAGGGTCACAAGCTTGAGAAACATTGCTCACCAGCCCCTTTTTCTTAGAGGCTGTGGAAGAGGACAGTGTTCAGAGGGTGGTACAGAAGGTCTTTAACTTTGTCAGTTTGCTTTACTAGTTAACACATTATTTATTTATTTATTTTTGAAAGGCTTATGCCAGGCTTCCTAAGTGCGAAAAGTGTAAGACTGGGAAGAAATTGAAACACTGAATCTTTGATCATGGGTATTTGTCTTGGCATCTGCTGAAAAGCTCAAAAATACCTCAGGTTGAAGTGTGTGTGATGGGGTTTCATTCTACAGCAGCAAAAAAGCTGCTACAGCAACACATGAACACTGTTTTAACCGTAATGAACAATATGAAAGTAGGAGAGCACTTGCGGTTTGTTACTAAAAAAAAAAAAAGCTTTTTAGCAAAAAAAAAAAAAAAAGATGAAGGACATTGAATGTCCCAGGGTGCTATAAATAGTTCAGGTGGCAGGCCCTTTGCTTCTGATATTACTCACAGGACACAATTTACACCTGTTTTTGTTTTTTTATGGTATTTTTTAACTGGACTGTTTTCAACACTGGATTAATCAAAATGAGTGGGTGCTGTGGCAAAGCACGTGTTTCCTGTGGTGCACTCAATGATTTCTGTGTAATACAGAACTGGGAAGTTAGCAAGGTGGACCTCAAGCACCTGCTGCCACTGGGGTAGCTGTCTTTTGGGGATGGCATTACACCAGTCCTAGCTGGCTGTGGTGCTTTGCACTTCCTGTGTTTTAACTAGACCAAACGAGAATAAATCTGAAGATGCATTATAGTTTCCTGGTGTGTTAAAATTTGTCAAGGTGTACTGTATTAATACACAAATACAGAATATAGTAAACTTATTACCCTCTTTTAATTGTCAAATGGTCTAAAAGTAAATTCTTTGTATTACTGTTGCACTGTCAAAAAAAAAAAAAATGTATTGATGTACTCTTAAATGAATTTGACTATTGCTTGTCCAAGGTAAGGTTTACTGTTGTTCCTTTCTGTTGTCACCAGCTGACTCACTTTTACATTTCCTATGTGTTGTTTTTTTTTTTTCAGTTGTGCTGGGGTTTTGTGTTGTTTTTTTCACCCATCCGTAGGGGAAACAAAAGAAAAGCAAACCTAGAAACCAGAGAACCCAGCAACCCAATTATAAAAGCCCTTATAGCAAGTTGGCTGGTTAAATTTAATAAATGCATTTCTCCAGGTGGCTTTAATTTTCAGTTTTCCTAGGTGTATTCTGATTGCACCCCAAATCTTTGTGTTGTTGCTTTTCCCAACTGGGATAATGGAATTCCAGCTCTTGCTGCTGCTGCCGGGATTGTGTCTTGTCTGTGTTGTGGTCCCTTGGAAGCACAGGCTAAGCACTTGCCATAGCTGGGAACTAAATACCACTGTTACGTGACTACAGGAAACAGAATATGGTGGGAGAAAGCTTTGTAGTGCGTGAGTACTTGTAGAAATAAAATTTGAGGCCTGGCAGCTGGAATGGAACCAATGCTGCTGTATTCTCAGTACAGTGAAAAGGCTAAATGGCAACATGTAACACAGTAATGTTTAGCCCTACTAATATGTTGAAACTGAATTTCATTTTTGTTACTGTTTTTTGGTACAGAAGGAGAAAACAAACTTCAAGCTGCCCTGTACTGCAAGAACAGGCAGAAGGGCAACCTGTGTTTACCTCTTCTGTCATTTGGACAATCTCAAGAGCTGGAATGGCTCAGTTTTGTGGAGTCCTGGCAATACCTACTCAGATCCTCCAATTTCCCAGGTAAGAATCATGTCCATAGCGTGGCCTGTAGACAGGCATCTTGTATTAAGGCTTTGCTCTGCACCATCTGTCTGGTCTGTATGCCCTGACTTGTGCTCCTGCAGGCTGCATCTCTTCAACTTCGGAATGTTTGTTTTATTGGGAGCTTATGCAAATCTATTGGAGCACCTAAAGCCTGAAGGTGATACATAAATTGGTCTGAGTGTTTTTGTTTGTGCTAATACATTTCTCCTACTCTCCTTAACTTTCAGTTTGAATTTTGAATACTGACAAATGTCTGCCCATATCTTTGATTTAAAAAAATGTTTTTCCATGGCTCAGTTGTGTTTTTAGATTTAGTAAAACCAGAGGTTTACAACAAAAATATTTAATTAAATTGCAGAGCAACTTTGTGCTAAGCAATCAGGAGCGGCGAAGTCTTGTGATAACTGTAATGCAGAGGTACTGTACGTTTAGAGTCCTAAAATATATCTGTTGTTTCTGCAGCTGTACAGAATTTTGAGAAACAAAATAAGATCTTACGTATTGTCATTGCAAGAATAAAATGCAACTTCCGTGCCAATCAGTATATTTTAGTAGATTGCTTTTAAGTCAAATTTTAAATCAATGTTATAATCTTGAACTGTGCAATGTAATAATTATTTGCTGGAATTTTTTCTCTTTGGTATAAATGATGTTTTAGTTTGCTTAAAAAAAAAAAAGTCTACAGGAAGTAGTAGAGTTAAAAGTATGTGACTGCCGCAGGGCGTGAAAAAAAGAATGACCTGAAATCACTCTGGCTGCACTATTTTCTCCGGACTGGCATGGAAGTCTTGGTTAACAACCCCAGCCCTCAAGCTGAGTTCCCAAAGCCCCGGGGCTGCTCCATCTATGCATTCAGGCCCTTGTGCAGAGACTCGGTTACCAGAGTGGGGCCAAAAGCGGTGTCTTCAAGAATTGCAATTTTTGTATGTAAAACCAAACCAAAGCTTGACACAGTGCAAAAGGAAGTGACAACGTGAAGAATGTGGTGATCAGGAATTAATTCCAGTGACTGTATGCGGCTGTCTTTACCAGTCCCTCATTTTTTTTAGTTCTGAAGTGCTGTTGTCGGGCTGTGACTAGTGAAGACTCTTCCAGCTGCTCTGGGCTGGCTCTTTGGGCCAGGAAGATGGGGAGGGCCTTCTGCTCAGGTCTGCTTGCTAGGAAGATGCGTACCTCTTCTGAAATGCCACCTCCCTGCAGGCTGCTGCACTGGAAGGCTTTTGTGTGCTGTTGGTTGTCTTGAAGTTCCCTTCTGCCTGATCTCCTTTCAGAGACAAAATCCAAGTATATATGTATTTTAAAAAAATCCTAGTATATATGTATAAAATATATAGATATTAGAAGTGTGTTAAAATTGGTAGCTGCCGTAATCACTGGATGACAACAACAAAGGAGTCCAACAATGTAAAGAACTAAAATCTTTCTTCCGTTGTCTTCATTTGCGTACAAATGAAAAGGTGATTACCAAAAAGATGATTACCCAACTGCTTTGAATGGAAGTTCCTAAAGCATTGGATCTAGTTCGACAGTGTATTTAAAACTCTTTACTAGTAATCATCTTCTGTTATGTGAGCACTGAAACTAAGTGAAATCAATATAAAGGCCTGACTATGAAAACATTTATACACAACATTGTGTTATTAGTCCTACCAGTCCACTTAAAATCTTCTCCTTGTATGTACTTTGTCATTGTGAGGCGATGCTTAAATCTTTAAATTTAAAGAACAGAGTTTTCAGGAACTTGTGGTTTGGTTTCTCAGGGAAAATGCTGGGTGAGGAGGGGGATAATCAAGCCAACAGAACAGCAAAATAAGGTTGTCTATATTCTAATCTGTAAAACATTTATCACCTTCCATCAATTTCACAGCAGAATGATATAAATTGGACCACAGTTAATACTGTAAATGTGTTTTTGTTTGTTTGTTTTTTACAGATTTCACTTACTGACAGAATTAGTTTGAGGTGATATAGGACTGCCTCTGTCACCTAATTTAGTGTTCGTAGGCCTGTCAAGTTTATGGTATTAACTTTTACTTGTTACACTGATAACAGTGGCTTTACAGGTGGAGTGTTTTGAATTTTTTTGACAGGATCAGAGGGTCCCAAATGAAGCTATTGAACATTATGCTACCCATAGCACCATTCAAGAGGACAAATTAAAGTGATGCAGAGGAAGGTTGGGATATCTTGGCTAGCACAATGTAAATGGTTGATGTGTCTGAATGGGCTGGCAGTAAATTAGGTCCAGTTTGCTTTAAAATTGACACAAAGCACAGCATTGTGTCCTAATGTGTTGTAAATACCATCTCTATTTATAGACTCTTCTTGTCACCTTGTTGACTTGCACAGTCTAACTTGCTTATTCAAGTATTTCCAAAGAGGACTTTTAAAACTTCCAGGTATAAAATGTGTTTTTGGCTTGAGAGGGGCATGTAGGAGAAAGACATGCATTATTTGTTCTCCAGGAGTACGGATGCTTACAGCCTTCCCTGACTTCATGGAATCATCAGTGCATGCAATAGTTACTTGAAGCTGATTGCCAAGACTTACTGTGAGTAAACTGCTTTATTAAATGTGTCCACAACTTTCCAAGCATCATGTGTTGTCATACCTCTAAGGTTCCTAGATAAGATGAGGATTGAACTGTGACACTTGCTCTATATATAGAGCCTGACAGTTTGTTGCTCTGGAGACATTTGGGTTGCTGCATGCCGGTTTGTGACTTTCTTGAAAGAATTGAAGGAAGAGGATAATGACACAGGTCCAAAGGGCACTGCCTCTTCTTTGAAATCACTTAACACCACCTTTTTAAAAATAGTTTTATCAACAGCAAAACACCATTTATCTTCCTTCAGGAGAGACATAATGATTATTTGTCAGAATTTGAGGAAAAAAGATGGAGATGAATGTCTCTGACATTGATTTTTTAAGGTCCAAGCATCCACAGTTAAATTGAATGGAGACAGGGAGTGTTAAAATACAGACACAGAAAGTAGGCAAAGGGGTTAAATCTGTGCGCCTCCATGGGCTATGACCATAATAAATGAGAAGGTAGCCAAAACAGGGGAGGTTGAACTTGCACATCTAGACAAAAAGGGGGGGGCGGGGGCGGAGGGCGTGCAGAAAGAGGGGAGAAGGGATGGGGAGAAAAGTGAGGATTAGAGCACTTGGCAAAGGAAGCTACAGCACCAAGCCCCAGGAAGGGCTGTATTCAGCTGGGTTGTCTGGTAAACTAAATTCCCAAATGCCAGAATGTTCAGAGTCCAAGTACAGATCTGAACTCTGAAATAACATTTAAAAACTAAGTTAAATCAAAGTTTTGTCTCTAGACGTTTCAGATTTTGGTGGTTTTGAGAACCAAAACCTAAACAGATATTTGGGCCATTTGATGCATCCATCTGTAGTTTTTATTTAGAGCAATGTATAAAATAACTTTGTCTAGACAGTTTCTCAATACCGATATTCCTTAAAAAGAAGAACAGTAAGTACAAAATGTGTAAAGTGTTTGTTTCAAGGGAAGGACAGGGGAAATAGAAGCACTTCCGTTCTTGGTATTGCGTGTTTATTTCTTGCTGCTTAGATGCCATGGTTACAAGTACTACAGAAAACAAACCAGTGGCACTAGGTAGGATCCCCTGCTGTGCTCCAGCATTACTGATTCCTCTGCCAGTTTGAGGGATTCCAATAGGAAACAGAGGGAGGCTGAACACTGTTCTTTAGCTACAGAAGGGACCAGATGGCCAAATCTTCCAGTTTGGGCCAGAGAGATGGGTCTTACCCATTACATTGTAAGGTTCTGCCACATTTCTGGAGGAAATGTACTCAGAGTAACACTTCTTTTGGTTTCTCACCAACAAGAAATGAAGGAAAGGTGAAGGCAACAAGTTAGCTGGAGTTTTCCCTGCAAATTGAAGTTTTTTCCTGAGATGGTGATACGAAATGGGATCCACACCTAACTCCTTTAGTTCTTGGTTGGCCAAGCGTTGCTGTTTTCTTGCAGCAAGCTATTTCATGCTGATGATTCAATGTGGTGACTGTCTGTATATGCCGTATTGTGAAAGTAACTTGCTGGAGGATTACTAGACCAAAGAGCCCACCTGTTTATGTACAGAAGACTTAGAAGTACTTGGAGTAGCATCTAGTTTATTCAAGGAAAGAGATAATACTTGAGAACCCCCTTAGTATTGCCATCATTCTGGGGACCCATTTTCCAAAAGTAGGCAGACCCCAAATTTCCCAGTTTGCTTCAAAGTATGCTATTTGTGAGTAGAAGAGGGAAAAACAGAAAACAACCAAAACAAACCAACAAGACCTTTCATGCTTGACTGCATGCAACTTTTCTTTCTTGATCTACCTATTTTACACTACACTGATTCTCTTTATGTTTGCATATTTCATTTCCTATATGGTCTATGTCATTTACATCTGTTTATTTTACATGCATGTGTGCTGCTGACTCAGAGTGGTCATTGCCAGGCTGGCCAAGGATAATTTCTTTGAAGTGTTCAGAGCTGGATAGGACTTAATAAACCTGTTTGAGTGAGCAAATAAAGCAAGAAGATAGAGCATGTACCTTTGTGATTTGACCTAGGTATATCAGCACTTGCTATTTATGCTAAACCGTAGTAGTTCACTCAATACCAATGAGTCTCCTGTTTTAGTCCTAGGAGAATTTGGAATATGAATTTTAAGGGGTATTTCTTGACCTGAATTGGCCAGTTCAATTGAAGGCACACAAAGGTGTCTTCATTACACAAAGCTGGTAGTAAACACCAGCTAGTGCTTGCTGACCCAAAGGAGGCAAATTGGCAACAACATGCATCACTGGGGCCTGAAAAAAAACAGTGGTGCTGTGAACAACCCCTCTGCGTTGGTGGAAAAGTTATGGGGCTGAAAATGTGTCTCATGAGTTTGTTTTCCCTTTTCCATCTGTGGAATGTGAATTGTGAAGACTTGCAGGGTGACAGTAGAAGGAATTTTGTAGTGACCCTCTGCAGCCTGTGTTGGTTCTGGCAACGTCAGTGTAGTGAGAATGAAATGCCAAAGTTTTACTAGTGTGCCTCTCATTCATGGATAGTCCAAATGGGCAAATACAATAAATACAGGGAAGGCCACTAGAAGATGAAGTCCTTTCTGAAGCACATAACTGAGTGGATATGCAAACTCCAAGCAATGCCCAGTAACTTCCTTTTCTTCTCGATGAGCACATATTTTAAGGGTATTTTTAAGGTTTGTGTCTGGTGATTTTAAATTCAGCTGCTTTACTTTGTACCTAAATGGCCTACGCTTTTGCAGAGTTCAGCTGAGGGTAATTCACTCTGGGCAATTCCTGAAGCTGTCTGTAAAAGTATGCTTCAGGGTGCCCTAGGTCTGCACTTTCCCAGATGAAAAAAAAAAAAAAAAAAAAGTACTCTCTTTACTTTCAGACTAAAATTATAGTCTGAGATCCATGTAAAAACTAAAAGACTACAAAGTAAAGTAGTTTTATACTTGAGAAATCTAAGGCCAGAAGGGATCATCTAGTCTAATTGCCAGTATGTTGTAGTTTTACTAAGTCTTTTGTGTTCTTAAAAAATATATATATATATATATATTTGTCCCTGGAAGGATACTGTCTCATTTGATCTGATGACATAGTGAAAAAGGGAATTTGTGGCTTTTTCAGTGTCTGACTTCAATCTTTTCCTTTCTCATTTCAAACAGTTTGAATCCACTATTTAACACTTGGCATTTAAGACTCTACTTTATTGGATTAAAAGGCCTTTTGAACCCATGACTTACTCAGCTGGAAGGAGTGTAGTGTAACATACAACATATGCAGTGTGACCAATCAAACCAGCATCAATCATCATCTTGTTTAACTAAATTAAGCTTAAGTTTCCTACTGTAAGGTGTATTTTCATGCTTGAATGTTTTCTGCACCGGATTTTAACTTTCTTAAAATGCAGAAATAAGGATTACAATTGCTGAAAACAATAATGAAAAACAGCAAAGAAATGCTTATATTCCTTATGCAGCTAAAAATCCCATGCAAGGAGACAGACTGGCCTTTTTCCCCCTTTTTCCTTCTCTTAGCTCAGCTCATGTAGAAGCCTTACAGGCTTGAAGCAGACTATTTAGTGACCCTATCCATTTAGGTTACTGTGGGCTCAGGGCATCTGTATGAGGGTGCCTAAAAAGAGCTTTGAACCAGGGATCTCATGGAACAAAATGAAAATGTCTTAGGAAGTGGAAGAAGGATAGGCTTTTGGTTCAGCCAGCTGGGTTGGTGGATTGTTTGATCCTTGGGGTGTCCGAAGCACTTCCTGCATGACTTTGTTCAAACCTTTGTGTCCATCTGTGGATGCAAACAAGAGGATGTTCTCATCCATACCGTCTTGTGTGTTTCAGTGGTCCCAAGCTGTGGCTGGTGGGGGAAGCTCAGCAGGGTATGCTTTTAGGCCTGGTTGTCCTCTTCAGTGGGTAGAAGGAAGAACTGCTCAGGCAAAAGTCTTGGTGTGCTCCAAAAGCTAAACGCTGGATTTGTAAAACCTAATTTGTAAAACCTAAACCTGCACCCACATCCTCATGGGGAGGAGAAGTAGGGCTGGAGACCTGCCTCTGTGTGTGCTCATGTGCATGTTGGTGATGCTTGGAGGTGGGTCCATAAACTGGAGAATCCTACAACTGGGCTCCAACAGCTGGAGATGTCAAGATTGGATGGCCTCTTGGGGATGTTATCTGTGGAGAGCTTACCATAACATGGCAAGGCTCTGGATGCCAGGATTAAACAACATTAATCCCAGCACATATCTCAGAAATAAATCCCCCTTTTCTGTGGTTTGTTTTAATAGCACTTTGCTAATGACAGTACCTTGGGTGGTAATAAACATAAGCTGCCAGTATTGCAGGCAGGAATGAATTGTCTGCTTAGCAGAAATTTCCCTCTGTAGATGTCTGTATGGAAGTTGGCCTCCTCCCCTAGCCCTGCTGCTGAGTTCTGGAGTGATTTTTTTTTTTTTCCCTTCTGTTTTCTGTTTCTGTTTTTTGATGTCTTTTCTGTTTCAGCCTTGCTTTGGAATAGAGGCTGAAAGATTTACTTATTTGGAGGTGAAAGACTCTGCAGAGAGCTACATGATATTTGCTAGTGAGTGACAGAAGATGTCACTTGATTTGGAGAATGTGAGAGCCTCATCTTGCCCCCGGCTGGAGGCTCTGACAAAGATCTGTTCTGTGTTGCCAGCAGCTTAGGAGCTAAGTTTTGAACAGAAGTCCTCCCAGCTGACCTGGTCTAGCAAGGAGTGCTTCTCTCCTGCAGCAGGTGTGAGTCGCTGACATGCGAAGAGAGGGGAAGATGAGTCCTCCCTTCAGTTACTCTGCAACTGCATATCAAATGAAAGTCCCTCTGTTTGTGTGCTGGTCCTCTCTCCTTTTACAATGCAGTGCACTGTCAGATCAGACCGTCTGTTCATATTACTTTGGAATGGAAAAGAGTAAAGGCAGTCCTTTCTGTAAAGAAGGACTTTGAAAGGGTTCGCTGTTTTTTCATCAGAGCTGCTGGAATCCTTCCTTTCCATCCCTCTTCCCCAGTCCCGCCCCTAAAAAGCTCACCTCTTCCTGCCTTTGTCAGGGAAGTGTCAGATTTGACACCTTTGCAGTAAGGTACAGAAATGCAAATGAAGAAATCCAGCAACACCTAATCAGAGGATGTAAACATTCTGTGAACCTAATTTGTGGATTTAAAAAAAAAAAAAAAGCCTTATTGCTAACACATTCTAGAAATGCTTTTGATGCTGTTTAAAAAAACTGTAATAGTAGCACTTTGACTTGCCTTTTTCTTTTCAACCAACACAGGCTTGAGAAAGTCCTGCTACCCTTCTGCCCTAGCTCTTCCTGACCATCGTGGCGTTTGGGAAGCAGCTGGCCAGGAGGCTGCAGCCAGCTTGGAGCTCCTCTGTTTCCTCCTGCAGCAGCGTAGGTAGCAGGATGTGCCTGGTTTTCTAGTCCTGTTGTGGTGTAAGTGTGCAGGGAGTGCTTTGTGGGCCCCACCAGTGGCTTCCCTCTGGGAAGGGCAACAGCACTTCAGATTTTTAAAGGAAGCAGAAAGGGAGCAGGTAAATGGGTAAGGCTGGCTCAGCTAGGAAGGGTCCTTACAGGTCTGCCAAGCTGCTTAACAGTGGTAACTGCTGCTAGCCCCCAAAATCCACTGCTGAACCAAAGCTGGCACTTTTATGTTGACTCTCAGCTGTGTTTCTGTCACCAAAGTGTCAGGATTTGCACTTGCTCTCACAGCAGCGTTGCAGAAGAGCCCTAACCCTGCCGCCTTTCATCTCATGGAAATGAAGCTGAGCCTCGCTGTCTCTGGTGTTCCGGCAGCAGCTGCGGCCAGCCCCAGAGCAGCCCTGGATGTCAAACCTTAGGACTTAAACCTTGAGTGAGCTCAGGCGTGTGGCTGCGGCCCTGTGCTTGCTGTTCTGAAAGAACCAGGGGCTGAGCTGTGCGTGGCTGTGTGTTACCTCTGCTCCTGTGCTCTGCAGGCTGCCTGGCCCTCAGGAGCTGCTGCCTGTGTGTTACAGGAAGGGGCTGTAGCGCTGCCTCCCCTTTGAGAGCACCTGACAGAACGGCTGTTTTTTAGACACTAAAAGGGACTGTCATGGCAGAGCAGGGTCACGTAGCACAATGCGTACCATGTTACAGGGGGGGATGGGGACGTCATTACCTTGGCTAGTTGAGCAGAAGGAAAGAATCAAACACTAAGACCCTGGGGAAGCAGCTTTGCTTAAAAGAAGTGACATTGCACTGGAGCTAGAGAGGTGCAGGGTGAGTCCAAGAGGTCAGCTTGAGTGTAGGGTGTTACTTTTAGTGCAAGTGTCCCAGGTTCCTCCTTCATTTACACTTCAAAATGCTGACCTCCCCTCCCTCCCTAAAGCAGAAAGGTCATTACAGCAGCTCTCACTACCTCCTCCTGCTAAGCTGGTTTTTGCCCTCATAGTTCAAAGGGAAATTGGGGAAAAGCAGGGAGGCTTTTGTGCTAAACACATCTGATGGTAATCTTTGAATAAGAACACCTCCCCCCCCCAGGTAACTTTAAATAAATTATAAAGGAGGCCTACTGGTATCTTAGTTTCCATTTTTATTATTCCATAGGGTTATTAACAAAAGAAAGTTACAGGTCTAGTCCCCTGGTAGTTAGGTTGCTTCCTTTTTTGCTTGTTCTGTGTTTGGGAACTTCCATGTATTAAATAACTTCACAATTGTTTTTGTTTCTTTCTTTACAATGGCAGCTCTCTGAAAGGTAATTCTGCAGTATAAGTAACTTGGTAGCTCTCAGAAGTAGGAACGTGAGGTATGATAAACCTCGTCTACAGGAGCGCTGAGGTTCAGTCCCCTTAAAATGTTTTTTCTCTTCAGAAATAATTTTGAGTCCATTGTATACTCTAATCAACTTTGCATTCAAGAGCAAAAACACAAGACAAAACTCCACGAGGAGGTAGACCAGGAAGAGCTTTGTCCAGTGCCTCTGAAGGTGGACTGCAGCTGTATGACCACCCCCTCCCGCAGGGAGATGAGATTTGAGCCCGCTGTCCCATGAACTACTTGCCCAGGAGCCTGGGGCATGAGATAACCCTACACCAGTCACTGCAGTAACTTAAGTGTCTGCTACTATCAAACAAAAGAAACATTTGAATTCCAATACTTGAGCTAACAATGCTTAGTACATGAATCAAGAGCTTAATTACCAGCATTGTTCCAAAACATACATACTGTTGTTAGTAGGTAACAATAGGGCACTGTGTTCAAGTTTGTGAACTGGTTAAAGTGTATCACACTGCAAAATACATGAAATCAGTTGTGAATTTAGTTTTTTTATTAAAGATTAAAATAAAAAACATTTGACACCCTAATATACATAAAGTCACAAACTCAGATGTGCTAAAAGCAAAGTGTGCATAAAGACATTTCTAAAAGGCACCCTGCCACCAATATTTTAGATGTTCATCTAACTCCAACAGGTTCCTAGTTCTCTCTTCCTTCACTGAAGGTGAGACTCCAGACCACTACCACATATTGATGCTAACCACACCAACCCCTTTCAGGGATCTTTGCTATCACTAGAACACTTAAAACTGTGCATGCAGACTGAACTTCTCATGGATTTAACCATCAAGATTTAAATGCACAAGGGCTTTTTCTTAAGAGAAAAAGGTAGTGAGATTTGGGCCACTTATAAGGGCCAAAAGCATGAGACAGGGTTATGAGATAACCGGTGTGCATCCACCGAAGAGCTTTGCTACTAAAAAAAAACAGCCCCCTCCTCCCCCAGCCCATCCCCGAGCTCTCATAAAAAACAACCCCCAAGTTACAAAACACCACACACACACGCAACATACACACAGATGAAATGTTAACGTGTTTTGCTATTAGCCTGTCAGGGGGGTGACAGTGTCAGAGTGCCATTTATGCAGTCCCAGGACGCAGCAGTGCCGGACACGCAGGTCCGACAGCCAGGTAGGAGCCAGGTAGCTCCTCACTAGGTAGGTCCACATCAACTCCTGGGCACGCTGCTCCGTTACCAGGGTCTCCACATGGATTTGGGTAAGCTGGGCGATGGCACGCTGTGCGTCCGCGAAGCATCCAGTCCGTCGGTGGAGGTCTGGCCCAGCTCGGCCTCATCGGAATCAGAGCAGGTCTCTTCGCTGGGGGACGGTGAGGGTGCTGAGGCAGGAGCCACCAGGCCCGGGGAGGCCTCAGCCGCCGGACCCCTCGCCTCGCTTCCGGGCCAGGGGCCGAAAGAGGGCTCAGCCAAAATGTCCGCGATCAAGTCCTGGAAGCTGCCCTCGTTGAGGGGCATGGACTCCAGCAGGTGGTTGAGCAGCTCGGCCGCCGTGGTGGCATCGATGCCGGGGCAGCTGGAGACGAAGGTGTGCACCTCGTGCATGCACTGGATGTAGCCGGCAGCGAAGCGCTCGCTGGCCTCGCGGTGCAGCCGCCCGCCCTCTGCAGCCCGGGGGAGACACAGAGGGGCCGGCGTGAGGCGAAGCGAGGGCCCGGGCCCGCCGGGCCCGCCGGGCCCGCCGGCCCCCCCCCCCCCCCTCCCCGGCCCCGGCACTCACCGAGCGAGCGGCGCTCCAGTACGGCCTGCACCCGCCGCACCGTCAGCTCCAGCACCTCCGCGTTCTCCAGCTTCGCCTGCAACTACCCCGGGGCGCCGAGGCCGTCAGCGCGGCCCCGACCCCCGCCGCCCCCGAGTCCCCCAGCCCCGGCCCCGCCGCCTCACCTCGGCGTCGGCCAGCAGCAGCCGCAGCTCCCGCAGGCTCTCGTTGATCCGCGCCCGGCGCTTCTTCTCCACCAGCGGCTTCCTCGTCTGCGGGGACACGGCGCCGTCAGCCGCCCGCCTCCCTCCTTCCCCCCCTCCGTCCTCCCCGGCCCCTCCGCTCACCCTCCTGTCGGGCCTGGCCCCCGCGCTGCCGTCGCCGTCCCCCCGCGGCGGGCGGCCCCTGCCCGCGGGCGCCATGTCGGCCGGCCCCCGCCTGCCCGCTGCGCCCCGCTCCGGCCCCCGCCCCGCTCCGCGCCGCCCGCCTTATACCCGCTCATTTGCATCTCAATGAGCCCATTGGCCGCGGCGCGCCGAGAGCCGCCCGAGCGTGGGGCGAACGGGCCAATAGGAGCGGGCCGCTTTGTCTGCGGCGGGGCGGGCGGGGCGCGGCCAGCGGGCGGGGGGCGCCCTTGGGTGCCGCGGGGGGGCGAGGGGCAGGCGGCGCCGTGCGGGGAGCGGAGGCGACTCGCTTGTTTTTTATTTTTAATTATTTATTATTATTTAGGATTTTATTATTCTTGGGGACTTTTTTATTATTTGGGAGTTTTTCGTTATTTGAGATTTTTTTAAATTATGTAGGATTTTTTAAAAATTATTTGGGATATTTTTTAATTATTTGGGATTTTTATTTATTTATTTCGGATTTTTTTAATTGCTTGGGGCGTTTGCTCGCGCCGGATGCTCCCGCTGGGGCACGCCAGTCACCCTCAGGGAGCCCAAGCCGCGGGCAGCGCTGCCTGGGGCCGGCCCCTCGGTGCTGACCCAGCCCGGGGCTGGCAGCGGGGACCCCCCCGGCCCCCCCAGCCCCGCCGTGCCGAGGCCTCGGGCGGCTTTGTGCGGTAACTTGACGCTGCTGACAGTTGGCAGCTGCAGTTCCCCCGACAGACGGCACCGAATAAAAGCATCGGGGCTCGTCCCCGAGGAGAGCGACAGGTGTTCGCCCCCGCTCCTTTGTTCCCCTCCTTTTATTCTCCTCGCTAATGCGTGTCCCACCGTCCCCGCCCGAGGAACGCCAGACGCATCCCCTGCTCGGGCGGCCAGCACCACGCCGAGCCCCCCGCACGCCCGGCTCCCTGAACGTGCTCGGCATAACTTCTGCCCCCCGCTCCGTGCTCGTTTCTCCGTGAGGAGCCCCGGCAGGCTGAGCCTGCTGCTGGTGCTGGGGAGCTTTTCCTGCTGCTCTTCCAAGTGCCACGAGAGAAGCTGGGTGTGGGTGGGCTGCGCACCCACAGGGAAGGGCTTAGCCACTGGCAGAGGGTCCCCACGGTGCGTGAACCACACACCATGGCCTTGCTTTGTGGTCTGCGTGCAGCGGTCACCATGCTGAGCTTTCCCCTCATCCTGGCAAGGTGGTGCGCGTCCACATCTGATATGGGTCTGTGTCACCTCCTGTTGAGCCACAGTCGCAGACGGGTGCCTGTCCCGCTGGGGAACGCCATGCGTCTGAGGAGGAAAGGCCGCGGCCGCTCTCAGTCAGCTCCTCCATGACTTAACGCTGCTTTTTGTCTTTGAGGCGCTGTGTAAGCGCCCGTGCCTGCAGTATGCTAATCCCTGCTTTATAAAGGGAAACTGGATAGAGATGTTGGGTACCGTCCCCTCACGGCCGCTGCAGAGGAGCGCGTCAGAGATAAAGCTGGCACATGGCACGTCTCGGCTGGAGACCTGAGCTTCAGCCGCTCTGCTCTCTGTGTCACAGCTGACAGATCTTATTTTCAGCAAGGTACTTCTGTTACATTTCTCTTTCTTTCACCATATTCTAAAGCGGTGGTTATTTGGATTTTGGCAAAGAGCTCGCTCTCTAGGTGACACATTTCATTGCACTAGGCAGGAACAAAATTGGATGGTATCTGGGAAGGCCTGGCTAAATCTGTCCTGCCACATCTGATGAGCTCAATACACCACCTAATGTGAGGCTGAACTGGGCTGGTCCTTTTTGTTGATACGATTAATGCAGACTAAGCACAGGTGTTGCTTAGGCCGGGCCAGGTGCATGGCAGTTTGGTCTTTAAACAAGTAGAGACACCTGTGCCTGCAATTTGTGTCCAGTCTATTGGTAGTTGGCCTAGCGTAAGAAAAAAGACAGTCCTATGGATGTAAACTACAGCTAAGTAATGGGTGTAAATATTGACAAACTGTCTTTATTCTGAGCCAAAACTGGGCATGTAACATCAGCAGACACACATAAAAACATACAAAAACACAGGCATGCTTTTATAAAATGTGTAGTAACACACAGAATGCACACAGTCATGTGGTAATAGACGAACTCCAAAAGAGTCTGTGAGCTTGTTTTCCCTTCAATGAAAACTCAGCATGTCCTAGTATATGTAATCAGAGACACACACAGTGGGTTTTACACTGTTGTGAATTCTGCTGATTTACACAAGCAACATTGTGCTGTTGTGGTTGAAGACTCAGTGCCCAGATCTGTCATGTCTCTTAACCACAGTTGTTTGTATCAGTTAAGATTCAGGGCTAACTTAGAGATGCTGTGCTAACTAGGGAAATAGGAATTGAAGGAGCTCTTGAATTCACCTTGAGATTAGTCTCACCTGTTTGTGATTTTAGGATTTAGCCTGAAGTGCACTGACGATGGTGGTCTGCTAGCAGAGCTTGGCCAAGAATGGCTGGAGACTATATAACTTCCTAATTGTTTTCTGACTTGGTGGCTACTGATGGCTATGCATTTTACACATGGCCAGTTCTTTCTGTGGAGCATGTCTTTTTATATTTTCTTTGAAAAGCTGCAGGTCAGATGAGTTGACAAATGCTGGAGCCATTTGTGCTGTACATTAAAAATGTATGTGCCATAAATATCAGGGCACTACAAGACCTGCCATTTTGAGGAAGAAGTCACTGCAGGCTATCTGCTCTAGCCCACAGGAGTAATATGACATTTTTGTGCCACTTGAAACGAGCTCCATCACATCAGGTGAAGCGATTCATGATAACCTCATGCATTTTAATGTAAATGTCAACTGCAATCTAGTAAAAGAAAATGTACCTTATATACCTTGTCTAATACCTCAGTGCTTGCCTGTGCATTGTGGTTTCTGAAGGAGATTTCGGAAGCCCCTTGATATAGCCAAGCAGTTCTTTACAGGTTAAAGCCATACTGCTGCCTGATGGTGGTGACGTGTGTGTGCTTGCTCCTGCGTGGAGGGTGAGAGTTTAACTTTTGCTAAAGTGGGATCTGTGTCCTGCCAGAGGCTGCACCTCCCACACTTGATGTAAATTATAGTCTGGCCAAGGAGCAGTACATTTATGTAGAGATAAATGGGATCAGAGCTTTGCAGAATGTGTTTTCCTGCAAGTCTGTATGTAGAGCACTACAATGCAGCATAACAATTCTTAATTCCTCGGCTGTTCGCTGTGTGTTTTAGAGACCCAGGGGTAAGTGGTAAATCCTTGTAGGGTGGGAGAGTCTGCCATGTAACATCTTGCACACCTGAGCTATCAGTTGCATGTAAAAGCTCTCCAGCTCCCCAAAGAACATCACAGAGATGTAGTGCAACTCGAGAAGTTCTGATGACTCTGTTAGCAAATGTGCTGCCATCCGTATTCTAGGGTTCGAGACCAGCATGATCTGAACTTTCAGTAGGTCATCCAGACTCTCCGTGAATAGTATAATCAGAGCCCAGGATAAAGACATGATGAGCATGGACAGGATACTTTGGAAATGCTTGAGTAGTTTCTTTCATAAATGGTGTAACATCTGTTGTCGTTGGAGGCAAAAAAGGTTCTTGTCAAAGAGACACGTCATCCTTATAAATATTAATGGTGCATATAAATGGTGGTGGGTGTAAACTGTGGTGGATGTTAGGTTAATGAGGGAATTGCTCCTTAGGCATCAGTTTGCTGTCATCTGATTTACTTTTACAAATACAAACTGTTTAGGTGGCAGAGCAAGCAGAGAGCTATCTTCTCCTTCCTCATCTCCCCAGAGTCCCTTCACAAATGAAATGCATACTTTTAATTAGCCTCCTGCCTAGTCTCTGATGAAAGTTAGTCCATCTCGCAAAACCAAGGACTGGGGAGCATGCTGGATCTGGAAGAGCTACAGTTATAGGTAATAAAGGAAGTTAATGAGGACAGTGGTACAGAGAGTATTGCAGCATTCCCCATCAAAGTGATTGTAGTTCCCTCTGCTGCTATTGATTTCTCTGCTATTAAAAAGAGATGTTTAACCCTAGGAGGAAAATCTGCTTAAATATCAGCCTTTGCTGAGCTTCTCTTGGACTCAAATCTGTTTGCCACTGCATATCATGTTTGCCGCCCTGAGCACTGAGGATCTGTTGCCCCTTTGAAAAACCCTAAGGCTTTTTCCTTGCTGGGGCACAGAAGAAAGGCTCATGCCAGCAACAACATTAATGAGTAACATTCAAAAGGGGCTTACATCCATTCACAAAAGAGCCCCAAGACTATGTTCACTCCCTGTGAAAATGGGATTCCCCTTTGACTGTGAGGATGTGCCCTGGATTCTGCCACTGCAAAGGTGTTTGTGATGCTCAGATACAACGCATGGACAGGGGCTGTAGTGAGCAAGTAGTGAGGACAGTGGAGCCTCTTTCTGCTGGCTTGGGTTGGTGCTGTGCAGTGAGGCTCTGCTTGACCAAAGCCTTGTGTGCCAGTGGGCTCTGGGGGGACCAGGAGAAAGGGTGCCTGTCAAATCGTTGGTGTCTGGCTCATTTGGGTAATGGCTTCCCATGATCATGAATTATTTTTCTGTGGTAGTGTTGTCTTCTTGCCCACAGATAGGCACAACTTTGTTTTCATGAAATGGTAACCATTACCAAGACCTCAAGTTCATCATTATTTTGCTTCAGCTATATCTTGGTTGTATCTTTAAGTCCATTGGGACAGGATTCTGTTTCTACCAAGACACTTTCCATCTCAGGTTATCCTTGAGCATTAAGCACTGGTTTGCCAGTGACAGCTCACCTTCACCAGCTCTTTTCAGATATTTGATAGTCCTAAATACAGATCAAAGTCTGGCTTTGAAAGATTTTAGCAGACGCTTTTATTATGTTGACATTCTTT
The DNA here is from genome assembly GCA_011076525.1 of Nettapus auritus. Classification (NCBI taxonomy): domain Eukaryota; kingdom Metazoa; phylum Chordata; class Aves; order Anseriformes; family Anatidae; genus Nettapus; species Nettapus auritus. Next base: position 7,772,814 of record CM021773.1, read on the forward strand.
CCCCTCAACCTATTGGGCTCCAGTAGTGAGAAGTCTAACATGCAACATTGCAAACTGCTTGAACCTTTTGAGACTGTGGCCTGTTGTCAGTGACAATGGCAGGATCCCATGTCATTTGAGATTAGATAGACCACTGCTTGATCCATCTAATTGTATTTGTGGAAGTTACTTCAGGGAAGTGAGAATAAATTGTCTAAAGTAAGTATGGAGTGTTTTTAGTCAGGTTTAAAAAAAGTCTGCCTACAGTGTTTGAGGGAGCAGTTCTGTGGTATTTCTAGCCTCTTGTATTTGATTTCTCTCGTATTTCTGGTATTTGAAAATTATCCTAATTAGGGAGCTTACTTCATCATACAAGTTAGTCTATCTTTGTAACACTGATATTTACATCACCAGTTCTCCTTTGTAAGATATCTTCATCAGTTCCTAAATGACTTTCAGGTATTCTGGTTAATTTACTTTTTCTTCAGAGAAGATGCTGAAGCCCTTAAACACAATCCTAAGACTGAAAGCTTTTTTTTTAAATGTGTGCCCTTCAGAACATTGTTTCTGATGTGCAGTGCATGGCCAGAATTACTCCCAGTCTGTACGTCTGGCAATGACACTCCAAGTTTGTTGACAGGACACAGGTTTTATTTTTATCAGATTAACACCTACATAATCAGACTCTGAACTTTGCTCTGTGTGTTTTGTGAAATGCTCTAGAAAATGTCTCCTTTCATAGTCTCTTGCAGATGTGCATTCACATTGCAGATTACGCATCTGTTTAGCAAGAATAGCATGTATTTTATGGTCGATTTTGATAAACACTGGTCTTTTCTAAGCCAAAATGAGAAATATTTTAGAAATGGAGACCAATACCCTTTACCTGAGAGTCCTGGTACCCGTTTTGGTAGCTCATGTTTTGTATAAATCCTGCTTTTGACTCTATGGAAAGAGATGCCTCAGATTGTATAGATGTGTTTCCTGGAAGTTTCCGTGGACAGCCTGGAACATGCCCACAGTAATAGATATTTGTGGTCTATGGCTTGTAGTCAGCCACAGGGATCCCAGCAAGTGCTTTCAGCAATTGTGCTACCTAAACTGTCTGTGGATAGAAATAATGCAATTAAATGTAGATTAGGCACTTCAAAAGCTGCTTGTACCTGGTTAAGTATTTGGCGAGTAACAAGAAGTTGAAAGAGAAAAATGTTGGGAAGCAAGAATTCTGGGATTGTGGCTGGTGAATCCCTGTGCTCATTTGTGTCACAAGAAGCACGTGCTGGAGAAGGTGCAGAAGCTGGCCCTTGTTCCAGGTAGTCTGTAAAATACTACTGGCTTATAAGAAGTGGATGAGATGCATATGGAAGGTCTGAAAGGTGGAACAGGGAGTTATGGGAGTATCTGTGAAGGGCTTCCTAACTTTGAAGCGAGCAACTTGTGATTATTAGACTGTATAGTCAGGCAAATTCAAGCATTTGTGGGTATATACCACAAAATTTGTCAGGGACGTGGTCTCAGGCCATAGCAGGGAAATCCCTAAAGCTTGGCTTCAGAGACACTTCCAGTTCCTGCTTTGCTGGCCATCTTCTCTCGTGCCTCCTTTAGCTTTGCTCTGGGAGGCTTTCCGGCCCAGGTTTGCTAGACTTCAGGATCTGAGAAGAATTCAACTTGTCAGTCTCACGCCTCCACGCGGCATGCCTGGAATCAAACCATTCATCTGCAAGATACAAGCTCGAGCAGTTGGCCAACACCAAATCCACAACTGCCCGGTCTTGACTTAGAGCTGCTGTGGAGCCCGCTTCCTGTCACGAACACCTACAAGTAGAGACAAGCCCAGAAGGAGAAACAAGCCTGATTCCTTGAAAGGCTCATCTGGAGGATCAGGAAGGACAGAGTCGGTGGCTTTGGTGCAAGCTCTGAGGTAGGCTGAAGCTGAGTGGAGTCAACCCTCAGGCTTGACCCCAGATGTCAATGTAAACAGATCCTCTAGGGACTTTCATCATGGAAACCATGGGCAAAAGTGCAAGTCCCTACCTGTCGGTGCTTGAAATGCAAATGGCACAGATTGAGCCTGCTTCCTGCAGCTGCCTAGAAAGAGCCTGGGCCTCACCTCGACAAGAAAGGAGAGCTCAGCCCAGGGCACGGCAGGGACCTGCAGCACAGGGGGTGAAGTACGAGACCACTGCAGAGCGATGGCACTGCCAGCCATGGGTGGCCAACTGGGAAGGTTGCACCAAGATTTGCAGAATCAAACGTGGCTCTGCTGGGCAGAGGATCGACAGGTGATAGCATCCTCTGAGAGACAGTGCTCACGGATGCTGCTCTTTGTGGAGCAAGGAGGGGCTGTGATTACAGCCTTTATTCTGGGCATGACACCTCATCTTGAACTCCCTCAGTTTGTCATAGTCTTTCTTCCATCTCTCCTGGACAGCTTTACACCCTCTGGAGCTGGGTCAGATGGACATGTGCTCATGTTTTCCAGAGGCATTTTCTCAATCAGCATGTTACTTACATACTCCTTGGTATTCACTATGCTGCCAAAAGTCTGTGGTGTTTTTAAGTGAAATTCTTCTGGTGGTGAATGTATTTCAAAGGAGAGCCAGGAGAAACTGCCCCAAGTTCCCTTTGGCTGTCGTGTGGGTTGTTCAGTGGGTACTGCGAGTGCATGCTGTTCCTTCAGCATCTCCCTGCACACAGTCATGTCGCCAAAAACCCTTTGTGTTTTCTTGGATTTTGTCTTCTAGGAAAAGTTAGTCTGACTATTTTGATTTTACATAGTCATTTATTTCTTATGGGTTTATATAGAAGAGAAGAGCTGAGCTCCCAGGAGGAGCTTGGAAGGAGTAGGAAGATGACCTGTAGGCTAGTGGTTAAGAGAGGGGATCTGGTCGCAACACCAAGGCCTGCTTTTATTCATTTTGTGTTTCCCAGGAAAAAGCTTTATGATGTTTGTATTCAGGCCTGAATGGGGAGGGTGCTTGACTGATTTACTCCAGTGACGTCTCTCTCTCTTTGTTGTATCAATAAAGTTATTTACACAGATTTCATGTGAAGGAGGAAGTGATCTTGAAAGTTTCTGGTCTAAATAAAAGTTTCCTGTTCCTTTTCTAAACTGAGCCACTACCTGAGGGTCCCCAAGGATAGAGGGGCTCCATCACGGCGTGCTGGAAGTGTCTGGGGCAGGCCGGAGAAGCACAGTTTGGTACTTATAGCAGATTGCTGTCCCAGCACAGCAGTGCAAACAGGGATGACATCCCTCACTTGTCTATTTTGTGTTTGAGCAGCTCGTTGCTGCTCAGATGACAGGGTAATTCTCAGTGATAATATTACATTTTACTACAGATTATTATAAGTTCTTTTCTCCCTCTAGGCTGTCCAGTATTTCACTTCAATGCCTCTTTTGTCATCCTGCTGGATAAGTCACCCGTGTAAGACTACTGAGTGCCAGGCTGCTCCAGAAATGCTGACTGCCAGCCTACGGACAGGGCTCTGGGTTTGTGCCCCCAGCAAGGGCAGTCTTGTCCAGTTCTGGGGCTCCGGGGTGAAAAAGACTGTGAGAATATGGAGGGGACCCAGCAGGGAACTAACAACATGGTAAGAACCTGGGGGTATGTGGAGAGGTTGAGGGAGATGGGCTTGTTCTGTTTGGTCAGGAGGCTGAGGGCAATCTAGCAGTGTCCTACAGTGACTGGAAGAGCAGTTACAAAGCTGGCAGAGCCAGGCTTATCTCGTTAGTGGCAGATAGTAAAACAAGGGGCAGTGGCCAAACATCACAGCTGGGAAGGTTCAGATTAGATATTAGGACATTGCCTCTCACAAGAGAGAGGGGTCCAGCACTGGAAAAGGATTCCCAGGGAGATCAGGGAATCTCCATCCTTGGTAGTTTTTGAGGCTTAATTAGACAAAGTGACACCATTTCTGATCAGCTGTTGGCAATGGCCCTGTTTCAAGGAGGTTTAGACAAGGCACCTTCACAGGTCCCTTTCAACCATCACTTACTTCCATGACTCTATTAATTCTGGTAGGACTACCAGTGTGTTGTCAGGGTTTTCAAGGAGAGCTTCTCGATCTAAGTATCTGGATTTCTTTGTTTAACACAGTAACACAGGTCTGGATGGAAGCTGTCTGCTCCAGCTTACTAGAGTAGTATGATTTCAGTATGATTTTTTTTTCTTCTCTTCTCTTCTCTTCTCTTCTCTTCTCTTCTCTTCTCTTCTC
>CM021773.1:7777020-7813352 GCA_011076525.1 Nettapus auritus
TTCTCTTCTCTTCTCTTCTCTTCTCTTCTCTTCTCTTCTCTTCTCTTTTTCTTTTTAATTTTTTAATAAAGGGAAAGGTATAGAAAGAAGTCATTTTTGCCCCCTGGCCAGGAGACAGGCATGAGTGGAGGGAGCTGTTCTAGCAGCCCAAGGTGGCTGGAATTTTGTTGGAACTCACTTTTAGTTTTACAACAGAAGCAAGGGAAAGTTTGCTGTGGAAGCAGAAGAATTCTTGTTCTGGGTGTGCAGCACTGTGTGCAGTAACAAGCTGCCTCTTTACCACTTGTGCAATACAAGTAGCCATCAAAAGAGATGAAGCTATCTTTAATGTCATCTGCGGTGTACTGTGTGCCTCCAGGAGAAAGTCTCTTTTCACATTTGCCATTTGGCAAGCTTCTCTGGGAATGATGAAGCTTGGTTCCCCATGGCTTTGTGTCATCTGGTTGGATCCTCTCTCCTTCATATCCGTGCATTCTTCCTCTGCAGCCAAGCAAAAGATGAATTCCTCTCACAGGATTGCTCACCTCAGCCCAGGTGCCCATATTCACTGAATTTACAGGAACTTGATTTCCTCTTTTTTTGATGATCCTTGATCCTTTGTTAAATTTAGCTATGGATTATGAACATCCCTGGGAAGGAATGACAAGCTGAGGAAGAGACTGAGGTTTGTAGTGAGTTTTTTTCTTTAGGAGAGGAGGTAAGAAAAGAAAGTCCAGGGAACCAAGAAATTTACCTCCTATCTGCAGATCTTAACTTAATCATCACAACTATGTCATCATTGCTGAGATCTTAATTAAGTTCAGCATTTTACTGTCAGCATAATTGCATTAACCATCTTCATTTCTTGGTATGTCTCGAAATAAAGTCTTTTACAGACTCTCTGCCAAGTTAATCAATTTTAACGTAGTAGGACTCAAGCTCTTAAAATGCACCTCGAACACAGTAAAAACACTAAGTTCCCAAAGCCTGTCTTGTTTTCAGATATGAATTAGATCAACTGAACAAGCCAAGCGTGAACATGTGTGTTTGAGCCCTCCTGAACGGATAGTGGCACTGAGCGGCAGTGCAAGCAGCGGGGGGTGCTTCAGCTTTTCCTGCAAGACCTGTAAAATGTTCGGGTTTTGCTCTTAAAATCCAGGCTGCCAGAAGAGGCTTGTCCTCCAGCGAGTTGCGTTCCTTGAGCCTGAATGAGTTTTCACAGTGTAGCCTTGTCTTCTGGGAGTAAAAGTGGCACCTCTCCCTGCAGGGTGCCGGTGAGGATGTCCCAGGGAGCTGCCACAAGGGGTTCTCCAGGAGCCCTCTTGCCCATCAGCTGTTTGGGAGCTATTCCAGGATGCGATTTGTCTGGACAGACAGACAACTGCCCTTGCCAGGATAAGCTGTATCTCAGCAGGGGGCTTTTCTGGCAAATGCTGTACAGCTCTAATTAGCCTTCGCTTGGTTCCAGTGTTTGTTTGTTTTACTTACACTGAGATATCTTGTAAAATATAAGAAACACTTCCAGCCAGAGCCCTGAGCTGCATCTTTTGGTTATTACCAGTGCTGTTGCTGACAGAGCCTTCCTGTAAAGAAATGAGGGATAATCCTCATCTTCCCCAATAATGTCCATCCCCTTTCAAAATCCTTCAGAAAGAAAGCTGGGTTTGTAACTTGACTCCTTCTGCTCCCCCCCTTTGCCACAGTGTGGAGTACTGACAGCTGAACTGGTGCATCAAACATACCAAGGAGCTGAGGGGCAGGAGAGAAAATTAACTGGTTTGTTTTGCCTCACTGCTTGCTGGGTTTGCGAAGAGAAGGTGTGTGCTGCTCTTCTGCTGCTGGACCTGAGACAACTGAAAAATGATGGTGGCAAGAGAGCCGAAGGAAGTAAGGGTATCTGAGAGTCATGCATGCTGCCAGGTCTGGGGCACAGGTGAGGGGAAGAGGGATCTCTGCTGGGTGGCATCCTCTAGAGTCTGTGGGGCTAAGCCTTATGCATGGGGTTCAGATGGTCTAACCCTGTGCTCGCTGCAGCATGTGGGGAGGTGAGGTGTAGAGGAATCAGTACTCCAGCATCCCACCTTGTTTTGTGTGCCGCAAAAGGCCCAGGAACAGGAGGACTTGCACTGCCTGCCCACAAGGTCTCAGAACTGAATTTCTTGTTCCAGGAGCTGACGAGGAAAAGAAGAGCAGAGGTTACCTGCCTCTTCCAGAGATGCACAGCAGATCTTAAGGTTGTACTGCATCCAGGATGGGAGATTTGCAGGCCTCTCGTGAGCCACGTGGTCCTGTTAGCCACATCCTGCATCTAACGGGAGCTCTCTGGAGACCACACCAAGTAGGTGAACTTTAGAAGAGTGCTGTGAATTCATTGCTACTCTTGTCATCTGATTGAGTGATCCTTTGCTTGCAAGCGTACCAATGATACTTGAGAAACCTTACCCTGTATCGGGGCTCCTGTACTGTTGGATTGTTTTGCTAGAGCACTAAAATTGGATGCCTCATCTTCTGTCTCGCGGCAGCCGTCTCGTTTGTTGAATGATTTGTCAGCTGCTGTCTGACGTCCATCCTGCCATTCCTTTCCATGTTCCAAGAGAGCCATTGCATTACAGCAGCAGTCACACCTCTGTGTACTATGTCATTGATAAATTCCAGTCTGACTCGAGCAGGAGGCATGGTCCCGAGACAGCCCTTTTGAAGGGCTGCCGTGATCTCTCCCTGCCGGCTGGCTCAGGGGTATGTTCTGTATTAGCGCTCCTTGATCTGTCTGCTGGGTTTGACACCGTGATGTCCTTGTGGAATGCTCTGAGCAGATGGTGCATCTGTCTGGGACTGCTTCAGGTTGGTTCAGATCATATCTTACAGAGAGCTGCTAATTTGCCAGTAACACATTCCAGTCCTTCCAGCAGGTTTCTGTCTGCTGCATGGCTCTGCGAGGGGACCCTCCCATTTTAGTGCCTATTGATTTATTTTGTCTAAGCCGATTCAGCACATATTCACTCCTGTTTGACTTCAGGCATTCCCCATATTCCCTGGTCCTTTCCCCAACCTGTCACTCCTGCAAAGTAAGGGCGTATTTCCAGCTTTTTTGAGGATATGTCAGTGCAAATAGTGCTGGTCTTGGTGGATCAGTGCCATAGGGGATCCAAGGAATTGCCAGCCTGTCTTAGGAAGAGGAGTGTCTGAGTGTCCTCCTTGTGTCCATTGCTCCAGATGTGCACAGCTGGCTATTAATATCTCTGCTACTAGTTATTCCAGCTGTTGCCTCAGTGGAGATGAGTGACCTGGCAGCCCCCTGAGCCTGGGTACAGCTCTGCACAGAGGTGGTGTGAGGGTGCTGCCAGGGACAGGTGGGGATGGAAGCAGCTGCATCACTTCTGCTTGCTGTGTACCCCATGTTAACAATCCTATAGGAAACCCTGGGTGCTGGCCAGCCACGCAGAGCTGTCCCCATATCTCAAAGGGACCAGAGCTGGTCTGGAGCTGGGCCAGGACTCAGGTGTCCCTTGAGCCGGGCTGCTTGTGCTGTGTATTTCTGTTAGCAGGCCTGTTCTCTTGTGCACAGCAGCCTTGTCAGCCTGGCTCTCCAGGTGATGTTTTATGGTGTTTGCCTGACAGCTTTGAGTGAGTGAGCTGCAGTACAGGCTCGTTTTGGCAGGCATTCCCTTCTTGCTATCAGCACCTTTCTTTCCAAGAGCCTCAGCACCATATGGAGTGGTGCTGTCAGCCCATGACCGAACCCATTGCTGTGCCAGGCCCTGCCTCTGGGATGTTAGCCCATCGGGTCACCTCTGGGATGTTAGCCCATCGGGTCACTTTCTAAGAAACGTGCCAGAAGTCCCCAGTACTCAGGCCATGTGGTTGCTCACTTATCAACTGCTCGTTAATATGGTGTGGGATAATTTTTGGCTCTTCGTAGTTTTTCAGTGCTGTTTTCTCCTTTGCTGTGCACTTTAGTGGTGTGATGCTGCAAGGACTGACAGAGCACTCTACACCTTTGGGCCACTGCTGAGCATTAGATGTGTGTAAGAGCTGTTGTGAAAGAAAACAAGTCTTTAATTTCAGCTAGACGTGATTGGCTGTGTTTTGTTTTTGAAAGACACAGAGAGATATGGGCCCTTTTCTAAACACAGCAAACAGAAGCTACCTGGGCTTGAATAGGCCTATTATATATATCGTACCTTTGTTCTTTAGTTGGCAAATATTGCTGTCTAAATAATTCCATAGACTGGAAAAGTGAGGTGGAGAAATGCCATGACTTCCCCCAAAGTCACACAGTAGACAACTGGCAGACAAAGTAATGACCCAGCCCTTCTGTTGCTCTGCCCTCTAAGCGTGCCTTGCTGCTGTACTTTTCCTTTTTCTGTAATGTGTTGCTTGGGGACATGCTTTAGTGGTAGACTTGACAATGCGAGGCTAACGGTTGGACTTGATGATCTTAGAGGTCTTTTCCAACTTAGATGATCCTGTGATCCTATGATTTTCCTTCTTGAGATTTTTCCCATGCTGTTTCTTTAAGTATCCCCATCCCTTGTTCTTTCTTCCTTCCATCCTATGGGGAATAGGTGGAGGGGAGAAAGATTTGGAAGGAGAGTGTTGCTGAGCTCTGCCTGGAAGAGAAGGCTCCACAATTCACTGCACTGGCAGACAACACCCCACTCAAAGACCCAGCAGCCTGGTCAGCCTTTACTAAGAATAAACTCAGTTGTTACATTCTGACCATCTGCGCTACATACTCGGTGCTAAAAATTCACCTTCTCCCCCAAAATGACAAACGCTGCTGGTCATTATGCCTTGAATGCATGCTATACAAACTCTTGTGAGTGAGAGCAGCTATTTCCGAATGAAACTCAGGAGGTTTGTTCTTTATTGGCTACACATTGTACCTGAACTTTATCATTAGCAAGGCAATTCTAGCCCGTCTATCATTACATCCCCTGTCTGGAATTCACCACGCAAGCAATAGCAGCGTAATAAAAGCCAACAGACAATCTGGTTGCCTTGCTGAGCTTTGAAGTGGGAGCGTTTGGCTCTTTGCCACCCTCCCGTTGGGGCTCAGCCATTCGTCTGCCTAGGAGCTGGGGTGAGCAGATGTGTTGGGTGCTGTGCAGTCCCTACTTTCCCTTCTCCAGCCCAGGGCCTGAAGAAGTGAGACGAGTGCAGTTCCACCACACCATGCGTGTGTGTAGTCCCTCTGTAAATCCCTCCACCCGAGTGACTGGAACCTGTAGGAGCAGTTTCAACCACGTGTGACTGAAAGGCAGAGGCCTCTAATGCATTAAATTCTTAGAGGTTTGTGGAAATAGGTGGCAGGGTGGAAGAAAGAGATTGTATCTGTGGCCCCATTGCAGGGCACGCTGCGGCGGTAGCTCAGCCTTTCTCAGGCAGTAGGGAATCCACCCACCTTCATGGTATAGATCTATAGGAATCTGCTGGTTTGAAGTTCCTGGAACTCCTTTGTTGATTTTTATTTTATTATTTTATTTTATTTTATTTTAGCCTTTCAGTTCCTCCCGTTGTTTCTTGACAAAGTCTGTCTCTGAAACTACACTAAAGGTACACACTGAAATGAGATGGTCATCTTGTAATCTTTGGGTACCAGCCCTGGCTATACGTTTGCTCTGATCCCAAGGAAATCCATGGAGTGTTTGTCTCGCCTCCCAGTGGGATGTATTTTGGCAGCTGCACTTGTGAATATTCTTCTACCTGGTGTTTCATAGAGTCTAGCATTGCTAAATTTAACAGGGTTCCATGTGGACTGAGTGCTGCACACTCTAAATTAGCGGGCCTGGCAGAATCTGACCTGCTCAGAGCCAACCCGGTCCATTTCTCTCTATTGCTCTCTCCGTTGCTCTTCATTTTCTTCAGTGTAACTGTGCTACACAAAAGCCAGTCTCATGGTCGTTTGGAGCCTGAGGAGTGTCTCGAGCTCAGAGCAGTTCCCTTACACGCTTGATTCCAAGTGCAGAGGAGGATGGGGAAGAAACTGATCAGTCAAACAGCAATTAAAAATGCACGGGGGAAAGTTTGTGGGGTTTTGTTTGGGGTTGCATGAGCTAATCTCCTGCTTGCACTTTCAAGGAGAATGGGGCAAAGTACTCGCCCGGAGCATGTCAGCACAGCAGGCGGAGGGCAGAGCCGGCCCAGCTGTGCTGCAGACACCGGGTGGTGCTGGGACCAGCGGCAGCAGGGAGCTGGGAAGGGGGCTGCTCTCTGCACCCCCAGCCCTGGGTCACGCCTGCAGCCTTGCAGAGGAAACCAGCAGCAGAGCTGAGGGTACAGCTAGCTGCCCTGCGTGGTGCTGCAGGACTGCGCGTTGTCCTTCAGGACAATGAAGAGTTGCTCTCTTCTGTGAATTACTGTTTCTTCTTTCTTCAGATCATAAAACAGTGTCATCTACACACAATTCCTCCTGCCTAGCCTGCAACATCTGACTCCTGCTCTGTAAAGAGGTAACAGCCAGAGCCACATACGCCTACACTGCACACAGCAGCTCACCTGGGCTGAAATTTGGCTTTGCTCAGCTTTTAGAGGCATCGCTTGCTCTTGCAATTGGTGCTTCCAGATAAGTTGTCAGTGGAGATTTGTTTCTCAGAGTTTGTTCAAGTGTGATTTCAGGGTTTCACTTGGCTTTTGCAAATAGCATACCGACTTGAATGAAAGAAGGAAGAGATGTGGCTTTTTGAGAAGAAAACACACATGGGAATCAATATTTTGGGAATTCCCTCCCAGAGAACCTTCTCAGCACTGGTAAAGATCCCTGAATGCGTGCCCTTCCTCTTCAGAGCACAGCAATTGCATCAAGTGTTTGCCCTAGCCGCCTAGCAGTTTCAGGTTATACTGTACTTGGTATATTTACCTTCCAAGCAGTCTCGGATGCATGGGGCATAGAGCAGCTGTTGTACTGTGGTGTTGTATAAACATGAGGCAGGTGTTAGCTGGCATCCCATCTCTTGTATGTCAAGTATAATTGCAGGAGACCGCCACGGTTCTGCCAGCTGGGTGAGTCCCCAGTGTATTTTTGTGGATATTGTATTCCTGTAAATACAGAGTGTCATACCACACAGAAACCCATTCCCCATCAGGATATTCCCCACCAGTTACCACAGAAGATGAACTCCTTGCTGTGCTCTGATTTCAGATACCAGCAGGGAGGAGCGACAAACCCAGCACAGTGCACCCCTGCCTACACTCCAGTTTCCAACAGTCATCAGTACAGGCACATGGAGCTGACGCACAGGAGCTGGGCTCTACACTTCCACAGACCTCTCAGATCTCAGTTTGGAAAGGGCTGCCTCTGGTCAGTACCTGGGCTAATGCCCACGGTCTGCTTTGGTATTTTTGGTGTTGGGATTCAGGGTTGCTCAGAACAGGTCGTTCATGAGTGGAACACAATCTGTACGGGGATGGCTGTCATTTTCACAGTTGTTTTTTTTTTTTCTCATAGATGCGTTGTACATGTGTTAATCAACCAGCCTCCCAGAGCAGATTGGGTGGTCAGCCATGCCAAATTTACCTGTGAAAGGAGGTCTTTCAGAGAGACCAGCGTGGAGCTTCTCCTCCCCTCACCTGCCTGTGCTACACATTTCACCAGCAGACTCATCAACTCCTTTTTTTTTTTTAAAAAACAACAACAACAACAACAACAAATCTGTCTTCATGTAACACAAATGAAAAAAAATAAAAATAAAAATAAAACCACCTGGAGAGGAAGTAAGGGCTCCTGATGGCCTGAGTTGTGGGTACCTGTAGAATCACGGATAATGTAAAGGGTTTTTTTGTACAGACATCAGACCAGATCAAAATCCCAAATTCCTGTGGGCTGGAGAAGGAGCAGCACAGATGCATTGCCAAAACTGAACTCTGAGCACATTTTCCTACCAACAGGCACTGCTGATTTGATCTGAGAGGAGCTTTCAGGCAGAAGAGGTGAGATATGCTCTATCTGGGGGCAGATCTTTGAAGGAGGATAACTTGTTGGGAGTACAAGGTGTGGTGAAATTGCTGCAGAAAATGGGCCCTGGGAGTCAAAATGGGAGTTTCCACATGCTGCAGGTATCAAAGCTGAACCCCCGAGTGCAAGTGGGAGTACAAGCTGACTCCACATGCCTCTGGTTTTCTTACTCATTCCTTAATATTTTTTCCCTTGGGGAAACTCAAAATTAATTGTAAATGCTTTGGCAAGGCAGGAGGAGGAGAAGGGGGAGATATTTGTGCCCTGCTTGGTCTGTCAGTGCCAGCTGCTGCCCTGGGCAGAGCTCCCCCCAGGGCACCTGTGTAGAGGCGTCATGGCTATATTCACCCATCTCCTCCCTCTTAGCAGAGCTGTGTTAGTTGATCAGAGAACCTACCCTGGAGAGAGTGGAGACCATGGAAACAAAATACAGGCCCTAACCACGTTGGGTCTCTGTACCGATACACTGATAGAGGTGGAGGGAGAAGTACTGCCGCAGAGCTCAACGCGATGGCTGCAGCACTCTGAGGTGGTTCTTCCCCAGAAGCAGTCTGCTGGAGTAAGTCTCCTGTGCTTTGAGACTGCCACTGTTCCTACAGCACTGAGAAACTGCCGGGGCCTCTTGAAGGCAGAGACAGCAGGAGCAGAGCCCTTGGACTATGTCAGCAGGGTAAGTTCAAACACAACTGGGCTTCCTGTGTCTTTGGGCCTTGCCTTTGCAGTTTACAAATCCCAGCTGAAACAGCCTCCCATATCTCCAGCTCTATGTCCAGATTTGGGGTGGGATGAGCTGAAGTTCTGCAGTGCCCAGTGCTGTAGCCACTGAGTCCTTGTTTCTGTGGGCAGAAGTTGTGGTCCAGGCTAAGTGGTACACTGTGTCTTGGCAGAAAGGGAGCAGCCACCCTTCCCTCAGAACCAGGATGCTCTTGCCAAGAGGAGAAATGTTTTTGAGGTGGTAGAGCCCATGGCCATGCTCTTCACTTACAGCTGGCTTTTGGAAGGAGCTCTCAAGCCTGGTAGAAGGCCCCAGTTACCTGGCAGAGGAGGCAATGGGTTTGCTTTTCAAGTTGTGGTTGCAGGATTCATAGCTGTACAAGAGAAGTGGTTCTGTTCTGTCACATACCCTCTCCAGGGCAAGCAAAATTTAAACACCACCATCACTTTGAAAATGAAATTAGCACACATACTTTTTTGTATCCCCCACACAAGAGCAGTGAGCTCCTGGGTATTTGATAGTTGAAGTGATTGTTCTCGCAGCTTCCTCTCCTTGCAGCTCCCAGCCCGCCACGGAACGGGCAGCTAAGCCAGGATGCTTAGCATCAGGAAATTCCTAATAGGACAGCAGCCTTTGAAAGCAAATGTGACCCTTTGACTGACAGCCTTAAATCTGACAGGACTTAAAATAGGAACCTCAGCATTAGCCCCCTGAAATTCAAGTCTCTACAGTCCTCAATTTTTGGCCCCGCTTAATTCTGATTTCAATATATAGGGGTTTCAATTAGGCAATGTGCAAATGGATACCATAAAGAACAACAACAACAAAAGTATGACATGCTCTGACTGTTGAACTCTTGTCTTTGCTTTGTAGCAGAAAGGTTTGGGTGTTTCGTGAGGATACAGTTCAGGCGTGGTCCCATTCAGAAGGGAGGTTTGCCCTCGGATTGAGGCCAGGCAGCTCAGGGCAGGCTGTGAGGAGGGAAGGTGCATGTAGGGGCAGTCTCTTTTCCCCCTCGGCAGCTTTGCTGGGAGCAGGGAGTTGTGCTGTGGAATAGCAATTCCATACTCACTCTGATCTGCTCTTTGCCTAGGCCCCTCAGTGACAGGGTGCTGTGTTAGGTTGGCTCTTGGTACCATCTAAAGTGATTCTTATGCTCTTACATCTTAACAGGTATTCCAATAAATGGTGCAAACAGGGAAATTCCTGTCTCTAGTTTGGCTGCAAGACACCAAACACCCCAGCATGCATATATCCAGTAACTCTGAGTGTTTCCAGTCCAGTGGCCAAATACATCAGTTCCACTGTAACAGCGGCCAAAATCTCATCCTAAGAGCCCTCCTCTGTTCCTCTGCCTTCCTCCATTTCCAGCTGCTTACAGTGGTTTTGATTGCTTACCTCAGCCAAAGCACCTTCTGTGATTCTGTATTTCACCCCAAAGATGGGAGCATTTCATGGACAGTTGCAATAGTCCTTTGTCTCTGGTTTGTAGAGGACCACAGGATAAAACAGATTCATGCTTCAAAGTTTGGTCAGTGCAGGATGTTGGCGGCAAAGTTTTGTTTATTTGTTTTATTTTAATTACACTGCTTCACTGCACAATCCCTACCAGTTATACCAGCATAAAAGTGCTGGGTAAATGAAGCTGATTTTGCTTGTCTGATTTGTTGATCCCACTCTTCAATTCTGCTGTAGTGAGGAGTTTTGCTAGTACAGCTGCACCAGCAAAACTGGTAAGTGTGGGTGAGAGTAGCTGGCTGCCTATCGATGGATTGGCAGCCAATCCACCAGATCTCACTCTTCACTTGCTGCTGTCTCAGCTATAGGAAGACTGAGGGTGTTTGCTTCCTAAGCCAGTACTCAATATGTTGTTGGGTCTAATTCACGGAGAATTTTACACATTTGGTACAATTTAACTAAATCTTCTGTTCCTAAATGATAGTGATGTTTGGAGCCCTATGGTGCTGTAGGCAGGTATAAAGCCTTTGGTCGAATGTATTACTGTGTGAGTCCTCCTCATTCTTTGTGTGTAGTGTCTGGGGAGGTAAGTCATGGCAAATCTCTGCTCATGCCTGGAAGCAGGAATGCACGATGGGCTTCCTGTCACTGGGAATAGAGTATCCTTCAGGAAATTCACTGCAAACGTGTGCGTGGACACATGTGCCCACGCTCCATCATACTTCAGGGTTCAGGATTTGTCTTGAGGATGCTCCAGAACCAGATTTTTCAGCATATAAAGCCTGAGTTGAGCTCTTTGTAGAACCCAAGTCCTAAAGCGTGCGGTGAACCCTCAGCCAGTGCAGTGCAGTGGCCTCTCTCCATGTCCTGCAGGTCTGTGCAGTCTGTCTGCAGACAGGCATTTTGGTTGATTGTTTTTGCCACCTTGACTTGCATTCAAACACTCGGAGAGTCATCTGCTGGGGAGCTGCCAGTTGCATGCTGATTCTGTTTGGGTTTAGGTCATGCACAGACACGCTGGGGAAAGCATTCCTCCCCTGTGGCTTGTTATCTCTTCCTGGAGGAATGCAGTGTCTCTTTTATATAATGTGTGCACACAGTGCTTTGTACTAGGAATGACCAGCACTATTCAAAATGATTTTTTTTTTTTTTTTTTTTTTTTTTTTAACTGGGGAGAGGGGCACTAAGTAGGGGTTGATAATTTTGAGGGTGCCAGAGAAGTAGGGGAACATGGAAATACTTTGTATTTTAGCCTTCTTTTTCCTGCAAATGGCGGTCCCCCTCCTCTCACACGTGTTGTTTTAAAAAAGGCAAGTCCTCTTCTCCACGGCAAACAGGCTACACAACCTTTGAAGCTAATTCATCCTGCCTTTAAGTCCGGTAAATCTTTGGAAGCCCCATATGAAATCTTCCCTGTCTTTTTACCTAGGCCAGGTCAGCTGTCTCTGTGCCGTGCATGAGCATTTTTGAAAGGTGTACATGAGAAACTAATTTTTGACTCCTTCAGAATAGCTGGGAAGTCAGGACACAACAAAACTTCCCTATTAGGACAGGCTGAGTAGACAATTCAGTTTGCCGTATGCTCCATTTCTTTTTCTCTCAGTTGTTGTTTCTCTCTGTTGTTCTGCTGCAGGTTTCACTGTTCCTTTGGTCTGATTGTTTTGGCCTCATTACTGTTGGTTTTGTTGTGGAGAAAACATAGGGAGGCTCTCACGGAAGCCATTATTTTGTGTACTGGCTTTAGTCTCCGCTTGTTTTGCTGCCTCCTGATCCTTCTAGTTTCTGTGTAGTCTTAGCGATATTTCTTACGTGTACGTGTATAGGTGTGTACCTACAAGCTTATATATGTATGTACCTACCTGTACGTATATAAACAAACCCAGCGACACACATATAGATACACATGGAGGGCCGAGGAAACTGCGTTAGTTGTTGAGTCCCATGTCCCTTTAAAGGATGGTATTGCCTTAATATATTTAGTGAAAGGGGCTTTTTGCATATATTTGAAGGAATTTTACTAGATGGCAGCAATGTACCAGTGGAGAGCACAGAGCCCTGGCATGGTGAACTGCTGCCAGGTCTGCTCTGCACTGCACAGCAATGCACGCTCCTGGGAATTCGATTCAGCCACAGATGTTTTGTGGCTCCAAGCAGCGGCATGCAGCCAGAATCTGCCCCTCCATAGCCTTTCTGCGAAGTGGGGATGAGGCTGAATTGAGAGTTGTTGAAGCTGTGAAAGCACAGCTGGAACACAGGCATCACCTCTGAGGAGGGAGATATTGTCCACCTCATAGCTCACATCAGGGCTTTAGAAGGGCTCAGGGCCTCTGGCTGCGGATGGCAGAGACACATCAGCACTGGAGTGAGCCTGCTCCCAGAATGACAGCAGCCACAAAAGTTTTTTCAGCCCTTGTTCTAAAACATCTAGCATGTGGATGTGTTCTTCTGGTTGTTCGTTTTTGTCTCTGCATTCATTTTTGACTGATCATAGCCACTAAAAACTGTGTTTCCTATTTCAGACTGAATCCCACATAAATGGAGAAAGCCTCCCTCTCAAGCAGGCAGCTGGCAGCAGTCAGTCCATGAGAGTGGGACCTCGCAGCCCTTGTTAGCTCCTCTGCTGTGGATACTTTCCTAAGGCTTGCCTCGAGCTCTTCTCTCTCAGGACCCACCCAGTCCACCTGAGTGGTTGGAAAGGTACACAGTATGGAGCAGAAACATAGTTTCCCAGGTGGCCCACACAGCACTGCTTCCAACCGGATCCTGTCCAGCTGAGGACAGGTAGGCACTACCCAAATGCAACTCCAGACTGCTGGCCTGGTGGAGGAGTGTGCCCTTGGCAGGCAGATCCCTTCCCGTTCAGACTTGCTCTGAGGTACCCAGTAGTACCGTGGGCTGACTTTGTAAATTGACTTGTTAGGCAGCTGGAGCAATACCTGCCCCACATTTAGGGAGGGAGAGCTGTCTCTGTGCTGGGTGAGGCCTCTCTGATCTGTGTGCCAGGAGCTGTATATAGACACAGACAGTTGGATGAAAGGTGAAAGGTGTGTAAATTCTCCCCTGAGGGGCTGGGATTGAAGCTGTAAAACCAAAAGTTTATAGAAACACTTTAGGCTCAGTCTGGAGTAGCCATGTTTCCCTAGAAAACCAATGGGAGCTGAGAGGTCATAGGCTCCCACCATAGTGGTGTTTCACTTTGGAACAGTTGTGTAGTTTTAAAGCAAGTGTCCTAACTGTCATCACTTTTTGTGCACCGTATCGGTTGGCATCTCAGTTTCTGTGCATGCAAGACTGGGTTCATTTTAACCAAAAGTAAATCTGCGCTGAGCTTGCTCCAGATGTGCTCTGACTGCGGAGGAGACCATGGTGGTCAGAAGCAGCAGATGGTTCTCTGGACAGCTGTGGAGCACATGCAAGGCTGCAAGCTTGGTCCAGGCGACCAAGTCTGCCTGGAGGTAAAATCCTTGAGCAGCATACATGATAGATGTAGGAGCCTCAAAACCAACTGCTTCAGCTGACTGATCTCCTCTATCACACACAATTATTTGCTGAGATATATGTGGGCCTTGAGCTTATGTGACTTTGAGCCCTTGGTGAGTAGCGGCCTCAAGTGGGTGCTGAAGTTTAGCTCTCCAGGGACAGCAGATCATAATGCACTGTCCCACACCTGCAGCTGCACCGTGGCCAACACTGGGGTGTTTGGAGGCTCTACTGTGCCAGGAGAGGGCTAGGTATTCCCCCTTCGCTGCAGGGTCTGCATGGGCTATGAGGAAGAACATAGGCTGCTTTTTTATATGTTAGCTGTTTCAGGGAACGGTCAGAATGACTTTATTTCTCCACTTCTGTCTGCTAAGACCCCCATGGGGACATATGCTGGGGTTTCCCTGGGGTTGCTGTGAACTGGAAAGTACTTGCAGCTATCCCGGGACCCCTTAGGAAGGCGGATGCTGGGACAGGATGGTGTGGGTGCCCACTGGGGCAGGCTGTGCTCGGCACTGCGCTGGGAAGCAGAGCAGTGACAGATTCACTGCAGCTGTCAAAGGAACAGCTGGAACAGCA
This sequence comes from Nettapus auritus, assembly GCA_011076525.1. Classification (NCBI taxonomy): domain Eukaryota; kingdom Metazoa; phylum Chordata; class Aves; order Anseriformes; family Anatidae; genus Nettapus; species Nettapus auritus. Next base: position 7,791,186 of record CM021773.1, read on the forward strand.
AACAGCTCTTTTCAGGCTTCACGCCAAGCTGCAGTGTTCCTGCTTTCCTGCTCATTCTTGCCCAACTGCAGTTATCACCCAAATTGCGTGCTTCCCCAGTGAGTCACTGGTGCCCAGGGGCACCGTGCACCACTTCCAGCGGGAAGGCGCGGGCTTCCTGAAGGGGCAGAGATGCTCAGCAGAGCCCTCTGCTCTCGTAGGAACATCTCCTCTCGGCTTGTTGACAAGAGGCCAGGGCTGGAAAAATTCCTCCTTAAAGAAACAGAGTCACTCTGCAAAAACAAAGCATCTCCAGGCTACAAATTAATCTTCTCAAGCAGTGCACATAAAGAGAACGCTCTTTACAAATGTGCTGGGAAATAAAGTTTCCTCTTTCAGAAGTATCAGCGTATTCCAGACTGTGGAGCAGATCTTTGAATGCAGAAGCTGTAGGGATGCCTAGCCGCACCTGCAGCACACGGAGAGCCTGGCTTACACAAGACCACAGTTTGGAGCAGCCTTTGTCCACCACTGCTGGTGGGAGAACCTCCAGCCCACTGTGAGAGGGTGTCTCAGGTTTTCAGATCTCCTCCGTTGCCCCTTGGTTAATGTGCTTGATTCCACTTCAGCATTGTTTCAGATCCAACAATCCTAGTGCTTCTGTGAGATTTGAGCTCTTGGCCTCTTGTTGCCCTTGCAGCAAAACTCGCCATTGCTCTGCGATCCCTAACATGTCTGCAATACCACGTCACCCAGCAGCACACTACTGAGCTGCACTAGACCTTGGCACACAGCTCTCTCTTTTAAATTACCCCCAAAATAGCAATGTTCATGCCAGCTTCGTGCTTTTACATTACCTTTATGTTAGCTGCAGGAGGACAAACAGTGCTTGGTGCCTGGCTCGGGAAATGCACTTCAGCCAGCAGGGTGAGCTCAGGCAGGATGGATGCTGTGAGTTGTGTGACCCCGGCAGTTTTGATCAGGTAGTAAGGCCTGAACTGACCTTACCCTTGCCAACACAAGGACAGAAAAGTAGGAGGGCAGCTGGGTGGGGTGGGTGTGGGGGTAAAGATGCAGGGCAGGTGGGGAGCGTAAATCAGATAAGGCTGAGGGCGGGGGAGGGCTGGACTGGACCGGACCCTGCTGGGGCTTTAGGAGATGCTCCAGGGGCAGCAAGAGGATGTTTGCGTAGAGGGACTTTGAAGAGGTGAGTGCTGGAGTTAGAAAGCCAGTGGAGATGTGATTCACATGATAGTTGCTTGGAGAGGTGCTTTTTAACTCCTGGCCCCTCTCTTTAATCTGTGCGATCCTTGGCGTCTTGCTGTTGCTTTTCATCTGGAGATCTCACCACAAACACAATCATCGCTCCCAAGCAGGAGATGGGGAAAACTCAGGTGCAGAGCAATTGGAACTGGGAGCTGGGCTTCAGCTCTATCAACTGTCTTGTGGGCCTGTGTTTTAGCTACTGCCACACACCCCTCCTCTGTAGCTGTGTCTGCCCTGAAAAACACAGGGCAATTGGCACCCAGTCCAGGCCCATGGGTGAGATAAGCCGCACTGATGAGCTCAGAGCTTTCCTCTATTTTTGGGTGGTCTGTGTTGGGAAGCTTGCTTTGCACATGGACCTTTCTGGCCCAGGTGTGTCCCTCAGATCTTATGGCCGAGGGAGGAGAAGGGCTTGCTGCAGTGGTCTTCTGGTGAGTGCGTGCTCATGTTTGTGGTGCCAAACTGTGGGAAGCACCGGGAGGCATTGGTCTGCTTTTCTCCAGAGAATTTTGACAACAACACGTCTGGTTGGGAGAACCTGTCTGTCTAGTATTGCCTTAGTTGTGTTCGATGGTCTGCATGGCTCTTCTATCGCACCTATCAAAATATCAGCACTTTTCAGGAGTGGATGGGGTGATGTGATCGCTATCCTGCATGGATTGCTTGTTCTCACAGCCTCTCCAGTGGGAACAGCGTGTATCTGGAAGTGTTTTGCTTTGTGCTTTAATATTCATGTAGGCTGAATGTTTGTAGGGTAGGGCAGGGGGCAGAGAAGTGTGACGTTCTGTGGTCCCTCCTGAGTTGTTCCCACAGCCCAGAGGGACCCAGGGAAGTTGAGGCTGCTGCACAGGTGTGCTCTGCTATGGGAGCTCCTCTGTCCTGAGGACCTCAGCCGTGGCTCTCCTGGCTCACTTCACCATCCTGCAAAACATCTGCTCCTCTGAACTGCGTGGAATGCTTCCTCCTCGGTTTGTAGGAGGCAGAAGGAAATAGCTTGAGCGGTGGGAGATGGTGCGACCATGGGCAGAGGTTGTTGAGGGCGCGGTGGGTTATGTTGCAAAGTGTTACCTGCTGGCTGGTGTGATCCGTGCTCCATCCCCGGCTGTGTCTGACAAAGGTGTGTCCGTCCAGCACCACACTGGGGTTTTTGTCACTTTACAGTTTTGTGGTTGTATAAGGCTTGCTTCTGCCTTCACATTTTTTTTAACTGAAAATTATTCTTATTGCAGCACTCCGGTGCAAAGTCTAGAGGCAAGAATGTACTTAGAGCAGGATTTGTTCCACTCCCTCTGGCAGCCATCAAAAATGGTGCTCGTGGCCCCAGACAGTATGAGCTCCACCTCCCTAAGGGAATGCAGCTCCCCAGGTGGGTACCGGGGCTTCAACAGCCACCAGGAGGAAAACACATAGGTTTTGGCAAAGCTGGGGGGAGGCAGTGGTGCACTGCCTCTGCAGGGCTGTGACCGATGGCCCCTCGGTGTGGCTGACCAGGTCCCGTGCCAGGGCCGTGGACGTGTCTGCGTGGTTATGTAAAGCCTCGCCGTGCAGTTCACTGAGTCTCGTGCTTTACAACACACCTGGCATGCCAGGAGCACAGGGGAGCTGACACAAGTTCTTTATCAATGCAGGATGAATGTGGGAAGGCTAGCATGTTGTTGGGTTGCCCTGAAAGCCAGCGAACCAGCCCTTTATGGCACAGGACAGTATTTCTGAGTTTGGCAGAGCAGGTGGGACGGTTCTCCAGCCCCAGAGATGAGCGCCTCTGAGCTGTTGTTGGAAGTCCAGGACTCTCCGTGGCAGTGGAATTGGGGTCAAGCATACAAGTCCATTTTCTTGGTTGTGTTAGCCATGGAAAACATGACAAAAACGTTCTAGCATGCTCTTTTAACTGCAAATGTGCAGAAAGACTTGTGACACCTAACACAAGAACTGAGGGAGAGTCTCAGAAGCAGGCTGAGTTCCCAGGCTCTATACGTCTGTGATTAGTGCCCCAGGCAGCAAACCGCATTCTTACCAGGGCTGCGATTTATAAATGAAACATCTTAGTACAGATCCAGGGCTGGCTTCAGCTTCTGCTCTGTTATTCATGACTGTGTGAAAACTCTGAAAAATGTGACAGACCTTGGGTTAGGTTCTCAACACAACATTACTCCTCATGAGATGAAATATGAGAATGTCTCTGCTCAGATAGGAATGTCTATGCTGGAAGCTGGGAGATAATGGTGTGTGTGTGTGTATACATACACACACACACACACACACATATATATATAATGGTGTATATGTAAAGGGAAACTGAAGCCTTTGGTGTTCTGCTGTCAGTGAGCTTCCCAAAGGAGCGCTTTGCTATCTAGCTACAGGCACTCGCAGTCACTGCTGCGTGGTTGAAAGCAGTCTGAAAATGTTTTGCCCCCAAATTGCTTTTATGTGAGGTTTTGCAAGGCCGCCTGCTTTTAAGTGTGAAGGGTTAGGGGGCTGCCCCTTCTTGGGTGCTGAGATGTCACACCGGCAGTCTGTGGCCTTGTCTTGCCAAAGTGAGTGCTCAGTGAAAGCACCGACTGAAAATTTGCCTTTCGTTCCTTTTCTAAGCAAAGTGCTCAGCCCCCGTGGGCAGCGATCTGCAGGGGCTCAGCACCCCTCCTATGTCCCAGCAGTAATTTGGTCTGGTTGCTGTGGGTGACCAGGGGACTGTGTGGTCAGAAAGGGGCTGTGCCAGCATCCTCCCAGTGAGAGAAGGAAGGGAAAGCACAGGATGCTCTGGAACCCCTGAGCTGCACGTGCTTGGGGGAAGAAGGTATGTTAGGAGCATATAAGGTCTGTTACATATCGTGAGCCTCTGTGCTATCTTATTTGGGAAAGGACTCGGTCCTATTTCCTGATAAATAAGTGGGAGTTTTCCTGTTGGTTTCAGTGAGAGCTGCTCTGGGAACAGTTTATATGACCAGAGCTGCTACGCATACGGGTGGTATGCCCACCTGGCCTCACGTTTTTTTTTACATAAATCCATAATTGCCTTGTGTTAAAGCCACATGGGGGTCCTGAGCCTCAGGTCCAGCCTTCCTCATGTTCCCATGTACTTAGTGACTGCCTCTGCTTGTTAATGCTCAGTTCATAGATGCCCATTTGGATCAGCGCTTTGGTAGGGGACAAACAAAGCCCGGGATCTGCAGCAGGCTTCCCAGCCTGCGTGTGCTCCATGTGCTGCATGAGATTTGCTGCATCCTGTGGCCGCTTCTAGCAAACAGGTCTGTCTGGCTGTACCCATGCTGAGGAATCTGGTCTGGGTGCTCGTCGTGGCCGTTTCTAGTGTGCGAGTTAGCTTAAAAGCTGGGTGTGCAGCATCCCCGCTCTCTGTGCCTCCAGACCGCTCCTGTCCTGGGCCTGTAGTCCCAGGTGGGAGCTGTGCTGCGACCTTGGAGGTGCCTAATCCGGGTGTCTGAGCCCTGGGCTGCGCTGTGGCACAGCCAGCTGCCAGGAGACAGCGTTACCAGGGCCTGGTGCAGATGTTAAAATAGCACCTGCATAGAGACAGGTCCAGCTGCAGCTGCCTGCTGCAGCCTGGGCCAGGCTTTGTGTAGCGGTGTGGCTCCAAACACTGACTTACCGGGAAGTACTGTCTTCATTCTGCATTAGCCATCTGGTTGGGAAGCAGTGACCTTTTTAAAAGATAGGTCCAGAGGAGAAAAATGAGCCCCATCTCTTTGCATTGCCTGCTTGGCCAGCAGCAAGGACAGAAAAATACTGGAAAGTAAATACTGGGTTCCATCGTCAGACACAAGTGATAGCTGACTTCATGCACCTGACGTGTTAAGAATAATTTTGCCTTCCTAAAGATTTTTTTTTTCTTTACTGACAACTGGTGACATGCAAAGGATTCTGTCTGGCCAAAGTAGGTTTTGTACGTAGGTATGTGGCAAGGAGATGGCTTAAAAAGAGGCCGTTGGTGGGAAATGAAGGCAGTGACAAATTAGTGTCTCGTACTAAAACTGGTCCTGGAGATTGTTGGCCAAGCACTGCAGTCTCACTTTTCTATTTTTAAATCTCTCACCAGCTGCTATGTGACCCTTCGCTCCACACCCACAAAAGAAAAAAAACCAACTTACCGATTAGAAACAGGAAATAATAAAACTCACTAACCACAAAGGATTTTCAAATGCATAAAGTAAACAAGCAGAGATGGTGAGAAATACATATTTCCCACTGATCCCCTTTCAGCACAGTAACCATAGCTGATAATTACAGCCACTGGGGATTTACAGCTTTTAGGGGAAAGTATGTCTTTAAGTTGATGCTGTCAAAACATAGCAAAGTATTTTCAGCACACCAGAATGTTTCCTAGCCCCTCTCCCAGCATAACAATGAGGTTGCCATAAGTGTGATAAGGTGCATTACTGAGATGATCTAGGAGGAAAACTGTTAAGTTTTGGGCCCCGTATTGGGTAGGGATCTGCTCCTCTTTGCTGCGCTGTGTGCAGACCTCAGTGCTGGGCAGTACAGGTTTCTCTAGTGGGTGCAGTAATGGGTGCTGAGGCGGTGGGGGGGGGCTTTCTCTAAGCTCAGCAATATGCAATACTGATTTCTGAATGTCTTCAATGTCTTTCCTCTTTCAGGATCTTGAGGTTCACTTTGCCTGAATGTTTTCACAACCTGTGAGTGTCCTGTGGACTTTGCTGCTGCTGTTTGCTTGGGCTGGCTCCAGTCCCCAGTGCAATAGGTATGTTTGTGGTGGGGGTGATTTAGGTGTGTCTTCTGTATTGCTGTTCCTCTGGAGGTTCCCTTCACTGAAAGTTAATTTCATCTTGGCGGAGTCCTAATTTTCAGTCAGAGAGTGGAAACTGAGGTTGCACTAAAATATGTACAATTCTACATTTCATACAGAATTGCTTTCTTACCCCCCAGTTCAAGAAATCTGCACTGCTATGCACCAGTGCTGCCTCTTTTCATGTAAGCCAGTTGTTGCTCCTACCACCCTTATGCTACCACTTCTAATAGCTCTTCAAGAGTGATGGATGAAAGGGACAGCTTCACAGAAAAGGATGCTAAAGCCAGAGGTGATGGTTTTCACTCTTTCAACACATCATCAAATAGATCACACTGCATAATTAGTCCCTCTGAACTGGGGATCCATTATTTAGTATGCACAGTGTTTGTTTAAGAGATCCTTGCTCTTTTCTTTTAACTGTGAAGAGCTTTTAACTGCCTTTGAGTTGAAAAACTGTGACCAAATGTTGTCAACAAGTTAAGCAGATTTGTCTCAATCTTACTGGTAGGTTATTTCTCCTTCTGCCCTTCAGAGTCTGTCTGCAATTCCCTTAGAAGTAAAACCTAAAGTTGTTGGCCCAGGTTGATAAACCCAACTCCTGCCTTTTTTTCCTTTTTTTTTTTTTTTTTTGTAACTTGCGTTACCATGATCCAAGTGATTCTTTGTGTACGTGTGTGTGTGCATGAGTGTACTGCCTTTTCTACAAAGCATCAAGGTCAAAAAACCTGAGCACTCTTTCAATTGCTTCAAGGAAAACTGTTTGAGAGAGAAGAAAATAAAAACAGATCCTCAAGTATTGTGGATTCAGAGAGGACAGAACAAGGCTGGGAGAATATCAATAATTATCTTCCAAAAGTTTATTTAGAATAAAAAAAAAATCCCTAAATGTAACTATATGTAACATATATATACACTTAGCTCACTAGTTTCACAGTTGTATCAGCATGGTCAGGTGTTGGAAACAGCACATCTAGGGTGAGCAATACAGATAGTATTTCTGAACAGTCTAAAACGTCTAAACCACATCTTTCCCTTTTTTTTTTTTTTCTAGTCATTGCAGCATTGTTACAGGCATCAGAACTGAAATAGTTGCACAAGGATGATAATAATAATAATTAAAAAAAAAAAAAAAAAAAAAAAAAGGAAGAAGAAATTGACTGTTTACTTCTTTATCCAGTGAAGTGATCTCAGCTGCGACGTGAGACCGGAGAGGTAAGCTTGGTGTAAGAGGGGTTGTTGCTCATTGTCTTGTTTCTTTATTAATAAAAAGATAATTATTTTAGGAATGTAAGACAAGAAAGTTATATAATTAATGTACACTAAAGAACACGAGAGGATTCTATACAATAATTTAGATGTATTAAATAAATACAAAATAATAGCAGCCTTCTACAATGCAGGCTACACATAGGTTTACTTCGGCTTGAAGTACCCTGGTCTTTAGTACACCTACAGGAACAGACTTGCTCCACAAGTGTTTTAAAGAAACATATCTATAAGATACATACATAAGTGTCTAAGGTTAGGATAAACATTTGAAAACACATTTTACCATGGTCTCCACATATCTAATGACCCCATACTAGGGTTATTATGGGAAAAATTCAGCTGTAGGACCTGTCTGGGAGGCACAGCATCCACCTGGTTGAAAACTGACAGCGACGGCAGCTGGAATGAATTTTTGAAAGCCTGTTTGTTCTCCACTGGGTAGAAGTGCTCCTGAGATGGATTTGTGCTGGGAGTGTTCCCCTTAGGGCCCAGTGGGGTTTTTGGTGTCAAGAGAGGCTGCTGAGATGGGCTCGAAGATCTTAATGCTGCTTTGCAGGTGTCTTCACCAGACCTCGGTAAAGATTTCAGCAGGTGGTTCAACAGTCGGGCCCCAAGTGTCTTGTCCATCCACTCGCAGGTGAGGAGAAGGTTGTGGACCTCGTGCATGCACTGAATGTATCCAGTGCTGTACCTCTGCTGAGCTTCAAGGCCCACTTTGGAATCAGCTGCATTGAACAGAAGGCAACTGGAGTTGGTAAGAGTGTAAAACCTGCACTTCCAACTTAAAAACATTTGGCAGGTTCCTGTCTGCGTTGGCCCCTGTGGGGGCTTATTGCTGAAACCATTGCAGGGGGGCTGCGGCAGGTCAGTGCCCTGCTGCTCCCAGGGTGAGACAAAAAAGCTCTGCAAATGGTGCAAGTGAGAGCAGTGCTGGGGTCCAGGCTGGAGCAGTTACAGGGCTCAGGTGTCCTGGTGGAGTTTCCCACTGGAACAGGGATATCTCAGGCTACTGGTGGGAGCTCCCCTGCCAGTCTATAACTGCCTTTTGGGGCCCTTTTAAGACACTGGGAGACACTGAAAATGTATTATGTAAGGCCAAGATACTGGCTCCTGGAGTAGAGTAGGTAGATTGCTTCCTGCCCTGTTTTCAGCCTGATTTAATTCGCTTGGGCTTCATCATAATGTTAGTGCTTTGCAAGGTTCAGGGAAGGTGGAGCAGGGAGCGAGCTGCCTGGCCAGGCCGCCCCAGCATCCTGCTGCCCACCAGCAAGCTGAGCCAAAATGGAACAAAAGGAGAAACCGGCACTGGAAGAAAAAGCTTCCGTGGGTTACCAAGTGTTCAGCTCCATCTCACCATCTAGTGGTGAAAGCCAAGCCCAGACCCGCAGCTCGGGCCTCAACAGGTTTGAAGGAGGCTTTTGCCAAGCTGCCAGCAGACTAAAGGCGCAGTGCTGTGCTCTCATGACACCCCCGGGCTGCACTGAGCATCGGGGGCTGTAGGGAAGATGCACTTACCCATCAGCTTGCTGTTTTGGATGTTCTGAAGGTGTTTGACTGTCATTTCGAGGATGTCTGCTTTTTCGAGTTTAGACTGCTAATAAAGAGAGAGTTCAGCAGCTGAGAGGCCATGAAGTATTTGTGCAACGCCAAGTTTCCCAAAAGACAAAGCCCCCCCCTCCGGCCCCCCAAAAGCCAAACAATCCCCATCACCAGCACAAAATCTGTGTAAAAGTGAACACTTACATCCAGGTGAAATGCGCCCACAACGGTCTCTTTCAGCTGGTCCAAGCAGTTATTAATCCTTTCCCTTCGCTTCCGCTCGATGAGAGGTTTCCTTAGCTGGCAAGGAAGAGAAAAGGAGGAGGCAGAATTGCAGGTGATTTCTTTTTCATCTCTGCTGCGGTGGAGCGAGGACATAACAGGGCTGTGTGAGCTTCACCAGGGCCAGGAAGGTCACAGCCCTGTGCGAAACCAGCACAGGACGACATGGCACTCGGCAAGTTACGGATGGGGAGCACTGGTAAGCTCCGGTAAGGGCCTGTCCTTTGGGACATGTTAGATCTGAATTCTCTTACTTACATTCCTATTAACCAGAGCTTACCCAACTGAAACCAAAAGACAGAAACCTTTCTAAGGCAGAGAAAGGAAGCAGAAAAAACCACCCACGTGGGTTAAATTCAGAGAAAACATCTGTATAATAAGAGGATGCAAATGTTGTGTTTCTCTTTCCTAGAAGTCTGTAGCCCCCATCATTCACCTGCCGAGTGCCAGTGTCCATCCGCGCGTGGGCTTCCCATTGTACACGCGTGGCCCTTGCCATGGGAGGCTGCGTGGCTGGGACCTACCTTCCTTTCCTCCTTGGTGCTGGAGAGCTTGTGCATGCCGCCGGCCGTGGCTGCGGCGGTCATTGTAATCCAGCCTGGCTGCCCCGAGATGCTGTGAAGGGGACGTGGAGGAGGCACTCGGGCAGTAGGTCGCTCCCTGTCCCGACGGGCTCTTTGCCTCTCCTCTGCTCCTCTGCTGTATTTATAACCCCGAATTAGCATGTGAAAGGGGACTTGCCTTGGCGGGACTTCTTTTCCCACACGAGGGGTCGAGCCCAGAGGTTTGTGGCCATCAATCAAAGCTGACAGGTCACTGCATCTTTTCAATGACCACGCCGGCCCCCCCCAAACGGCGACAGATGTCCAGCCTCCAAAGCTTTGCTTTGTAGGGATCTTTTGTTAAGGAAGGAGGGAAGCAAAATGGGCGCGCTCTGAGCAGCTTGCATGGCTCCCTGCTCAATTTGCACAGATTCCCAGGGAGGAAAACAATAGCTGGGAAACAGTCGAGTTACACCTGGGAAAATGCCTCCTATGTGTCTTTCTTTTCCCTGCATCTCCTTGAACCAGTGCCGCTTTTTACCTGCTAACCTGAGCCTCAATCACTTTAAATCTTTGAAGCAGCCTCTTAATTTAATAATAGAGTGCTTGATCGACTAGTTCCTGCTCCCGGGAATTATTATTGCAAGGTAACGATGATCGATTAAAAACTGTTGACAGCAGACAGCTACAAAAACATTGTATTCATCAAAAAATCCTCTAGGGAAAGCACTTCATTTGCCTCTTGAGAACCCAAATTCTCTGCTGTACACAGTTAGATGTAGGAAATACGAAGCTCTTCTAATTTTTGACTGCTGTGTAGTATGTAACATTAAACTTACAGACAATTGCACAGTCTTGCTAATTCTGTGGGACTTTCACTTGTTTGCTTTTTCCCCCCCTTTCATGCTGCCAGGAGTCTTGGGTGTTTTGGGGGGAAGGGTGTTTTTGTTTCCAGTCCTCTGAAATGCTAGTGCGGAAGCACATGGGCCTTCAAAGCAGACTTGGCACAGGATGGGAATGTGCCTTTATACTTCCTCACTTCTGCCTGGTTTTGAGGGGGAGTATGAAGGCGTTTTTCATGACTGTGCTTTTGCTTTCTGACAGTTGCTTTGCTAATGAGCAGGATCTGGCAGTGTCCTGTGGAGTCACGCAGGTGAAGCCCTTTAGGGTGGTGTTGAATGTGCCACCTTATTTAAATGGACAGGAAGAAGCTCGAGTGGTTCAGAAGCACCAAAAGCCACCACGAGCTGCTCTTGGGATTTCTCATCATAGCACTGCAGCTGCAGAGCCCTCACTCCACCCCTTCAACCGTAGGTGGGATGTACCCCAGGAATAAAAGCAAGGACATCACGTCCCTTGCTTAAACACTGTGTGGGTGTATGTTTGTATGTGAATGCAAACATATTTGCAACGTGTCTGCACGCACTGCTGCCTGGGCTCCTGATGAAAGCATGGCCCCAGACGTGGTATCTTGCAGGCAGAGGTTGTTAGTCAAATGCGGGTATTGGGTGCCGTTGCATGGTTTTATAAGCGCCCTACTTGGCAAGGGTGCGTGAGGGAGAGCCCGAGATGGGCTGGTGTTTGTTTCTCAGGGAGAGGAGGACATGGGAGGGGACAGTTTGTCCTTCATGCCCAGGGAAGGTGATGCAGCACAGGAGCAGGGATGGGCACCTTATATCAGATTTGTCCCCTGCACAGAAAACTGGAGGATTTTCCACTGTCCAGAGTTAGAAAGTGCTCGCCCATCAGCTGGCTTGGCCTGGACTTGCTGCTTCTGCCTTAACCTCTACCCTGTTGCTTGTGTTGCCTTGTGAGGAGGATGCTTTGTGAGGGGGTTGCCCAGGGGCTTCCACTGAAATGCTGCTCTCGGCCTGGAGAGGAGGGTTGGGAGTGCGAAGCCATGGGCTGTGTGTCCCCTCATAGCCATTCTCAAACCTCCCCCCTCTGCCTGGGGCCCCCTTCTGTCCCAGCCCCGATGCTGGCGACCTGCCTTCATAGAATGGCTGGGGCTGGCAGCGACCTTAAAGATGCATCTGGTTCCTCAAGGCCCTTTTGCAAGGGGCTGCACTGGTGCCGTGAAACAAGCACAGGCTGTGTGTGTTTGGTGGGGAGGTGCTGGGGATGGTGGGGAACAGCGTGGTGGCCCCCGGTGCCCAGCACCAGAGCCCCAGCTGAGCCCGAGTCTCTGGGAAGCCCCTTGCTTTCAGAGCCCTCGCTGCCCCGCTGGCCTCTGCTCTCGGTGAGCTCATTTCAAGGTTCATTTGTAAGACAGCGTTTCACTGAAAAAGAAGAGCAGCTTTTGCTGTAAACAGTTATTTTACACCTCTCATTCAGAGCAAAACCTTTTATTTTCAAAGCAAAGGGGGTGCGCAGGCGGGAGAGCTGCCCTGCCTTTCAGGGGGAAGCACGACATCTGTGCTCGGGTTTGTATGGAGCAAACAGGCAAATGCAAATGAGCACAGAGCATTAAAGGAAGCTTTTTGCAAATTCCTGCTTTACTTTTGCATTGCGCACTGCCAGGTTTCACTGAAAAGGGGATTCTCCTTAGGAAACAAAGCCTCTCTTTTTTCCCGAGCTTTCCAAAAAAAGGGAAGAGAAAGGGGTCGGTGCTGCTTGGAGTTTTCTTTTTTGCTGTTTGTCTACATTTCACACCCTGTAGAAAGAAAACAACTTTTAACATCTGTTCCTGCACTTTTTAAGATGGAAAGAAAGGCTCTTGAAAATGGGGAAAGTGTGGCAGATGTTGGCAGATTCCCTCCAACGCAGATGTCTTGCTCTGAAAACAGTTTCTTTAGGAATTTGTGGCCACGACTCCTCTTTGACTCGGGACACGCGACTGCCTAGCGAATGAAGGGACGTGGGAAAACTCTATAGGACAAAAGAGCTTATTCAAACAAACCTGAGAGCCGTGAACAATCTAATAACCAGCAGAGAAATGGTCAGCGGCCTCCAGCCCTGCCAGGGAGGGGTGACAGCTCTTGCCTAGTGCTGGCGGGGCTGGGGGCAGCTGATGGCCACTGGAAGGGGCCTCCTGCCTTCGGTGCCTCTAATTGCAAGGCAAATTTCCCCTCACAGCCGCCGCGTGAAGCTATGTGCAGCTGCAGGGGTGGTGCCACCAAGGTCTCTTCCCATCGGGTGTCATCAGTGTCCCGCAGATGACCTGCTGTTGCTCCTCGTACTCTGCGTGCCGAGGCCTTGCTCCGTAGGAAGCAGTTCTGGGCAGGAGGACATCACCCAGACGTGGAGCAGCCCTTACTGAAGAGAGGCTGGTGTGAGAGCGGTAGGGGTGTGCTGTGGGGCCGCCGTGCTGTGGGTGGGGGGCCCACGCAACAGGAGAGGGTGTCTCTGGCCTGTGGGGTGGTGGATACATCTCATCATTTCCAGCCCCCAGGGGTTTCTCGGGGCAGTGTGGGGCTGCTTGGTGCTCCCCTCCTGCAGCCTCCAGCCTTGTGTTGCTCGGCTCCCGGGCTGCCAGCAGGGACCCTCCTCTCCACGTCCTGGTGGCCAAGGACTTTCTTCCTTGAGGTGCTTGAGGTCAGCCACGTCTCAGCTGACCTGCAGATTAGGCTGCAGATGTCCTTGTTTGAAACAATACAAAGAGAATCCTTCTCTCCAACAGCCTCAGTTTGACCAACTTCAGAATTGCCATTGCTGTCTTTCTGGACCCATCCTTCCCATTCTCACACCTCTCCCCGCAGACTGTGGGATCTCTCTCATCAGTTTGCGCAGGACCGTTCCCAGGTGGCTGCCCTGGTATCTGCTGCTGGATTTACCTGTCAGAAAGGAGAGATCAAACCCAGGCTGCTTTCTGAGGCACTGTTAAGTGCCTAAATAGGCTGGAAACCAGGTGACCTTGTGAGAAGTGGGGAAGAGTTAGCGCAGGCTGCCAGGCAGGCGCAGGTGGTGAGCTGCATCTGCACTGCACAAGGCTTACTTGGTTTCAGAGCATAAAGTCTGCTGAGGCAGTAAACACTTCCATAAATCAGACTCATTAAAGGTGCTGCGCACGGCCTGCTAGCACGGCTTCCTGGCCGCTGGGCTCACAGGGATGTGAGCGTGTCGCTTTGCAGCTCCGAGCAGATTCAGGAGGGGGCACGAGCCTGACTGATCCCAAGCGCAGTTTGGTTTCTTGACAGCTGTGAATCACAAGCGCTCTGTACTGAGCTCCCCTGTCGCCCAAGGGCGGTTTGCTCCTGGAGCACTACAGCGAGAGAAGAATGTGAGGAGGAGCAGTGCATGCCAGTGGGGAGGCTGGGCCGGCGGGGCAGGAGGTGCAGGCAGCGCCCGGGCAGGTAGGATGGCTCCCTGAGCAGAGGCACGCCAGGCAGCTCAGAGACTGCTCGCTGCTAGGTCATCCACTGGGGACCGGGGCTGCATTTCCAGCTTGGCCTTGGTCCAGGACATTATACCCATGGTCTGCCGTCTTTGACAGGTGCAGTAGGGTCTGCATGGGGACCACATGTCTAGCAGCCTGCCCAGGCCATGAGAGCGCTGCAAACAAGCTAGGCAGAAAAGCAAAGCCTGTACCTGGGGTGTGGAGAAGACTATTTGTGGTCATTTATGACTACAATGAGAGTTGCCTGAGAGCACAGCCCTTATGCAGCAGATGCCATCCAAGATTGGACATAGGAGTGGTGGTGTCCACCACATATGCTCCTTGGTGTCTTTGTTGTCCTTCAGGCCAGTGTTTTGGAAGAGACCTTGTTAACACCGGAGACTCCCTTCTTCTCAGCCTCATCACCTCTGTTGAAGACCATGTCCTTGTTACCAGCTTTGATACCTATGGTCAAGTGGTGGCCAGTCTGGACCATGTCCAAAGCAATTCATCATGGTATAGAGGTTCACCTTCTCCAAAAGCATTTATAGGTGGACAGAGACAGGACATGCATGGCACAGGACAGTACTACATGGAGTATTTCATCATTAGGGAAGTCTAGCTCCAGAAGAGGTATCGGGCATCTCTAGAAATGCTGTTGGCGTGTCTCAATCCAGCTCCTTTACTGACTGCTCAAACCTCATTAGCCCCAGCTCCGCATCCTCGGTATCAGCTGACTGTACCATCCTCAGAAGTGGACTCCTGGTATAGGAAATAATTACAAGGCAGGTACCAGCTGAGTAATTCTCAGCCCTTCTTTCACACACACCCCTCCAGCCTTTGTGTTAAGGATCAGCTGATGTTCCTGCTGTTGCTCAACACGTCTCCTGTCTGGCGGGTTAGCAGAGCTCCTGCCTCTGGAGGAAGTCTTATCTCATGCTTTTGCAGCCAGAAAGCTGCTGGTTGCAACACTGACTCTTAGGCCAAGAGTGAGTTATAGGAAGAAGAAAATCTGATAAGCTGTGTGGGTGGTGACATGCTGATAAGGTCTAACCTCTTGCCTGTGCTGCTGCAGCAGTGGATGGGGGCAAAGAGCCAACCTTGGTGGAAAGAGTAGGGGGGCTTCGAGGGGAAGCTCAAAGCAGTTCTTGAACTTTCCTTGTTGGGCATCCCAGGATTTGTTTTGTTCAGAAGGGCAGCTCTGGGCTTTTTCACACTCTTTGCGTGTCTAACTTCGCCAGTTGTCACCTGATAACAGGCCTCATCTATAATGCAGCAAGTGCTTGGTTTATCCAGCCAGCTTCTCTTTCACAGCGATTTCTGCACGTGTGCCTTGTTCCCCATGTCAGAAACCAGAGCTTAGCACCCCACAGCAGCCTCTGCACATCCCACACAGCCTGTTTCTTCTTGGCTTCTTGGTTCCTGAGGCCGTAGAAGGAGCTGGGGTTGTTTCACCTTCATGAGACAAGTCTCTCTTCTGTGACTGGGTAAATTCAGCTTTCATCCTGGCTTGGCCAAAGGCCAAGAGCAGCTTTCTTTTTATAGCGCACATGTATACGTGTGCTGACACCACATCCTGACCCCCAGCACAAAACCCCTCGTCAGCACGAACGAGGCAATGAGGCTGGTCATCGCTCGTTCTCTGCAGGAAGAGCATCTCGCAGCCCTCACACCAGCACCTTGTGCTCGGCCTTCCGCGCGTTGGCGTCTGCTGCAGGGCACAAAAGGGCAGCCGGGAAGGCAGTGGGCTTATAAACAGCACTTCCTTCATGCTACTTGCTTCTGGTTCTGCAGGGCTGCGATTGCGGCACCGGAGGATGTGAGGAAATGCGTGATTATGGCTTTTGCGCCCTTCGGCTCAGTTTCATGCAGCCCCGCTGGCTTCAGGGACAGCAGAAAGCACAGGAGCTTAGGGTGGGAGGGTGTGAGCTGCAGGGCATCTGGCTTTGCCTGCTAAATCCAGCCGAGATTGCATATAAAATCACATTCTGGTGTTTAAGGTCATTTTTTGTGTCTATATGTATTTTTAATTAATTAATTTTATTCTATTTTTAACCAAATAGAGCAAAAAGCTATAAAACTTCTTGTACTGTCATTTTACTGGTTTTATACTGCTTTTTATGTTATAAATAGTCTTTTATGTTTTTCCCTCTCCAAATATAACTAGGAGGCTGTCTTTTTTTTTTATAGGTATGAGGATTTCTTATTCCTCTGGAGGAACCGAGGGGTCTGGGACACAGTGGCTCAGTGGAAGGGAGAACACATCTCCCATGGGTGAGAGGGCAGTGAGGACTCTTGCGAAGGTTTGTAATGCTCCATGAGCTGCTCTGTGCAGGCAAAATGCAGAGCTTGCTCTTGTTCCAGCTTTTAAATAATGAGGCTTTAAAAAATAACAATAATAATTTAAAAAAAAAAAAAGTCAAAACACTTTTTAATTTCTCATCTGTTTTAACATTAGGAGTTGTGCTCTGGCTTTGCTCTTCGAAGGAGCAAAAGAGGCCACAACACGCATGAGCTACCCAAGGAATCTTCCAGAAAAATAACTGAGGGATGGCTATTTTTTGTGTTTTAAGGTAACATTCTGTTTCCTCCCATCTCCGCTTTCCCTGGTGTGTACATGTATACATGTGCAGATGGCTATGTGCTTGCACACCTGCACATACAAGATTTTCAGAAGATAGAAATTTAGGCTTGGGGAGATCTCTGCATATTTGCTGGAGCGGCTCAACACAGATATGTTTCAATGAAACTGCAGTGGCTCCTCTGTTAACTCAGCCCCACAGCAGACCAAATCCAGCTGAACCACATGCAACAGCACTAATCTGGTGCCATTCATTGTAGCAGTTCTCTGCTGTGAGAGCTAATTAATTAGTTTCTGTAAAGACCTTTGAAGGTGTAAAGTGCTAAGTAAGTGTGTAGCAGTATTATCCAAAGGGTGTGGACTTCAAAGCATATTTAATTATGAACATTAGTAAATTCAGCTCATAATTTCTTTAAAACAAAAAAGAACAGTGTGCCAACAGGAGGACCCAGCCCTGGACTGCAGAAATCAGTCTCCAGCCAAGGCTGCTCGACTGCAGCACGCATGGCAAGGGCTGGGGCTGCAGTGCCCAGCCCCAGGGGGGACAGAAAGGGGATGGGGATGCCAATGGGATGCGCACAATGGGGCTGCCAGCGGAGATGCTTTCACCCTTCCTATCTCATGGGCATCTCTGCCATCTCCTTGTGATGGTTCATCTTTCTTCCTTTTTTGCCAAGGCAATGGGACATGGGATGAGAGTGCACATTTGTCTGCATTTCTGTGGAGTTTGGCTTTCAGAAGGAGCGTTTCTGTATCAGCACATCTGAGAAACAGCAGTCACTTTGGTAATGCTGACCCTGAAGAAGAGTCACAAAAACTAGCCATCTCCCTAGATGGTGAGCCTTCAGTTCATGACTCTTGGTTTTCAGCCTTAGCATACCAGCATAGCCAGGAACAGTCTTTCTCTTTCAATAATTTTCTATTTTAAAACTGATCTGACTAAAGTGGGAGACTAAAAGTGCTGGGCAAAAAAAAAAGGGAGGCGCGCCGCCCAAAAAAAAAAAAAAAAAAAGCAGTCCTTTCTCAAAGATTAGTAGGTAAATTGCTTGGCATGGACAGCTCCTACAGTACCTCTGCGTTAGCTCAGCCTCCCTTTTCCGTAAGCCTTGTGAAGATTTTAGGTGGCAGGCAGCCATTGCATAGTTTAGCCATAGTGTGTTTTTTGCAGCTGATACCTTCCAACCTGAAGGTAATTAAAAACATTACCATTTGGTAGGCTTGATTGCTCTGAAGGTTTCAATCTGCGGACTTTTTGTGGGTAAATTCCCCTCGTACCATGTGGCAGCTCTCAGGGATGATGGTGACAGCAAGCTGACTATGAGCCAGCAGTGTGCCCTGGCAGCCAGGAGGGCCAACCGTATCCGGGGGTGCATCGAGTACGGCATTGCTAGTTGGTCGAGGGAAGGGATTGTCCAGCTCTACTCTGCACTGGTGCAGCCTCACCTTGAGTACTGTGTGCAGTTCTGGGCACCACAGTACAAAAAGGACATGGAACTGTTGGAGAGCGTCCAGAGGAGGGCTACGAAGGTGGTGAAGTGCCTGGAGGGGAAGACGTATGAGGAGTGGCTGAGGTCACTGGGCCTGTTCAGCCTGGAAAAGAGGAGGCTGAGGGGAGACCTCATCGCGGCCTACAGCTTCCTCATGAGGGGGAAAGGAGGAGCAGGCGCCGATCTGTTCTCTTTGGTGACCAGCGATAAGATCCAAGGGAATGGTGTCAAGCTGAGGCAGGGGAGGTTCAGGCTGGACATCAGGAAGAGGTTCTTCATTGAGAGGGTGGTCGTGCACTGGAACAGGCTCCCCAGGGACACAGTCACTGCACCAAGCCTGTTGGAGTTTAAGAAGCGTTTGGACTGTGTTCTTAGTCACATGGTCTGGATTTTTGGGTAGACCTGTGTGGTGCCAGGAGTTGGACTTGATGATCCTTGTGGGTCCCTTCCAACTCAGGATATTCTATGATTATGGTCAGAAAGCATCTGTGGGAGCCTGCAGGGGGCAGTGGGGACTAGGGGTGCCACCCACCAAAGGGACCCGTGCACAGATTTATGGAGCTACGCTGTGTTCTGCCACTGCTTCCAGTGCAAGTGTCAAAAGGAGAAAAACAGAAGGTAGAAGCCAATATATGGAATACCCTTTTAATCTTTTCACCTGTGTTCACAGCCTTATTTCTTTCACGTGTGACTGGGGATTTGTAGATGTATTTGCTTCCAGTTTGTTTGAATTAATGGATGTATTTGACTGTGTGGTTTTATTTTATTTATTTATTTTATTATTTCCTTCTTTTATTCAGAAATACATTCTGTTATGGTACTATTTTTCAGAGAGACTGCTACTATTTCCTTTCATGTTTACCAACTGATGGAAATCTGGTTTTGGCTTTAGTAGTAGTTTCTGACTGGAATGGATGCTGCACTTTATAGATAGCTTTCAATTGTTCTACAGCAATAAAAAGTTTATTAAAATGACATGGTTTTGCAACATGACACACTGCTATTGTTGCTGTCCAGGAAATGAATTTGCAACAGACTTTTTTCCTATGATTCTTCTGGCAATTGTTTTTTCTGTTTCTGACAGCCTTTACTGGCTACCCTCGATTCCTGTGATGTGCAATAATGTTTTAAAAATAGGTTTTAATTCTGAAGTGGCAGTTTGAATTGAGGATAAATCATACTATTCTCACGAGAAAAAAAAAAATCTGATATGGATGAGAATTACATTTACTTGTGCTTTCTCCTGTAAATATGTTTTTTGGGGGTGTTGGTCTGTTCTTTGCATATGAATTGAATGAACTGAAAGATGATAACATGCTCACCAGTATGTGTTTCTTTGAGAAAAGCTACCAGCGTCAGCAGTGAACATCCACAGCCAGTAGCAAAGCTGAAATGCAGCCTCAGGAAAAGTCACAGGCACTTTGGAAACCCCGGTGATTAAATTCAGCCTCTTCAGCTTGGCCGTGGAAAGACTCGATTCTTTTTCTTCCAGACTTTAAGAAGAAGATATTTAGCATAACTGCAGTAGTTTCTGGTCCTAATATTTTCTTCCCAAAGCCTTTTCCATGAAACTCTTTGTCAGGGAACATGAACCTGGGTTTTGGTCTCTGAATTATATCAGAGCATCCCCATGCCCAAGCAGTCTTGAACTAAATCATAAACTGGATATTGGTTTGTGTTATTTCGTCATTGTATATTTGTCAAGACAGCTGGAGAGAAGACCCAGATTATTTTTTCAAATGCTCTGTGTCATGCCTGTTGTGTGACTGTGGAACTGACCATGTAGTTAGCAGGAACATCTCTGTACCAGTCGTGTGGAGCAGTGGCGAGATGCACAAGGTAAAGGCATTTGTTTTCACCTTCCTGGGCTACCTACCTGCTGCTCGCCTTCACTCCTGTTCCCAGTGCTTCTGCCCTAACAAAATGAGGGATATCTCAGAGCAAGGTAAAAAAGGTGAGTTGCTTCCCCTGCGTGAAGTAGTAAGGGAGAGGAAGGTGCAGCAGAGAGATTAAGAAATAAACCTCGATCCCTGCTTCTGTGGCAGCACCCGTGTCCCTGACTAAGGAAGAAAGTAACCACAAAGCGTCAGCAGCAGAACCAGAGCTAAGGTGCAACTTCAGGATGTTTAGAATACGTTCAAAACATGTGCCACCCTTCACTTCCTTGCTCTCAACTTCTCTTTCTCTGCTTTTACTTAATCTGCCGGTGTGGCTCTTCCCCATTCCCTCCTTTCTCTTTGGGCTCCAGGGCTCAGGGACGGGTGGGACAGGGACCCCCAGGCTGTGGGGACAGGTGGGAGGAGAGAGAGAGGGTGCGGGAGGCCCCCTCTGAGCAGCTCGAGGTTCTTGCTTTGGCTTTTTCGTCAGAGACAGCAGAAGGAGGTTGGGTGCCATTACATCACTACTGTGAAATGCGTGTTAATGGCTCTTCAGCTCGGCTCCACATTTGGTGGGAGGGAAAGCCAGTGTGTCTGGCAGCGCCAGGCCCTGCAGCAAACCGCAGGGCGCTGGTGCTGGTCCCGGTCCCAGCTGCTGCTGCTGTTTTTTATTTGTTTGTTTGTCTTTAGTGGAGAAAAGTAAATCAAACTTTGGCTCCTGCTTTATGGTTTGCCTAGGCTCCTTTTGCTGACTGTGTTACTTTGAAATCGTATTTTAGAGGCAGTTTTATCACTGAGCTCTTAAAGAAACCAACCCCATGTGGATAACACCCTGCAAGTGTGATGTCCTGGCAGGGACGTGTCAGCACAGTCTGGTTTTTGGCTGACAAGCCCATGAAACAACCTGCAGCCTCTGTGCCTTCACTTGCTGTTGGGATCGAGGAGAGCAGAGGAAGGGTGACACGGCGAGCTAGCTGGTGCTGCGTGGAACAGGCATCCTGTACCAAACATGGGGCTCTGCTCCAGATACAAAGGAAGAAATGAGGTGAGCAAAACAGAGAGGCTCATGGATTTTGCTCCATTTGCTCCATTTCATAGGACAGCATGTTATTTTTCACTACTTCCACCATTTGTTAGGGCAGGATACTGATGAGAGGAGCTGAACCCGAGTTACAGGGCTCCCTGGACCTCAAACCAGCAGCAAAAACCCTTACAATCCCATTCAGCTGTCTGCTCCTACTGAGCACAGCATCTGAGCACTTGCTTTTCTAAATACTTTTTTTTTTTCTTCAAACTTTGGTGAAGTAACTTGAATTTTTTTAATCATGTTTATTTACTTCCTAATTTGCAAGAATTAAGTAATTCACAGTGGATGTCTTGGTCAGTGCTGTGAATGGCTATTGTAGTAAAAGATCTCTCACATGTTGAATTTAATTTCTAAGAGCTTGGAAAATTCATGGTCTCTCTGCTCATGGATTTCCCTGAGGTGCACTACATGGTGATGGTAATTATTCTGAACACATCACTTGTGTGGACTTTTTTCCAGCAGTGGTGTCTATTTTCCAAGTGCTGGCGTTGAATCACTGTGCCGGTGCTTGTCTTTAATTCCTTCTTCTCTCTCTTCACTACCCTGAATATTATCTGTTTAAACTTGAATGTTTTTAGCATAATTACAGGTTAACAATTTGAGCTCAGACATACACACCCTTTCAATGTTGGCTTTGAGAACAATTATTTCCAGCTCACAAGAAGGATATACAAACTGCCAACATTTTGCCGACCGCATGCTGTGGGCCCAGACAAGCCTGGCAAACCATACCCAGAGGCCTTGTCACCTTGTCACCCGCATGAGAGGCATGTCCCACCGTGCACTTCAGGCCCAGAACTGCTCTGTCTGTCTGTGAGACGAGCTGTCATCACAAGGAGGTTTTCTTTTTTCCCTGCCCCACCTTCCAGTGGTTCAGGAACACATCCCCACGGCTTCAGCACTGCTGCAGCTGCCTGGCTGTGTAGCTGAACGCAAATTCACGTGCACTTCGACACCGTCATGCACAGGGCTGGTTGCCAAGTGTGGTCAGAAATGTTCTTCTGAGCCTGGGGCCTAGGACACAGCTCACCAAGCACGCCTTTTCACAGGGGCAGTGCAGTGTGCGAGGAGGCCAAGCCTTTCACTTGCTCCATGAGATCTCTCTGCAGCAGAGCCAGTGACAGGAATCTCCTTTTGTCTTAATCAGCTTTTTTTTTTTTTTTTTTTTTTTTTTTTTTTTT
>CM021773.1:7816514-7927310 GCA_011076525.1 Nettapus auritus
GGGAGGGGAGCGGGGCGAGGCGCGGCCGGTGCCGGCTTCCCCGGGGGCTCGGCGGCTGCCGGGCGGGAGCGAGGCGCGGGGCCCGGGCCCGGCGTTGAGGCCTCCCCCGGTGTCCGCGGGGCCCGGCCCGGCCGCTCGTCGCTGCCCGTGTGGGGCCGCCGGGCGCTGAGTCGGGGCGCTGCTCCGAGCGGCCGGCGCCGAGGCCTCTTCCTACAATTGTTCGGCGCCTTGGGAGCCCTGCCGGGCCTCGGCGCGGAGATAGCTGCGTGTGCCCGGAACGCCTTCTGCTTTATTTGTCTGGGACCCCCCCGCTGGAAGCTGACGCAGCGCGATCTCTATCTTGCGTTAAAAAATAAAAGTTTTTTCGTGCTTTGTTTCCCCTACGGTTCTGTGACACGCTGCTGGTCTCGAAACTAGGAAGCGTTCGGCATTTCGTGTTTGTTTTCTTAAATGTAATGTAAATTCCTTGGAAGCGATCGTGCTAGGTGCATATGATTTATTTAAAGGCTATATGCTGCCTTATGAGAACGGTGTGATTTAATTTGCGTGGTGAGTCAAAGATTAAATTACGTGACCTGGTCTCCTTCGTTCCAGGGAGGCGAGTAACAATGCTTGGAGAAGCAGTTTAAATGTAGATCAGAAATGAAATTTGATTAGCATCAAGATACTGCGGAGCTTTTTTGTGTGTGTGGTTTTTTAACTTACCTATCAGAAACGGCAAGGCAGGGCCCGCTGTTCTCCTTTCGGCGTGGTAGCTCATCGCCAGGAAACGGGTCTTCCTTTCGGTGCTGGGAGCTCCTCGAATCGTACAGTGACAGAGGAAGTGTCACATCCTGAGCTTGCACCTCAGCATCGAAACTTGTAAATAGCAGATTTTTACCCTGTCAAACGCCGTGTGACTTCAGTTAATGTGTATAACCTAACACCTCTTGATGTGGCACATGTATTGAACTGGAGAGAAATAAAAAGGCCAAGAAACAAGAACTAGAGTAAGCACGGTGCCTGTTTTGGTGTCAGAAGTGCCTTTTTTAGTTGCCACGAGTAATGACAACAGCTTACCTGCTGCATAAGAACGGCCTGATGCACCAGGGCACATGTCTTGGTAGGCTCCTGTCTGGCATTGACTCACAGCTGTAGGAAATTATATTTTACAACTAGCTTCGTGGTTGTCTTGTGACACGAGGACCTCCTGAGTCAGCCAGGTAGCATGCACTTGGTGCAGGTTTTCATGTAGGCAAATGCTCATCCTGGTGGTAGCGCAGTGTAGGTGGTGGTGGTGGTAGGGGTTTTCTTCACTCAGGCCAACGAGCTGCCTTTATACAGGAGGAGGTTGTGTCTGGAGTTTGTGTGTGTGCAGCAACGTGCTGCTGAACGTTCCTAAATGCTGAGAGCGTTTATTTTTCAAGTTGATTTCATGCTCTCATATTGACTCCGAGCTCTGAAACTTTGATACCTTCTGTAGGCTTTTAACGCATGGGTACAGAGTGTTGAAAAGCAGTGCTACAAAACAGAGTTCACGTTTACTGCGGATGCATGTATTTTTACAAATAAAAGAGTCTAAGTAAAAGTGCCAGTTAAGTAATACTTTGTGACAATATGTCTTGGAGAGATAATTATGTTCTTTGGGTATTATCAAGCATAGGCAAATGTGTATTCCCAGGGGGGTGCGACAATGTTAAGGTAACTCCACCTCTTCGAATTCCTTGATTGCCTTTACGAAACATTTATTCAGGAGGGAATGGTATCTGTTTTGCATTCTGTCGTGGAAGCTAGTGAGTTACCTTCTTATTAATTAACCGATGGTAGGCAAATGAGACCTTACTACAGTGCTGTACTTCTTAGTTTTAAGGTGTTTTTGTGAATGCTGGAATCAGCGCCCAGCGTCCTCACTTCTGAATCAGTTCGGTGTTATTTGAGTTTGTGCAGATTTTTTTCTTAATGAGCTTTGTTGTGGCCTGAATTTTTGTATTAAATGTTTCTCAAAGCTTTGATAATACCTGTTATGTACTTAGAGGCTATAGACATTAGGTAAAATGCTGTCTTGTTTTCTACCCTATGTGGAGTTTTGGAACGGCACGCTAATGGTTGATGCTAGCTTGAAGCAGGGGGTAGGGTAGGAAGGAGTCTGGATGACCTTCTGAATTCCCTTCTGGCCCTGCTTTTCTGTAATTCTGACACTTTATAATACGGTTTAATTACAAGAGCAGCTATTAAAGTATGATTACCTTTGTCTAATTGGAGGCATCTTGAAGCTTTCTATCAAAAATAAGATTTGAGTCATCTGCTCCTTCCAAATTAATAGTGCCACAACAGTCTGCAGCTCTTTTATGTGAATAATGTGCAAGGCAAAAATATGAGTTGCAGTTCGAATATCGTATTTTCGAAGTTGTATAATTGAAATTGTGTATATTTAACAATTTCTGGTATGGAAATAGTCAGCAAGTGTGCACTTGTACCACTTCTTTTTATCTGCAAATTGTAGCCAGGTATTAATTACACTGAACAAAAACCTCTCCGGTTATTCAGAGATCAGTCTTAGCATTCACTGTACCTATAGGTTTTTGTAACTGTAGATAAACCTCGAGCAAGATGAAAAATTCCTGCTGCTGTGAGTGCTTGAGGTTACGCTGTTGTAGCAGGAGAACTTTTAAAATGCCACGTTGCTAATTTGTTTTCTAATTTAGGGTGCTTGTTAGGGCGAGTTGTTTGGCAGCTCTGAGCTCAGTCCCTTCTGCCTGAGCTCCCCCTGTCCCCGTGCGTTCGGTCGATCAGCGTCGTGCTTCTCGCACCGCGAGGTGCAGAGGTGTCGGCCACAGGGACACAAATGTCTTCTGCTGGGAGGTGAAACTTTACGCTGAGATCCCTGCCTCTTCACCCCTGGCCCAAGCGCAAACGCCCCGGTTAAATTAGAAGATGATGTCTTGAATTATTTTAACGGACTTGATGTAGGCTTTTACATGCCTGCTTCAGTAGTACTTAAAGCTTAAACCGGTGTCATGTGAGCTTGGTCTTTCTTTAGCCTGAGCAGATTTACATGCTTTTGCTATTCCACCTCACGGTAAAATGACACATTCGGTTGTCCCCATTTTAAGTGCTCTTTGTGAAGGGTTGAATTTGGGCTTGAACCAAACTGGAAAGATCCAAAAAGCTGTGGGTTTACAGGAATAACTCTGGTTATTCCTCAGCAGCCTTCATGGCCTGCCTTTCTCAGATAACGTTAATTTAGAAAGTAAATTTCTTAGGTTTAAATAAACAACTGCAATTTGCTTTTAAACTCCCTTGTTTTGGGTATTCTAGCTAACGTTTCATAGTCAGAAGACACTACAAAAAGTTTCTGACTGTCGATTTCAAATATGCTAAAAAGAAGCACATTTTAAGTCCATCCACAAGGACATAAGATGAGAGGGGACATTACTGAATGTTCTAGCTAATCCTTCTGTTTATTAAAAATCTACTCCTTCTGGTAAAATACCTAGCTGATTTTTAAAGATCCATTTGCTTTGTAATTCTTCCTTTCCTTTCAAACACTTAGAGAATTAATTACTGAAAAGTTAAATATGTCTTTGTAAAGAGAGCTCAAAAAAGGAGAGGCTGGAATTAGTACAGAGGTCTAGTAATACCGAAACTCAGTTTTCTGAGTTCAGAAATATCTTTTGATGAAGTTATTTAGGAGTCACTGCTTGGACTTACTTAAAAATATTCAGGTATACTTTGAATATCTCACCTAGAAAAACTAATTGCTTTTGAATCTTACGCTATTGTGTTTATTTTTCCTGTCAATTTATATTGATACATTATTTCATCATCATTCGTTAACTAAAAGTTTGACTGAAACACTGCAAGGTTGGAAACGTGACATTAATATTTCTAGGATATGACTTGGCTAGAAATTAAATTGAATTAATGGCCACTTTTCACAGAATTGAGTACGTGTGATTGTAAGAGAAGTACTTACATTTGGTTGTTTGAGTATGTGGAATGTCTCGCCTCCTGTGAGGTTAGCTGTAGTAAAACACAGGAGACTGCTGCTGCTTTCGCTATCGCTTTTCACTTGGCTCCTCTGGCTCGCCTGCAGAGGCTTATCATGGTCGGGTACCTTCTAACATCTTTGTTCAGAAGTACTCAGCTTCCCAGTGTATCTGCTGAGGGATTTGCTTTAAAAAAATCCATAGGTAATGAAATATCAGCAGCCCTCTGTGTGGTGTGGTGGGTTTGTGGTGCTTGTGCTTCAGAGCATCCTGCTGCAGGGGTCTCTGACCTCTCGCCCCAGTTAAGCAGTTTTGGGAGCTACAGTGGTGGAAACAAGGCAAAAGTTATTTAAGTCATTATATTTTACTTTGATTACTTACTACACATAAAACGTGCACATCACTGCTTTAGTAGACCATACTTTTAATATATGTCAAAAGATCTTTTTTGCCTGATGCTTTTTAACAGCTTTTAAAAATTAATTGGTGTATAACATCACCTGTAGATCAGAACATCAACAGAAAAGCAGAAGAAAGGCTTGTTCGCAGAGAAGTAAGATTTTAGGAAAGAAAATCTTGGGGCTTTTGTTCTACCTGAGACCTTCAGGATACTGACGTGCAGTGAATGTAACATGGATGAGCGCTGGGAAGCCTCTCCCACACAGTTTATGAATGCATCGCTCTTCTAACCTGTAACACCTGCTCATCGAGTCCTAAGTTTCTTCTGAGCAGAGATTGGCAGTGATGGAGAAACTTCATGGGGAATTTAAGGAGAGCTGGTAGTGGAGAGCTTAATGCACTTGTTGATAAAGGCTTTGTTCAGCACATTATTAGGAAAACGTTGAGAAAGTAAAGTTAATCTCTCAGAAGTTGACTCTGAAATAACCAGAACATCAATTTCCTTCACTGACGCTGATATGGTACAAAAAGTTTGATTGTTTTCAGTTTTTTCCCAGCAGGACCACTTGTTCAGTCAGTGCACAAGGGAATGCTCAGTGAATGGGCATCCTTTGCCCATTGTGACTTGTTCAGTCACGATGTAGTATTTGGTGTTTGCTTTATTGTATCTTACTAGGACAGCTTTCTGAGGAAAGGAGGACTGAGATTCCTCTTTTTTTGTGGCTTCACAGATACTAATGAAAGCAAATTTCCTCCTGTTCTTCACAGGGTGGTGATTCTCCCCCCTTTTACAGGTGATGATGTTTAATCATGAGCAATTTTCTCCTGCGTTTGGGTACGTGATGTTGAGCGTGTTATCTGGCACTCGACAGCTTATGCTTTTAAAGGTTCTTTTCCAGCGGCTTCCATTCACGGTGTGAGATTCGGTTCCCTAAATGTGGCTGTCTGTCTGGTGGTGTGTTAGGTGCTTTAAGGGATGTGCCCAAGACAGGCGGGAGGCTTGCGATGTTCCGGAGGAGCAGCAGGAAACCCCTTGGGCTGTTCCGATGCATTGGCCGCGGTATTAGCTGTTAGTCTGGGGATCTCGGTTTGGGCTCCCAGGAGGGGGTGAGTACCTGAGCACTGTTAGGCACTGTGGTAGTGTCTTGTCTAATGAGACAGCTCTTGGGCTTGACTGAGGGATCTGATTTTGCTGTCCTCTGCCTTGCTGCATGCTTTCCAACTTAAGAATCAAACTAGGAAAAGTTCCTGTGGAAAAATCTCTTCAGCAGCTAGTCTATCGGTAGAACGAATGAAGGCTTCTCTCAGGAAAACAAGATTGAGGAAAACCAAAATAATCGAGGTAAATAGGAAAAATAAAATCTGGTAGTGTTGGGCTTGGGGGGCCCGGCTCCCTAAGCACAGCCAAAGCCTGCAGCCACTGCGGGCCCTTGGTCCCTGTCAGTGCTGGGGCCGGTGGGCGAGGGGAAGCGGCCGCGCTCCTTCGGTGCCGTCCTGGCAGTGCCCCGCGGTACCTGGCGAGTGCTCCTCTGGACGTGGTGATTGAGATTTGTAATCTCTAAGAAAAGCAGCGTATTGACTCATCGGTATTGACTAATATGTTTCCGTTTTACATCCATAATTGAGGTTGAGCAACATTTAAACTCTGCCCGCTCTGTAACAGGGTGGAGCCGGAGTAAACAGTTTTCCTGCTTGGAGCCGCAGCCATTCGCAGGGCACTGGGGCAGGGCTCTGGTCGAGCTGCGCCGTCTGACCGGTGAGACTCTTACACCACGTGCTGCGGTGTGGGGATCAACATCTCTGGAGCCAAGAAAGCCTCTTTGTTCCATGAACCTGAAACATTTTACAAGAAAAGTCACAAAAGCTTCATAGCGGTTTTACAGGATCCTACGGTTGGTAGGGTGACAGACCCATGGATGTGCTGAAGTTCTGGATTCTCTGAAAGGTTTTCTCAATTTTCTTTGTTCTTTGTACTTAGCTGAGGGATTGTGTGCTATTTGGTTGTTCTTTCTACCTGGTGGTTGTGTTTATTCCTTCCTGCCTGTGTGTATACATTTTATATCTAGCTTAAAGGAAAATGAACTCTATTTGCTGAGCTTTCATTGCTGTTGGGAACCTCCATGTACATACGTGCACGTGTGTCTATACATAAAAAAAACCAGGAGCCATATAAGCACGGATTTATAACCTACCTCCAAGAGAAGATGGATAATACTTTTCCCTTGAGACTGACCATGCAAGGCTTGTTTTGCTTCCCATAGGAACTGCACTGCATTGCTACCGTCGAGTGGTTGGAGCGGACTGTGAAGAGTAGTTGTGCGCTCAGTCACCCCGCGTGTATTTTGCAGATAGAGAGCTTAACGGTATGAAATTGAGGAAGAAATGTCAAATCTGTGTCTCAGAATTAGCTGTTCTCGAGCACATCAGCGAACAAGGAGAAGGATTGTTGGCCACAAATACAGAATCTTCAGTCTGTAAATGTGTTACTTGTAACTTTCAGAATGCCTTGCAAGTGTTAAACATCCTTGGTAAGGACAGCGGAAGTTTCTACAACTTGTCACTTCTGTTTATTATGGTACTCTAACTTTGAGTGTTGTGGATTTGTGCCTCCAACATTTATAACAAAACTGAGAAAGTCTGACTTTGGTTATCTAATCTGCAGACTTCGTGTAAACTAAACTGCAGTTTGAGAACTTTGTGTTTCGTATTGAATGGGAAAAATATTTTAGGTGCTAAAAAGGAAATCTGGATAGCTTGCAAGCAATAAAATGCACTGTCTTTCACATTAAGTTTACTTAAAGTTTTTTTTTGACTTAGTAGTAAAAATAACTAAAATTAATAGGTATCTGAATTGTATGAAGTCCCCAGTTTTACTTCTGTCTCTCATGGGTAGTCAATCAGTTTCTGAAATTGTTACTGCACGCGTTATATTTCTGACATTTTCAGAAATTTTAAGCATACCATTACAGATTATCTTGTAGAATTTATAACCAATGCTACATTTTGACTGCAGCTAAACCTTAGGTTTTGGTCTTAAGACAGTGTCCTAAAAGCATGAACTTATCCAGTCCTTCTTAAATTTGGCATTTTCCTAATACGGGAATTACTTACATTGTTGAAAGTGGAACTAGAGTATAGAAAATGTTTTGGAGAGTGGTTTGTCTCACCATGATTACAAGTCTTCTAGCATAGCAAATATTTTTTGAGACAATTAAAGCTTTTGAATAACTTGACAGTTTACCAGGGTTGCGAGTTTTGGTAAGTGCATTTTTTTTTTTTTATTTCTAGAGGTGCTGATTATATTATATTATTATTATATTATATTACCTTGCATAAACTTCTAGAGATGATAATTTCTGCTATTGTTCAAGTGTTTCTTGGTAGCTTTACACAGTAACTGCGCTAGAGGAAAGTTGGGAGCTGTTATTTTAGTATTGTGAAACAATTTGATAGTTCCTTTTTCCAGTCCAGCTTTTCATAGCAGATCAGATAAGGGGAACTCTGTCCCTCAGAGATGCTTCATTTTTTCCAGTGCTAGTTGGTGTAATATTAGTTGCTTCTTGTTCCAAGCCCAATTTCATACCTGCTGTCTCTAGACCGGTAGCTCTCACAGCATTTTTGCAGGAGAGATGCTGACTCCTATATAGAAAGTACCAGCTGTTTGCAGCACTGCTCTTAGTTATGTTTTGTGAACTAACGCCTGGTGAGTAATCACAATGGCTCATAATTACGTTGGCATGGCAAGAGCTTGGACTCTTTTTTGGGGGGCAATCTAGATCTTTCTCCTTGTTTTCTATGCTACATGGCATTTAATAACATGGAGTGAGGGGTTAAAGTGAAATTTCCTTCCCTCTGCCCCCAAAAAATTGCAGCAGAAGGAAGATGCAATGGCGTGGTGTTAAAATTCTGGTGCTCACCTAATCTCTCCTGAAGGCTTGTGCCATTGTTATGGCACATAGTTCTCCTAATGCTAGCATGTATTGTCTTTGCCCTTAGATGCATCTGTCTGTGCTCTGCCTTGCCCAAGAGGAACACACCTGTCTTGGCATTGTAAGTGTGATGTGGTTGAGGTAGCAGAAGTTAAATCCACTTGCGACTTTGTAGATGTAGGTCAAATGTGTGAACTGCACTTGCGTTGGAAACAGCTGATTTGTGGGAACTGCATAAAGGAGACTTCCATACAGCAGTTTAGGTGTATTGATGTCTTGAAATGACTTTGGAGTTTTTGTATCGCTGGGGCTGGTTCTGTTCTTGGGAGAAAGAAGAGTTATACTTTCTTAAAATTCTTTTTTTTTTTGTTTGATTTTTTTAAATCATGGCACATAATTTAATAATTAATTCAATAATGAGTTCAAAACTTAGTCCAAAAGGGAGATATTGTTAATGTATATTCTTGTTCCTGAACCCATGACAGTTTAGTTCAGGCTAAATTTCAGCCAGCTACTTTTCCGAAGTCCTTTTCTTGTAAACACAGGGACATCTTGGTGGCAAGGAGGTGTACACCTGAACGTCACAGGTGTGTTCAGGCCTATAATGTGTCTTGTTTTTTTGCTGTTTCAAGTGATGCCATGTGAAAACTAATTCTTGATCTTGAGTATTTAGGGAAAAAGAGAGGTTTCTTCTGGCTAGCCTTGGATTTTGCTGATCTTAGCACTGTTTTCCCATCTGTCACATTGTGCTTTATTCGGTGCTCTCAGGAAGAAGCAGGGGTTTTCAGCTGAGGATAAGCTTGCTGGAAGGTCCATACTAAAAACTATCTCTGCATCTGCCTTGGGCAAATTGAACACTTGGTTTGTGGTGGCACCAATGCTCGTTAGAAGTATGAAGGAAAGAGCGCTCATTTGTAATGGACTTACACCAGGCAAGTCCTGTTATAATGGTCAGTGTTTTGTTTTTTTTCTTTTAACTCACAAAAGCTGTATCTGCACTACTAGGGTTTAGCAACACAGCTGTGTCAGTAAACTCTTTGTATTGTCATCAAAACCGTGTCTTGAGTGCCAGGGAAAAAATAAAGGTTTGACAGAATGCAAGGTTGTCAAATGAGTAGTGACCTTATGGATCAGCTCAGATACTGCCTGCATGTCAGCTCCTAGCACTAGATAAGAGATGATCGAAGGACAAAAATCTGCCGAGCAGCTTTTTCCCTTTACTGAATGAGGATGTAATGAACTAGAAGGAAAGGATTCACAAACACGGTGGGGTCATGATTCTGACTTGTTTATTGATTACCCTCTCCCACTTCATGACTCAGTGTCTAACTCCCATAGCTTATTTGTCAGGAACTCCCTTGCACAGAGGAGATATGTAATCATTGAATAAAGTGCCAAGTTCTTTTGGTTTCGCGTAGCAGGAATCAGCTTGGATTCGTGAGAGTTGATCTCAGAATAATTTACTTGTTAATCTTCGTGTCGTGCCAACGAGGTCTCTCAATAGAGTTAAAAACAGCAGAAATGAGGAGTCACCTGTGGTTTCCGAGTCACCTCTCGGGGTTTGACCAATTGACTCGACATCTTCTTGTGGTGCAGCTTGTGGTGCATGTTGTTACTGGGTTTCTGCCCTACTTATGTCAGGCTAATGCACCTAAGTAAGCCTAGAGACATTAAGCTATACTTGACTGCTTGTCATCTCAGCTAGTTTTTAAATGACTGTTGGGATTGAGGTGAATTGTATGGTAGTCTAACTAAATAGCCTTTAATTGTGAACTCCCGGGTTCATTCTTTTGGAAGGGAAGCCCTAACAGGCACGCCATGTCAAAGCGGAGAGGTGTAGCTCGTGTTCTGCCTCGGACAGTGCCTGGTAGGAATCATTTAGGTAAAATGGACGCTCCCCAATATATCTTCCTAGTTCTTAACTGGGTGGTGTTAGGCTGATGCTGAGCCACATCTGGATCGTTGTTTAATAGCCCATTAACTTAAGGAACGACAACGTTAAGACATTAAGTGATCTTGTTCCTGTGTAGGCTATATTTGTTAATGATCCTGGCATTCTTCAGATAAATTACATGAAGAGCTATGATGTGTTGAACTTGACTGGACTCAGGTTGAGCATTAACAGTTTCTAGCAGGCCTCAAAACTTGGTCTTCAAAGGAAGTAAGGGAACTGTGGGCAAAATACTGTTGTTGTTCTTAACACTATTTTAAAAAGCAATACAGTAACATAGTTCTTACTGCAGCTTACTGTTTGGGCAAATTTGTAATCCATTCTGAAATTTATCTCCTAGCTTTGTTACTTCTAACAAATGGCTTTACTGAGTATGATTTTTTTTTATTATTATTTTTTGAGGGAATGTTCTCTGAAGAAAATTACACCATAGAGGATTGCACCCTGAGCAGCCACAGGATCGTTCTTGTAGCTCAGCTGTTCTCATCTTTTTTTAAAAAGAAAACCTCCAAAAAGTGAATGTGCATTTTACCTTCCTATCTTGTAATAATAATTATGGTTGGCGGCTTCCTTCCTTAAGTAATTAACTCATGTTTCAGGTAATCTGTTTTTCTTGTGTCCATTGCAACAGCTTTCTGTTTTAAAAACTAAGCCCTGATATTGTGGTGCTAATGGGGTTTCTTGTGCTTCGTTTGTGCAGTTTTTGATGTTAATCTTCATACAATTCTATTAAGTGACTGGAACAAGTACACTGTAGATCGTATTGCAACATGTGAAGGCAGCGATTAAACTTGCAGTGTAGTTTCTACCTCCCTTTTTGCCAGTTCTTGCCTCTCAAAATTAACCCTTAAATGCATATAAAAAAATCTGATACGAAAGGCAAACCTCTAGGAAGGAAGGAGAATAATTCAGTAGAACAGAAATAGTTACAATGGAGACTAGCTTTGCATTTTTGCTTCCAAGGGTGAGTAGAATGGCATGTACATAATTGCAGAGTTTTTTGTCATGTAACAAATATTCTGGGTTTTGTGATGATGTGGTAAAGGCATCTGAGCCATCAGAGGGTTGGCAGTAATGCCAGGTTAAAATTTATTTGACCTTCAACCTCACTAGAAGTAGGAATTACTGTCGTACAGCCCTTCTTAAAGCTTGAAGTAAGTTCTTTCTTCTTGAACAGTTAGTTGGAGATACAAGTTACTTCTGTGGTGGAATTGTAAATATATACATATATTTAAGCTTACCAAGGAATGGGTGAGGCATCGTATGCTTGTCTGTATACCATATTGCAGTATAGCAGTAAGATTTGTGGGGAAATGAGTGGGTGGGGTGACTCTAAACAGCACACCAGGGAAACAAGCTGAGTCATAAGATTTCCTTGAATATGGAGAAAGAACTAGGATTTCAGATACTAGGCATTAGTACTAACAAGCTTTAGTGCTTATGCTGGATCTCTGAAGCCCCTTAAGTACAGCAACCTTATCTAAAAACAATTTCTGCTCAGTTTCTGAAAAAGATCTGAAGCAGAGTGTTAAAATGCAATGAATAAAGTAATGTACCAGTCACAAAGTAGAGAGTGGTTTTAGGAGCTAGTAGAGACTAATGAAAGCAGCTGCCCTCGTCTTCCCCAGCAGGATGCAGATGTCTACTAGCAAAGCAGGCTCTTGAAGAGGAAGAAGGATCAGTAAAGTAATTGAATGGCAAGACAGAAGTCTGGTAAATGAAAAGGAATCAGCTGGCATTTGGTGCTAAAGAAACAAGCAGGGCTGTGAACTGCTGGGGACTTAATTTGTTAGAAATTTTCACAAAGGGAGAAGCTGTCTCATATAATCTATTTCATTTTAAAATAGACATTTATTTTACAATTTTCTGTCTTTTCTGAATCTATTGAGTTGATCTTTTCTGTTCTCTCAATTGTTCATTCCTGTTACAGCAGAGAATTTTGTTTTGTTTGGGGTTTTCATTTTTCTCTGAAATAAGTTACCATTCTTAAATGGAAGGTTTTTCCCCCCATTTTCATCTTTAAATGGGTCAGACCACAAAGAATTCTGTAATGCAGAGTTGTGAAACTGCTGTTGAATCAGATTAAAGCTTTTGCATGCTGCAGACCTGATAGAATAAGCTGATAATGAATTTTAAAGAAGATGCTAGTGTGTAATGACATATTCCTCACAAAGTATTAAAACAGATCCAAACTGTTCTAATATTGGAACTGTTCAACAGATCTTGATGTTGGTAGATGGCTAAAACAATCAATGACGATATCAAGTGTGTCACTTCATATATGTAAGACAGCTGATGTGTCCTTGTGTCCACATTAAAATATGGACAAAATGTGGATAAAATAAAATTATCTTGAAAGAAGTGCTGAAAAGAATTACAGAAATATCTAGAGAATAGCAAAAATACCTTAGTGTCATAATATACTCTTAAATTTTGCCAGCTGGTAGTGCCAGTAATTATTATTTACAGTCATTGGCATTTTGTTAATGGCCGCTTATGCAAGTAAAGTCATGGTTATGCTAAATAGCTTATTCTGAAGCTCTGAAATAGTTTGAGGTGTGGCTTATGCTCTTTATCAGTCTCATTTCCTCCATGATAGAAAGGTTTTGCGTGTGTATTGTATTAAGAAGTCACGCTATTTAGATGTGTTTGGGTATGAGACTCGCATGTACCAGTTTGTTTAGCTCATCAAAAAGGGAACTGAGAAATGATCTTGGTGCTGTGCCTAGGCTCTAGAAAATGGCTTGATCTAGTGGGAGAACACATATCCAGAACCAGGGTACTGAAAGATGCAGCAGATGACAGCACGCAAACAATGTGGAATAATGTTTTAATGATGAATACGAGTACCCAGTTTAAGTTTACGCAGAAGGAAATGATGGCTGCTGCCTTTGGTCAACGGCAGTTCTGCATTTAAGAGTGGTGAGGCCTTCCTGGAAGATGTGCTCTAACCAGAAATGAGTTGGCAGTGGGTTTTGGGTGCTTTGGGGAGGCAGCTGGGTGCTGTGCCATGCTGTAGAGCTGAACTGGGCAGCTGCTGTTCTTGGCAGTGACGGTACTGATGGAGAGGGCAGCCGGTGACTTCAGCATGGCTAAACACCAAGAGGAGCAGTAAAATTCTGTCGTCTTGGGCAGGAGGGCTCAGTAGCTCTTATGATGTCTGCTGCTGTCTTTGAAGTACTTGATTTTTGTTTTATTTTTTTTCCCACAGAGTATGGTAGCTTGCATAAAAACTGGTTCTTGGATCAAAGGGGTAGCTGTCAGTCTTCCTTCCAATTGCTGTGTGTGTCGTGAATGAAGCAGTGCTTTTAAAAAATGCATGATTTCTTGAGCTATTTCTGTTTTTATTACTCCAATCTGCCTTTATAGTGGTGAATTCTAGCTGAAGTAACAGTAACACGAGATGAAAACTGATTTACGTTGTTATTGTTTTTAATATTGGCTTACTGATCCTAATGAATCCAAGAGGCATTCCACGAACGAATGGGTTCTCAAGATAAATCACTTCTCTTAGGACACACACTCTTGCTACATTAAATTTTTAGTACGAACATACCTCTCCTTAGTAAGATGCAGCAAATTTTGTCAGGAAGAGATGAATTCTGGATCTTAGGCGCACGTTAACTGGATGTTGTATGTGTGCTTTCACTGGGCTTGATTTTTTTTTTTTTTTTTTTAATGTGTGCAGTTGTAACCAGAAAGTGGCTGAAGTTTTTTTTTTTTTTTTTTTTTTTTTTCCCTCCTCCTCCTCCTCCCTCATTAGGAGCTTAATAAAAGCAGTCACCGTAAACTCTTCTCATGTAAGCAAAGCAACAGGATCTAGCTGAAGGCTTAATGTGGTGCAATTTATTTTAAGGGAAGCAAGAGAAATACCACATTAAACTGTGAGGCATACAATAGAACAAGAAATTGAGATGATTGTACCTGGCTGTTTCATTAAATTGGGAATGAGATTTTTTTGTACACCATTCAAGTGCCATTTTGCATGGGCTGAAAAGCCAAGCAGGCAAACTGCCTTTCAGGGTGCATTAAACACAGCACAGCCGGCTGGTCAGCAGAGGTGACTTTGCTGCTATATTTAGGATCGGTGCGGCCTCACCGTGAATACCGTGGGCAGTTCTGGGCTCCACGACATCAAAAGGAAGGCCCATGGGAAGGCAGCGGAGCTGGCAGGAGGGCAGGAGGACACGTCCTGTGAGGAGAGGCTGAGGCCCCGGCCGAGGCTGACGGCGACCTCGCTGCTCCCTCAGCTCCCTGAGGGGGGGAGGCAGAGGCAGGCCCAGAGGATGGCCCAGAGCTTGTGTCAGGGGAGGCTCGGACTGGACACCAGGGGAAATCCCTTCACCATGACACTGGGACAGGCTTCCCAGAGAGGTGCTTGGTGCCCCGGGCCTGTCGGTGTTGGAGAGGCGCTGGGACGGTGCCCGCACTGACAGGCGTCAGCTTCTGGGGAGCTCTGCGGTGGTCAGGCAGGTGGCTGGTGGGCTGGGTGGGTCCCCTCCAACCAAACTGTTCTAGTCTAAAAGCAGACTTTTATTCTCCTGAGCTGGAATAGTGCGAGTATTTCACTTCATTTGATGCTTTATTTATGCATTATACTTCTGTGAGGGGGGGAAATGTTGTAACTTTTTTGTGTTGTGAAAATTCATTGTATGTGATAAGCGGAAGGGCTGATTTTGCTTTTGTTTTAGCTTGTACTGCCAGTATTCCTTCAGCTTCGTGACAGCTGTAAAAGCCTGCATCACTGAGACCTCAGTGCCTGTTACTCATGTGTCTGTGAGTAACTTTTGTCACGTCACTGCAGTCATCAGCATTACTGTGCCATTGCTTGTACCAGGGCACTGCTTGAAAATAGTCATGCAGGCACCTTACGTACTTTATTTAAAAACAAAATCAAACCTTTCTGCTGTTAAGTAACCGTGATTTATACTGTAATTCTTATTTGTACTATGATATAGGCAGCACATTTCCTCACTGTTCACAATAAAAGAAAGATTGCAGGGAAGAGAGAACATACTCCAGGCTACTGGTTCTATTTTTAGAGAATTAAAATATATTAAAAGAGAGAAATTTGTGTATTGTGCTCCAGTATTCACTGTTGCAGCAATTTTTTGGAACATGGTTGTCACAGAGAAACAAATGCTTTTAAGCGTTATCTGCTTAGTTAAAAAGGCAATCTATGGAATGTACTAAATTGGATTTTTGTTGGTTATGTGGTCAATGCAGTCAATAAAAAAAATAAAAAGCCTTATATATAAAGCAAACTGTGCATGGCTACTGGGATACTGACGCATGGCGTAGCTGGAAATCATACACTCCGTGGAACAGTGGGGCTACTATCTCTTGTTATCACAAAAGCCCGAATGTCCCAGTGTGACTGAGCGTGTGTCAGTTGCTCTGTGTCAGTTGTACTTAAATCTCTGGATGTTTGGCTGCGTGCCATATTTTTGTTTGACAGCCCGTTGGGATTTATAAAGTCATGTAAGATTTCTAAATTTGACTGTGACACCAGTACTTTGAGGACCCTAAATATCGTTAGGTTTGACGTGCTTGAATACTGGTGAAATAAAAGACATGCCTAAGAAATCCTGAGATTTGTGTAATGTTGTCCAGGGTCTCTTTTAACAAATGAATAAAAGTAGTGAGATTTCCCAGAAGGTAAGATGAAGCCCAGCAGAGCCCAGAGCCATCCATGTGCTTGTCTCGGTTTAACTCTTCAAGAGTCCTGTGGTCGCTTTTGAAAGCTACAATTAAAATTTTGTGATGGATTTGCAAGGAAGCCAGGTTCTAGTAATAAGACACAATTATCATTTGACATGATGTAAGCTCTGTTCTTCAAATATTTACAGAAAATGTCATTTGGTGTTGTTTCCTTTTTTTCACTTTGCAGATGTGGGTCTTTGCAGTTCTTTCCGATCTCACACAGATGTTGTCATTGTCTATTGTTTGCAGAGCGCTTGTTGGTGGAGTTTGACTAGGCTAAAAAGGGAACAGTTTGTGTATGTTCTCATCGCTGCGTTAAGGACATCTCTGCGGGATGAATGGCTGTCCCTGCTTTTTGTGGCAGGATGTGGCACAGGTTCTCCAGTGCTATGTTTTTGCTTCAGGGTTGGTAGGACCTTCAGTCCTGAGGCCTCAAATGATGTTTGTGACAGTGCCACTGCATTCCCTCCAGTAATAAAAGTGAAATAGCAGAAATGATACATTTATTCAGTTTTATGTAATAAAACATCTTGAAGCAAAATGCCACCTTCGGTAATCAAGCGTGTGGATTGCCTTCTTACTACGGCTGGCAGTTCTTTCCTGATTTTCTAAATTGCTTGTAAGAAATTCATACAGAAACTTACCTGATTTGTGAAAAAAAAAGTTGAGTATAAATATATGTTAATGGATTTTTATTAATTGTCTTCTAATAACTGTACTAGTAGATCAAGTTGTTTATGACTTGACTTGTGTATACATACATGTGTGTACGATTTATGTAAAACCCAGAACATTTAATAAGTCAGTGCTAGACTATTGTTAATTTAAAGAAACTGCTGAGGCTTCTTTAGCTGTTGAAGCACTATCTGGAGGAAAGCCTAGTTCCGCAAGCCAAGATAGTGGGCAGAGCTTAAGAACAATCATTTGCTGCAATTCTTTATATGTTATGTCTGTTACGCATGTGGTTGTTTAGATTAGAAGTAGCTTAGATGTGACCAAGAAATGAGCGTAGGGAAACGTTTTCCTGTCTGATATTTATTCTGTTTCTGTATTATTGTAATACTGTAACTTTTTTCTAAATTTTTATCTTCTCAAAAGGATCCCCTCTTAATTCCTACTTGATTTTATTCTGTTCTAACATGGAATCCAGGGAATTAGAACGTGCAGTTTTCTGAGCAAATCCTGCCATGTTAAGTGGGCATAACCATCTTCCAGAATGAATATACCCGGAGTTGTTAAGCTCTATTATTACCAGAGGTGATAGGCCTGAAAGAATCCAGCTTTGTTTTCAGGGCTCATCTTGACTGGTCAGGGATGGTAACCAAAGGGATGGATAAAGGGAACATTTCAAATGTTTCTGGGATGCAAGAGTTATGTCATCTATGTTGTGGGGAAATTGTACTTCCTGCCTGTCTCTTTACAGGAAAGAAAAATGTACTAATATGTGAAAATGCCATAATTTTCATTAAACGGTGTTTTAAAGGGCATTGCATTTTCATTAAGTAGTAATAAGAAGTAGTGCTTTTCTTAGGATAGGTTTCTCTTCCATTCATGTGTGACAAAGCTGAGGCATAAAATTCTTATGTCTGAGGATTGACCTGTGGTTGTTTCTTTATCCCTTAGGGAATCAGTGCTGTATTTGTAACTTCAGTTTTACAACCTCTTCTTAGTGCGGATTAGTGCAGAGAGACTATTACATGTAGGCAGTTATACTGCAAAATAAATACAACAAAGTTTTTGTGACCTCCTAAAGAATGGAAATAGCTGGTGGATGGGTCTTGTTGCTGCCTTCATGCTGTTATTTCTTCCTTTCATCTGAAAGTAATCTGATGTAAAAACCGCCTAATTTATGCTTTTCATCAGCTGCGGTAGGTCAGTTGGAGGCCTGAAACAGTGAGGTGATCATCTGTGTAGCTGGTTACCTGAAATACGTACTTGTGGACACTTTCCAGGCTAAAGATCTGGCTGCGTCTGTTCATCTTTTTATTGTTGTCCTTGGAGCAGCCCAAATTATTAAAAAATCAAAATAACACAAAAAGTAACATAAAATAGATATTTTTTTATCCTTGTGTAGCAGAATTGAATAAGATCAAGTTTGACGCTCATAGCAAAAGAGACAATATTTTACTCAAGGATCAAAGTGCTTGGCATTAGATAACATACCCAAGTTGTGGTCGACTAGTTACTAACCTTACTGACATTGTGTGAGTGTAGAAATTACTCATTTTCAGGGTAATATCTCTTCTTTGTAACGGCAGTGTTCTGTGCTCTGTCAGCTTCAACTGCCCTGTGTCTAGCAGAAGTAGCACTGTCACCATTTTGAAGGAAGGATTTCCTGTTCTTTACCTAGGTAAAAGTGCTAGATGTGTTTTATGGAATTCACTTGTAAGAGATTTTTATTGTTGTTAAAATGGGGGCATATGTATTTAGTAACAAAAACTTTTGTATACTCATTTATACCAATACTACTTGTCTATTTTGTACATAGAAGTGAATAAATATATTTATGTAAATATACAGAGGAATAAAGGTACTTGGTTTCAGGAGCCAAGTATTTTCAGGGAAGAAAAAAGGCTCCCATAAGACAAATTTAATCTCTTTGAAAAGATGGGCCAGGTATTTGGTCTTAATGTTTCCGAGTACCTTATTAAGTCCTTGTTATTGGTGACAAAGCTGGTTTCCCATGAAATGAGTCGGGGGGAGGCTGTATTTCAGTATGAAGTTACAGCGATATTGGTACAAGAAAGACAGGACATAGCAAGTGTTAGGACGTAGGCATAAGCTGCTGTCTGCAGGCTCGTCTGTGTCACGCATCTAGCTCCTGTGCAAAGAAGCAGGCTTTGCTGTCTGCTTTGCATTTGTTACGGAGTGACTCTGGGTAAAAGCATGTACCTGGACAGTCACTGCAGAGTAGCTGAGGCATGATGACTTGTGGCAAAGACCTAATATAAAAAAGTATTTTTCTTGACAACATTGATTGGGATAGTTTATCCATGTTGGGCTTCCCCATACGTGACATTAATACAGTATGTGCCTTTGGTTGCGATTGATGTTCTCTTTAATTTCTTCTTGAAACATGCAAGAATGATCTTATTGTGAGTTCTTAGATTCTGTATTTTGTGTTTTAAAAGAATTAGAAGCACCGGTAGCATTTAAGCTTGTGATGGCAGGAATGGTTATTTATTTATTTATAATGGTTATGTAGTTTAACTGTCAGGAACAGTTATTCCACGTACAAATGCCTCTGCTATTCTCTATCTTCATGTGTTGTTACGCTTCTGTTTTTGACATACTTGTTTTTTTCCTCCTTTTCCAGGTGAAGCAGGAGCCATAGAAGGAAGACCTTGTGGCTTGCAACCATGCCATTCCCTTTTGGCAAGTCCCACAAGTCTCCCGCAGACATAGTGAAGAACCTGAAGGAAAGTATGGCAGTTCTAGAAAAGCAAGATATCTCTGACAAAAAGGCAGAGAAGGTACGGTAGGGACTTTTCAGTTTTTAAACAGTATCTGAATGGGGAAAAAATAAATGTGTAGCTGTTTACACTGAACTAATTAGGAATTCTTTTTTATGCTACTCTGATAAAGGATGGGTTATTATGTACCTTTGAAATGGTGTGTTTCATGTTGTTTGGCTTTGCATTTTAATACCACGGGCAGATGATGTGATACTTAAAATAAATTGCCGATGGTCACAGAGGAGAGTGGCTCTGTTATTGAAACCAAGGAGCTTTGCATCTCCATAGCTATCAGAGTATGTACTCTCACCCTCGCTTGCCTTTTCATCAGTCCACAGGAAGATGGTATGGTGCAAAGCTCCTGTGCTGCTGCAGTTTCATTTAGATGGGATGGTTTGCTAGTTCAGAATCTGTACCTGTCTTTCAGGATCTGTGCCCTGCAACAGTCATTTACTTCTCAACTGGTAGTCTTGATAGCTTCACTAAAAATTACTCTCAGATTCAGACTCTGTGCAGCAGCAACCTACCTATTGACTCGTCTGACAGGGTTATTTACTGTTTAGATGAAGTTTTTCCCGATAAACTCAGCAGCAGAGCATAGATGTTAACACTTCCAAAAAAAACACCCTCAAACCAAACCAAAACAAGAAAATGTAACACTCCCTGTTCCCCAAGGCCCCCCGGTTTTGAAGCAGGCTACGATACCCTCTTCAGATCCTCTCCAAGGATTATTTAACTGTGTTGTGCCAGTCTTGGCATCCTTAAAGAGTCAAGCGTAGGAATTAGTCACAATCTTTTCTGTGTTCACCAGTCTTCTAAGCACAATGTGGCCAGCCTCACTACATCCAGTTTCAGCCAGGTTTGGCACTACTGTTTAAAGTGTAGGAGAATCTGGGTCTTAACTGAATTGCTGGCTTTATCTTGACGCTCTCTGGGATCAGCATTCCCTACTGCAGTGCCGGGATGTGTGATGTTCCAGGTCTCTTGCAGTGTACCATAGTATTTATTTTCCTCAATGCTTTTTCTGTCTTGCTTAGGACTAGGGCTGTGTGGTCCTGTGCAGAGTGCATGCCCTTGTCTCGTTGCAGTTTTTATCCTGGTTCATGACAGA
Organism: Nettapus auritus; assembly: GCA_011076525.1. Lineage (NCBI taxonomy): Eukaryota > Metazoa > Chordata > Aves > Anseriformes > Anatidae > Nettapus > Nettapus auritus. The sequence continues at coordinate 7,837,031 of CM021773.1, forward strand.
GCCTTAGCATAAAAGCTGGGAGGATTTTCATTTGCTGCTTCTTTTCTTCTTTCTCCATTAACTGACTCCATCTGTCAGGAGAGGAGGAGTAGGTGCATTCTGAGGAGTCTGGGATGAGACTTGGCACTGCTTCCTTCATATCAACCTCATTGTCAATTCCTGGAGACGTGGCTTAGCGTTAAAATCTGTGCTCTTTTGTCATCTTTTTGCATAGACCTCTAATAGGGAACAGACCAGCTTCATTCCATTGTGCATAGCTGTGTGCGGCATCACATGCCTTGTTCTTGATGCTGTAACTACAGATTATTATGTACAATTTGCTTCTTGCTGGCCTTTAATCCCATACCTCCATCTTCTTTAAAGACCTCATTTATGGGTCTGCTTTGACAAGAAATAATGTACCAGGCCTGCAGAGTTACATTCTGTGTCATATAGGAGACAATACATTCTGCTTGAAGGAGAAAAGGCGGCCAGTCATGTTCACTAGGTTAAATGTAAGGGGGGTTAAATACTGACATTCACAATACTGAGCTGGGTGGTGCTGGCCTCTGTCATCCTCATTGTTCACAAAGAGGACGAGCTGATGAATCTGAACTTTAACAACTCCTGTCCCCATGTGTCCATGCACAGGTTCTTCAGGAAATAATTGGTTCATTGGCAAGGCAAGACCTCTATGAAGGTGACTGTGGTTGTGGCAGTTTCTCTCAGGTTCTCAGTTTGGTGAAAGAGATCTTCAGTATCCTACAGGCCAGTTGTCACTTCTTTGAAGGTCCAGCAGTGATTAAATATGATGAACTCATGCCCTTTTCCTGTCCAGTCTATTAGTTTGTTCCAGGGTGTACTTTTGTAGCCTGTCAGATAAGAACAGAACTTTCAAGCCCACGTAGCATGGTGTGTATTCAGTGTTGATTACTTTTTGTAGGAAGGACACCCTTTTGGGTGTTACTTTGTTGTGTATGTTATTTGTCATACTGTACTTTATTTCTTAAAGCAAAGTACACGGTTACATATTTTCTTTACTATTGAACATATGGAATTTGAAACATGTAAATTAAGCTAAAAAACTTCAGCATATGTTGAAGTGAACTAAGCATTTCAAATATTAATCATTGTTTTAAGTATTTCTTCTTCAAAATTAAATTTGTTGTAAAGGCCCTTTTGTTTTATGCAGTATATCTGGCTGAGGTTCCAAAGACAAACCAGTACTTTTCTACTGCACTATGGCAGTGCTTTGTTTTCACATGTGTGGTTCAGAGTAGGTCTCACCACGCAGTAGCAGCACAATGCTGTTATGAAAGTATTTAGTTTTCTACTGTGCTTTCAATCAGTATCCAAGCATGCTTGGAAATACAGAATTTGAAAAAGAATTATATGAATAATTTTCTTTAGAAGTTAAAGTTGTAATTAATTATTGTTGCACAGATTCTTTGCTCAGATTATTTGCAGCAAAAGATGTGAAACAACAGTAGTGGTCGTGGTGCATTTTGTTCAGTTATGAAATATTGTACTCTGTAATACTGCACAATTTATTCTATTAGCAAAAACCTGAAGCTTGAGAAGTGAATTCTAGTTTCATGTGTTTTGTTTTTTTTTGAACTGTGTGAATACTGGAGAAAATGTAAACAGGTAATTCTCCAGGTCATTTTGAAACATTACTTAGGCTTGCAGTACATACTTAGGAAATGAGATCTGAAGTGCCTGTAGAAGCTGGACTGTGTCTCCCCGCTGACAGTCTGCCTTCCATACCTCGACTCTGGGTGTGTTGAATGCAGCCTGTTACATAGGATAGAGGCAATAGCTTACTCTCATATTGTTTATGAAGAGTAATTTCAGACACTTGAAATGACAAGTGCTTTATAACTGAAAAAGTGTTAATCACATACACTGTTAGTTTTCTTTTCCTTGATTTTTTTTCTTTCAGAAAGAGGAGGCTGAAGGGAAGCAGAGGGGAAGGGAAAGTCCTTTCACACAAATGGGACCTACCTCTGAGCTAGCACATCAGTTAGTATTTCATTCGCATCTCTTCCTCCTCTTTGACTTACCTCAGCATTTATTTTTATACTACTGGTTCATTTAGTTTGTGGCACACATTTACTGTCGTGAAGGTAAATATTTACTCATGTAATAGACTTGTTCTTCCCTACCCTCTGACCTTGGGTTAACCTGCTCATAACAGCTCCGGTTTGGGCTTCCTGATAATTGGCTCAGACACATTGTTAACCTGTGCAGGTTCCCTATTGCCAAAAAAAAAAAAGAGAGAGAGAAAAGAAAAACACCATGGATCTTAGGCTGAAATATGAATCCAGAAAATTGGATGTCCCCCCCTCCCTTTAAACAGTTCAATACAGTGGACTGTATGCTATATGCATGGGAAAATGCAGTATGCTGTTTTATTTGATTCAGGTTTCAGTGTAATATTATGACATGGTCCCACAGACATAGATCAGATTTCATTCAGTGAGTTAACAGGGAAATTTACAAAGCAGTGAAATTCTAAGTATGTTATGCACACGTATGCAATTAATTCATAGCTGAGAGCAAGCTAAAGGTTAAGTGCTCTGCCCTGCCTGCTGCATGGGGCTGTTACCCAGAGGATAAAATTGGGGACAAAGGTTTTTGTTTGCCTTTTTTTTTCTTTTTTTTTTTTTTTTGAAGAGAAGACAGGCTTCTCTTCTAATTGAAGAGAAGCTCTTTAATGTTATTTTTGTGACAGATGTCTGCTGAAATCTGGTGCAATCATTTTTAAACTTAATGTCTTTAAATTAGTGGTATTGATGTAGATAATCATATTTTACAGAAACTTTGTGTTTTTGTAGGAGTTTTAAAATCCAATCAATTTCAATAGAACTATTAAAATTGTGTTAGTTTCCTATGGTAAATATAGCTATAGACTAGACAAAATGATAAATACAGGCTGAAAACTATAGGTAGCTTCCATTTTTTGTGTGAATGTTTCCATTCTGCAATTTATGCAATTGCATTATTGACATGGATGGCTCTCCTAGCTGTACGTCTAGAGCCTGCTGTGCTCTCCTGCTAAGTAAAGGTGATTGTTGTTTGATAAAACTGGAGTACTGAAGTTGTACAAATCTAAATGAAGTATTTGGTATCTGGGGAGTATCTGTGAAATACCCTAGAGAATAGAATAAACCATAGTGATTTGTAGCTATAAAGTCATGCAACAGATTCTGTTCTGACAATCATATATGACTTCATGGTGTTTTGTTTTGATATACCTTCCTATCACAGGAAAAAAAAAGAGAATTAAGTACTCCTTTTCTTACTTGAAGCTTTACTTTTAGAGTTTGACTTATCCTCAGACATTATTATCTGGCACTATTGAATTTTAAATGTGACTTGTCACAGAACTTCTTTCTAAAACTGAAAAGTTCTTTCTCGAGAATCTATGTAATATACACATGCATCCTGTATACATAAAATATACTCTGCTTATGTATTAAAAATATAATATATGCCATGTCTGATTAGATCTCTGTATCTTAGGAAATCTTACAAGTAATGCTAGTTAGCCTTTCTTTTTCTGTCTTGATTTTTTTAACCATTTTTTTTACTTAACTCTTGACTTGCTATTTAATGTAGCATTATACTTTCAGGTGTAGCTATCTAAATTCCATTCTGCATCTGAAATGGTAAAAATAGCTCTGCATGTTGTGTATCTGTAATACATTAGAGAGCTTATGGAATAGAGGAGAGTAGAGAGATTCTAGAAAAAGCTTGTAAGAGTTTTTATAGTCCTTTTGATATTGAGTTTTGGAGTAGAAGAGAATATAGAAATGTCATCTATGGAAATGCTGTGTGCCAAAATACCTTGGTTATTAATAAAATACTTTCAGAAAACCTCATATTTCTATATTTGTGTGTATCCAAAAATTATAGTTTGGCCGAAGTTGAGATGATACAAGCAAGTCTGCTTCACGTTTTCATGATGAAAATGATCACATATTGGCACAAGCTGCCCAGAGTGGTCATGAAGTGACCATCGACTGAGCTGTTCAGAACATGGCTGAACATGAGCCCGATCGACTTGATAGGACTCTGGGGTTGGTCGTGCCTCAAGCAGGAGGTTGGATGCTGATGGCCTCCTGAGGTGCCTTCCAACCCAAGCTGTTCTGTAATTTTGTGTCTCTTACCATTAATTACCACTGAAGCAGCGTGTCATTGCAAGGTGAAGTGAAGCACCTGCAGACGGCCTTGACAGTTGTGAAAACAATGAGAAAAATTGAAGTCCTGGTGTCTCTTCTTGCAGCTACTGAGTTGTATGTTCATGTTAGGGCAGAAGGCTTCTTTTGAAAAAGCATTCACTGTCTGTTTTTTCCTGTTGGTTTGTAATATTTCGGTTGCTAACAGTGTCTCGGAGTGATGCTAAAGGAGAACTTTTACATCTGATACTTGAAGTTTGGGGAGGGTGCTCTGTTTTCTGGATTATCAGTATGAAGAATTCTTCACTGACATTCTTCACTGCAGGTGTGTCCTCCATGTTGCCACTGTCTTGCTTAAAGTAGATAACTCATCAAACCTCAGCATTTCTTCCTCCTTCATCTTGCTTTCTAAATTAGTGTGCAGGGACAAACTGCGGTAGAAGTCTTCATTATTTCTTCCTCTTTTCTTGGTGTGCTTCAAGAACATCTCCCTGTAGCTCATATTTGACAGGCTTTAGAAAAAGTGTATTTCTTCTGAATTTTAAAGAAATAGAGCAATTGTGTGCCATAATACCATTGTAATAGGGTGAGCTGGCTTTCTCGTTTTACATCTTTAGAAGATATCTAAGCAGTTGCATTGAACACCTGCTTCTTGCTGTCTTACTGACAGTGAGCAGAAAATCCCTTGGAATTTTATTAAAGGAGGAGACAACTGGGAATGGGAACCGGAATTAGTGAGAAAATGGAGGCAGTGGGGAGTGGAAAGTTGTGGAGGAGCTAAAAATGATACGGAGTCTCCTTAAAGGTCATAGAATCCATACTTGCATAGCTAGCAAAGCTGGAATGGCTTCGTCTTTAATAGTGCATGGGTCATGCTGATCTCAAACCTCTCTAGATACAGTCCACAGATGAAATCTTTCTGCATATCCCTTGTAAGACGGTTTATCCAGAAAGGTGTCATTCTTTCTCTTTGTTAATTTTCCATATGCTACCAAATAAATACTTGACATACCTTGTGGGCAGGTTCATCTAATGACTAAAAATCAGTGCACTTAAAAACTGTTCATACTTTTTAAGCACGTGAAAGACTAATGTAATAAAGCTAAACCAGTTATTTAGGTTGATCATTTCCAGTGTTTTATCCCCAAGCTATGAAAACATACATTTAAAGTAGTTCTTCTCTCTCCCCTCCAAGATAACTGTGCTTTAAGATTTAGAAATGGGTGTTGAGAAATGTTCTTGTTGATTTTGTTTAGTTTTACTTATGACCAGTTCTAAACATTGCTCTAGGCTTACACAGCAACTTAGGAATTCCTTGCACTGGCTTTCCAAGATGACTAGTCAGATCTGACTGCCTTCTATAAGATCGACTTCAGAGAGAAAGCATCTTACATTTCTATTGTCCCCTGTATTGATATTTTCTTTTGAAAGACCCACTTCTAGTGGCTTTGCCATTTTTTTTTTTTTTAAATACTGAGATAACCTGGAGCTTAGGTGAGGTTCTCTTCAAGGTCTTCCTTTGAAAAGAAAAAAATCATCCATAGTGACTGCAATGGGAGTCAGGTATTTGCCAGAAAACCAAATGCAAAATCTGTAGGAGTACATTTGGTCTCTCTGGACACTTCACTAGACAGGCACATATCTCTGTCATGTTTTCCAGTGTGATCCTGTGATCTTTGTTTTACTATATGGAAATTTTGTCCGGTTCTTTTCATACCGTCACTATTCTTTAGGGGATTTTTGAATGGGAAGTTCAGAGGCACTAAAAAAGAAAAGATTTTGCTGTTGATAATTGTCAACTAAATTGCTTGTGTCTTGCCTCTGCCCCTTCTTTTTTTTTAATAACATATAACAATCTTGTTTGCAGAAAGATCATCTATTGTTTTCTTAGCAGGTTGTCATTTCCTGATTTTTTTATTTTTTTTTTTCCTCCTTAATGGAAGTTTGCACTTGATAAGAATAATAGTGTGTGCAGTTACAAAGAAAAATGACATTGTCTGTGCTCTAACTGTATTTTTTTTCTTTTTTCCCATTTTCTTTAGGCCACCGAGGAGGTTTCAAAAAACCTTGTTGCCATGAAAGAAATCTTATATGGCACAAATGAAAAAGAACCACAGACAGAAGCTGTGGCACAGCTTGCTCAGGAGCTGTACAACAGCGGTCTCCTTAGTACCCTAGTAGCTGACTTGCAGCTAATTGATTTTGAGGTAAGAAGTTTGGTATTTCATGTATTGTATATTTTAAAATAAATACATCTGAATTCAGATCTCTTTAACTGGTTAGAACATCTTTCGATCTACAGCTTCTATTTTCTGGCTGGGGCCAAATCATTAGAAAGAGAACTCAGTATTCCAAACTATCTAGAAAATTAAGCAAATACTGAATATAAAATCACTGAATTTAGGCACCTAAGCTGCACAAAATTGAAGTAGATAAACCTCTAATCCTTATAATGCAGTTCTGTTAAAATTATAGAATAATCCTTAATTGTTGTGTAGACAAAAGGATTAATCTCTTAGTACTAATATTACAGCGAACACAAGCGATAATACTATAAGCCACCTCTGTATTCTCATCTTACTAAATAAAATTACTTTCAAAAGAAAATTCTTACAACATTTAGGAAGAATTTGAAGTATGTAAGGTAAAGCTGTTCCTCTTATTAAGTCTTCAGTATTTCTCTTTAGAAATGATGATTTTTCTGTTTTCCTCTTTTTCTGTTTATGTATATATAATATATAGATAATATATTATATATTATCTATATATTATATATATATAATAATATAGAATATATAATATATTCTGCTTATATATATATATAAACAAATACAAGATTTTATTGACTACTTCAAAATAGCAATGCTTACTTTTATTCAAATATATCGCTGTTCAAACCTCTGCTATATGTCACCACATCACATAGAATAATCTAGCTTCCCACTGCCATGGTGAAAAGTCACCCTATTTAGTTACAAGAAATTGCAGTACAATTGGATTTTCCTGTTTTCCCTGAGGTCCCACAAGAAGCGTGTGGTTGTGTAGGAAAGGAGCCAAAACCCATGTATCTCACCCCACAGCCTTGACCATAAAGGACATACCACTTAAGGTTGCTTAAAGATGGTATTGTTCATAACCAAGTTGTTCATGATGGGAACAGACTTTGCAAAGGTCCTATTGTAGTATGATGTTCCAAAAATAATAGCTTTCCTCCCTGTTCTTTCTTCTCTCCCCTCCGCCCCTTGCATAACTCCCTCTGATATGTGTTTAATTGTAACGTGGTGGTATTTCTTTTCCTACCCACACAAATGTTTACACCAAACATAAAACATTCAGGTTATTAAATAAGCAAGGAGACCTGGGAAAGTTGAGAGTGAATGCTGAAATACGATGGCCTTTAATTGACGAAGAAAGGAAATGATGAAATGTCATCTGGATTTTGCTGACCTCTAGATTCTTATCAGTTTGGTGTTTACTTGACTTGGTTATTAGAGAAGGAAACCTTCATTATCTTCTGGTAATGAAGAATGATAACAATTTGTACAGGCTTGCTCTCATTAAAGAGAACTATTCATTTTATTCTAAAGGGACTGGAAAGGACTGCAAGTAGTTTCCTGCTTTAAGATTTGCTGTTGTTTTGTAACACGAGGATATAACCATTCCCCCTTGAGAGAGAACACTCACATTGGTTTCTAGGCTGGACCACGTCTGCTTTTTAAGGATGGGATCTGGCAGGCTGTCCAGCTATTGTTTTACCTAGAATTAATGTCAACACACCTGTGCTCCAAACCTGCACTAGATTCAGATTTTGGCTTTTATATCCCAGATCTCTATGATTTGGGGCTTACGACATTTGAAATGATTTTTCTGTTACTGAGAGAGATACAAACTTGATTTCCTGTTGATTTTTAAACTTGGAGATTGAGTTTAGCATTTATTCCTTTTGGCACCCCCACTAAAGCTTGAGGCCGTTCAGAGATGAAGTAAATGTCACCTTTTTTTGTCAAGAACTTTGCTCTTCTTGAAGAAGATTTCCATGGTGGATGCTGAGGTTAAAGACTGTTTACTCAGACACTTCAACTGTCGCAACAAACTTATGTTTTAATCTCATGCATTGGAAACTGCCTGACTATCTGAAACTTGCTGGGTGGAAAGGCCTGGTAAAATTATACGTGTAGCCAACAAAACCATCTACTTACCAGTGTTAGTAACTTCCCTCTTATCTCCCCGCTGACTTGTGTGTTTGTAAGAGAGATGGCATCCCTTCTGGAACTGTATTTTCTGTTCTTGCTCTTCTTTAAATGAAGGGAAAAACAAAAACACACTCACAGAAAAACAAACAAAAACGCCTTTTGCATGAAGGGGCCTGGATCCTTCTGCCGGGAAGACAATGCCAGCACAGTTTCACTCTCACCTCTCGTGGTCGTGACTATTGGCACAAGGTTCGGTGCCTGTTTGCTCTTGTTAGCCCATGAGGTCATTTAGCAGTGCTTTTAACAATAACTTGACTTGGTATTACTGCGTGCCACTAGCAGTTCACTTCTGTGGAGAATAAGAAAATGTTGTTCTGGCTGGTGAACCCAAAGCAAAATGTGAGATCTGGAGCAAAATTGGCAATGTTAGTGAATGAGAGTCGATGACTATATTATGTGGAGTTGGAGTAAAGCAGTTTCTGGAAACACTGCTCTACTCATTTCAGAACAAAGAGTTCTGGTGTTGCTTTAGGCTGGCTTTCAGTGGAATTGTAATGGAGAAAACAAGCATTTACAAACAAACTCTTATATCCTGAAAACAACAGTGCCTCAAACTGTCCGTGGTAATTCACAAACATGCCATTTGTAAAACTACAATCCTCCTACATCTTTATAAACATTTGATTTTTTTTCATATGCAATCTTCATGTTGATTGGAAAACTGAAGTAGTTTTGAAAAAAAGGTTGCTGATTTTTAAATACTTGCTAATGAAATGCACCCTGAATTTTACTCCAAAGCTTGCAAATGTTACCCTGGGAATTTATAGTACGAAGTAGAGGTCATCAAGAAAAATGATCTACGTGTGGTCTGTGTATAACATTCAGGAAGCCTTCACGTAGAATTGCTTAAAAGGCCTTTCTTAGCAAGCCCAATCTTAGTACAAGCTTGCTTGGTGTTTTTTGAATTATATCTGATAACACATAGTCGTGAAGTTGTATTTATGGCAGTCTGAAATGGAAAGTTAATGCAGAAATTTGGCTTTTAAATGATGCCTGTGAATGATGGTGAGAAGTGCTTATATTTATAATGAGCTTTTTGTCCATACCAATTTGGCATCTTTAGCTGTGGTCTGAAATGTCCTAGAAGAAATAAATAAGAGGTGGATAGCTATTCAACAGAGAACATTCCCAGCCACTTTCATGCTGCCTGGTGTTATCATTGTGCATTTTTGTGTGTATAAACTGTGCTGAATTCAAGCATCTTGTTCTTATTTATACTTCTTTGTCTGCTGAAAAATGTGAGACTTGCGTTTTAGGTCAGTGGGTGAGTTCTCTTTGTAGTTTCATTTATTTTACTTCCGTAAGTTCCAGTGTTAAGTTGAATGTTAACACTGCAGTCAGAAGTGCTCTACAGACAACTAATGGTGGAATTAAACATTCCTAGAGAAAGGGAGAGGACAATGGAATATTGAAGAAACAGACTTTCAGGCAGAAGCACAGTTAAAAACCAGTATGTTATTGGCAAAAACAAACAAACAAAAACAAGAATAAAGCAAGTCCAGGAGGCTGAAGCTATACAGAGCTACCATAAAATATAAACTAGATTTATTTCTTAACATAAATAACCTGTGATCTGGCTGAAACATCTGGCTGATACTGTTTAAAATGTTTTGGCATATTTGAAATGGGTATAAAGAAACAGACTATGTATGTGATCTGATTAAGATCAGCGTACAGAGGCTGACTGAACTGCAGAACTCACTGTGGTATGAATGTATGAGATGATGGCAATGTTTAATTCTTACTTGAACGGTGGACTTGAATATTATGTGTTTAACTGCTAATGTTTTTGACAGGGCAAAAAAGATGTTGCTCAAATTTTCAACAACATCCTCAGAAGACAAATTGGTACAAGAACTCCCACAGTTGAATACATCTGCACTCAACAGAATATATTGTTCATGCTGTTAAAAGGGTATGTATGCTGTGAGGCATAAATATACTTTTTAATGAAGTAAGAAGTTTGTAAATTCAAATTCATGGAGAAGCACTGAGTTTTGAAATACTTTTTCTTCTTTTGCACTATGATTGTCTCCCCCCCCCTCTTTTTCCTAAGGGCCTGTAAATCCCCTAAGAATATTTGAGTAATAAACACCGGAAATAAACTTTTGCATGAAATACAACTGAAAATCGAGAACTGATAGTAACCTAAAATATTATTACTAGGATACTGCAGACATTTTCCTTTTGATATACTGTTTGATCCAACTGTAATTATTTCCTTCCAAATGTACTCGTTTATCAAGTAGTAAAGGCTGTTTTTTTTTTTTTCCTTTAACCACTGTCTTTTCCAGTGTGCTGTCCTATCCCATGGTCTTAGTTTGTCTTAGACATTTTGTTCATAGTGATTCATGTTCCTGTAGTCACATAAATGCACCAGCTCAAACTCAGCCTAACAGAATGACTCAGAGCACATGCATGTTAGCCTGCTCTTTCTTCCTCCATTCTTATGTTAGGGTTGGAGCTAGGTGATCTTTAAGGTCCCTTCCAACCCAAGCCATTCTATGATTACTTCTGGTTCTTGGTGTTGGAGAATCATGTCATACTGAACACACGGTTGGATGTGTAGAGCTGTGGATCTCAAACATGAAAGTAGAAATATGTTGTTAGCATTTTCTTGTTAAAATAAGATTAAAAAAAAAATGAGAATGTGCTACATGCAAAAAGAATTGTTCATGTTTCTATTACCATTAACTAGGAAAGTTCTGAAAGTTCTAACTCCAATATGTAATTCTAGGATAGAAAAGTTCATCAATATTAATAAGCTATTCTTGAAGTGTAGCCATTTCAAGTATTAATTATATAACTTATATTAAAACTTCTGGACAAGCTTACTACAGTGAGCTTCCATGGGCTGCAGCTGAATAGTACTCTATCCATTTACTGGGGTAGCTAGAAGATGAAGGAAAGGGACATACCTTTCAGTGAGATATTTGCCTATGTTCCTTGAGATAGGAGGATAATCAAATATATTTTTAACATTTGAACAGGGAGTGTTATTTTGTTCTTCCTTCTTCCTCCTCCTAGTTCATAGCAGTAAATAGAGATGCTGACCGAGTTAGAGTGAAACCTGCCAAATACATTGTGTATTGGGCCAGTTTATTTTCATGTCGTAAGATGTACAGTCTGCCAGAGGTGCTTTCATTTTTTTTTTTTCTGTGTTGCAGCCATGATTCTGAGAAGAAGGAAGATTTAAATGTTATAAGGGCAAAACGATTATTAATTGTGGCATAATACGAAAGAGGATATTGATTCAGTACTTCCTCAGAACAATTTACAAAAAGACAAATTTGAGATGCAGAGAGATGGAACTACTTTCTCAGCATGCTCTAATATGTGACTGAATGATTGCAACACAGTTGTCCTAATTCTTAGTCTGTGTTGTCACTCTTCAGAGAGCATTATTCTGACAGGGATCATTGAAACATATTCATAAGTCAGGATGTTTGAAATGGGCATTTAATTAGATTTAATGACTTAAGTGTTACATCTGGTATCTGACTGAGTCAATTTATGCTAATTTAAACTATGTGGTAAATTACAAAAAGTCCAGTAGATTCCAAGTCTTCGTGACAAGTTGAATAGGAGAGTATTGCAGCATTTAATGTGAAAATTTATCCATAAGCAAATGTTTTTGTATGATAATTCAGTTAGTGCTTAGTACACACAATAATGCTTTGCTCAAGAGTTACACTGGTGAATTTAAATAGGCTTCAGATGCATTAGGTCCAAGGCCTTTTTAGGTGGAAGGTGTAAAAGGGATTTTGCTTCAGAAGCAGGTAGGTAACAACAGACACAACTTGTCTGTGGATTGGGATAGCCTGTGTTGCAACATGCTCAGATTAGTTTTGGGGTCAGAAAGACAGACCCTTATTCATGTTGTTTCCTACTATTAGTGTGCTTGGGAACTCAAGGAGGTAGCAGAAAGTACAGAGGTATATTTCTGTCAAATATGTCTTAGAGACACTGTTGTGAGATTTTGGCAGCTGCTGTTGGCATATGCTTAAATCGGCTGAGAGAACACACTAGTATTTGAGCAGGAAAGCCTGCCAAGAAAGTGTAGTGACAATTTCTAAATGAAGCCATCCCTGACGGCTTCATCACTTTCATCAAATCCGTGATGGTCATGTTCCAGAAGGTCTCTTGTAGGAAGTTGCAGATACTGTGCTTGAGGCAATAAAGACTTGAGCACAGAGAGTATAATCCTAAAAATTAGAGGACGCTGCTGCCAACATGTCAAGCTGGAAGCCCATGGTGTACAGAGCAGACAGCGATGCTGAAAATGGCTTAATGAAAGAGTGGCCATGAAATAATGTCCAGTATTATTAACCATTTAGCTTCAAAACTCATATTAAGGGTAGTTTTATGTAAATTATTTTCAGCTGTAAACAAATAGCTTTCAAGATAGATCACTTACTGGTTTTCCAGATGTCTGCAATTGTACCAATATGTAAAAAGAAAACCGATTTTGAGTATGAAGAAAATAATTTTATTTAATCTTGTTTCTCATTTTATGAACGTATATTGGCAATAATTTGGCAATAAATTGGCAGTGATTTCAGTGATACTTAAGAGAAGTATTAGAAGGTGAAATTAAATACAGAAATGAGTACCTCGTTCTTTGAATTCTTGTTTATATAATAGAACTGAAAATGGTAATTAGTTTAGCATTGTAATGGTAACTTCTGAAAGTATTTATAAAGAATCTGTGGTTTTTGTTTTTAAACAGGTACGAATCTCCAGAAATTGCTCTAAATTGTGGGATAATGCTTAGAGAATGCATCAGACATGAACCACTTGCTAAAATAATCTTGTGGTCAGAACAATTCTATGATTTCTTCAGATACGTGGAAATGTCGACATTTGACATTGCTTCAGATGCATTTGCCACATTCAAGGTAAATTACACCCCATTTCTAAGTTAGTTCTGTAGTTTTCCACTATGTGAACCCAGATGTTGTGTGTTACACTCTTGAGCAAAAAGGTTTAGAGAGAGGAGAAAAATATCGGTGATGCAAATGGGTAAGCTGAACATTGCTCTTCCTTATTTCTCACAGTGCAAGATGTTCCTTTAAACATGCATACTCTGTTCCCAATAACGATTCTAGAAAGCAAGATTTAAACTACCATGTATTCTCTTAGTACATGTATACTTTCATGCCAGGGAATTTTAAATCTGTCTCTCCAGCTATTCAAGTGAGTGTACTCCTTTTCATTGCATTATGTTTGTTTATAGAGTATATTTGATGCTACTTCTGGAGGTATTTTTGTTGTCCTAACCAAAAAAACCCAACCCACAACAAAAAAACAGTTACAGGACTACAAGTGTAATAGTTATCAGTGTTAAGTAGTGGGTCTCAACCTTGACTGTGTGTAGTTCTGCAGAAAGCATACCCTTGATCCATGACTGCCATTCTTCAATGATAATTCCACAGGCCTGTGTGAATTAACATGTAGCAGACTTTTCCTAACTGATCCAAAGGTCCTTAGCAAGTCCTATGTACAAATAACTACTTGCATATCCTATGTTTCTTCTTTGTTTAAAAAAATAGCAACATTGTCTGTTGGATGTCTTATGTACACTCCCAGTTTATTCAGAATGTGAATGAACCATATAAATATTTTACGGAAAATACCGTTTTTGCTCTTTTACAGGATTTGCTTACAAGACACAAGTTGCTAAGTGCAGAATTTTTGGAACAACATTATGATAGGGTGAGCAAATACTTTTCATTATTCAGAATTTTCTAGTGCTGTGTATCTTTGAATAAAACAGTATTTTCTTACCTTGTTTAGATTCCTTTTTGGAAATTTATATACAATATTAAACCAAATGAACTTAAAGTAATTTCTGTCAAAGCAGTACAATTAACGTTAAGATCTTACAGTTGAATGTAAAAAGTGTAAAAACAAGAGGCTAAGGCAAAAATCTTATTCTGTGAAAATGTGTTTTTTCCACTAGAGGGAACCCTTTCCTAGCCCTTGTCCTTTGTCTGCATTAATGCATAACAGACCAAGAATACAAGAATCTGGGGACTTCTGAAATTAATGAATAGTGTTCAGTGACAAGAACTACTATAGTTCAAGAAATAATAAGAAGTGCTTTCAATACATTGCAGTCTAAACGTTAAAGCCAACTAAAATTATAAATACATATATTTTTAAAGCATATACAAATTTTAAGCAGCAGGAAACCACTGAGATTTCAGATTTTGTTTACATTTTTATTTATGGATTTCCATCTCCATTTTTTTTAATAATAATTTGGAAGAAGAGCACTTGTGGCTCTTGGAAAGGTTTTAACCATTCTCCTTATTCTGTGTTTAGTTCTTCAGTGAATACGAGAAGTTACTTCATTCGGAAAATTACGTGACAAAGAGACAGTCACTTAAGGTAAAGCAATTTTTTCTTCTTAGATGCAAAATTAGAGAATGTCTTCAATTTCAAGGTGGGTTGACTAATTTACATTACTGCCTCAGATAATGTTTTTTATTTTTTTCCTATATTTTAGTTCTTGGGATCACTTAATTTCTTTTAGTCCAGTCCTGCCATTATTTGGCATCCAGTACACACCAAGTCATTTTTCTCCCTATGCAGAAATGGCTACCTGTAAGAGTTGGTTTATTTGTCATTTAATTTCCTTCAAATATCAACGTATTATTTAATAAAGAGCCTCACATAATGTGACTACAGCAATTCAAGTTAATCAGAAATATTTATGAACATAAATATAAATATAAGTTAACTTGTAGCAAGGGTGGTACTTGTGAGGGTGCTTCTTACTACTCCTGCAACAGTGTTCCCCATGGCAAGAGGTTCTGTGTACTTCTGAGAGTTTAGGAGGCAGGGGAAATGTGTGTATAAAATCCACTGAAGTGTCTGCTTTTTTTTTTGCATCCCTTCTGGACAAAGTAGGTAGCAAAAGAAGTGCAGATATTTCTCATTTGAAATACTAACTCCCTTTCCTTACCAAATTCTTGCAGGTGATGCATAGGTTTTGTGTAAATAGAAAAAATAATGAAGTTGTGGGGAAAAAAAAAGAATGAAAAAGACTTTTACTTTCAATCCCAGTACATAACAAAAGGGGAATAAAAGGATATTTTTTAGTTGCATGTTGAAAAAAAAGGATGTTTTAATTTGACTTTTTCTACTTTTACAGACATGTCAGATATCCAGCATGTTTAAAAGCAGTTATAAGTTGTCTCTTACCGCTTATTTCACCTTGTTTTCCACTTCTAGCTTCTTGGTGAATTATTACTGGACAGACACAACTTCACAATTATGACAAAATACATCAGTAAACCTGAAAATCTCAAACTAATGATGAACCTTCTACGAGACAAGAGTCGTAACATTCAGTTTGAGGCCTTTCATGTGTTTAAGGTAAGTTTAAAAACAAACACATGCACAAAAAAAAAACAAAACACCAAAACCAAACCAAACAGGAGTTGTTTAGTTGAGTAAACTACTTAGCTGAGTCTAAATGAAGCTTATCTGAATGTCTGCTAAGTGGTTAAATAAGAAAGAACTACTGTTTGCTATTATGACCCATCTTTACAAGTAGCTATGTTCGTATCCAGTGATGAGTGACGTTCCTCAGGTGGGACCAGTACTATTTAATGTCTTTGTCGGTGGTACAGACAGGAGGATTGAGTGCACCCTCAGCAAATTTGCTGATGACACCAAGCTGTGTCAGCACAGCTGGAGAAGAGAAGGCTCCTGGGAGACCTTACAGCGGCCTGCCAGTGCCTAAAGGGGACTGCAGGAAAGCTGGGGGGGGGCTCTGTCAGAGAGTATAGTGATAGGACAAGGGGGAATGGTGTTAAACTGAAATAGGCTAGGTTTACATTAGATGTTGGGAGGAAATTCTTCACTCGGAGGGCGGTGAGGCCCTGGCCCAGGCTGCCCAGAGCAGCTGTGACTGCCTCATCCCTGGCAGTGCCCAAAGCCGGGCTGGGGGCAGCTTGGGCTGGTGGGAGGTGTCCCTGCCCAGGGCAGGAGGTCTTTGAGGTCCCTTCCAACCCAAACCGTTCTGTGATTCTATGGTCTTTAAAAAATTGTTTGGAAAGCACTTAAGAACTCCTATACCATTTGTCAGGTTGATAACTTAGAAAAATTTGGAATTAAGAAAGGTGAAGTACAGTAGGGTAAGGAGGAATCCATGATTTTATGTGAAAGCATGAAGCATATTGGAGTTCAGAAATGTTTTTATCATGCTGCATGATGCTATGAAGGACAGCAGTGTTTTAACCAAGCCAGCTAAATTTCAAAGCCTAAATGTAGTCTGCATATTAAAACAGATACATTTTGACTTTGCAGCAGACAAGCAAATAACTAAGAGCTTGGAGTTTAATATACTTTAATATACCCATCTGATACCATATACAATATAGGATGATGTATTTGCTACAGAGTTTAACTGTGGGATTTTTCAGTGGATTCTGCAGAGGGTATCGTAGCTAATCACTTTGTACAAACTGAAGTTACCTCTGTACTGATCTTTGATTTCTGTTCTAATTAAAAGAAAAAAAAGGGGGGGGGTAGTTTTATTTTAAAACTTTGATTTATTCCATTATGTTTTCTGTATATGTTTTGGGATATTGAGTAGGCTTTTTTTTTTTTTTTTTTTTTTTTTTTTTTTTTTTTTAACTTCAACTCCCGTAACCTACAATTACACTAAAAGCCATTTGTTTTCTTGCAGGTGTTTGTAGCCAATCCTAACAAGACACAGCCTATATTAGACATCCTTCTAAAGAACCAGACCAAACTTATTGAGTTCCTCAGCAAGTTTCAGAATGACAGGACCGAGGATGAACAATTTAATGATGAGAAGACCTATTTAGTTAAACAGATCAGGGATTTGAAGAGACCAGCACAGCAAGAAGCTTAATCTCCAGTAAACCCCTATAATATTAAACCCAAGTTCAGCATTTGCTGTTAGATATTCAGCATCAGGCACTCTTATCGATTCATGAGGAACATTACTGCTAATCTGCTGTTCAGTGAACGGTTTTTGTTTTTCTTTTTTAGTCCAAGTTGAAAAACATAGCTGCTGCTTTCTTGCACAATGTGGACTTTCTTGATATTTGTGTCATTTCAGAATTCAAAGACACTGCTTGTTTTAGGAGTCCTGAAAAGAAAGATTCTAGGTTCATGAACGCAAACATATAGATACTAGTTTGGTTTAGGAAAGAAGGTATTAATGTAGTTAAGTAACAGGTTGCATGCTTGCAAATCTGAATAAATCTGTATGTTTGCACTTACCTTGTTTGAGATATGAGCACAATGTGACCTGTGCATTCCTGGCACCCTAGTATAAGATTATATGCCTTGATTTAAAAAAAAAAAAAAAAGTGCAGTGCTTTATTTGTAATCAAAGGGGAAATGTATCTAAGATGTGAGCTTATTGGGATAAACAGTTGTCTTGCAAATAAACTGATATTGAAACTTAGCGACTTTTAAAAGAGTGAAATCTCAAGGTTCATAAGGAAAAATGTATATATGCCTTTCACTGCTTTATAGATTTTTTGACATGATTTGATTTTTCTGAGAATTGACTTGTAAACTTGGAAATATGTTCTAAGGGTTTTTGTTAATTTTACTTTTAAAGGTATTTCAGACAGTAGACCTAGCAGTGACATTTTGCATTTCATTTCAACAGTGCTTGCTGGTTTCTTTTGTATATAACTCCTAGGCTGCTCATTTCTTTAAAATATGATTTAATTTGTACAGCAGAGGAATGTTATTGTATTAGTCTGTAACTATTACCTAATATTGAGTTTTGCAAAATGAATGCTCATATGTAATTGAATACTTCAGATCACATGGAAATGCTGATTTAACGATCTTAAGTACTGCAGCATTAAAAGAAAAAAACACAACAAATTCACTTATCTAATGGGGTGCCATCAATTAGAGTAGGCTGAAATAGAGAACTGGAACCCTTGATACTAGATTCTTACTGGATACTATTGGCCTTACTCAATTAAACTAGTGTTGTGCTCACCTGCTCTGCAAATGGCAAAGATTATGCTAAATTAATATTGATTCCTCTTACTTCTGGGGAGCCTGCAGTGCATCATTTCTTTCTGACAGTAGGTAACTCAGTACGGTAGTTATGAAAGTGAATGATTTAATCCCCTCTGACTTCAATAAACATAATTACATAGATGTCCTAGGGTAACAAAAGACTTAATTTTGTTGATTTTGTTTTTTAATGCTGCAAACTATCAGTATTTATAAAAACAAAAAAACAACTCTGATTTTGCACCATGTTTTTGTTACTGTGACCATACAAAAGGAATCTACTAAATATAGCTAAACAATGTTATTAAAGTTGTATTTATCCATCATATAGTAACGTTAAGATCACAACCAACCAAACGTATGGATTGGAGTCTGAAAGTTCAAATTCTGCATGGCTGAATCTGATTGAGAATGCTATAGAAAATGTTTGTTGCTTCCTGTCCTTTTCCTAATTAAAATATTTTGCAGTCAGCAAAATGAAACTCCTAAGTGACATTTAAGCTGATTTGAAAGCCTTCACAAGGGAAGTCAGCTGCAGAAAATGAAGTGTTTTCACTCAGTAGTTTAAAATTTCTCTTAACATTAGAATTGGCCTTTGAAAACTCCTTAATGCGTCCTTTGCAAACAGACTCATTTTGCCTACTGGAAAGCAAATAGCTTGCTCTTCATGGAGGTCACTTATAGAGGCAGGCAAAATTGGCCATGAGATGATGATGTAGTTCAGTACCAACAGTCTCTTATTTTTTCGGTTTATCACAGCTGAGTGGAAGAAGACCTCATTTGCCAAGTTACTCACCATAACATATAAGGCTTCCTCTCTAGAAAAATGTAGAAGTGCTAAAAGATTTGTATCTGTAAAGGAGTGAGAACATTTGGACTGGGTTATAGGTTACTCTATATTAGGTCTTGGAAATAATGGCTATGGTAACTTTTTTTAATATGTGAAAACATTTGAATGTTGGCTTTCGAAAAGAAGTTGTATTTAAATTAAAGCTCATTTGACGTGCTCTTCGTATTAAAAAAACAAAAAAAGCTATTGTTCTGGAAGTGGTTTCTTATCCGCTTGAAGGCTTAAGGATATTACTACAAGTTATTTAAATGTGAGCGGTTTTTGGTTTTGTGTGTGTTTTTTTTCTTTTTTTCTTTTTTTTTTTTTTAAATAAGAGATGTATACAATTGTAATTCTACTTCCATGGTAGCATTTCATTTCCCCTGAGGAAAATGCATTTCTTATCCAAAAAAATCTGGCTGGCCCCATAATTTAAATTGAAATAAAATTTTGAAGAAAAATGTGTGTGCTTTTATTGTGTTTCTGAAGATCGTAAGTTTCATGTGTATGTGAATCTTTTTACCTTAGAAGGGTTTGGCTTTCTTGCTTTTAAATAGGAATAATTCTAAGTCATGAACAGCTCTGGGTTGAAAAAACATTTTTAAGGAACTAAGGTGAAGTGCTATGTTAGAGATAAATCAGTTTTAATTAATTGTTGATAGCCTTTCTTGCTTATATGCACTATTATTTTCTGATTCTGTACCTCTTGGCATGACCAAGGACAGAGAGAGGAGATGCTAAGTCATGCATCACATCCAGAGACAGGATTAGGGGAAGTGAATCCCTGATAATTTTAGGCCCTTGCCTTCTCTCCATGTTTCTGAAGCAAAAGAGCGTGGGACTGCTAACTCTTTCCATAGGAAATGTTATGGTTTCTTTATCTCTGAAACTGTCTGCCGCCGCTATTCACAGGTAACTCCCTAAGTGGCGATGTCAAGAGGATCACTGTGTTATATTGAAAAAATCAAGATTCGGGGGGTTTTGTTGTAGATTCTTCAGAGTTTTGTTTAGCAAAAATACTGAAAAACATGGTTGCCTGCTCGGAACATACTAATGCTGCAGACAAAAATATTGAGTATATTACAGCCTGCACTAGCAGCTACCCCTCTTGGAGCCTTTAGTTTTAGTATTTTTTTTTTTTCTTCAGAAACTAAGCCCAAATGTTACAAGGGGAAGGACTAATTTATACTTGTAGTCAGCTTGTGCACTTTAATGAAAAATGGTGCTCAAGTTGGTTATGAAAAATAGTGCTCAAGTTGGATACCTGAATGGGTGTTTGGCTGAAACAAATGAGGGAGAAAAGCATGGGAAAGCAGAAATACTGTATTGACCTGTAAAATTTATTTTCCCAGCAGACCGGAACACAGGAGCATGGCCCATGAGGTGACATCTCAGAACCAGAGTACAAGCTGCCCTTGGAGCACGTGGGACCAGGTCACAGACAGCTGCATGCAGTAAGTTTGCCTCTCTCTGGCCTGCCAAGCTGGTCCTAGGACACAACTTCATCTGTTTTTGCTGCTACTCTTTCCCCAACCTCTGTCCTCTCTTTATTCTGGTCTTCTGCTAACTACTCGGCTGGATAATTTTTCTGTCCCCATTTCTGTGCCCTACACGTCTGGTTGTTTGAGTTGCTGCCATCTCACTGGGTGCAGTGGCTTTGTTTTCTGTTCTCGTTCTGGTTGTTTCTTGTGATACCCTTCTTCAAAGGTTTTGGCAATTGCAAAACTGTTATAAGTTCTGTTTCTTTTAGTTTTTCAGCATATTGTAATTACAGTTGATAGTTAGTCTTGTATGTGAGAAAAATTAACCCTGTTATTTTGTGTGTAATCTCTTCAAATCAGTGTTGAGCTTATTCTGTGAGAGCTGCTGCCACCATTGAAATCTGTACTTACAAGTATACCTGATTGGATCCAATTGAAATCCCATGTGACTGGAGGCAGGAATCAAAATGGGAATTAAATTAGAAAGGAGAGGAGAGAGAGACACCAGTATATTGCATTTTTTGAATGAAATCGGTTATTTTTCGAAAAGAGACCTGTTCTGCTTCCCATTTAAAGCCATCTGCTGATACAACAAAAAAACACCCTGTGTTATACAGCCAACGTATAATTAGACTTTTGGCAAGTGTGTTTTATTCACAACAAAATACTGTCTGAAAAAGACAAGCTTTTTATTTATTTTTTTTTTCTTTTTTAGAAGGCTCATACTGCAGATTCTGTTTTACACTGCAAAAATAAGGATTTTTTTTCCTGCTCAGAAGTGCACTGGCCAGAACTGGGCTTCTGGCACTTATCATAAATGGATTGCTTATGCTAAAGACTTTCAACGTCTGCTGCAGGAGAATTTTCCAACTACATAGTCTTGAGGCTGAGTGTGACTCCAGTACACAGTATTTCACCTGCTGTGGGAAAGCATCACGTGTCTGAATGTGACACTAGCGTAACTGCCTTACGTGTTGCTAATAATGTTAAAACTAAAGGATTTGTCTAGAGAGCATGTACAGAAGGAGGAAAGGTAAAAAATATGCTCTAATGTGAATGTACATTATAATTTTTTGGAGTGGTATCTGGAAAAAATGAGAGACATAAATATGGTACTTTTATAACCATATGAACAGCTTTGTATGTACCATTTCAGATAAATGCCTGTGAGTGGAGTTGTCTACTGTCTTGCCCAAAACTAAGACAGTTTTGGTACACCTTTTTCCTTTTTTTCCACAGGGGGTGCCTGATGGTAAGCTATCCTGGAGGCTCCCCTTACAGTTTCTTGTTTCTTCCTATTGTGGCAGTCTTTGGGAGTGTCTCACATCCTACCATGATGAAATTAAGGGGGACAGAAATGCAAGTGTTGATTGAAAACTTTCTACTCTTAAAACAAATGTTGAACGGGACTTAATACTGCTTAGTCTTATTTAGAGACTTAAAGGAAAGGACTAATTTTTCTTTAAATTTGGACAAGAAACAGAAAAGTAAGAGTTCATAACTATAATTCAAGACATGTAGGTAAAGAAAGCAGTACTTGGAAGTACAGTGTTTAAATAGTTGACATGTGAACAAACTAAGGTTTTAGCCTCAGCTCTTTAACAGGTTGTACAGGTTGCATGGAATTAAAAGAAAGCCCATCACTAAAAGAAATCAGAATATGTTGCAGGCTTTTAGGCACCTAGAGAAGCTGAGAAATACAGTCTGGAGAGAGCAAAAGTTGCAAAAGGTTCATGTGGATATGAAACTTGGTTTGCAGCAGCTGAATTCCTTGTTTTTTATTTTTATGTTTACATCTGTGGAATTACAGACTGCTGGGTTGTGCTAGCTCATGTCCAGATAATTACACAGAAGCCAAATTTAAGGATTTACAATAATATGTTTTTACCAAAAAAAAAAAAATAAAGTTCTAACATTGCTTTTTAAAGAAGGAGAAAAATCTCACAAAGAAAAACAATTTATTGGCTGAGCTAGGTTCTTACCATGTTTCTTCAGGCTGTAGAACAATATGGAAACCCAGTGGGCTGAACTGCAATCACAAGTGTGCATTGCTGCAGGTCCTTAAAGTTTGAGGGGCCCTTACGATATGCAGAAATACTGACCAGCACTGAATCTTGGTTGGACATCATATCAGAGCAATGCTTTAGGAAAAGCATAGATAAAGCCATCATCAGTGTGACACAACAGTTAGAAACCTGCAGGGAAGTAAGTATGAGATAAGTTTGTTACTCAGAAAAAGGAGGTTGTGAATAGCTTGTAGATACCTATTGTTTATTTATGTATATATATAAACTCAAGTTTATAATGCCCACCTTCTCTTGGTTATCCATTTGCTTTGAGCAGAACCTGCAGGTGGAAGGGGAGAGGGGTGGTGAAGAGGAATTTACTAAAATATCAAGGAAAAGCATGTTTCTTTTCTCACAGCTACTTTCAGTCTGAATGTGTTTCCCCCTTTATTGTCTTTGGAACAATGGAATAAACTGAAAATTGGCATGGGGTAATTTAAATTTCTGTACAGAAACTCATAAAAGAGCATTATACTCTGGGTGAGTTCATTTCTTTTAATTGGGTGTTTCTTCTGAGAGATTTTTTCTTTTAGTATAACTTAAATTTCCCTCGACTACACATTGCACTTTTGGTAATTAGTAACATGTGACATCTGTGCACAGGTGTTTTTGTAGTTTGTAGCCCGCTTTGGTATAAGATTTGAATGTGAATAAGCAAAGTAGGCTGAATTCGTGAGAACAGTGAGTTGTCTTTTTTTTTTTTTTTTTTTTTTTAACCAATAAAGATTTGCAAAACCTAGGTATTGCTAGTAAGTGCATTGATACTGATGTTGGCTGATTGCTCTTCAGAATGTACGGTAAAGCACAGTGTAGTTTTGAACAAAAAATAAAAAATCTGCTAGGCAGGTAACACCCGAGGTGAAATATTCCTGTGTAACTTGTAGTTTCAGCTTGTTTCTCCAGCTCTATGGGCTCTGCTGCCAGCTCTGTCCTGGTCAGGAGAGCAGCAGAACTGCTGCCAGTACAGCTGCCCCTTGCTGTGGAGTCAGCTCTCTGCAGTCTCCTGGTTGAGCTTCATCCGACATACTGCTTCTTCTGCAGCAGGCACGATCCTCCAGGAGAAAGGGAACAAGACAGGGCAATGATAAAAAGGTCAGAAAAGATCCAGTTTTGCAGCAGAGCTGTCAGCGTTTTCCTAACACAGCAGTGCACTGTGAACAGCAGGTTTCTTACCCATCTGACTCAGCTAACTACGTTAATTCAACCATGTTAGCTGAACTGTTTCTGGTCTGGGGACATGGTAGTTTGTAAATCTTAATCTCTTCCAGTGCCTCCACTCCTTGCTTCTGAATTTATATGTATTTCCATAAAGGATTATTTTCTGTAGCACTGTTTTCCATTAATTAATCTCTCTCCTACAGAGTCTGATTCTTCACTTAAAAAATCCCAGTCCCTGTGACAAATCACTTCTTTCACTGCTGCCCATCCCTTCCAATTTCTGCTGTTTGTCTTCTCAGTCCTCTTCCAAAGAGCTCTTTTGGATATTTTGGGAAATGTTCTCTAATTGCTGAGTCTCATAAGAAGTGCAGTTATTTATATCTAATCATTTTTCCCAGTTCTAAAGTTTATCATCCAGTACCATTGCTGCAGGCACCGTGTGGTTTCCTGTGGGCACCTATCAGTTTATCACTGGAAAATAACGAATGGGCAAAGTGAGTGCAGATAATGACTGCAGCACGTAGGGGGCTCACAGCACCACATCAGGTACATGAGAATTTTGACAGTGTTTTGGAGAAGGATGGGAGCAGCAGTAGTGTGGTTTCACCGGGTGAACTTCACTGATGGTTGTGGTGCAACACCTTTGGCCTGAGGGTTGGTTGACCAGGTATTGTTAGGAAGCCAGGGGCTATCAATGCCTACACGCAGCTATGCAGGGCACTAAATAAGTACCTGGCAGTTGATGTTGGGTTGATAAAACAGCCAGTGTTTCACCTCTGCTTTGGAAATGGTTCCTGTTTGTGTAAAGCCTGAGGTGGATGTGTTGCTTCTGTGTTTGGGTTTCTGGTGTCAGTGATGGGCTCTGTCAGTGAGCTTTTGCAATCTTTTCTCGTCTCTTTAGCAGGGAGGTGGCTGGTGCAGCCTCCTTCCTCCTGATCTAGGGCTAGCCAACAGGGTGTTACTACAGGTGAACCTTGCTCTTTATGTAGGTTGTATCTATCATCCTGTGACTAGACAGCAGCCTGCACTCAATCTTCTGAACACTGCACAGGAGATGAGATCTTAGATTTTCCGTTCTCTCAGTCCATTAGTCTTAAAGAGACTGCTTTTGCTGCAGCCGTTTGATTTGCTGTGCCACTACCAGAAGTGACAGGTTTGAGGACTAATCTATGCCCCCCGTGCCCAGGTTCAGACCGACCCTTGCAATTGACATGCACGGTAAGTGTCTCAGCCAGACCCAGTTCCCCTCCGCTGCTTTGTGTCTTATTCATTAGCATGCTCAGGATAAGAAAAGGCAACTAGAAATCAAAGACTGTTTAAATTGGTACACCAAAGCGACAAATGAGCTTGAAACATTGCCCAGACAACTGACTTTCATGGCCTGATCTGAAGGCTGTTCCGAGGGCTGGCCTGGAGCCTCCTCTGAAGAGCACTGGGTGGTGATGATACCTGTGGCACTGTTGTCTGTGAAACTGCTTTTTGTGCCAACGTTTTTGTTGCCTCTCCAACCTCACCCTCTGCCATGGTTTTGTGCAGTTTGAAAGCTGCTGGAAATAATGCTGTCAGAGGTAAGCTGCTGGAGTGACATCCTTCAGCCTTTGGCTGTTGAACCTCTGGAGTTGTGTGGTTTGCTTCTGAAAGGTCTGCAGGGTCTGCAGGTTTATGTTCACTGTACAGGGAGGTTTTGCTTTCTTTGTGTGTGTGGGTGGAGAAGGTCCACAGATAAGGGTCTAAAGGCCTTTGACTGCCAGGAGATGGTTTAAATTTGATTCCTCTTATCTTATAGTGTGGCTTTTACCTGTAGGAGGCAGAAGATAAGTGAGGAGGTTTCTCTACCCACATAGAGAACTGACGATTCTGACCTGGTGTTCTTCATACCTTGAAGAAAATTCTGTCAGTTCAGGTACTTTTCTGTCCATTTTTTGCTGCCACAGTATTAGAGGGCATGGAAGCAGATCTGGGTCAGATACTGCTTGTTCATGGTCACATCGGTTTCAGGGTTTGAAATGTCTTGGTCTTGTCCAGGAAGTCTTATGGCTGCGGTGGGCTATGTAGGTCAGCGGTATCCAGCTAGACATGCATGTGCTAGAGAAATGAAAGTCTGCCCGATAGCAGCATTCAGAGGACTCTGAAATGTCCACCCTGGTCAGTGAGTTCGACAGACAGCAGTTGTCAGCAGAAGGCAGTGCGACAAACCTGCTGCCAGGAAGGTTGCAGCTGCTTTTATTTCTTGTGATCAGGGCCACGATTTGGGGTGCTTTGATGGAGATGAAAATGGAACTAATGAAACTTGGCTGATTTCAGGTTTTTTAAAGCTCCAAGAATTAGTCATCCTAGGCAAAAAGACATCAGTCAAATCTGACTCAGATCATCCTCCTCTCCCCGCAGGGAGTGTAAAAGAGTTGGTCTAACTCACGTTCGTTGTCCAAGCAGAGCATCATTCCCACTTTACAGATGTCTTTGAGACTCGTGACGTTCCCTGTGCTTGTGGCTGGGGATGTTTATGAGCTGGTGGTATTCCTCAGAGTGGGTTCATTTCGTTTGTAATGCAAAAGAAGACTAGCAAAATCCAAGCCTGGGAACATTCACAGCTGTAGGAGAAGTTTTTGCTGCAGGAGCAGAGGACTGAAGGCAGTCTGCTTTCCAATGGGTTTGTCTCCTGCTCTTCTTCCCCATGGCAGGGGGAGCAGCATGGAGGTGGCCCCCATGCCGCTGGCTCTGCCCATTGCCCACTTCACTGCTGCCGCTGCATGGGGAGCCAGTGGGTGGGTGCAGGCACCCAGCGAAGGAAGCAGGATGGGGAGAAGGAGAGAGCTCTGACTGTTCCTAGCATGGAAGTGGAGCTGCTGAGCAGGAGCCAGCAGGTGTGTTACCCCTGGGTGGGGGCAGAGGTGGGAGCTAAGACAGGGAGGGGTCAGGAGAAAGGAGAACGCTGTCCTGCAGGGGGGCTGGGACAGAAGGGGATGGGAGGAGGAAGAGGACACTCCAGCAGGGAGGTAGGGACATGGAGGTGGGAATGCTACCTCAGGAGGCATCTGGGGATGACTAGGAAGTGCCTTCCCTGCTGCTGGAAAACATGGGGCCATGAGAAACCTGTCATCCCAGCCCTGGCCTTGTCTGGGCTTGGGCTCTCTGGGCTGTCTCTGTCTGAAAGTACCCAAAGTTGATGTGATTCCTCTTGGGCATTGTGCAGTTTGGTTAGCCTAAGTCAATTCAACAAGAAGCACTGTGTTTCAATCCTCTTTATGAACCAACCTTTTTTTTTTTTTAATTACTTCTTTGGCAGAAAAAAAAAAAATAATCCTAGTGGAAAATTGCCTCTTTCCCCAAAACAAAATCCTCTTTCAGCTCTTCCCTATGGAAAATTCCCAGCCAGCTCCAATCCTAAAGCATGATGCCAGAAAATATCTAGCAGGTTTTAGCAGAGGGTGACTTTAGGGTATAATGTATCATTTAATTCTAAGTAGGGCACCATAGCTACATGAGTTTGAGAACATGAGCAGGCACTGAGCATCCCTAACTCAGCATGCATTAGGCAATCCATCAAAAACATACATGTGGAACGGGGAAACCAGTTATAATCATTTTTCAGTTTTGAAAGCTTAGTTCTACCCTGAGAAAGAAACTGGCAAAATGTTGTCAGATGTGCCATCTCTGCTTCCTCTTACTGAATTCCAAATGCAATGTGTTTGCTTTATAAATAAAAAAGATGCATTTTCTTAGCAGATAGTTTCACCAACAACCAGTCTGAAAGAGAAAAAAGGTTCTTCCTTTTATAAAAAGAATGCTGGAGAGAAAATTATTTGGCATGTTTACAGGTACAGTAGACTTGAATGTTGAAGTTGGTTCTATTGATGCTGAAGAAATAATAGTCTCCAGTTCTCCCATAGCTCTACTGCTGCTTTTCTACTCAGAAAAGAGACAAGCTGACTGAGGAAGTACTGTTGCCTTCAGCAGCAAAAAGGATTTGGGCTTCAAGCCTGCCTCAAAATGTAACTTATAGCCTATTCATGGAAACATTGCCTGATTTAGCAGACATCCTGGGAAAAATTCAGGCTTCTGGACAGGAAACAGCATGGATTGGCAGTGGTAAGCAGTATCACATTGGGAAGGGAAGGAGAGAGAGAGGCAGGTGAAGTGCTTCAAGGTGTGGTAGAACTTAAGTGACCTTCCATGGTTTGTTGATGGGTCTTTTTGTCTAGACTATGCAGAGCTGCCTTTTAGAACTTAGCTTGTGGGCTTTAATCAGGTACCTCAAACTTATATCCTGACACTGAAGCACTTTTCTAGTTTGAATGTAAAGTGCTGGCTTGCCTGCCTGCCTTTGACAGGAGCTGAGCAAGGAGCAGCTCTGGTTCAGACATGGGTGATGGGTGCCTAATGTCATGGTCCAGCACTTGGTCTTTAGTAGCAGCCCAGCACTGCTACATCAGCACAGCTTAAGGGCAGAACTTAAGTTTTGAAACTTAATATGTGGATGGAAGTTAGCTTATAGCATTTTTTGGAGCCTGAGAACAGGCCAAGCCTTACAGAGGCACTGTCTCCTTGCTGCTTACTGAAATCCAAATGGCACAGGAGTTCCCACTGGATGAACAAAATGGTTACTCCTTTTCCTTACGAGTGTCTTCTTCCAGACACACCTAGAGAGATTGTCTACAACCAAATCGCAAGAGATACTCAGTCACAGACCCATCAATGTAAATTATTGTCAAAGGCATGAAAAGGCATTTTATTTATAACTAATTTCACTACAGGTATCAAGGACAGGTTTATTTTGCCCAAAAATAGCTATGAATTTTTGGAGGCCATTAACACGGAACCGTAGAATATCATGAGTTATAAGGGGCCCACAAGGACTGAGTCCAAAAACCGCCCAGAGACCAAAACCAACCAGATTCCAAACCCTGTGTCCAAGAGTGTTGTCCAAACACTTCTTGAATGCCAGCAGGCTCGGTGCCATGCCCACTGCTCTGAGGAGTGTGTTCAGTGCCCAACCACCCTCTGGGTTCAGAACCTTTCCCTAACCCCCAGCCTGACCCTCCCCTGTCCCAGCTCCATGCCGTTCCCTCGGGTCCTGTCGCTGTCCCCAGAGAGCAGAGCTCAGCGCCTGCCCCTCCGCTCCCCTCGTGAGGGAGCTGCAGGCCGCCAACATTAGCTGACCCTTAGCAATGTAGTGGTACTTTTTTGTTCGTTTGTTTCCAATTTGAAAACTTCTGTTGCAGCCACACTAGTTTTGCTTTAGTTTGGTTTTTGAATCCTCAGATTTGTTGACTTCCATTTGCAGCCTTGAGAATCTGATGCAAGGTGGACCAATAACCAAACGTCCTTGAGCGTGTGCTTGATCCTGACTTGTGTACATCTTTGCTGTTTGCCTCAGAGCCTTGCTTCTAGGCAAGACTTGAAAATTTGATGTAAAAAAGAAGTAGGAGCAACAGATTCTTTTTAGAATAAGAAAGAACTACTAAAAACAAAACAAAACAAGGAAGCCAACCATAAAAACAACCTCTCATGTTCTCTATGCATTATGAAAAGTGGAAAAAAAGTCCAAAGGTTCTGTGCCCCCTTTCTTTGTAGGTCTCCTTTGATGATTCTTTCAAGCAGTTGTATTTTTTATTTTTATTTTTTAAGGTTTTCTCTAGTGTGAGACTTCCCCACAAAGAAAGTTTCTCTTGTTTTTCATTATGTAAAATATGGAGCTTTACATTGCTGCCTTTCACATGCCATCGTAAGCTTCTCTTGCAGTTTGAAACAAAAGGCACGTTCTTGCTGGCATTCCTTGTTGTTGCATCTCATTTTTGAGAGTGATAAAGATGAAAGTCAAAATGAACGGCAGCATTTAGGATCCATTTTATTCCTCAGGTCTCAGAATAAGAAGCACTCAGCATTTCACCATTCCTGTGGAAAAGACCAACCAAAAGCTTAATGAAGGAAGTCTTGTTTCTGAAGAGTTAACCATGGTTCCAATCTCATAACGGTAAGATTTCCGCTGCTGTTGGCAGTTCTGAAATGTTTGGTTAGAGTTATCTTTTCTGAATATATAAATACAAAGATGCACTTAAAAAGGTAGAAAGTAATAGGAAGTTAAGTCATGCAGAGTGATGCGCAAGCCCCAGATGTACCTTGTTTATCTCGTACCTCTGCACTGAGTGCAATATTGCATAATGTCACAAGTGCCGTGTATTTTCTCTAGCAAGGTGATGCATTTTAATTAAATTCACTGTTTAAAATTCAGTTATTCATTAAAGATACCCAGTTATCCAGTAAGACGTACTGACCTTGGATGAAGACCTTCTGGCTCAGGAGGACTGATAGGCCTATACATTAAAAAGATGACATTTCATAATTAATAACAAAAAGAAAGAGTTCCTTGGCCAGCTAACTGTAGATGTATACTGTTTGCCTCCATTAGTTTAACTGAAAATGGCAAAATGACACTGTTCCCTGATATCAGCAGACCAGCCAGGGCATGTGTCCTGCTGTTTCTCTTCCATGGGCTCTGGACTTTGCTGCTGCTGGCCAGGCCAGAGCCTCAGTCCCCCTGTGAGCTGCACCGTATCCTTTGGCCACCGTGGGGGCCTGTGGGTGTTCTTGGTTTGTGGTTCACCTCTGAAGGGCCTTTTTGTGATGGAGACAGGCAGATATAAAAGCTTCACAAACTTCAGTCTGCTTTTATCCACAACAAAGCACATACAGTTCTCATCAAACAATAAAACATTGATTCATTTGTGCCCTTATTTTTTGTTTTCCACTGCTCAAGTGTTCTCTGTGCTGAGATTGAATCTTTCAGGGCCCAGCAGCTGTTTGCCAGCAGATGTCTTCTTTGCTGAAACAGAGTCCCTGTTTTCTCCTAGTGCCTTTTGTCCTTGGCTAGCCTCAGTGTAAAGTAACCTTTGCTGTAGAAATAGGCTTCTCGTTTCTCTCATCTGCCTAGGTTCCCTTGTCTTTGAATTTTGTCTTTTTTTTCTCAGATCTGGGACTAATTTGGCCTTATTTTCTTCTTCCAGTGTTATCCCATCCTCAGCCACTGAGATAGGCAAGAAAACAGAATTATTCTTTCATTCTCCCAAATTATGATTGACCTGGCCTCCAATGGTCTTTGCGCAACCTATGCATAGGTAAGCAGGTAAAAGACACTGTGGTCTTAACATAAGAAACATGGGGCAATAGGCAGTGAAAGATGGTCAAAAGAAAAGGAAGCAAACAGATTTCAGACAAATAAATTGGATTGAAGAGTTTTCCTGAACTACTGAAGTGTCAGTGAAGCTGTAAGAGCTTACTCTACCTGTGAAAATTTAAGCTGCAGTACAAAATCCATGTGTGCTTTGGTAAGGGTAAAGGTTTGAAAAAGTAAGGCTTTTTGTGTTTTTGTCAAGAAAGTGTAATCTCTTGCTATCTAGGAAAGTGTGATTAAGGAAACGCTGTCTTTGGGGGTTGCAAGTACATGTGCTGGGCACGTGAAGTGAGTGATGGTTAAAGGTCAGAGCGTGCTGTTGATAAGAGATATTGAAAGCGTGAAAGAACCACGGAGGACCAATTTCAGTTCCCGTATCATTACAGCAGGTGATGTATGAAGTTGATAGAATAGCTGAACAAAGCAAACCACAATGAAGACAGGATATTTAAAGCAAAATGCAGCAATAAATGAGCCATGCCCTTTTATTAAAGTGGAGGGAAATACATATCTACCTCAGTTAATTTCTTATGCAGCCTTTAACAAAATGAAAAAATCCCAGTTCCACTCTGTTCCCTTTAACCCAGTCATCCAAAATCCCCTTTCACTGTGGAAGTTACTGATAGTATAGTATTACCAAAAAAATCTATATTGATTTGTCAGGAGACTCAGGCTTAATCTTTCTTTGAATCAAAGCGATAATGGTGCTCGGTCGGAAACAAACACATCTGTACTCACATATCCAGAGTTAAACAGCGGGAGTCAAACCATGCAGTGTCTGTCACTGAGAGCAAGATCTTAACCAGATGCAGTGCTGTCTGAAGACACCCAGCCTCTCACCAAGGTGTGGCACAGGAGGTCTGGTCCTTAATGCAGCAATCCTGGTTCCCCTGAGAGCTGGGAGAGTGCTAGCTCATGGATTGCCCTGCTCTGCTGTGCTGTCAAGACATCCTCATAAATGGTAGAAGACACAGGTTTATTTGGAATAGATCATCCCCATGTAATGACGATGTAGTGATTTTTGGAAATTTATTGGATTTGGTGTTCCCTAGGGAACGCTTGACTTCCCAAAGGGAATGTTTATTTGCGGGAAGATCTTGCCCTGACATTTCCAAGAGATTACTGCTGATCTATACTTCAGGCCCTCTCAAATTGCCTCTTTGCTCACGAGTAACTTTGCCTTTTATGCAAGAATTTGCTTTTAAGTAAGTTCTGTTGCTGCTTGCTACTCTGTTAGTAAATTAGGTTGCACATTTTGGATGTCTGCAGTGCCCAGCTCTCACACAGGTGGTGCCCTCTGAAACAGTCCGAAACAACACAGGCTGATGCTGTCAGGAAAGCTCACTCCTCATGGAGGTTATCCGTGTGGTCTGTTACTATTTTGTCTGTTGGTATGAAGATAAAGGTCTTGCAAGAAATGAAAGTCTGATAATGTGCTCTGTGTGTGTAGAGGGGTAGGCTCATGTTGACATCTTTAGTGCTTGGTCACCTAGGTGATGGATCTTGCTGCCATAGTAACCCAAAGGCTGCATTACTCATCAAATATGAATTTTAACAAAGAGGAGTGTTTTGAGGTGTTTGTATCTTCTGTCTCCTATAACTGTCTGCTGCACTCTTAAAATGTTTATAGGAACCGTAAAATAAGAGTCCTAAGTAAACGTTTTTGTTGGAAGCATGTCCTGAAAAAGACCTGAAATGTATATGCCTAACCATCAAACTTACAATAGAGATTTTTGAAGAAAGGTCATGCTATTGCTTATTGTTGGCCTTTTGAGCTCTTGCCTCTTGCTTTTCCCCTGCTAGGGAAGCTGATATTTTAGTTTGTATCAGGGGAGTGCGAGCCAACTTTACATCTTTAGGCATCCCCATGGATTCGTCATGTACTTGTGCCAACATCATACCTGCAGCCATGTGCTGTGCCAGGGGCATGTCTGGAACATGGATGTTCTGTGGTTGGCTTGGGGTAGGTTGAGGGATGCTAACTTCTTTTGTGACCCAGAAAAGAGGTGATTTAAATACAAGAGGTGCTTCCAGCTTGCAGCCTAGTACGTTCATTCAGGGACGCAATACTAGGTGCTGCTGGGACAGGCTTTCTTGCACTCAGAACCACCATGTTCATCTGAGATCTGAGAGGGATGATTAATAACAAGCCACAAAACACAGACTGGCAGATCAGCTTAGAAGAGTACTTTTTTTTTTTTTTTTTTTTTTTCTTTTAAATGACTTGTATATACAAATTGCCTATTACCAGTAGTCGCACAGTGTAAGTCCTCCACTATCCAGAGTGTCTCATCTTTTTCATTTGGACAATAAAGATAGTAGCTGTTTAGATTCTTATATAGAGTACTTAATGTAAGAGATTTTTAGGTTCCTTGTGGCAGAATGGGATGGGACAAGGGGAGTACGTTCTGATGACTGGCGGGACAAGCTGACATGGCTGACAGACTAAATTTTCTGTTCTTTGTAAGATTTTATAGGGAATTAATATAAATCTGAAAGAATACTAATGAAATCAGAACCCTGTGTGATTAAAAACTCTACTGTGAACTTCCTGTCCCACTTACCCAGAGCACTCTAGGCTTACTGTGAAGACAGCAGGGCCTGCACGTGCAACAAGGACAGCAAGACAAATCCCCATGTAAACGGGGAGCTGTGGGATAGGGCAGCCCAGCTATCATAAGCAGATCTGTGCAAATACTGCTTGCTGGGAGGCTAACTGTAGAGTCATGCTTGAATTGATCAAAAGTGTGCTCTGATGTCCTCTGCAGTAAGGAATTTTCAACAGCTCGGCTGATGTGACTGTGCGGCTGTTGATGCGCCTCTTTTAGATGTTTTGAGAAATCCTGAGAAAAATGTATGTTAGTGGTGCTTCAGCTGTAATGTTAAACCTGAACATATTTCCTCTGGACACTAATGAGACCCTTCAAATTCTCTACTGACCAGCCTCCTCGCTGGCAAAACAGGGACTAGCTGTGTCCGCACAATCTGCTAGCCAGTAATTTCCTAGATTTAGGATTAAATAGCACACAGACCTCGTGAATAGGTGAAATTGGTGGAGAGGGATACAATTTAATGGGCCTTGAAGACAAACAGGGAAATGGAGGCTGCCACTGGAGGATATTCCATACATAAAGTTATCTGGGTTTGCTACCTATACACTACAAAGAAAGGGTGGACAGAGAAACAGATTGCAGCATAGTTTTGGGCATCTTCTTGTATTAATTTGGGTTGCCTTTGCTCCTGGGAAGAAAGGTGTGAAGGGGTGCATGGGGACAACAAGAGGGTGTTCAGAGAGCTTACTTTAGCAGTGTGGCTATCTGGCCTGTGTAATGGGGGTAATGTAGTATAGCTGGATTAGAGCGAATCTAATTATATTTTTGTTGCTTATCCATTGGCACTATTGCCTCCTAATTGTGGCATCCAGCTGACCTAATGGATCAGTCACTTCTAATCAGTGGACAGCTGCCCTGCATGTCATGTGAGATTAGGCCAGTTTTAGAAGAAACAAAAGTGTGAGGTGTGTGTATGAGAAAGGTTTCATAGCAACGTGTTCTTCTAAATGTTTTATAATTAAATAATCCTTTGTTGGTCCCTTAGGAAGCAAATGCCTACTCTGGCAGACAGAATTTGGTGACTGCTGGCAAGTTGGCTGAAGTTGAGAGTCCTGGAAAAACACCCTTCATAGCTGAGATCTGCAAGGGGCTCAGATCTCAATTCCTGGTCTGTAAGATCATGAGGCTCAGACGCTGCAGCTGTGTTCATGAAACTGGAGCACTGCTGTGTGTGTATACCATGCACTGTGAAAAGGAGTGAGTAACTACAAACCTTCTTTTTTCCCCAAAGGAAAGCTAGCTGCTTTTCCTTAATCCCTTGGGAGATAAACCCAACTCCGTGTCAGCTGAATTTGATTGTAACTTTTATCTTAAAATTGTCTAGGATAGTGAACAACAGAAATAAGGGAAGAGGGAGCAACTGTAATAGGTGGGAATAAATACCATTTCTAGCCTGTACTGAATTGCTTGTACTTTTGTAGAACTGAAGCAACAGAAAGCTGAAGGTTCATAGACCAGGTGTTTGCTTTCAGTGTCTTTAACACAATGATCGTTCTCATCAGTGGCTGCAGTGACCACGGTATGGTGGAGATCAGGATCATGAGAGGAGGAATCAGGCCAAAAAGCAGGATTTTGACCCTGGATTCAGGAAAGCAAACGTTGGCGTCTTCAGGGATCTACTTGGAAGAATTCCATGGGTTAGGGCCCTGGAAGGAAGGAGGGGGGTCCAACACAGCAGGTCAGTATTCAAGTATCACTTCCTCCATGCTCAAGATCAGTGCATCCCTATGAATAAGAAGGCAAGCAAAGGGGGCAGAAGACCTGCATGGATGAGCAGGGAGCTCCTGGCAAACCTCAGGCAGAATAAGGAAGTTTACAGCATGTGGAAAAAGGGACAGGCCATGTGGGAGGAATATAGGGACACTGTCAGAGTATGCAAAGATGTGACAAGGAAGGCCATGGCCCAGCTGGAATTAAATCTGGCAAGGGGGATATCAAGGACAACAAGAAGGGCTTCTTCAAATATATCAGTAGAAAAATGAAGACTGGGAAAAATGTTGGCCCACTGCTGAATGGGATGGGTGCCCTGGTGACAAAGGATACGAGAAGGCAGAGGTGCTGAATGTGTTTTTTGCTTCAGTCTTTACTGCTAAGATCAGCCCACAGGAATCTCAGACCCTGGAGACGAGAGAGGAAATCTGGGGAAAGGAGGGCTTTCCATTGGTCAAAGAGGATTGGATCAGAGATATCTAAACAAACCTGACATCTACAGATCCATGGGCCCTGATGGAATGCACCCATGGGTGCTGAGGGAGCTGGCCGATGTTGTTGCTAGGCCACTCTCCATCATCTTTGAAAGGTCATGGAGAACAGGAGAGGTGCCCGAGGACCAGAAGAGAGCCAAGGTCACTCCGGTCTTCAAAAAGGGCAAGAAGGAGTACCCAGACAGCTACAGGCCAGTCAGTCTCACCTCCGTCCCTGGAAAAGTGATGGAATAGCTCATCCTGGAGGCCATCTCCAAGCATGTTGGATAAGAAGGTGATCAGGAATAGTCATCATGGATTCACCAAGGGGAAGTCATGTTTAACCAATCTGATATCCTCCTATGATGAGATAGGTAGATGTGTGTGTGGGGGGGTGAGTGGTGGATGTGGCCTACCTTGACTTCATCAAGGCTTTTGATACTGTCTCCCATAACATCCTCCCGGACAAGCTCAGAAACTGTGGCCTAGATAAGCGGACAGTGAGGTGGGTTGGCCACTGGCTGGATGGCAGGGCTCAGGGTTGTGCTCGGTGATGGTCTAGTTGGAGCCCTGTAGCTGGCAGTGTCCGCCAGGGGTCAGTACTGGGCCCAGCGTTGTCCAATTTCTTCATCAACAACCTGGACGATGGAACTTGCGGATTTTTCTCACAGCCCTCAGCAAGTTTGCTGGTGACACAAAGCTGGAAGGAGTGTCTGATAGCCCAGTGGGCTGTGCTGCCATTCAGAGGGACCTCGACAGGCTGGAGCGTTGGGCTGAGAGGAACCTCATGAAGTTCAACAAGGGCAAGTGCAGGGTCCCGCACCTAGGGCAGAACAACCCCAAGCACCAGTACAGGCTGGGGGGCTGACCTACTGGAGAACAGCTCTGTAGAGAGGGACCTGGGAGTCCTGGTGGGCAGCAGGCTGACCATGAGCCAGCAGTGTGGCCTTGTGGCCAAGAAGGCCAGTGGTGTGCTGGGGTGCCTTTCGAAGAGTGTTATCAGCAGGTCGAGGGATGTGATCCTGCCCCTCTCCTTAGTCCTGAGGAGGCCACATCTGCAGTACTGTGTCCAGTTCTGGGCTCCCCAGTACCAGAGGGACACAGAACTACTGGAGTGAGTTCAGAGGAAAGCTACGAAGATGATTGGAGGACTGGCGCACGTCTCGTACATAGGCTGAGAGAACTGGTCCTGTTCAGCCTAGAAAAGAAAACTGAGGGGAGACCTCATTAATGTATATAAATATCTGAGGGGAGGGTGTCAAGAGGATGGAGCTGGTCTCTTTTCAGTTGTGCCCAGTGACAGGACGAGAGGCAACTGGCACAAACTGAAGCACAGGAGGTTCCAGCCCAATATCAGGGAGCACTTCTTTACTGTGAGGTGACAGAGCACTGGGACAGGTTGCCCAGAGAGGCTGTGGACTCGCCTTCTCTGGAGGTATTCAAAACCCACCCGGATGCCATCCTGCTCAGGATACAGAGCAGTTGTGGGGAGTAGGCCAGGATGAAGGTGGAGCTGATGAGGCCACTCTGAGTGCTGTGCACGGGTCGCTGGCCTCAGAGTGAAGAGGCTGCTGAGCCAAGAGAGGTCAACAATCCTAGGTACAGATGTCCACACTCAGGGTTTGAACAAATACTGGTTTTGGTGAAGGTCCTCTTAGATCCTGTCTTTGTCCCTGGGCCCTTCTGAAAATGAGCATTGCAATTGCTATATGTAGTTGAATTTGCTTGGTTTGGCTTTTGTTTTATTTGGGCTGTAAAACAGAGGATACTTACACAGCAAAGGCTAGATCAATTTCTGCCCTTTGCTGACTCCAAGCTTACTTGAATATGTCTAATAGGTGCCGATCCTATAAATAAAAGTGTCCCTGTCTCTTGCACTGAGAACTCTGTCAACCATGCAATACTGAGATTTTGTTAGGTACTAATTATGTTAGGCATATGTATAGGATGCTGCGTGTTGCTAGGAGGGATGACTGATTCTTCTTGTGTGGTCCAATTTGCAGCAGGTTTGGGTATGACAAACCAAGGTAAGGGCAATTTCCCAAGTATCTGAACAAAAGGGTTATTCACTGCATTATCCCCCACAAAAGAGGGAGAACGGAGGATGTCCGAGCAGTTGTTTGGCTTGGGTTCTCAGTGAGACATTTTTGTCTGCGTGTTTGTCTAACATGCTGGCCATGGTTTTGACATTCTTGTTTTTCCTTTCTTTCTGGTGTGTATTTTCAGTACTGGGTTCAAAGGCAAGCAACCAAGAAGCAGTATCAAATCTAAGGAACCATGGCCAAATATATATATATATATATATATATATATATATATATATAAAATAGTGCTTGCTGTTCTTTGGGCAGTGATCTGGCACCAGGCACAAATTTCAACAAAGACGAAAGAGGCAAAGAGGTATGAAAGGAGATTCAGGCTCTTTCTTCCCAGTCCTGCAGCTGGTTAATATTGAAGTCTCTGTCTCCTAATGATTATGAGTAGTATTATGGTGTCCTGTGATACTTCATCCCTCTTGGGTTCGAGGTAATTTTCTAAGCATGTAACATAAAACCCTGAGTTGTTCATCAAGATCTGCTATTTGAAGAGACAGCAGACTTGTTTCAGAGGACATGGCTGTCAAAACACCACAGCACTTATCTCTGAGCTTTGAAAAACAGTTCTTCAGATAACTCCTGCATAGAAACCACCTTTTCTTGCCTTCTTCCCTGCGTAAAATCTTCCAGTAGTGATATTCAATGTCATGCTCCTTTCTCTTCAGCACGTCTTGCTCTTGCCAGAAAGTGTTTTATTCAGGCTGAGCATGCTCACTCACTCTTAGCAAGCCCTGAAGTAGAAACTGAGGATGGTGATACTATTGTGCCTCATTTAGTTGTTGGCTTGAAAGAAGAGCAAAACTGGGAGATAAGGAAAAAGAAAACAGGAATCAATCGGGTCAGACCATTCTGATGGCTCAGCCTCATGTCTAATGCTTGCTGAATTGAGTTAATTCCTTCACTAGAGCTTTATGCATCTGATAGCTGTATGATGGTATGGAGGGCAGGGAACATTTCTTTGGCTTGTGGTAAGTGATCAGCTCTTTTCACAAAGGTAGAGAGCTGATTGCTGTTGTCCTAGCAGGCTGGGAGCACGTGGATAAGAGAATAGCCCCCAGCCTGTGGTTTGCAGGCCAGCTGGCAGTGATTTGTACCGAGGCTTGCAGATGGAGTGCCTTTGATCAGTGTGCTGCTTGACTCATGGGCACGAGGCGGTGAAAGCCGGGGGCTGCTGGTGTAAGTTAACACACACCTGACACCATAGAGATTGGAGCCAGTGGTGCTTCACTCCCCACATCTAGTGCTGATGTTACGCTGCATCTGCACTGGATAACTTCACATGATGAGTCTGGTGGTTCCAGCGCTGATTTGGCTGAGCTCATTACGAAGGAACACTTACCTGTACCTTCAGTTTTTTCCAGGCCTAATGACTTCATGATATTAGTCCTTATGGCAAGGGGACTATCAGCCAGCCTCCCAGGATCCCTTTCTACTTTTTCTTTGCAGGTCCCTAGCAGGAAAGAAGAGGGGGCTCTGGTTCAATTTCTTGCTTCCAGAGAAGACACATGCCCTGGGCTTTTCCACATCATCTGATCTTTTCAACATCAGACAAGCAGCTCTTGAATATAGGACGGGAAATGAGGTGGCAGAAGGCAAAGGTAAAGCAAGAGCTCAGGTTACATCTTCTCCTGTATTTGGGGGTCCCTCTTTGGGAACTGGGGAAGGGTAGAACTTTGTCTTGAAGCTAAGCTCTGTAGCCACCCAGCTGCCTTGTGCCACAGCACTACCTAAAGCTAGTCCTGTACCTCTTATCTTCTTAAACCAGTGTCTCCACCGTGTTCCGTCTCTGGTGCTTTTGCTTGTAGTCTTTATCTTAACACTTGCATTCAAACATAAAGGTAAGAACTAGAGCCTTTCTGCTTCCTGGGCTTCCTCAGATTTTGGGCTTAAATCCTGCTCTTTTAACTAGTGCTTTTCCACCCACTCAGATGTCCTCCCTGCCAGCCACAGCCTTTCCAGAAGTGATACGAAGTACTCTGTGCAGGGTTTTTCAAGTGTTTTGATCTGTGGACCCCCAACATGTTTCCAGTTAAGTTGTGGGCACCTCTGTAGAAAAAGTCCCCCTATATCATTAAAAAAAAATTAATAATAATAATAATTTTTAACAGTTTTGGCAATCTTGTTGTCTCAGGTATGCTCTCTGCTTATCCTGTGACATAAAAATATAGATGAGGTATTTACAGTGCTGTCTCCAAGCCAGTTTTTCACTGTCTCTCCCCACTTTTTCACATATATTTGTTGGGGGACTGGGTGGGTGCAACAACAGGCAGCTGAATTTAACAATTGTACGTCTGGTCTGTGCATCCTTTTTGAAATGTGCGTCCTTTTTTTTTTTTCTTTTTTCTTTTTTAATACTGACAGAAGGATGGTAAGTGTTTGTTTATAAAAGATACATCTGAGGTCCCTGGAGCTTGCTTGCCTTCCAGGAGTGGGACTAATCGAGGATAATTCTTACTATTAGGGCAAAATTACTCACCTGTTATTTTTGAAGAACATAATGGTAATAGATTTCCTTTCACCTTCCTAGGTGGCCCAATGCTTCCTGCTGTTGCCTAACCATCAGTTCTGTCCCTAAGGAGAGGGGAGAAGGAACAAAAGGCTCAATCCGTGATAGCTGTAGTAGGGATCGATGTGCTTCCCCGGCTGGGTGCATTCCTAGGAATGGCAACAAATTCAGCTCAGTTCAGCTACGGATGAGCTTTCCTTGGAATCTGCTGGATTGATTCTCTACCTTTGGCTACAGGTAATTGTTTTGCCTCTTGTAATTATTTGGGATAATTAGAAGAAGATTGTACAAAGAGTAGCAAAAACTGTTGTTGCATCCTCTCTCTTTGTGGTCTCTTCCTTTAGAAGTGACTATGATTTATTTTTTTTTGGCCCAGTCTGTCTTCATGCTTTCTACCTAGCTGATCTGTTACCAGTGTGGAATAGGAAGGCAAAATGAAAGTATACTTTCAGCACATTGCTGTGTTCTGTTCATTTTTACAGCACAGTCTAGTGCAAGCCATTATTGGAACTGCAGTGGAAAAGCCGAATGATTTAAGGACTTTAAAATTCACATTTTCTTCCAGCCTGATATAGTTATGGACTGTTAATACACTGGGCTGAACTCTGGAATAGATGCAGCTCAGTAAAACATAAACACATTCTGGCTGGCTTAGCATGTATTAAGGTAGTTTTCTTATGCTCTCTCTTTAATCATTTGACTTTTTTTTCCTACATGAAGTGGTACACTTTAAAAGGTGAAAAGAGGCAAGGTAGCAGACGGTTCCTCTAATAAGGGTTCATAAAATTCCCACTGATCTGTTACTTTAGAAGTGCTATCATGCTGCTATGCTTAATGAAAGATCAGTCATGTAAA
Organism: Nettapus auritus; assembly: GCA_011076525.1. Taxonomy (NCBI): domain Eukaryota; kingdom Metazoa; phylum Chordata; class Aves; order Anseriformes; family Anatidae; genus Nettapus; species Nettapus auritus. The sequence continues at coordinate 7,878,427 of CM021773.1, forward strand.
TTGTTCCTGGGATTCAACATAATTACATGCAAGAGATGGAACCTCTGTTACAAAGGCCTAATAAAATATCAGGTGGCTTTAATTAAGCCAGTAAGGTGACAGTTTTAAACTGAAATCTGCTTGCTTAATAATGGAAATGACAGCAGATTTGAGCAAGGCATTTATGGACAGCATGTCACTTCTCCACTGCAAGGTGAGAGTCACAATTTTCAAGCTGTGTTAGTGAGAAACCCTAAGTTCATTGTCAGTGTTTATCCTCTAAGCCTCAGACTACATGGTCCACACCTGGAGAAGATTTCCTATTGAAAGATTATTTTACCCCGAAACTTGGCATATTATAACTAGGGTGATTTTTCTTAATACTTGTAAAGGAAGCCATTTATCCAGATAAATAATTGAAATCTGGAGATGCTTCAGGATGACATGGCTGTGACTGTTACTAAATATTGAAACATTAAATAAGTAAAGATGCTTAAAGTTTTAGACCTTTAATGTGACTAATTTTATAATCATTTGGATGCCTTCCTATACATTTTCAATGACATATTTGGGATTTGGAGAGTAACTTGCCTTCCCTACCACTGCTGCCAATTTTGTGTTATTTTTATTTATTTATTTAATAAGAGTATTCCAGTTCTATTAGCAAATACTGAAACTTGTAGATTGTTTGAGGCACTTGTGCATATTTCCATTAACAATGGGCAGCAGGCCATCACCTGGGGCTGCCTTTTGGAGAATAATGAGCCTGATGCAAGCAAGCTGCTGGTTCCGAGCTGTGAACAGGGGACCCCCTGACACACACCCTCTGGTATCAGTCTCATGGATTTGATCAATACTACTTTCCATTTAAAAGAGGAAATTAATTGTTTTACTCCAGAGAAGGCCTGGGTTGATTCAGTACATGGCAGGCCAGCACCTGACTTGCATGGAAAGGGAAGAGCCACTGCCACATCTTCCTGGTGCTCTCCTGCTGCCTTGGCATGGGGCGATGCTGCCTTTTATTTTGTTTTCCTCTGCAAAAATCAATAGGCAAGTTCCATCAGGATCCCTGGTGAATGTCAGAGGACTTGTGCTTATTTCTCCGTTTCTTTCACAAATGACCCAAATATTACATGAGCATTCTTTGCCCCCCTGCCTGCAGGCTTTTCCCACCAGCCTGACAGAGTGACTGATTGGGGATGGGGGTTGTAGGTGTATTTGCTGCAAATGGAAGGAAGAAAACCCAATTTTCTACAGCTTCTGCCTTGAAACTAAAGATTTGTGTGTCAAGCTTTCTCCACTGCTTATCAGAAGTATTGAGAGATTTCACATCCCTATTCTCCCAGCTGGCATCCTGGGTTTATATCTTTTCTCTGTGATGAGAGCAGAGTGCTCTGTAGACTGTTGGGCTGGAGAAAAACGAGGTACCGTAGCATTTCTTGTACAGAAAGCTGTATGCCAGGAAGAACAGAGCTAAAACATTATTATTATTATTATTATTATTATTATTTTTAAAAAAGGTGGGGCCAAGTCTATGCCCAGCAGTTGTGAATGTAGTTGAAAGCAGGATAAGCTGGTGGCTTGCATAGACTAAGGCACAGGAGGAATTTCTGCCCCTCAGCTTCTGTTCTGGACACTTCCTTGCCCTGAAGCTGCAAGCAATGTCATTTAAGATAAGCATTATTACTGTAGTTAGCCATTGGTGTCTCATGTTTTGCATGTTCAGTGTCTGGGTCTGGCTGGAAGTGCTCCTGACGGCAGAAACTCGGGACCATACTGTCTCAGTCTGCCCCTTATCTCTGTGTGAGCTGAAACTCGCAATCCTGAGGCAAGCTGTACCCACACCGTGGGGTGCTGGGAGGATTAATGGTTCTAAATATTGGACAATGACAAGTCAGCACTGTGTGCAATTGTTGTGAGTCAACTTTGAATCCTTGCCAAAGATGGTTTTTGCAAACAAAATTTAGCACTAATTTGTCAATGGGTTAGTTTGCAGTGTGATGTAAAGCACTCAGTCATATAATGAATCCTTCTGCATCGAACAAAAATGCTCATAATGACTTTATGATAAGTAAATACTATGGTTAACTGGACAAAATCGATATAGGGTATTTCTGTGTTTGCTATGTTCCTTACTACCTGTGTCTGTCTGGGAGGCTGAGAGGGTTTTGTTGAAGATTTTTTTTTTTTTTTTTTTCTCCTAATTTTGTCACCTTAACAAAACTGTCAGCGTTCATTCTTCGCTCCTTGCTGTGTGAGTGCTTCAGCGAGCCCTGCACACAGCCAGGTAGCGCCCTGCTGTTTCTGCAGACCAGACCCCCGCGCATCCGCAGCCCTCCCAGGCAGCTCTGCTCCCTGCTGCTCCCCAGATGGAGTCAAACGGCACCAGGCCAGCATCGGCCACACAAAAGCAGCTCTCTACCTCCTCTCTCCCTTCTCTTCTGTGTGCCATACTCTGCTTTTGTCTGAATATATATATATATATATTTAGATTATTGCCCCCATGACGGTGATCCATCTGTTGTTCTGCATTCTGGGGTTGAGACCAGGGAGAGGCCAGGGCAGCTGGGTTCCTGCAGCTTTCCCCAAGCAACCTCTCCTCCTTTTGCATTCCCTTTGTGACCCTTTCCTGCGGCCTCTGGACCGATCCAGCCATGAGGGCATCCCATGCCCTGCTGGTGGGTCAGCTGGTGGGTCAGCTGGTGGGCAAGAAACCCGCCGAGTCTGAACGAAATGAGGGCAGCTACCCCTTGCCCCCGCACTTCTGCCTCTTCCGCGGTCTCCTGCGGCTGGACCTGCCCGGTGTTGCTGTGTCCCCTCTGCCCTGCGGTGACAGCCCCTGCCCGAGGCTGCTCTGCTGGGCCGTGCCACCTGCGAGGCACATCGGCAGGAACCCGGCTTCACCAGCAGCACCGCGCTGAGGCTGCCGGAGCACACGAAGCTCTTGGCCGAGGCCCGAGGCCCTGGGGGCCGGAGGGGGGGGACCGGGAGCGGGGCGGGCTCGGCGCGGGGCTGCGGGCGGTGCCGGCGCCTCCCCGGGGCGGTGCCGAGAGCGGCAGCGGCGGCGCGGGGCCATGGTGAAGATCGGCGTCCAGCAGCCGCCCGCGGCGCTCAAGCCCGAGCAGGACAAGGAGAAGGCGGCGGGGGGCGATGGGGCGGCGGGCGCCGTGCTGCTGCCGCCGGGCGCCGTGAGTGCGGGGGGCCGCGGGGGGCCGGGGGCGTTGGGTGGTCTCGGTAACGCTTTGCCTGGGGAGCCCCCCTCGGTCGGAAGGTCAGGTTCGATGTGAGCCCCGAGGTTGGGTGTTGCTCCAAGGGGCGCCCTGAATGTGCAGGAGGCGTGCGGGTGCTTGCTGAGGTCCCGAAGGGCTGGGAATGGTGAGGGTGGGGAGGGGACGGGGCAGGGCGGCTGCACCCCGGTGTGAAGCTGCGAGGCTTCGGCCCCGGAGCAAATGGCCAGCGTGGACGAGTGGCATCGGAACACGTCCCTCTGGTCTGGGCGTTTGCTGGGGGGAATGTGGTTTGGGGTCTGTCAGTCATGGCTGAATTTCACGTAACGGGTCTGAAGGCTCAGGGTTGGCATAGAGAGGAGGCAATGGGAACGCAGTGGCTGGTGCTGGAGCAGGATGAGAAGCAAGGGCTGAGAGCACAGGCAGCTCTCTTTAGATGCTTTGCAGTCTCCAGGGCGGGAATGGATGCGCAGAAGTTGGGTTTGCTGGCTTCAGGCGGTGGGCATCAGAGAGGACAAGGGGCAGAGGCGTCGGGGCAGCCCTGGCAAATGCCGAAAGCGGCCGAGGCCCAGGTCAGGGACCCCTCCAGCCCCAGCCGTGTGCAGCTGGTGCCCCTCTCCAGGAGGGAGTGGTCGCTGCTGGAAGGTGAGGTGGGTGCTGTCCTGCCTGGCCAGGGGCTGAGCATTTCTGGAGAGTCTCTCCTGCCAGTAATCCCCAGCCTCCAAGCTCCTCTGTGAGGGCAGACCTGCCAGGGTAGGCAATGCTTTGCGTAAGGGTGAGGGCTCTGACCAGAGACCTGGGCCAAATCCGTCTTGTTCCAGCGCTTTGATATCAGAGGATGAGGTTTAAACAGCACATCTGTATTCTTAAATCCCTCCTCACGTGCCTTGCCAGGGGAGCAGCAGTTATCTGCCCCAAAGAGCCGCTCTGCAGAAGGCGCACCAGCGGGCTGCTCAAGCTTTAGGCAGGGTTCAAGGAGTCACCTCCATTAGCACGCTGGTGTGCTCGCAGCACGCTTGCCTGTGCTGTCAGGGTCTGAATGTGCTCAGTCTGTCACCGTTGCACCTATTAATGTAGCTCCTAGAAGCTCTCTAGAAACCTGTAATGGGGAATGTAGCCGACTGTGTTCTCAGTGATTTCCAGGCTTGGTCTTTTCTTCTTAGGAACAAAAGAAGGTGGTAGGTTTCTTCCCACCTTTGATGTCAAGCTCTGAAAAGTCAGCCTAAAAGTTGAATGTCACGCTGGACCTTGAGCTCACGCAGCCAACAAACGAGCTCTCTGCAGCTGGGAAGTTGGTCTTTTGCTGATCCTGCACAAGCTCAGGCAGGATCTGGCTCCTTCTCAGGAGCAGTGTGTGAACAGGAGTTTAAAACCAATAAAATAAAAAATAGATGTAGCAGAAGCTTATTTCCATTGTGAGTGCTGCCAGATCCCAGCAATCAACATTATCCTGGTTCAGGTCCTGCTGGATGAATGGAATTGTTTTAAGTAGCAAATTATATATTTGGGGTTCTTGTCATTGCTTTGAGCGTTTCTCTGACTCCTGCGGAGCACTGTGTTGTTCTTCTAAGCCCACAAGAGCTACAGAGGAACTTAAAAATGTGAATTTAAAATAAAGGCTTTTCAACAGTTTCCTAATTCCAGCAGATGGGCTTGTGAGGAAATCAGCATCAGAGCGTGACAGAAGAGCAGGAGCAGGTTGCGGTGAGTTGGTGTGACAGGAGGGTGTTCAGGGAGCACAGCCACTGACAAGGTAGCCCGTTCCTGATGTTATTTTGCAGGGTATTTATGCCACTAGTTTCTTCAGTAATGGTTTTTTAGGTATAGTTTGTGCATAGCTGGACCTTGTTGCTCTGTAAAACATCCGACCTGCGAGGCCGATCTCTCAGGAGTCAGGCTTTCTTGCCACGCTCTCTCCTGCTGCCAATAATTCCTGTCTGTGTGTGCCTTGCTCTAACTGCCTTGCAGCAAAATGGCATTGGTGACATGCAAACAAGATGCTCTGCATTCCTTTCCTCTTTGATCTCACAACTTCAATCCCAATGATAGGAGCGGGAGCTGGGAAATGATTCAGCGGCGGCTTCCACAGCCTGCAAATTTTGGCAGGTGCTTCGTAAATGCAAAGATGTGGCAGGCAGGAAGATGTCTGTGGTACTAACGTGTCCTGAAAAGTAGTAGGTGAGGAGCCCTGACAGCAAGCTGGCACGTGATGAGCCTTGTGTTTCTCTGCTGTGCAGCTCCCTTTGAATTGGTAAGAACATGCAATTTGGACTCAGTCAGAAAATTCATGTGATTTTGAGGCAACTGCAACATTTTAAGGGCTTATACCAGAAACAGTCTTGCTGCCATTAGTAGAAGCTGGGAGGACATAGCAGCCTCAAGCAGAAGGCAGTTTGAGGTTATGCAGTCAGTAAAATAATTTGTTGTATTTATTGGGAAATATTTTCTTGGATGCAAAATAGTATTCAGTGAGTTTTAATTGAACTCCAGATTTAGAGTCTGGAGTGGAAATACATATATCTGCTGTATCATTAAACGCTCTGGGATATACGCTCTGTGTGTTTGTGATTCATTGTTTTTCATTAAAGTCTTCTGCTTCGTGAGGGGTGAATGATAAGAACTGGAGGGAAGAGACTTCTCTCATCCCCCTCGTTCCATATGTAACAGAGACCGGCTGCTCAGCTGTGTGCCAAGATCCCTGCTGAACGTGCCTCCCTGCCGACCTGAGCACAGCGTCTCTTACAGCAAGCGTGACACCACAGGCTCGGGGCCCACGGAGATCAGGACAGTGTGCTGAGGATGAGGAGACGTATGTGTGTGTCAGGGGATGCTTTCGCAGAAACCTTTGGGGAGAGGAAGCAGAAAGCCAAACCTGTTGTGTGTCTGGGAAAGGCTGTGCCGAGACAGTGCATGCAATCGTTCATCTTCTGCTTGCCAGGAAGGTGAACATGGAGGGAAGGACAGTGTTTGCTCAGGCCCTTGCTGCTAGCTTTCGCTGGTGGGAGTGAAGGGCTTGGTGACTGAGGCAGGAGGGTGGGGAGAGCTCTCCCTGCCTGCAGAGCCCATGAGAACACCTTGGCAGTGGGTCAAAGCACAAGGGTTTGAGGGGCTTTCCAGGATGCACGCAGCGATGCCCTGTGGGAGTGATTGATGTTTCGCTGTTGGCTTCAGTCACAGATAGCTTTGATTTTCATGCCTTTCATCTCATCTGCATTCCCTGAGACTCTTCCTTTTGGTGGGCCCTTTCTGTTAGTCTGGAAGGCAGAAAATGCTGCTCACAGGGACTGGTTTGCTGCCCAGAGCAGGAGCCCTCCAACCCTTCTGTCTGTCTGTGGTCTCTTTGTAGGCCGCACATCAACCCAACTATCTAGTGGGGTTTCTCAGCCTCTTTGCTGCAGGGCTGCCCCAGCCTGCACCCTGGTGTCTTGGGATATTCCTGGCCTTTCCCCAGCCCTCCTGGATCCACATGGGCTGCAAGGAGTGTTGTCACTTCTTCTCCATTTGCCATGGTTTGGGGGTGCTGGGGAGGGGAAGGAAAGGATTGAATTGGAAAAAACATCTCTGGACCCCTACAGGATCTGCTGTAGTGAAATGTGAGACTCCAGGCATTAATATTTGATAATCCATCTGGACATGACAAAGGGTCTGGCTAAAACTGGAAGGGGAGATTAAGAGAGGGAATGACTATGTCTAGCAGAAAAGTTATAAATGGGACTGAATTTGGAAATGCAGAGCTCTCTTTCACCAGAGACATGCAGACTGTAGAGCTGCAGATGGAGCAACATGTAATCTCCATCTCGAGATGGGTATTCTCCCAAAGCTGGAGGAGAGCTGAAGCCAGCGCAGCTTTGCACGTAGGTGCTCTTGGCGTGGAAGGAAGCTGTTGTGCTTACCTGCTTTGGGCACAGTGAACTCTCTGGAAAAACACAGAAAACTAAGAAATATATTTGAAAAGAAACAGTTTTGAAAGGAACAAGTGAACATTTGCCAAATGTACGCAAGTGGCAGCTTCTCTGTATAAGCTGCATGTAAAAATACTGTACCACTGTAGTCCGCTGGTAGTGGTTGTGTATCGCTGCTCTCCTGTACAGCAGCAAGCACCAGCTACACAGCTGGAGAGACTGAGCTTCTAAAGAAGGGGTTGTTCTTGCATGTCTATTTGCAATTCCTGCTTTTGTGCTACCAAATCTTTTCTTGTTAATGGATCTACAGGAGATGGAAAATGCATTTTCGCTTCTGAGCTGGTGTTTTCTTCCAGCTGATGTGTGAGAACATAAGCATGTATATTTAATGCCAATGCTACCTTTTGAGGGAGGACAGTGAGGTAGGGGCTGGTTTTTTTTTGCGTTGTTGTTGTTTGTTTAATCCATCCCTTTAGATACACTTTGCAGAGCTTTCTTCCTTGTTGCTGTGGCCACCCACTGAAGTCAGATTGAACAATAACGCTAAAAAGAGCAAATTTGTCTTATCTCTCTGTTGCTGTTGTTAAACTAGGCACCATTTCTTTGCGGTGAATTTTCAAGTGTAGGACTGACTGTGAGGGTTTTCCTATGCTGCTCTGGGGAGGGGAAGAGGTGAGCACTGTTAACATTCCTGAAAGGGAGCTGTGATTTCATTTCATGGTGTGACACTTATGTTCGGGGTACAGCAGGTGTTGTAACCTGAAATCTGGTTCCTTGTTAAGGTGTTCAGCTGATCCAGTTCTTAAGCATCTTGGGCACAGCCATGTCTTCCCTTCTGCTGCCCTTTCTTGAGAATCAGCCGCCTCCAGCAGAAGAGTGAGGTAAATAACCAGGGACAGACATGGCTTAATTTGCTCCAAACAGCAGGGTTTAGCTTGCCTTTGGGGACATGAAAAAGGCTAATTTGCTCATGATTGTCTCCCCCTGCTTGACTGTAGAAGCTCAGAGGTGAGTGCTGTAATTTTAAATTACAAATCTGTTCAGACCCCAGAGTTGTCAGGACATGGAGCTCCCTGGGGGATCGGTGGTTAGAGCTCAGGCAGGGTGCTAAGGTGAGCGCCGCCGCCCTGCTGACACCCTCCTCTGGTACTTCATCCAAAGCCATCGCGAGAGGTGAATGCCTTCACACGAGATTGTGGGAAACCTTTGGTGAATGCAGGTTCCCCTGTCACGCTTTCTGGCCTCAAATGTATTGAGGCAGCACCTGATCCTTTGCTCCTTTTGCAAAATCAGTCACTAGCCCTCACAACTCATGCCCATGGCTGCCTGGGCCTCTTGCACAGTTCATAGGTGTATTTTGTTTTATATTGGAGCAACTGTACAATGTTACTGTGGGAAGTACTGAGTATGCGGCCGTCAGAATGGAAATCTGTCCACACGAGCATGTGGTTCCGCTGTCTGGCTGTGTGACGGCTCCTCACTTTGGTGGCACGTGTGGCACATTAGGAAATGTCTTACTCTGGAGACTTGGACTTTATCCGTGCTTGGCACCAACCTGAGCACATGCATAAGACTAACCCTTTATAATTGTTCCCAAGAGCTGTTCCCTGAGTGCAATGAGCCCCAAGGCACCAGTGCTTCCCCCTGCGGTGTGTGGGTGACCAGAGCTGTCAGAGCCGTGCTGACATGGCGGCGGTCAGACTTGTGGCCTGCTTCCTCCGGAGCTGCACGTCCAAGCTGGAAGCCAGCCGGCTGGCTTTGTGGGCAGCCGAGAGCAGCTGCTCCTCACCACACCTGGGAGGAGGAGGAAGGCCCGGCTACACTGAGAACAAGCTGAAAGCTGTTGGCACCTCCTTGCCTCAGTTTCTCAATGTTTTTAAGTGTTTTTGATGTCGGTCAGATGTCTTATAAGGAGTCAGGTGTCGGCCTGCCTCCATGTGTCTTTACCTTTGAGTCAAGTCTCTCTCTTTAACTCTGTCAACCCCTCAATTTAAGAGCTTTCTGTACTCCTAAAGCAGCCCTCTGCTTCGCTCTTGCTTGAACTGCCCTTTGTCTTTAATTGCTCTGGTTAGGCTTTAGACCCAGTGCCAAAGCTTTGCCTTTTTTTCTGCTCCTGAGGAAAATCCCCTTTCCTTTAACGCCTCGCTTCAGGCTTGCAGAAAATCCTGGCTTTCACCTGGCCATGCTTGCTCCTTCCTGCTCCCAGGTGAGGTGTGCTGAGGTGCTCCAGAGGCAGTTAGCTGCAGCGGTGGGGCTGCTGGGGATGCTGCCGCGGCTCAGTGACGCAGGGCTGGTTTTCCCCAGTGTCACCATGAGCGGCTGCAGCTCCTGTTTATCTCTGGAAATCAGGCTGTGTTTACCCAAATCCATATTTTGGCAGTCAGACTGTTAAACAGGTTGGGACATTTTTTGCCTCTTTGTCACAGCTGTTTGTTTTTGCTTTGTCTGCCTGTCACTTCAGTGTGACACTTGGGTCTCTAGCTAAGTGCCTTGTAAGAACAGCCTTGTTGTTACAACAGGCTTTGTTGGCTCTGCTAATGCCCTGAATGGTTTTACTCCCAGGAAATACAAGAGGGAGGCTGGAAAACCTCCAGCTGGAAGTTGTGCCTGTGCCAAAAAATAAAATATATAGAAATTAATTCCTTATCCCTGTGCAAAGAGGGAGAATAAACAGCCCCTTAACTTCAAAAATCAGATGGAAGGGGGAGAAAAGAGAAGGTTTATGTCTCTCTTGCTGATGGAGGAGGAGGAAAATATGGTCGCTGGGTGCTTAGGAGCTCTCACATGCTAGGCTGCATTTTTAACATCCTGCTGGCTTTGTCGTATAGCAACAACACTGTGGTTTCTAATTAGCCAGTGGTTGTTTTTGATATTCTAATTTCCAGTGCTGCAGAGTGACTCCTGAGGCAGGTGGCTTTGTTGCTAGTCGTGTGGTGGTATCGTTTAAAGATGTGATTAGATTCATTTATTGCAACCTTTTTGCCTTCAGCTGTGATAGTCTCTTAATTACAGTTTTTTGTGTTTTTGTTTTTTTTTTTTTCCCCCAACCCCCCTCTGGTTTTCAGGCATCTTTGAGTCCAAAAGCCATCAGTTGTGTTCTCCGTGGAAATGCTGCTGCATGGCCCTGGACAAGCACTGCTCAAGTACAGCATGAAGAAGTTGCCTTGGAAACTGTGTGCCATATATATGTGTGTGTGTGTATGCAAGCATTCACACACTATTTTATTTTCTAATCTAAAGTCTTGGGAGGGCCCGTCAGTTTGCAAGGGCCATCCTGTTCTGTTCTGTTCCAGGTCACAGGATTGTTCTGAGCTGCCACTGCTGGTGCTGTGCACTGACTCCTGTGGTTCTCTCCCAGGGCACTGTTCTCCACATAGTGTCACCTGATATTTCTCCTCACTTCACTCTCTCTCCTCCTTCCAAGCATAAATGCTTTTGAAGACAAAAGGATTTTCAAACTATTATTATTTTTAATTTTGGGGGGGTCATCTGGCAGAGAAGCCTTTTTTTTGGGGACATGAGAGATGCTTACATGCATGCAGGATGCAAATTGCCTTTGCTGTGATGATTTACCTCTTTGACCCTCTCTCCCTTCTTGTCTTCTTCGCCTTCCTTACCCTGTACATTGTCTCTCCCTTTCCTTTCTCCAGCGCTTTGGCTTGGCCATCGCTCCAGTCCCAAGCCCTGGCCAACCACTCCTGCTTGATCTACTTGTCCCCCGGAGCTGCTCAACACCCAGTTGCTCTGAATGTCTCCATATGGGAGCAGTTGTCTCTGAGGGGCAGGTCTGCATCTCCTTGCCCCACCAAACTCTACTGCTTGCCATGCGAAACAGCGGCACGAAGTGCCCAGCAGCTGCATTTGGGATGCTGCCTGCAGGGTGACTTTGCTTTGCTTGCAGGAAGAGCAGGCTGCTTTGGTGGGATTCACTGTCCCGAGACATTTTGATGCTCAAAGGCAAGTCTGGTGAGAGGTCGGTCCCTATCAGCTTACACCCACTGTGGCAGCACTGTGGTTTACCAGCAGTCAGCTCTGATTTTCTCAGTCTGAGGTCAGTGGAGGTGTTGTTACTGCAGGTCCTTACATTCTGTGAAGCAGTACCATGTACATGGGACTTGCTGTAGGTAGAGACCTTGAACTTATTTTTCATTTTTCTGTTTTGGCCTTTGGTTGCCAAAAAGTACTAAACAGCAAGATCAGTTAGGTTTTCTGCTGTGGGTTTCCAAGGTTTTGAGCCTGCTTCCTTTGAGGAAGCCACAACTGCCTGTGTCAAGGGCTGTAATTATGTAAGCACATCTTCCACATCAAGAGCTCAGGCGACTTCCTTAAAACAAGCAACCTCCTAGAGATGGCTGGTATTTTTTACTGCCTTTCAGATAGAGCTCCTCTCAAAACTGCATCCCGTTGAGTATTTACTCTGCATCATATTTCTCTCCTCACTTGTCAGTCATCAAAATCACATCTACTATTTTTAGTCGCCCCAAGCTTCTTTGCCTGTAGGGGGTGTATATTAAGACACTTGCCAAACTGTGTCCCCTGCTCATCAGGCCTTGCTATGTCTAAAATGAAAGATTTGAAATCTGTGTGATTTCTAAAGGCAGGGGAAAATAGTTCATGGGGAACTCAACAAATGCATCCTTTAATCAACTAGATGTGTACAAGCAAATCTGGCTTTAGGCTTACTTGGATGTTATGTTATTGAAACGAATATATGTGCTTAATTTACACTCATGTCAAGTTACATAAAAATGGGGGAAGAACGTCTCAAATCTTAGAGCAACCAGAGGGGGAAAGGCTGAGAGAAGTGATGGCTATGATGTTTCTCTATCTAAGTAATTAGATGTCATTCTGGAGGGAGATGGAGGAGAGAAAGCTGATAAGCTCTGAAAAGCTGTATGCCCTTAACTCTTTTCCTGGAGAAGCTGCTATATTGTTTTGATCTCCTGGCAGCAGCTGACAAAGGGAGGCAGACAGAGCTGCTTCAAAAGCTGAAGAAACAGGAAAAGGGCATGAGCTGAGCCCATCCCTGCAGAGGCGGTATGCGAGTCAGGAAGGAGCAAGGCATGACATGACACCTTTAATTTGCGCACTTTGTCATCTTCAGCAAGATGCTGGTGAGGAAGAGAGATTGAATCAAGTACCTATTTTTCATAAGCCTGTACTGTATTTGTAAGACATATCAAAGATGACACCTCATCAAGTTCTTGCTATCAGCTTGCGCTAGGATTGTGTTTCCAGTGGCCCAGGACCTTCAAGGACTCCTGTATGTATTTTTTTAAAGTATAAGTTCTTCAGAAAGATGGAAGATACCGGGCCACATCACTCCCACTCAGAATCTGCACAGACCTTCCTTTAAGAAAATCTCCCGTGTGGACATCAGTCCCATGCGCAGGCTAGGTAAGGATGCGAAGAGCAAGCAAGGTGCTGCTGAAGCCCGGTCACTGGCACTTGGCAGTGAGCAGTTTCTAGCCCAGAGCAAATGCTTGTGGGCTGACACCTTCGCTGGCCATGGGGGGCTGGAACTGCTGCTGACCTCCTGGTTTGGAGCTTGGTTCCAGGCTCAGGCTCTTCTTGACCCCAACCCTGCAGAGCTGGGAAGCCAGAGGGGTTTTGCTCAGCAGTGAGAGCCCTCGGCAGTGCCCCACAGGCATGATGGTTTCTCTTCATTGTGTCCTCAGTAAGCCCTGAAATTCTGAAGAAAATCCTGAAAGACTGAATTAGGACATATTTTTGTTCCCAGACTAATTTCAAGCCTCCTCTACCAAACGGTCTGTAGCATAACCTCATCTCCTCCCGTCTGGGTATCTGCTGCCTGTGCTCTGTTCCTTTACTGTCCCTGCAAGCTGGCAAGGCGCTGAAGCGTATTGAATATCCCGTTTTATCCAAGAAAAGGAATTCCTTTTTATATTCCATTGTCCTGCCTGCTGCCAAGTGCTGGTCTGAGCGTCTGCAAAGCGATCACTCCTGCTCATTGGAGCCAACTCAGCACATCTGGGTATTCAGGCTCACATGCTGGAGCTGCCTCTGTCTCTCGCCCAGTGCATGAAGTATTAGCAAGACAATGCCTGGCAGAAAACCAAGGCACGCAGGCGCTCTCCTTGAGAGATGGATGCTTTCCCCATATGGAGGAAGAGCGAGCTGTGCCTTTCCCTCGGGTTGCACAGGGAAGGAGCTCTGCCAGCTCCCACACACAGGCCGGTGGCTGTGGCCACCTCTTGGTGCACTGAAATACCTGTCCCTGCCTCTGCCCAGGGATGGTTTTGACTCTAGTCTTTCCGATTCTCTTGACCAAAAGAAACCGTATGTGCTTGAGGCAGAAAATCGGTGGGGTGGCTTGTTGCAAGAGGAGCATCTGGTTAACGAATTCTTACAAAATAGTAAACATCTGGTGAGCACTGTTAGACAGTGCTTTTGTGTGTTAATATTGTGATTTTTGCCCTCAGTGAAAACACGTGTCTCAGAGGCGTGCTTTGCTCTCTAGGAGAACCGTGCTGCTGCATCTTGTTTCATGTCCCCACTGCAGAAATTGAAGAGGATCGGCAATGCTGCTAGATCTGCAAAATCCACAGTGCTGCGTGAGCGTGGCGTGCCGTTTTGCTTGCCAGCTGGTGGCCTGGGCCTTCCTGGAAGGGTGCCTTTCCTGCAGCTCGCTGCTGGGACAGTCTGGTTCCCTTTATAAGAAGGGTAGCATAAGGGAAAACTGCTCCCATGCTGGGGAACCAGGCATTCCTATGGCAAGAATGGCTGGAAACCAACTGCGATGGATTTTCTGTTTTTGAAATATTCCTGTTTCTGCTGCAGGGAGAGGCTTTTCTGTGGGAAAGGATGTGTGCTGCACTGGGGGTAGGGAGCAGCCTGTGGAAGGAGCCTCCTGGATTCTTCCAGCCTGGTGAAGCTTCCTTATCCCAACCGAAATGCTGCTAGAGCAGGTTGGCAAAGCTCCTTCCACCATCTGTCGGCACTAAAATACCTCCATCCCAAAGCTCAGCTGCTGTCTAATGTGTGGTCGGTTGCTTTTTAGTTACGGCTCATGCATAGTGACAAAGGCTGGTGGCCTTTAGGTCCGGAAGGAGGTGTACATTTCAGTGAAGGTTTGTGCTGGTGATTTCTACACAATATATTGCAGGGCTGTGCTTAATTGTTTCCCTCAGCCTGCATGACACCATTTTGAACCTCATTGCCTTCACTGATGCTCCATCAGAAAAGTAACTGTTGAGGTGTTTTTTTTTTCTTTTTTTTTTTCTCTCTTAGACTTTGAGGATTTTTCCCCCCTGCTGTTTCCTAGCTTCTCCCAGGGCAAAGCCCTGAGTAGCTTCTCCCACCTTCTCCCAAATACAGAGCTCAGGCGATTCTCACTAAGCCATGAAGGCTTTGCAAGGTGCCAAACCCACCTCCTACTGCAGTGAGGGGTGAGATGTTTCGCTGTGTTCTTGGCTGTGCAAAGAGCACAGACCTGCTTAGACAAATAGCAAACCAGCAAGGGCTTATTTTTCCCTCCCTGCCATTTTTCAGACAAAATTTTTGTTATTAGAGGGCTCCTCCAAACCCTCTCCTGAGGCTCACTGGGGAGTTAGCACTTGCAGCTCCTCAAGGCAGCAACCAGTGTGTTATTCATCATGGGAACCCGGCGCCCTTTGGATGTGCTTCTCTTGCCGAGCATTAAGCATTTTCTCTGCTGTGCTTCAGTAGTTAGTAGCAGGAGAGCTTTTTGTTCCTTTTCACCCCCCATGTCCGCACTCCTTCTCTGATGGCAAGTATCTGGGGAAATCTGGTTTTGTGAAATACTTGACATACAGCATGACTTTCCCATCCGAGCAGTTCATGGCAGAGAGCCTTTAAACAGAATTGTGATTTTATTTTTCTTTTCTTCGTGGCTTGTCACAGTTGCCAGCCCTCATCTCTAGGAGGAGGGGGAGGGAAAAAGAGGAGATGAACTTCAGATACTTATTTTTTCAGTTTGCTCATCCTTTTGTTTGCTGGAGGAGTGGCCACAACCTGGTTAAACGCTGATCCTTCAGTGTAGGGAGCTGGCAGAGTTGCTACAGGTCTTTCCAAAGCTGAGATGAAGAGGAAATAAATATAGATTAATTTCTCCTGGAGGTGTGCTAGAGCTGCATCTTTCCCAAAGCTCTTTGGTCAGAGGCCTCGGGGCTTCAGCACTTGTACCACCACCCTGCGAGCTTTGGCCATGCTACCCTGGAGAAGCTACCTCCTCCTTTGCTGTTGTCATGGGTGTAATAGTGATGCATCTCAGACAAGAGAGGCTGTTATTTTCTTTCAAATCTGTTCCTCCAGCTTGTATTAATCTCCAGCTAGCCATGGTGAGAGTGTTTTTCTAATCAAACGCCTCAGATCACAGACTGCGGAGAGGGAGATGAGCTGCAGGAGCCCTCCCTGGCGTCGCTCCTCTGTCTGCTTGCTCATCTAAGGGTAGCTTTCCAATTTTCTGGGTGGAAACTGGGGCATCTGTGAACGGATTTCTTTCATCTGCTTCTGAAAGCCCTTACATCCTCCTGCTTAAGTTTTCAGAGAGTTATTTTGGCAGGAAAAACAAGAGCCTTGTGGGCTGAGATGCATACTTCCCAGGAGGTAACCTTGCCATTGCACTGCCCTCTTGTTTGAAGGGTGTAATGGTGAGCTGACTCCTGCCTATGTGGGTCAGACAGCACTTTGAAACAAGCAGATATCTTTTCTTTTGATACTCCGACCAGCCTGCATGTTCCTGGAAGGTGTAATAGAGTCTGCCTGACAATGAAGGTGAGGTGATAAGCACAGCTGTTTGGGTGGGCTTACCCCACCAGGGAGGTACCAGCAGGTACTTCTCTCAGACCAGTAGTTTCCACATTGAAAATTTCCCCTGAAGCATGCTGCAACAGTATCAGTATATCAACAACAACAACAAAAAAAGAGTATAAATACAAAAGCAATGTAGTTTTATCCAGCAGCCATACAGTTGTTACTTCTGCATCCCTGTTCCTTCTTCCTGATAGCCATTTTTTATTGATCCTTATCACCACTGAAACAAAGCTGGATTTTGTTCTGAGCCATTTGTAGGAACCAGGGCATACAAGTATGTTTGTATGTTCACACACATCCATATATAAGTGTATGTATATATATGGGGCGGTGAGAGAGGAAAATGCATAGAAAGTGTTGTACTCTTGCCAGAGCGCTGCTAGGTGTGAAATCAAGTTACAGGACACTGCCCGCATTCTTCAGTTGCACTTCAGAAGCTCTCACGTGGCCTTTACATGAAATATCGTTGGTTTTCTGGCCTCTTGCAGCAGCAGCTGACTGATGCTCTCATTTTTGCCTTGCAGGAGGAGCAGGCTCCTGCGGTGCAGAGCCGGAGGTCATCGCTCAGTGGGGTGTGCTACCTGACCATGGGTCTCCTCGTACTGCTCCTCGGCTTGGTCTTTGCTTCGATGTACGTCTACAGATACTTCTTCATCACTCAGGTATGGGCGAGCAAGGAAGGACTGCTGGCTCCTTGACCCAGAGCAAGCAGACAAGCTGCTTCAACCTTTGGTTTGGTGCTGCTGTTTCTTCCTTTGTGTGGTGGTGATTCAGGAGCCAGTGCTTCTGGGCTCTGCAGATGGGCATGTCTGAAGCAGTGGGTGCAGGCTCACCTCCATCCTGACCGGCAGGAAGGGCCTTCTGGAAATCCTCCTTTTCTTCTCCTTTGTGTTTTGTTTTTTAACTCGTATAAAAATATCCTGCAAGTTCTGCCTTGTAAACCCAACCTTACTGTGGTCCGTGGTCAACCAGTTTTAAAGCAGGACTGGGTGTGAGGGTTGAGCAGGCCCTGGAGAGAGCAGCGGGGACAGGCAAGACAAAGCAGCTTTTTGCAATGTTTTTTTTTTTTCCTTAGGCTCTAGCACAGAGAAACTCTGTAGGCATAACAAAAATAGGTGCTGCTATTAATAAAGCAAGCAGTGAATAGAAAAGCGAGCAGGAGATGGTGTGGCAGGTGGGCCTACAGCCTCTGTTAAATTCAGCACCTTTTCATGTAGGCTCTGCATAGCCTGGCCTGGCAGAGGCACGGGGCTTGCAGTGTTGTGGATTTGAGTAATGGGGGTCAGAGCATGGGGACTGGGACACGGTAGGGCTGCTTTTTAAGTAGGAAAGTGCTGAGCTCTGTGGCTTGCTGAGTATTTAGCTAAGAAAGCCCAGAGCATTGATTTGCACTGAAGACCTCATTCTGCTGTGGAGCAGCTATTAGTGAATGAGCTCTCCCAGGACAGCCGGCTGCATTCAGCTCTGCAGCCAGCACTTATCCACTCAGCAATACAGGCTTTTTATACACTTCCTTCCTCCATACATGTTCATGCTGTCAAATTAATTTGCAATCCTTGTTTTCAGATGCATCAATTCTTTATTACCTGTGCTCATTTATAGCTGGTCTGGAATCCCTGTGACAATCGTAGGGCTGCTCAGCCCTCCCACACACCAGTAGGAATATGACAGGCCCATGTAGAGGGATTTGGGTGCAGGCACTTGTTTATGAATGGGTGGCAGCCACTGGTGTTGAGGGCTGGTTTATCAACTGGGTGATGGACAGTGTTTGGTCCATCAACCAGTCAGTCACCTACCCTCGATGCATGCTGAATGTCACTGAGAAATGTCAGCTGCTCAGTTTGGGGCTGCCTGTTGTTACCCCACTGCCTGCCTGTGATACCAAATGAAAGCTTATGTGCAATTACATGGCAAAGCTCTTTCAACATAGTCAGAGATGGTCTGGGGACCAAAGTGATGGAGCCTTTATACTCCAGGTCCCCGATGGCTGCAATTTATCCCTGTGATGCTAGTGCTCAGACATAATCACTCGCCCTGGGGTAGCTCTCTTATGTGCAGTTTGTGCTTCTGGAGTCCCAGAGGGCAGCACCTGCCGATTCTGTCTTGGTGCGTTTGCCACAGATGAGCTACAAGTGCCTTTAGAAGTGATGCTTGGCTTGCTTCAAGCTTACATGCTTTATACAGAAAAATGCAATTGCTGGAAGCTCTATCTACAGAAGGATCTGAACAGCCTAGTCATGAAATTTAAGAGCCTACTGACAGACATTTTACCTTTCTGAATTAACCCATATGAAATCCCACAACGGATCCTTTATTCCCTTTGGATTTGGCTAGCAGAAAGGGAGACATGGTTGTTTCACAAGGGTGTTTTGCACTCCCTTCATCGAGAACGTTTTTTGGCCGACAGATTTTGAAATATTCTTAAGTGCCTGTTTGATAAGTGTTTTTACCCAGTTTGGGGACTTCTTTTTCCTGTGTTGGCTCTCGTTGTTAATGGGGCGTGGGATGTATGTGTGTTGTGTCTCCAACTGGATCTCATCCCCACAGCTTCCCCGCGAGAGCGTGTTTCACTGCGGCGTCCTTTACGAAGACTCGCTGTACTCCCCGTTCAAGGGGCAGCTGGAGCTGCATGAAGATGTCAAGATTTACATTGAGGAGAACTACGAGCAAATCAATGTCCCGGTGCCGCAGTTTGGAGGGAGCGACCCTGCAGATATCATCCACGATTTCCAGAGAGTAAGGCGCTCTTTCTGGGCATAGCGTGGAGCTGAGCTGGGGGGATCAGCACGGTTGTCATGGCCTAGCACTATTGCTGTTGTCACATACCTGTACGATGATCTTGTTTTTGAGTTCTCCTCCTTCTCAGGGCCCTGTCTGAGCTTTTCCAACCTGCATGTCTTGCATGTTAGGCCCTGCTAGGGAGGTCCTTCGACAGGTTTGTTGCTTAAAAGAATGTCCTGTCTTCCCTGAATTTTTCTTTTGACCGTTTAATGTCAGTGTGAGGTCGGTGCTCGCTGAGGCAGGAGGCAGCAGGAGGGCCTCCCCTGTGAGCTGGTGGGATGTGCCAGTGTGGCTGAGCATTGGGCATGGCATTGGAGGGTATTTCTGGGGGAAGTGCAGGATGGCTGCTGGTGCAGCCTTCAGGGGCGAGCCGGGTGCCTGCAGCCACGTGAGGAGAGGTGGTGAAGTGCATGGAGAGGGGAGGGAAAATGCAGAAGAGAAATGGAAACTCCTGTTCACCAGGAGTGTTTCCAACAACGAGCAGAACCAAGGGCTTCTCCAGGGCGGGTTGAGGGTGCTTCAGCCTGGAGTGCTCCTGTTTTGGTGAATGCCTCCTTCTTCTTGCCCTGCTCCTCACTTCAGCCTCTTTTCAGCTATTTTCAAAGCCATATTTCATTGAGAAGGCCTCAATTCCTTAATCTCTCTGCTTGGAACACAGGGTCTGACAGCTTATCATGACATAACGCTGGATAAATGCTACGTCATCGAGCTGAACACCACTATCGTGATGCCTCCACGCAACCTGTGGGAGCTGCTGGTTAACGTGAAGGTACAGCTGCAGTACTGCTTTATTTTGTGTGCTTTTCTTCAGTTTGCTCCCGAGTGCCAGTTAGAATCTCTTGGGAAACAGAAAATAGTGTCTGTGGAAGTAAGCCTTGGCTCTGACAGAGCTAAGTCTTCATGTAGAGGGAAAGCTTCAGGGGCTGTAGCTGAAATATTAATTTTGCAGACAGTACAGTAACACTGGCATGATGGATGAACCTGACCGGGGTAGCTCAGAGAAGCAGCAGATTCCTTTCCCCTGGTGCTTACCTGGAGTCAAGGTGGGGAGAAAAGGGGGGATTGCCCTCTTCTTGCTCTTGCTGCTGCATTTTGCCATTTGCAGAGCTCTTGGTACCCTGCAGGGAGCGCCAGGCCTTCTGCTTTTACCCCTTTGGGGGTGGAATCTGTGCTGCTTCCCTCACCCTGCTGAGGGCTGAAGCACAGCACTTGGTCTGATGCAGCTTGCTCACAGCAGGCATTAATTGGGTCTAGTACCAGCAGTTTTGTTCAGTTCAGAAGCCCGTGCTGATGTATTGCAGTGACTGAAAACAGCCTTAAAATAGAGCACTATTTAATCTTAACAGCAGGAAAAAAAAGGAAACAACAGGATTTTTAAGGCTGCAGAAGGTAAAGCAAAGCACTGAATTTGGCTCTCAAACTCCCTTCCAAGACGGTCTGTATAGAAGAAGAACCGTGTAACTCTTTCTCTAATTCCCTTCAGTCAGTGCTGCTGCATGCAGTGTGATGAACTTCATAGGGTTAAGCTGAGAGGTGAAAGGTTGGGCTTGAGAGATGCCTGATCTCTGGTACTCGTCAAACTCCCAACTTGTTTCTCAGCAGTCCTCACAATTTCATGCACTCTGACCATCTGTTAAGGGTGCTGGGAACACCACTGGGGCACAACACACATTTATTTACAACTCTCTCCAAACCAGCCACCGTGGCAGCTGACCAGTCCCTTGGGCAAAGGGAAATGGAAAAGAGTAGACCCTCAGCAGAAAACTGAGAGGTTGGAAATGCTGGTCACATTCTAAAATAATAAGTATAAAATTACAGGAAGTGAAAATGAAGCTTTGTCTTTATCAGAAATTGAATTAAAAAGGGGAATAAAAATACATTTAAAGTGGTCTTATGACCATTATGACCTTAATTCTTTAAAAAGAGTGTAAAAGCAGACGTGGGCTTGAAAAATTGATTATTGGGATGGACACATGCCCAATCTGTCTGTGCAGGTTTTAACATGCACTTTAGGGTCACTGTTTTGAAGTGCTTAGCTTGCTCTCGAGCTCACAAGAAGTTTCTCATTGTGAGGACAGCGAAGCAGGGGAACAGGCTGCACACAGAGGCGGTGCTACCTCCATCAAGGGGTTTCAAGACCAGGCTGGATATAGCCTCGAGGAACTTGGCCCGATCCCATAGCTGCCACTGCTTTGAGCAGGATGTTGGACCAGACCTCCTGTGCTCCCTTCCCAGCTGAATTATCCTGTGAGCTGTGGCAGTGCGCTGTGTCAGGCAGAGAGGGCAGGTTTCTCCCTGCTGCACGGACTTTCATTGCCTGACAATGTGGTCCCCTTCTCCAAAGTGCTTCTGTTTCAATGTTGGATGAGCTGCATTGCTCCCCGCTCCTCTTGTTCCTCCATTTGCCTTCCCTGCTCCTCTGAATCCAGTCAAGTCCCCACTGAACGAGACTAATTTCTGGATGGAAGTTTAGCTTTGAAGATGTTCAGTGGCTTCAGCCCTATTTGTAGAACCGAAGCTCAGCCCAGCAGATAATGTTAGCTGTTTGCTCTGGCAAGCTGTGGCAGCAGAGGGACTCGATTGAAGCCCGTTGCCCTTTCCTCAGCCCAGTGCTCTGTGCCCCTTTGCTGTGTGGCTGCACGTGCCTTGTGCCTTCTCTGTGGTCCCAGCTGCTTGCAGCCCCAGCTGTGCCAGACCCTGCTCAGGTTTCAGCCCTGATGTTACCTGTATGCCTTACTGGGCCTCTCCTGTCTCAGCTTTTGGCCTGCAAATGGCAGTCGTGCTGCTTCTTGCAGGCTTACGTGTGGATAGGTGTAACGGCTCAGTGAACAGGGCTGTGTGAGTATCTTGAGAGAAGAGGATGGAGGGACGCTCCCACTGTGCGGCAACAGAAAGCTGGAGATGACCCAGTTAAATGATGGATGATCCACATCTTTTGTAGAGCCCAAGATTAATTTCCCTATGGAGATGCTCAGAGCTCTAGTTTTCTTGAAACTGTTAGCAGAGAATTGAGGGTAACATGCTTTTTGCACAGTCCTGTGATGAAGGAGCAGCAGTTCCTGACTATTTCAGCTCCCACAGCTATTTAAATCTAAAACAATGAACATAATGGATTGCACGCATGTGTGTGTCTGTTTCTAAGACCTCTTGCCTTGTCAAGGATATGACAAATCCTGAGCCCCAATCTCACTTGTTAACATGACAGCTTGTGCCAGTAACTGCACGTATCATGTGCCCTCTCCTGCACTCTCCCGCTGAGAATCAATAATTGAATTTCTTGTGGAACTGTTGTGTTGGTGTAATACAGACTTCCACTAATAGCCTAGTGCTCCAGCACTAGGGGAGAGCTTTATTGATCCAGAAGGCTGTGCCAGCACAACAGCACGGCGCTAACTTAAGACAGTGTGTTTCCAGGTGTGTCTCTGTGGAGATAAGCAGTCCTGTGGTGGAAATCAAGGAGATGAAGTTTGAAATTGTGCTGCTGTTGCTTGCTTTTTCCCCTGCTTATATTTATATTGGTCCCTTTTTGGGGATCTGCTGATTCTCTTATTCCTTTGACTCTTCTTAAGCAAGTGGGACCATAAATGAGTCTTTACTTCATGGCCTGGTTAGCATCTGGTATGCTCAGGAGTGGCCCCCACCCCTAGCTGGACTTGTAGCACGGCTCCCTGTTGCCCCTGTGGTGCCCAGGCAGTGGTGAGATGCCCTGAGCACCTGGGTCCCTCTACTCTGCTGCCTTCACAAGGTCAGGCACGGCTTGTAGAGTCTTTGCTGCTGAGCAGATCTCTTTCCTGCAGCAAAAGAAGTGGCCTCCATCCCTGGGAGGCTCCCAGCTCCTTCATTTCCTCTCTCCCATTTTTTTCTAGCTCCTGGTGGTGCTCTCCTGTATCTCTCCCACCAAGCACCCCACTTAGCACCCTGGTCTTCAAAGCCACCTCCACCTCAGCAGCAGAGAGATGGTGTGTGTCCGTGGTCATTGCTAGTCCCCATTCCTGCAGGCTGTCAGGGCAGGAGGTCACTTGGGTTGGGCTGAATGGGTCACGGAGGAGGGAGAA
Source organism: Nettapus auritus (assembly GCA_011076525.1). NCBI lineage: Eukaryota > Metazoa > Chordata > Aves > Anseriformes > Anatidae > Nettapus > Nettapus auritus. The sequence continues at coordinate 7,901,167 of CM021773.1, forward strand.
TTGCAGAAAAGCTGGGAATCTGTTAGAATCTCAGCAGGGCTGGGGCTGGGGGATTTTGCCTTTTGAAGTAGAGGTAAAATTCACATTTTCAGTGGAGCTTCTGGTGTTTCACCTGAGCCTGGATTCCCCTCCAGATGGGTTTGCCAAGCTCTTGGAGTACAGCTTTGCACGCCCTCCTGTAAAACTGAGTTTAGTTTCTAACAGGGTCAATCCTACGCTGGCTTTATCCCCTCTCTGAGTATTCAGTTTTTGAAACTAATCTGTTTTGCATGCCCTGTGCTAGTAGCATGGGAGAGTTGAATGCAAGGACAGGCGAACACATTACCCAGCCTTGCTCAGTGCAGCTGGAACCTTCAAACAGCGAGTTCCCCCAGGTGCAGCCATCTTTGGCGCTCCGTGTGAACCACGTCTTTGTTAACAGATCGCTGGTCATGCTGTTTTTTGTGGAAACTGTCATTTCAGAAAGGGACATACCTGCCTCAGACGTACATCATCCAGGAGGAGATGATCGCGACGGAGCACGTCCATGACATGGAGCAGCTCGGCTCCTTCATCTACCGCCTTTGCAGCGGCAAGGAGACCTACCGGCTGAAGCGGAGGAGCGCCAGGAGACGTAAGAGCCTGGCAGCTTTCAGCTGCCCTAACTCGCTTTCCCCCTGCATCCCAGTCATTATTTCTGCTGTAAAAGCCATGCTGGCCCTCATGGTGAGAGGGGAGGTTTCCCTGCAGGTGTAAGCACGCAGATTTTTTGAGGTGTTCCCCATTTAATTCAGCTGAACCCTGGCCTGTGATGCTGCTGCTGCAAATGGGTGCTGGCTGCTGTAAGTGTTGCTGTTGTTGTGTCTCTCAGCCCAATCGAAACATTAATAAAGATGCTTGCAGGAGCTAGCGCTTCATTTACATGTGGACTCCTGGGGCTGAACTAATAGCAGTACTGTTGGGAACGGTTTGGAAAATTTCCCTAATGTAGATACCTGCTTCAGTGGCAGCTATTCAGAGCAGATTAGATCTGCAAATTGCTTTTAATTAATTAAGCTCTCAATAATATGGAAAAAGTTGTGAGGAGGGAACAATAAACTACCTTAAAATGATTTCATGAAATCTTATATATGTATCTTATATACAAATGCTAATGTCCTGCAAAAAACTCTGTAGTTTCAGTATCTGTAGTTACTTGTTTTTAGATACTGTTTTAGATACTGGTACATTTAAAGCCTCACCTGAAGCAGCTTAAGGAATCGGGGAGCATTCCTTGTTCTCCAGAGGGGCTGAAGCCGTGGCAAGATCAGTGCGTATGATGATGATTCAAACAGAGGGGGATAATTTTAAGCCTTCCTTGACTGTGATCAGGGCTGTGCTCTGTACCAGCCTGTGACTTCTGCTGGTTTTGTGAGGCTTTCTGGTCTGTGAGATAACACTGAGATGCTGTCAGCTGAAATCAGCTGTTTCTCTGTGGCTCCTCCAGCTCATGGCAGCTCTTATTGCAGGACTAAGGCCTAGATAATGTGGCTATTCTTCCGAATAAGAGATTATGCTGCTTTTCATACAGGCTGTGTTGTTCCTGCATTTCAGTGTTCAGTGATTGCATCCCATCTGCTTTCCTTCCCCCACTTAATGCAGCTCTTGTAAATTAACATTTGTTGAGTTTTTTCCCCATCTCTCTCTTTTTTAATCTCTTGTAGGTATCAGTCGACGTGAGGCTGGGAACTGTCATCGTATTCGTCACTTTGAAAACACTTTTGTGGTTGAAACTGTTATCTGCAAAAAATCATGAGGCTGCTGTCCTGTTGTAACCTTCCTTGGCTTTGCTTGCACACACATGCTCTCAGCCCTCTTTTTAGACATGGTAATGTGTCTTACTTTTTTTTAATTTTTATTTTCACTCCTTCCCTTGCTTGTGAAGCTCTAACCTCTTTGGTCCATCGTGGCCTCACAGCTGATTCTCTTTATCTTTTTCTCCCTCCTGCCTACCTGAGACATTTTGCTGGGCTTAAATTTACGCAGTGATCACGGATAGCCTGGGAGTGAACGCAGCCTCTTCCATGCCACAGGAGGGAAATCTCTTGGGAGCAGGCTTGGGGTAGAAGGGATGGCCAAGAAATAGGATGCTGGAAACAGGTGTTCTTTTCCTGGCTGAGCAATTTCCTGCTGGCAGTGTTCTGAACCTGTCTTGGCACCAGGACAGAAGGTGTGTGACAGGAGGAGGACTACCAGTTTGATGCTGACGTAACTACCAGAAATATGGAATCAGATGCCCTTAGGGAGAGAACAGATGTGAGGCTACAAAGAGTGACTCACAAAACTCAGCAGAGGGGGATTTCTGCCCAAAGCATGCTGTGGAGCTTGCTGCTTGCTGTCCCCCTGAAGGCCAGGTTATCACAGAGAGAAAGCAACCTGTCTGTGTTGTCCCTGTGAGTACTCCTCGCCACGTGGCAAACTGCTCCTGAGCCTGGCATGGCTTGGCACAGCTCTCGGAGCAGTGTGGGGTGCCCTAGGGTGAGCCCCTGGAGGGTGGGTACGCAGGGCTGATGTGGGGTGGCAGCAACATGGTGATCATAGCGCTGCTTGGGGGCCATGGAGCAGGGAGGCTGCGTAGCCACATGCAAGGCTGCAGAGCCTTACTCTGTCTCTTCTCTGCAGAAGAGGCTGCCATGCCTGTGTGCAAAGTGTTATCAGCAGCAGAATTGGTAGTTACTGGCGAGTACAGAAGCAGATTTTGTTTGTGTTGAGAGAGAGTTTTCTTGTATAACTCCTCTGATGAAAGCTGTTTTGATAGTAATTCCTGTAGCCCTACTGCATATCACATCATCTGAGGGCACTGTTGTAGTACAGATATTGATACAAGGCAAGATTCAGTGCATCGATATGCTGCAGAGAAATTGTGTGAACAAAACTGCATTTTTATTGATCATTGGAGAGAAGAATTGCAGAGTAATTAAATATTCTTCCCTCTGATCCATAAATATAGTTAAAACTAATTAGGTTCTTAAAATGCAGGCAGTTTTTTGGCTTGAAAGAACAGCATGAAGTTCAGCTTGGCACATTGTTGTTAATTGGTTTCCAGCAAATCTGGACTTGTTCATCTGTTGAAATGAGCTTGTTGTTTTAGAAAAAAGAAGGATAAAGTAAATGCAAGTACAATCATTAATTCAGCAGGACCAAAAAGTGAATATGTTTTAGAGTAAAACTTTTAATAGTAATACTGTGAGCTAGTTACATTAAAACAAAACAGTATCTCAAAATAGTCATCTAAAACAATAGGAATTAGTATGTCCTTAGAGGCTGAGAATTTATTTTTTCGTATAAATGTAGAGTCAACCGTAAATATTAAATTTTAACAGGTAGAGGAGGAGATGTTGGTCTCCTGCTTTAAGCTGGATGTAAAACGAAGAACTGCATGTACTTCATGCAGGTTGGTAAGGAAAGTTTCCTACTGCCAGAGGGTATTTGCTTTTCTGTAGTACAGCTGTGTTTTTCCAAATATAACTTGCTATCAGCCCTAACCTTTCCTTGCAAAGTGGATGACAAGCAAGTCAGAGAATTGGTTTGCTTGGTGGAAGTACCACAAACTGGTAAATTTAAGCCCTGTGTTTCTCTTTGTTTCTGGGATAGCCTGCACTCAGGTGAGCACACAGACCTTTCCCCCTTCCTTCTGATTCTGCATGAATTAACTGGTCATTGAATATGCTAACTCTGTGCAACCCCGCAGCTGTAAGGACAAGCCCTGGTTCTTTAAGATGAACTGACACGTTTGCTGTTTCATAGGGTGAGAATGCAGTTGTCTAGGAAGAAAAACACAAAATGCTTTGTATATTTTGTCTGGTAGGACTCTTACCTCTTAGGAAACATCCATGGGATAATAAAATCTTTTACCTCTGATATGTAAAGTGTGTGTTTGTTGAGAATTAAAGCACATCCCCTCCATGAAGCTATCGCCCATGCCCCCAGGTGTGGAGGCTCTCCCCAGGGCAATGGGATTGCTGTGCAGGGATGCATCCAAGCCACCAGCTGCCAGAGCCTGCCCATGTCTGCAGGCTTGAGGGCTTCCCTCCTTGCCATGCCCAATTCAGCCAAGCAGGACTCACTGGGCTCTTCTGAGCTGTCTGCCCTGCTTCCGTCCTGGTGGAGAAGCGTCTGAACAGTGTTCCTGAGCTGGAACATTGGAGCTCTTTCCAAAATCAGTCTCTAGTTGATCAGTGAGGAAGTTAACGTAAGGCATTTTTCTCGTTACAGTTTTTGTATTTACCTCTTCAGTACCTGTATGCCTTTTCCATTGTTGGGGTTCTGTAGAAGAGTTTTTTGTGTTCTAGAATAATTGTGTTTGCCAAAGCCTGTTCTGCAGCTAAACCTAGTAATTTGGCCTGATGCAAAGATGGAAACGCCGTAGCTTGCAAAGGTGTTTTTTTTGGAGTTGTATCTGACAAATACACTGTTCCTCTGTGTCCGTGCCTCAGAAAATTCCTGTGGCTCTTCCAGAGGATAGAGCAATGAGGAGAAGCTGTGATCTGGATTGTGCACTGTTATGAGATTGTTTACTGTGAAAATGAAAATGTGCTGCTCTAAGAAATAAATGCTGAGGAGATGATTTCAGTATGCACCTCATAGGACCATCTGTCACAATATTAGAACAAGAAATGGGCATATTCTGGCTATTGATGACCAGCACCTGGAATACCCTTCATCACTGCTACTGATTCCTTTCTTTTGCATCTAGCTAAACATTTGAAGAATAACAGAGGTAGTTACGCAAAGCTGCCCCTACCATGAATTTTAAATTCATTTGTTTTGACCATGTGTGACTACAAGTTAACAGAATAACTTCTTCTAAACTATAATTTTGACCAGTCTCCCTGTCATGGAGCATGAGCAACCCATCCTAACACTCTCGAGTGCATTCCTTGGAAGTGCGGTCAGGCACAGCTGGGGCAGTTAGCTGGGTCTGGGGGTGAAGTCCTACGAAGCTTGCTTCCGTGTTTTTACCCAGCCCCCTCCCTTCAACATGAAGAGCTGATACATTATGTTGATGCCAAGCTAAAAAACAAAAAAAAAAGCCTGTTCTCATTCCTGTGCATACTTACACACCTAAATTAGGATGTCAAAGTTGTTCCTGAACATTTTGCTGCTGTTCTGAATTCCAGCCAGGACACTATACAAGTAAGTGTTGTGGACGTTGTCACAGCTTCCCAGGGAAAAAGGATACGCAGGCATGTTTGGACAGCTGTATAATCTCATCAAATGTAGCTTCCCAAACTAACGTCTCGGGTAACTGCCCGTGTCTTGACCTTCTGGTAAGTACAACTTGTGATGGTGGCTTTCAAGTCCCGGTGAAGCCAATGAGGTGCTGTAGCTCTATCAGAGGGAATGTTTTCTGGGTTACATATACAGAAAGTGGAGTTCCAGTGGAGAGAGGCCCTCACAAATATTGGCTGACTGTATTCAGATGAAAAGAAAAAGGAAAACTCCATTATTTTCTATCTAGTATCCAGCCTTACACCCAGTAGGACAAAATGAGACTGGAAAGGTATCTGGAGCTTGAGGCGGTGTTTGGCCTATCCAACCGGCCATACTGAAACTGGAACCTTTGCTTCTAGAGGGTAAGGGTATTTCTAGAGGGTGATTTTTGCATGCTTGGTTTAGAAGTTCAATCATACTGTAGCCTCCTAAGTTAGACAAAGTGAATGCCCCCATGTATCGGGCATTTTAAGACTGATATCTTACAAAACAAGATTGACTTCAGGACAGGGCGATACTGCCTGTTGCTTTTTCTGTTGGCTGTGTAACATCTCTATGTACACAGAACACTTCTGTTTCTCTGCAAGAGGACTGGACTTGATCGCTCTGATGTGCAACGGGGTCTCTGACTTGTGCCTGCAGCTAAGAAGGTAAGTGCTGAGCAGCCGTGTATCCCTGCCTGCTGGCCTGGGGCTGCTGCTTCCAGTGTCTCTGTTGGTATTCATGGAAAACCTTGTTTTAGGCCAGAGCCACCCCCCTCAGCAGCTCCAGGTCATTATTAAGTGGTTTTCCCCATCCACATAAGTCTCCTTTTGTATAGCCCCTCTTCCAAGAGAGGGCTATTCCAAGGGGTGCCATGTGATGCCCACCACAGGGGATGGTCCCCAAGAAGTGTCTCTTTTTGAAACACCTGCAAACCAGAGTCCTGCAGTGCAGCCCAGAGCCTCAGCCTCACCACTGGTCTGCACTGGGAGGAAATGGGAGGGTGCCAAAGAGCTGATATAACATGCAAGGCAGCACTGCAACTGGACTGATTATATATGCTTATATGCCTCTGTTGTAGGCAGGTCACGTCAGAGGACAGGCTAGAGCAGGGTGTGTTAGTCAAGCAGGAAGAGCATGTGGTCTATGGACTCTGTAATTGCCAACACTTTAACTCCTTCAGTCTTGCTGAAACCTTAAATGGGTGGGGATGAACAATCCAGAATCAGTTTTTCCCTTAAGATGGCTGAGAATATTTGCTCTGGGAATATTATCATTCATAGTGAATGTGGGATGTGTTTGTGCCAGCTCTAATTAACCATTCTTGCTAGCACAAAGATGTTCTCCAGTGGAAGCCAGGATGTTGTTCTATTCATTTGGATTAATTAATCTAAAAGGCCAAGTATGTAATTTAATACTTGAGTTTTTAGATCTGTATTTAAGCTGAAATCATGTCATGCAATGATTGAAATATTCTCATAGTCTGGCCAGGGAAAGAAGCTTCAAAACAGAGGTCAACTGATTGGAGGATGTTGAAGAAAACCTCTCAAATCAAAATTCACTGTCTTCTAAATAAATTTCCCTAGGATGTCACTCTGTTCTTCTATCTGTTATTCATGAAACAACTAATTTTTAGTCCTGCTGTTCTGCAGGTTTTGTTCTCCTTTCTTTTAAGGAAGTAACAGCAAATAAAGGCTTTGGATCAGGCCCCAGCTACTACTTACTGCTTTCAGATGGTGGTATTGCGATTGCCCTTGCTAGAACAAAAGTCACTCCACATAGGCTATTCTCCCTTCTCCATAAATTGGTGTATGTTAAAACTTAGGCAGACATGAGTTGACTTGCTTTGGCACTGTGGATGTATGTGGATGCCTTCTGGAAACACCCTTGTCTCATGCATGGCTCTGTTTTGGGTTTTGAGTGCTGAAAGCAGCAGCTTCAGTCAGCAATTTGTATAGCTTGGCTGAGTCTTGTGTGATCTCCGAATGGACTCATTGCTTTCTAGGTCAAATATCTCTCAGCAGTACAGTCAACTGCTGTGTTGTTGTTAGACGTTCTACAGATAAACAGTGGAGGTCACTGCAGCATGCTTGTGTAACCTGCCTGAGCCCAGGATCCATGAAGGAAAAGGAGGCCCATGGAGCAAGTTCTGCCTCCTCCCTGTTTTGGTCACTTTGGTCTGTGTAGGTGAGGACGTGGCTGCCTCTCGCTTCCACCCTGGGTGTGCGCAGGGATGCAGGGGGGAAGTGCAGGTGAATTGCCTGGTAACAGCGCTCTGATGGGTGTTTGGCAGTATTTGGAAAGAGGGTTTATAAAACCGATGCCCATCTGCCTCCCTGAGGAAAATGAGTGCTACCGAAGCACAGGCCCCTTTGAAACATGAGGCAGGTTTGCAATAAGTGTTTCAGACTATCCCTCTCTGGGCTTTATAGCAGCTTTAAAAAAAAAAAAAAAAAAAAAAATCAATTAAGATGTCATGGATATAAATGTTCTCTCTTCCTCCCCACCACAGTACTTTAGTATTAGCCCATGAAATGGACCAGCAAATAGCAAACCAAACCTCACTGCCTTTACAGCAGGTACCATATAACAAATCTGCTGGCTGAGATGTTGAGTGGGGAGAGGAAGGCACGTCGCTTCAGTAATGAGGTTTACAAAGGAAATGCACTTTGATTTCATTCAGTACTTTGGATGAAGTTGTTTAATTGCACTAAATGCACTAAAGAGTAAATATTTGGCATTAATCTCCTTGACAATATGAACTCATTCAGGATGGAGCTTAGCTGTTTCTGCAATGCTGCCTCTCCCCAGAGCAGGACTTAGTGCTCACCCATAGGAAATAACTGGCTCTTTAAATCTTCAGTTTGCTTTTTGCCCCCCAATTTTTCATTAGTCACAAGTGCTATTTTTGCATAACTGGAAGAGCCAAGGAGCTGGGCTGAGGGCCGCAGAGCACCTGTACCATAAGGTGTGGGGCCACTTGCATAAATCAGCATGTCATTAGCACCCCAAACAGCCCCAGCACCAGCAGGTGTCCTGGTTGCCCTGCAGCCCGGCCATGGCGGCCACACTGAAGGAAGGCAGGGGCTGGAGCCATGCGCCAGCCTCCCCGCGCTCCGATCTTCCTCACTTGTGGTTTTGAATCCGCCTGTGTAAATGTTCTGGTGCTCACCCAAGCATGAAGTAAGTGGGGAAGTTGAAAACAAGTAATTTAGTGCCAAAGGCTGCCTCCTTTCCTCACAGAAACACGGCTTCGTTGGGTGTGTTTTGTCACGTGAACTGTGAGTGTTTCTGTGCAAAATCCTCCCTTGAGGATCCTTTAGAAAGTTTTTAAAAGTTTGTTTTGTTTTGTTTTGTTTTGACTGAAACTATTATTGAATTTTGCACATAGCTTTGAGGAGAAAAAAGAGAAATTCTTTGCTGTCCGTATTTAAAAGAAACCCCCTATCCGCCATGTGGCGGTGTGGTCTGCCTGTGGCCTGTCCCTTGTCAGGGATCGTCACAAGAAAGGGCACCTGGGACTCCCTGTGGATCCCAAATGTTGTGTTGTATCTAGGAAAGTATTTCAGAATTGTTCTTTTCTGGGGAGAGGGTGATATGGCATTGCTGGTTTTCATGGATTTTTTTGTCGTTTTGAACAGACTGGCTATGGCAGAGGGCATCATGAGGAAGGGCTAATGTTGCATGTGCTTTCAGGGGGTGTACAGCACCACGCAGGGTGACATTTCTTTGTCATTTGTCACTGCTTTGTCACTTGCCACTGCTTTCTCATTTTCAAAAATGTGGTTAAAGCAGCAGCTCGCCCGTCAGAGTGAAATGCTGTGTGGCAGTGGGTGCTGGGTGTGACTTGCTGTGCTCTGATGTCAGTGCTGTAATTTGCAGTTTGTAGGAAAAAAAAAGCCATCTTATGTCATCAGGGCTTAACATGGAAAAAACCTGCAAAGCCAGGAAGAGAAATACATGCAAAATGCATGATTTATTCAAAGCACTGTCACCGCATTTTGTCACTTGACATTTTCTCTCTGTGCCAGTTCAAGGGCAGGAGTTTTTCCCCACTGATTTACCAATGCTTTGAGAAAGGCCATGAATGCTCTCAGCCCCTGTGGCAGGCTGTACCAACCTCTGTGGGGGGCTGCTCGTCAGCTGGCCCTCTTCAGCCCCTGCAGCCACCACAGGATGCTGCCTCAGCCCTCCACGGTTTCCCTCAACCAGCACTCGCCTGCGCTGGGGTGAGGGTGCTGCTGCCAAGTTCTCCCAGAGCAGCTTTTCAGACCTGGCACCTGCCTAGGAAAAATGCTGTTATTTACTACTGCTATGCTTTTTACCTTGTTTCTCTTTTCTTCTTCTATTCTTTTTAAAATCTCTTTCTCCTTTAACAGTTTGGTAACAGATGTTGAAAGTCGTCCTCATCTGAGCATATTAATAGGAGTTTAGTGACAAAAAGAAAATTAGAGCAAATCTGACACTTGCTTTGGTTGCATCTACCAGCTCCCACTTAGGGCTGCAAAAGCAAATCCCCAAACACTCTGAGGTTTTGTTTACAGTTTAAAGAGCAGCTGATGTCTCTTGAAAAAACCTTCAGCCCAAAAGGGTTCTGATGCTTTATGTCTAACTTTCCTTTATTTCTCCTTCATTATTCTTCCTAACAAATGCTATTTGCATGAAAAGAAGACCTTTTGTTTCTCAAGAGCTGATCCATCTCTACTACTTATTCCTCATTTGGACATTGACCATTAGAGTCTACCCATGGAGTGCAGTTGGGTATTGTCAGACCCTCCAGAGTCTAATCCTCTGGGATACTGGTTGCATTTCCACAGCTACTGATTATGATACAGAAAAGGGGTACTAACTTCAGATGGATTAAGTATGCAGCAGAAGTTGAGGGAACATGGCTGTAGTGAGAGTGGGGTGCACTAATACAGAAAATGTAAGTTTCATCAGTGAATTACCTGTCTAACAGAGATGTTGCCCCAGCATCTCTCCAAGAGGGCACATGTAGCTGTTTAAGAACTAAAATTTGCCTGTGCTTTTTGCAGCCATGTTTGTGACCTTGCTTCTTCCCAGGAAGCTGTGAATTGCGGATCCATGGATGCTGGATCTGCTGCCTGTTTGCTCCAGGAGGCTGTCCACTGGAGAATGTTACATTCTACTGGCTTGCAGTGCCTCTTCTTCGTCTCATTGAAACTGGGAAACTTGCCTGTTGATACTTTGCTCTGAGTTCATTAACACTCAAAACGTTGCAAGACTTCTAGGTGCACTCAAGCTGATCTGCAAAGTTTTTCCATCCTCCCAGCTCCTTCAGGATGACCTTCAAGCTTTGCTGCTTTGACTTTTTTTGTTGTTGTTGTTGTTGTTTATCTAAGAAAATAATTTGTACCATGGACAGTTTTGCCAAAACTTTGGTAAGTGAATGTGACCTACATGGTTCTGTTTGTGTCTGTCTTTAAAGGACATATAAACACTAGGTATGAGCTGGACCATAGACCTAGTGTGACTTGTAAGAATGTTGAAAATAAGGTTCTCGTGTGTATGCAGCTGAGTTCTGGAAAAACAACCACTTCATCTGATGCAAACAAAATACTTTTAGTTTAGCATGATTGTTTAGTATGAAGACTGGCTGACTTGTTGTGCAAGTTGGACAAGCTGGTAGACTAAATGTCCAAATATTTACCCACAGGATCAAATTTTTGATAGTCAAAAGCAGGAGTGAGATTTGGGACAACTTTAAAGATGCTTTTTAATAGGCATATGTGGGGATCCTAAGGCAAGTGACCCAGGCTGATTTAAGAGAGCAAAACCACATAATAGCATGAAATATAATAACAGTGTGAATGCTGTGATTATGTCCCGGAATGAAGTCTAGGATAAGATTCAGTGCTACTGCTTGATTTCTGCCTTGTTGTTCCAAAAAAAACCTAACGTGTTATTTCTGTCTCTCTATTTTTTGTTGCAAAAGTGGGGGGGTATTAAGTGTCTCACTGTTGTTACTGAGTATAGAGCTAAATTTTGTCTTGCAGTTATTGCATGGATTGGTTTATGAATGCAAATGGCATTCCAGCCCATTACGGTACTTCAACCTACTCCTCTTAACATGTTTTTTTGTTTGTTTGTTCTTTTTTCCCCTGAAAAATCACAAGGCAAAATGTGTCAGACTGATTTAAATTGTATGACCTAGCTCCTTTCTTATGATTTTTGCATTATTTTCCATCATTGATCTGGTTGCTCTCACTGGTGAAATAAGAGACTGCCTGTAGCTTCCATGCAGTCCTGGCTGGGGCAGACCCAACCCTTTCTAAATGACAATGGTGGGGACAAGGGCACAGAGCAGCTGAGATGTATGTCATGGGATGTGCGTGCACAACGCACTCCGCTGTTGCTCAGGGAGGGGAGACTGTTTAGATTCCCCAGTAGGTCTGTGCCTGCTGGGCAGCTGCAGGCAGGAGTGGCTGCAAGAGCCTGAGCTCAGAGTGAGAAAACGTATTTCAGAGATCAGCCTTTCTTTTGTCTTCTCACTACTCATATAAAATGGCCCAAATAAACATATTCATTATTAATACCAAGTTATTTCACTCTTCATGAGGGAAGCCTATCTGCAGGGGTTTATAGCCTCTCTAACCTTGGTCTGTTGAAAGTCCTGTTCAATTATTTCTGCCCCTCTTCCAGCTGTGATGTTATTGAGCCACTGCCCTTCTATTGTCATGAATAAAGTGGCTGGCTGAGTGGGACCAGGTTAGATGCTGCTCTCTGGGAGATGGCTTTACTTGTAGTCACAAAGTTAACACTTAACTTTGGAATGAAAATGGTCAGTTTTGCACTGATGCACTCTGAAGTGCAATCTACACTGGATTTCCTGGGTTTGTAATGCTTAGTTTTGGATTAACAATCAAATGCCATGTTTATAGCTCTAAACTGATGATATTTGCTCTCAGGTATAATCCCAGTTTAATGCCTTTTTTTGTCTTGGAATAGAGAGAAGGATTAAAAGGAATTTGCAGCATATAGCAGATGAGATGTTTTATGTCCTTCAGTGTCTGTTAATGGCACTGATTCAGCTTTTCCTCCTGGGAAACATTTGTGATTCCTCATAGAGCTTTGGGTGTATCGATATCCCAGAGCAGTTGTTTTGTCACGCTAGAAAATGTGTTAAATGTCATTCTTATGGAGTGACAGCATATAAAAACTGGAATAAGAGGAATAATTGAGATGCAATGAATTATAGACAGAGAAGTAGTAGGTGTCCTTTGTCTTCTGTAGTAGCTAAAAGGCACCTATTCGTTGGAGTTTGTTGCCAGAGGTTTCTCAGCGAGCAAACTCAGTGGAGGGAAAAGTCTTTGCTGTTCTAGAGAATACAGTGCCTCTAAATTCTGGAGTTGAAGACAGAGACATGTAAAAGGGAAGGAAGGATTAAGACACTGAGAAGACACCAAGCAGAGAGGTGCGGTTGATACAGCAGAAGGAAGGGATGCCACCCAAAGGGACCTGGACAAGCTTGAGAAGTGGGCCCACATGACTGTAATGAGGTTCAACAAGTCTAAACGCAGGGTGCTGCACCTGGGCCAGGGCAATCTCAGCCATGAGGACTGAGAGCTTCCCCCAGAGAGCTGGGGCTGTTCAGCCTGGAGAAGAGAAGGCTGAAAGAGGGTGACCTCATTTGCAGCTTTTGAATACTTAAAGGGGGCTTATAAAAAAGATGGAGAGCAACTTTTTGTTGGGCAGATAATGACAGGACAAGGGGGGGTGGTTTTAAACCAAAAGAAGGGAGATGTAGATGAAATGTTAGGAGGAAAATCTTCACTCAGAGGATGGTGAGGCACTGGAACAGGTTGCCCAGAGAAGCTGTGGACGCCCCATTCCTGGAGGTGTTAAAGGCCAGGTGAGATGAGGCCCTGGGCAACCTGGTCTAGTGGGTGGCATCCCTGCCCATGGCAGGGGGGGTTGGAACTGGGCAATCTCTGGGGTCCCTTCCGACTTAGGCAATTCTATGATTCTGTGATAAGACAGGGCTGAGTAAGGCAGGTTGCTGCACTCAGTTGTGTTGTAGTTTGCATGCTGGCCAGTTGCAAATCCAGGAGCAAGCTGCAGGGATCATGTTTGAGAGGCAGAGCATCCTCCCACTGAAACCAGGCACATCCATGCTTCTGTGTGTCTCTGTCTCCATCATCGCAAAGTCAGCAACGGGAGTGCTCCTGTCACTGTATCATGTCATGGGGCATTACTGTATTTTCATGGGACTTCTATCTCCAGTGAATGCGGTTGATGTAGACAGCACACGCACAGCTTTGCTGTGTAGGGAAGTAACTGTGGAGTGAGGTGGGGCATGATTTCTGCCTGTGCTCTTTTGTACTATTTTGCTTTCAAAGCAAAATGAGCTATTTCACACTTCTTGTCTGAGAGAGGGGTTTCTCAGATGCCTTCTCCATAGCATCTAGTGTGCTGTATGTACATCTTTGTCTCATGGCGATTTCTTTCTGCAGAGAAAACAAAGGACAATTTTAACCCACTTCATTGTCAACAGAAATGTTAAAACCACTTTGAGAGGGGTGTATGCATGCAAAACTTTCTGACCACAGATGTGTCATTGCTCATGGCAAATATTTTGTTCCTTTCACTGTATGTGGATAAATCACAAAAAGCAGTAGTGAAATTTGTAGGGCATACTGCATGCCTGGAATCTGGGCTGATCCTTTCTTTTGGGGAGGTAAAATCATTGGCTGGGATTTTCTTGCTTACGTGCAAATATTGGTGTTTTTCTAATAATTCTTTTTCTTTCCTAACCAAAACAGATACTTCCTGAGCCTGAAGCACAAGCTAATATCTCTATTATAAGAAAAGTTTAGAAGGCAGAGGTCAGATGCCCAGAGCTGGTAGATACCTAAGTTAGAGCTTGGCTTCCTTCCCAGGTGAGTAAGGCTGCAGGAGATAGGACGTTTTGCTCATTGAAGTATGAAATAACAAATCTGCTGAAACACAGTATCCAGTCTCAGTGAGACATGCAAATGAGTAAGAAAGTTACTCGTGTATAAACGGTATGAATGTCTGTAAGGCAGGTGTCTCAGCAAGAAATCTGGAAGCCTCAGACTGTGTTTTGTGAAAGGCCTCTCAAATGAAACAACTGGTCTGCAAAATTATATGTAAGCAGGAATTGAACTGACCTCTGTAGATACATCTGGGTGATAATATTAGGAAAGGGAAGCAATTATTTCAATTAAGACACATGCTGAAATAAGAGGAGATAGGTGGCAGCTGTCAACCCATGTCCGGGTGGAAGAGTATGAGGCAGCCCACTGGGCAAGGTGGGCCCTAAATGTACCGAGTGCCCAGGCAGGCTGCGGGAGGGTGCTGAGAACCTGCCTTGCCACAGCAGGATTCATCCCAGCTTACCAGGTGGTTCCTTCCAGCTTGAATTCCAGGGATTTGGGCAAAGTCCCTCAGCAGAGCAGCTTCACCTGCCCATCCTGCGACCTGCTGTGCTTTCAGTGCTGGTTTAAGCCCTTCCCCTTTCACTGTCCAAACGCAGAACGAAGTGCAAGTGGGGATAAAAAATGCTGTGTGACAGGTCTCCCTCCCCCACTCTCATTCTTTCTAAATAAACTAACTTGATTTTTGGCAAAGAACTGTATATGTGAAGAATAAATCCTCAGTTCTTAGGGTTGAATCAATTCCATACAAATCCTGGATTTCGCACTCTTTTTCCCTCAAATAAATCATTAGCAGTATTCTGGAAAGCCTATGATGGCTTCAGATTGCAGGTTTTCAGATTTTTTTCCTTTTATTTGTTAGCACTCTGTCTTCAATATTCTACTGGTGCAAATGGAAGTCTGCAGATTTCTCACCAGATACCCAGTGTCATGATTTGGATATAAAGCTTTACAGATTAGTAAACTATTACGGCTACCCACCATAGCAAAGGGAAAGGATCAGAGCATACCTGATTTGAGTTGGAAAAGGATTGTTCAGGGGCCTGGAAGATCCAGTTGAGACCTTTAGAATGGAAAATGTTGCCTTTGCAGAATTATAATTTCCCCCCAGAAATCTAGAATGGAAGTTGTCACCTTGCCCTGGTAGTCAGTGCTTCCGCAGAGCTGGTAGGGGCACTGTGAGTCATGGGCAGAGGCAGGGAACTCAGACAGGCTGTGGCTGGCTCTGTACTGGCTGTGGGGAGACAACAGCTCTTCCATTCCTCTTTATTTTAGGGGGGGGGGGGGAAATAAATACAGAAACCAATAGGATGGGGCTTGGGAGAAGAAGAAATGCCACAAGCACTTTTAACTTGTCCATACAGTTTTAACTATTCTTAATTTGGTCAAAATCTCTTCTACACAGTGTGTTATTGCTGAGGGCGATAGCCAAGAAGCCAAAAATTTCTAAATTCAATATTAATCTGGGTTGTCTACCAGCACTTTAAGTAAAATTACTGTTAACATTATTCTGTGATCTGTGGGACCAAGAACAACAAATGAATAGGAGCAGGCATAGTAGGAAATGGAGGAAAAAAAAAAAAAAAGCTGATCAGAGGAAACATCAAACTACAGGTGAGTTTTTAGTCTCAGTTAGAGCAGTGTAAGCCCAAAGTAATGTCAGTAAAACTAATAGAGCTGCCTCAGGCTATAGAAATGCAATTGAAATTGGTTTCCTTGTATACTTTGGCATTTTCTACCTTGTGAGGTGCTGAAAAAATCTCTGTTCTTGTGTTCAGTCATTATCAGTTAAAGTGGAGGACCTCTTGGCATTGCCCACTGATTTTCTTCTATTTCTGAGCACTATTTTCTTCTATTATTTGCTTACTCTTCTTCTAAAAGGAGTCTGAAATTTCAGTAGTAAAACCTTTTTGTCCATTGAAGTGCAGTTTGTTAAGGGGTAAGTTATGAGCATGAAGGTGATGAGGATTCAGTATCTGAGAGCAGGGAAACTAGCCAGATTTGCTGAATTTCCTAGGGTAGTCAAGGGAAGTGGAAAATATTATGGAGAGAGACTTGCTGCAGTATCCTGGTTGGTTTTATTTTCATGCACTTGGACATAACGAGGACATGTACCCTCAGAAGCACATGCTGAACATCAAAAAGATGCTTGTACTTATGTCTATGTCAGGTTC
The DNA here is from genome assembly GCA_011076525.1 of Nettapus auritus. Lineage (NCBI taxonomy): Eukaryota > Metazoa > Chordata > Aves > Anseriformes > Anatidae > Nettapus > Nettapus auritus. Next base: position 7,917,473 of record CM021773.1, read on the forward strand.
ATGTTTCTCTGCTCAGCAACTGGATTTCATTGGTGCAGTCTCACACATAGATGTATCAGCTTCAGAATATTTCACTTCTACACACTGGGGTCTCCCAATACCAAGGTGGCAGCTCAGGAAAGAAATCAACACACAGTTTGTGCATAATCCTTCTCACAAGTTTACAGAGAAAAGACAGCTCTAAGGCTGGGATTAATAGCCCTGCCTAGAACATATATTGCAAGGATCCAGCACAATGTGAGTATGAAAACTAATTGCTTTGGTTGTCATCATCTTTGAAGGGGGCTGTTGGCTCCCAGAGTAGCAGTAGGGGCAGCAGTAGTAGTTGCCTCTCTCAGGCTGGGATCACATTGTCATTCGGTTTATCTGGATACCTGTGAGCACTGATAAGAAGTAACTGACTGATGTGTGAGGGAACTGTCAGTGGATTATTTTTTATTGCCTTGTTTGATTGGGAAGTGGTAGTGCCTAGCTTCCTCTGAGGTCTGAAAGGTTGCTTTCCCCTGGGGTGCAATGGTGCAGGCTGCTGCTCTGGGGGTCAGAGTTACTCTTATCTTACTCCCCAGCAAAGTGGGGGTTGTTTCTTCAGATTCATGTATTTGCTGGTACGCTGGGCTCTGGCTTTTTATTGCATGGTCTTGTTTGGTTTGGCTCTGTTCTTGAAACTAGTTTTGTAGCCAAGCAGTAAGGAAAAAATATGTGAAAAGTCTGCAAGGAGAGGAGCTGGTGAGGAAATCTGGAACTGGGATAGTCTGTAAATCTGAGCTTCCTGGGACTTGAGGTCATTGCAATATTAGTTAGAAGTGCAAAGTGGTGGAGGCAGCATTTGTATAAAAAGGACTGCACTTTGTGCAGCAAGTCAGCCATTGGAAGAACGGCACAGAGGTCTTGCTGTGCCCATGTTAACGTAAAGCTGCCTTTGGTTTAGTTATGATCACATTTTTTAAATAATGTGCAAATCTAAAACTGGCATGCATATGTGTGTGCGAATGTAAGCATATGTGATTGGGGCAGGAGAGGCAACAGAACTTAGTCAGCAGCCATGAACTCCAAATCTCTGTTTCTTTGCAACCAAAGTCTGTAGTTATGGAAGGCTTGTGGGGGCTGCAGGTATGGTGCGGACAGGGAAGGTGAAAAATGCTACCATGTACAAGATAACACTTCCCCTCCCCCCCAAATAAAGAGGAATCAAATCCAAAGAGATATGTATAACCATTTATGGGAAAAAATCCATTTCTGTTTTCCATAAATGCCAACATAAAACATTATGGATGGGAAGGAAATAAGTTAGGAGTAGCCTCCTGGGAATGGAGTTCATTCTGTCTTTTTTTTTGTGTGTGAAATATTTTCAGATTTTAATATTTAAATAATTTAGATAATTAGTTCAGGATCCTGTTGTTTTCTTGAAAGTATCTTCAAATGTAGCATGTGGTTCAAGCTTTTTTCCGGCTGTTCTTTCACTCTTTTGTAACGGGCTTTCCAAGGACTCCTTTAAAACAAAATAATAACAGACCCCATCCAGACAGCAGTTCAGGTTTGCCCAGCAAAGGGTGATTTGAAGGATGTCTCGTAGCTTTGGCTGATAAACGATGTGCATGATGCCATTCTTCACCAAAAAGTACAGCAAGAATGTCACGTGGTAAGGTGTGAAACAGACCAAAAATGTGATGAAGTTTGCCACTACTATCTTCTCTGCTCTGGTGGCATATGTTTGGGGGTTGTCTGGTTTCCGGCGCTTTCTCAGACATCTGATGATCTGAACGGTGCAGAAGGCCATGGCTGTCATGCTGCCAAAGAAGGTGGTCTCCAGCGCACTGAACAGGGCTGTGTTTTCCCATGTGCTTTTGGAGAAGTTATGGAAGCAGGATGAGATGTTGTGGCCCTTTTCATGCAATTGCAAAGTAGAGACAGTTCCAGCTGAGACCCCCAGGCAGATGACAGCACAGACCACAGCAGCTTTCTTGGTGGATCGCAGGGTGGGAGCTGTGAAAGGGTGCCCAATAGCAATGTAGCGATCTATGCAGATGCAGAGGGAGATGAGGATGCTGCCATACATGTTTACAAAGTAAAGACTCTCCAAGATGGAGCAGAACACGGACCCCAATATCCCCGTGTTTGGATGGTGATAGGAAATGATTTTAAATGGAAGAGTGAACAGCAGCAAAGTATCCAGGAAGATGAGGGCTATCATGTAGACTGTAGATTCTGACAGCTTTTTAGCCTTAAAAAACAGAAACGACAATGCCATCACGTTGAACAGCAATCCCAGGGTAAACGTGGGAGTGTACATGATCAGCTGGAACAGTTCTACTTTGGGGCTGATGTTGGTACTGTTGTGATTCATATCTCCAAGTATACTGCAAGAGAAGAAAATCACCTTCACCACAAGGAAGAATGAAGATCACATTTAAGACCTGGTACAAAGGCCAATGAGGTCTGTAGGTGTCCACAGACCTGGAGATGCTTTTTCATCTCGGGTTGGTGCATGCTAAATTGCAGCTCCCAGTAACGTGGGGTTACTGTGCCCAATGGATCTTAGAGCAAGGTTGTACCTCAAGGAGGAGCAAGGCTTTCTGGGGTCCAAGCCCTGCTTGCGCTACTACCCACTACCCTGAACTAGGCTAGGCAGAGTATGGAAGTTTCTGCACTATCCCCGTGGAATGGCATGATCCCTGTGCAAACGCGGGGCATCAGCCCCTCCTTTCAGGATTATATGGACTAAAGAAATGGAGGCAATTAGCCACATCAGATTTCTGGGATCAAGCTATCACAAGAGACCTTGGGGAGCCAAGAGCACAAGGGTTCCTCATATTTATTAATGTGAAGAACTCAAACAGTTACAGCCAATCTGCAGAGGTTAAGTCTTCAGAAGAAAAATGAGACTTAAGAACCCAAACATTTGCTTAAATCAGCCAGATTTAACACAGCTGATAAACTGCTGTCTGCTGAAACAGAGGTGGCAGCAGAAGTGCAGAGATTTCCCCTCCATACAAAGAGGGGACTGAAAATATTGTGGTAGACACAGCTACACAGGGGTCATGAAGTAATTCTCTCTTTTAGAAGAAGGGTGCTGGTTTGATCCTCCCCTCAGACTCTTCTGATAAGGACCAGGAAGGCTCTCATTGGTTTCTGCAGTCTTGGTCTCAGCTAGAATCACTTACAAATGCAAATACAAGGGAATACCTGGTTCTTTGTTAGCCATTTGTTTCACAGCAAGTGTAACCTGTAAATAAATCCTTTTAAAGATCTTTCTGCTAGTGCTCAGGAATCATGTTCATCTGGTGCTCATGATGCCTTTCCTACAGAAGTTAGGTGTTTTATTTAAGATTGGGAAACCTGTCATCAGCTGTGCAGTAAAAGCTCCTGTTCTGCAGATCAAGTCACTTCCTTGATATTTCAGAGGTAAGCTCTCCTGTGCTCTGCTTTGAGAGAAAGACCAGCATTAAGAAAATTCAATTCTTGGATAAAAACTAGCAATTAGAAAGCAAGAGAAGGTTGGCAGCTTGCTCCTTGAGGACACACTGATGCCAAGTATATTATTCTGTAAGTTTGCTAGTTTATGCTCAGAAATGAGAAAACCAGTCCCAGAAACCCAGCCTGATGAGGAGATCAGGCTGCTGGCAGGGCTGCAGGTGCAGGAAAGCACACCTCTGCTGGGGTCAGATGCAGGGGTCCGCAGCCTGTATGTTGCTGCAGCAGGCACAGGGTTTATGCAGGCTGCCTGCCCGGGTGTGCAACCCAGCTGGCAGTGCTGCTGGCTGCATAAAGCACTTTGTGGCCTCCTTCGTGGCAGAGCACTGCTGCCCATAAAGCTTGGGGGGACATGGCTCAGAGGGGCAGCAGCCCCATCAGTAATGCCTGCTCTGCCACCATCTAGGAGGGACTGAGGGAAGTTTGAGGGGAAATGAAGAAAATACCTTGCCCAAATAAAAAAAGGACAGGAAACCCTGTGCTTGGGGGCATCTGAGTGACTGGAAGGGAGAAGCATCCCCAGTGATGTTCAGTGCCTGGGAGTTCAGCCCTCCGGCAGCCCTGAGGCTTGGGGTTCTGCTGGGAGCTGTGCCTTCAGATTCAGGTGGGGTTATGCTGACAGCCTGTGCTGCACTGTGCAGAAGGGTGACCTGGACTCGCCGACACAGCCTGCTCTCCCTAGGGAGGTCCCACTCCTTGTGTGAAGCACTGCAAGGCCTTTTAATGCTGGGAGTGGGGGGGGAATGCACTACTGAGAGCTGAAGGGATGAAAAGTTAATTAAGGAATTCCTGAAAAGTTATAAATATCAACAAAGTCCCTTACTTTGTTGCCCCTGAAGGAAATTTCATTAGTCCTTTTTTCCTTTCATTCCTTTTATTTCAGCTTCTTAGCAAGGTTTGCACTTGAGAAAAAATTAGTTATGATAAAAAGGCATTTCGTAGTCTGTCATGTTGGTTTCTAAACAAAAGAAGAAAATGCCAAAGGATAGCTATGTTCATTTTTTTTTTTTTTAAAGTCAATATGCTATAAGGAAACCAAATTATGTAAAATATATTTTGTTTTCAGATCTTGTAGCAAGAAGAAGAAAAGAAAGCTTTTAAGGTAAGGTTTCCCTACAATGAAATATTATCTCTGGTCATCTTACCTTTGAGCTTACTGTAGCACTGTTCCTCGACTTTTTCTCCTTCTTGGCTTGTAGTATTCTCGAGTCTCGTGTTTTCTTTGAAGGCTGCAGAGTGAGCTGCATGCAGAGTGACAGTGCTGATGTTAAAAAGCATGAAGAGCTGCTGCTTTTCATGTCATCACACTTCCATTACAGCAATGGTTTCCCCACAGTGGCTGCAAACATGCGCTATGTACGTAGTGTGTCACACACAGCTCATTTAAGGATGTAAATAGATTGCTTCGCGGGGCTCGCATCTCTGTGAGTCACCCATTCAGAACAGTTTCTGGTAACAAAAAGGAATTCTGGCCCTGCAGACCTTTGTGATTTTTTTTTTTTTTTTTTTTCTACAAACAGGATTTTATGGGTTGTATGTAACATCTGTGAGTAGAGTGTTAGCTGTAAAAATGTTTGTGCTTTAAGCTAAACCCTGAGCTATTGCTGTCAATTTCTCTTACTTTTCACAGTACCAGAACGGAAAAAGAGATTGTCAGTTTTCAGTGGTGATTTGATATGTTCATTTTAAATTGGCGTTTAAGAAGAAGAAAAAAAAAAACAGTTACTCTTAAATCTGTTTATACTACTATCATGGAATGTACCTACAGAGAGTGTCAGGTGCTCCTTTTGTTCAGGGGACAACAGGAAAAAGATTTTTTATTTTGCCCATTGTGTGCATTTTTGCAATATTCTTACCAAAGATGGAAAGAAGGGCTAACAGGGTAATTTTGGTCTTCTGCCTATCCCTTAAGTATCAAAACTAAGGATTGTCTTGGCTGAATAAAAACTATGCATCTCTTGGGGAAGAGAGGAAAAAATAGTACCTTGGGGTTTTTGCATGGTATTTTAGCTGATGTGACTCAAGGTTAAAAAAAAAAAAGGGGGGGGGGGGGGGGGATGGTGAAAAATAGCTCATCTTGTCCTCAACTAGGTTTCACTTCTATTTCTATTAATCCTATTGTGGTCTTGTCACACTGCATTTTGGCTATTTAAAAATAATGCACGGGCAGACACCACTACCCTGAGGGAGGTATCAGGATCCTGAGGCAGCCTTGCCGTGAGCATGGGATAGGAGCCCGGCCATCACAGACCAGATTGTGCTCCTGCCCTTGTCCTCTGTGTGCGAATGCCAGTCTGTACGGCCACCAGTGCTCGTAGTGTGTTCTCTTTTCCCCTGTTGCATGGATTTCCCCTCACGTACTTGGGGTTTTCTGTTCTCTCTCATATTCCCTTTGATACATATGTTCTCATGCTACCTAAGTGCTGCTTGCCTCGCCAGAGGCTGCCCAGAAGCACGTATGCTTGGCCAAAAGCCTTGTGTGGCTGCATGTCTGGAGAAAGATGCTTTGGAAAGGGGAGGATGAGGAAGCAGCAACGCCACGGTTGTACTTGGCACACCACAATCCAGCCAGTATCAAGGGCCAGGATGTTTTTTTTTGTTTTTTTTTTTTTCTTCTTTTTGATTTTTTACCTCCTCTCTTCTCTCCAGCAAACATCCTGGGAAGCTTTCTACGGAGGATTCTGAGAAAGAACGGCCAGGACAGCATGCAGGTGGTACCAATGCACATGGACGAGGTATGAAGGCTCCTCTCCCTTTCTCCCTTCAAAATTGAGAGTGGAAAAAAGTGATGCTGAGGGTTGGTGGTAAGGGGGGAAATGAAATAGTGTGAGTAATGTACAGAAAGGTTGGGATAGTCCATGAAGGACTCTCAGGCCGTTGATGAAAAACATAACTTGTGATGCGGGGCTGATGAAGCTGTGGGCAGGCAAGGTACCTTCTTTTTCTCACCATGGGCCCTCCTCTGTGCTCATGAGCTGTGACTCTTCAGTAGGATCTCAAGACCAAGTGTGCCAGTTCCCTTCTTACAGACTGGTTTGCTGCATGGTGGGGAGAAGAGGGCTGCACCCTGCAAACTCTGTTCTTGGCACCTCTTTACTCACTGATGACACCACCAGTGAGCAAAGCACCACTTGATGCTGAATGTGCCACCTTGTTCCTTTTTCCTGAAGGAGTCGTTTCACACGCGTTTTTGACTTGCCTTGAGGAATTTGCCATATGTCCATGGATTCCACTCATACCTCTCCCCTTCAGGCCATGCAGGTGGCCCAGGTGAAGCCCTGCTGGTTCCCAGTACTCGCCCTTGGGGCCAGCTTTCCCCTTGCAGTGCCGAGCTGTGCCAGCCATCCCGATGTGCTGCTGGCCAGCTGCTGGCCTCAGGCACCGGACGGCACCGCAGGCAGCATGGCCATGGTCTTGGGTCTTCAGCTGGTGGTGCTGGCCCTCAGGGAGGATGTCAGTATGGTGCTGGAGCTGCTGAGATGCTTCCAGTCTGGGAGCCAAGTCAGTAACAGTTGCACAGCACAGGATTGTGCAGTGGAGACATGGTGTTTTTCTGTTGATTCAAATCAGAGTCTAATCAGTGAGAAAAATAATTGTTCTGCTTGAGAAGAGAGAGGATCCACTGATGTGGTCCCTTTGCTTTCCTCTTTGATTTCCCTCAGATGCCCTTCAACACCTTTTCCAATTTTCAGTTTCTTTCACCTCCCCTGTCCTACCATGTCCCCAGTCCTCTGGATTTTCTTTTCTTCAGAAGTGCTGTGCTGGGGAAGCAGCTTCAGGAGCCAGCCAGAAGGGAACAGCAGCAGGCTGGTAGACAGAGGCCACAACAGAGCAATGTGCAGAGCCTTGGGATGGTCCTGGGAAGCTTTTACTGAAAGAGTGTGTGGCTAGGATTGCCAGGAGGAGCCGAATGCATGCCTGACCTCCTTGGTCCTGCCATGAGGCCTTGGTGGGTGGCACCCAGGAACAACAACCTCTCCCCCAGTCCCACCTGGGACCAGGAGGCTTTTGGAATTTGTCCCTACCTGTCCTGAGACACGGCCACATCCTGACCTCGAGCCACAGCATCCTTCCAGGAGTGCCTGAAACCTCCGGGCGAGCCAGGGCTGGGAGGAAATGCACCGTGCTCTACAAGGTCTGTGCAGAGCCATTTGTTACTGAGTTGCTCCCTCTCGTGGCTGCAGGGGAATTTAGAAACGTGGCTTCAGTCCTGTGCCGTCTCAGCCTCCATCTGTGTTTGATCACAAGGAGAAACGGTTTATCCCATGGCAGCTTATCTCACAACTACCCCCACCAGCCAAACACTGGGCTCTCCGCATTCACCAACCTTTGTGTTAGCTCCACTGCCCACACTGTGCGTGGCCCAAGAGTGAAGAGCACAGGGAGAGCCAAATGCTCGGCCCTTGGAGGTGAGCAGAGAGGGCAGGAGCACAGAAACAGATGAAATGGAGCTTTCTAGTGGAAGAGGTGACCCTGAGTGTTGCCCACCGGTGGCTGGTGAGGGCAGAAAGCTGCTGTGCTTACAGAGGTCTGCCCCAGGTTCTGGCCTCCTCACCAGCCTATGGAGCACCCTGCAAACTGGCTGTGTGGCAGGACCACAAGTGTCTCAATGAGGAGGGACCTTCCGATGGTGGAGGAGCTGAACCTGCTGCCTGGGAGAGCAGCTGAGCTGATCTCTCTCTTTGAGCCCTGGTATGTTTAGTTGTAAAGTGATCTAGTATTTGTTGGGATGGATGGCTTGATTTCAGCAGGGATATCAGCTGGGAATGCTCCCGTGGGACTCCTGGGGACATGTCAGCAGAAGGGGTGTTTTCTGCCTCAGTGCTCTGAGACTGGTGAAACTTGAAATCAGTGGAATCTGAATAAACTGAAAGGAAAATAAACATTTTTCCTCAGTCTTCTATATTCTGATGAAACACCAGCCAGCTTAGGAGTTCTGCTACATGCTTGTTCTGCCAGCTCTGCAACCACAGCACCAGCTGGTGCCAGCGTGGCAGAGGTCTGCCTGTCCTGATGCTGCTTTTGCACCTTTGGGTGCTCTCCTGTTCAGCAGAGCAGGTGCCCAGGCAGCGCTGGCACACCCCAGCTGAGGGCCCCACACACCACAGCATGGACTGCACCTCTTTCCAGCCTAATGACTGAGTCATTTTGACACTTCAAAGGCAATTTTCTACTTTTTTTTCCTGCTCAAAGCATTAGCTACAGTTGTCTTCAAGTTATATGTACCTTTGAAAGTCCTGAAACAGCACATTTTTTTTCATAACTCAGCCATTTCCCAGCACATCATACAAACCTCCAACTCATAAAACTCCTGCCCCTGGCCTGACAAAGGCAAGCACTTCAGCTGTAATGTTGCAAGGTGGGAAAAAGTCTGTTACTGAAGATGATCAAGAAGATTTCATTTTTATTTTTATTTTATTTTATTTTTTTCACAGAGCCAAAGTGCACATACCAATCTAGGAAGGTAGCTGCTCGTATTAGCAAGGGACTGCGTCCCACCATTGTACAGCCTGTGGTGACCAGGAGAGTCTCAGTCACCCCCCAAGTGACATTTGTTCTCAGTGGCAAAGGTCACTTTTCTATGCCTCATTTCTGGGGCCTGTGAAAAAGCACAGCGTGTGTGGTGTGTGAGAAATTGTTACTGCAGCCTGAAGGTCATTGAAAGTCAGTGTGAGAAAATAGTTAACTGAGCGAGAACCTACGAGTCATTTTAGGCAAGAGAAAAAATGCTTCTAATAGGGTGTCCTGTCTTTGGCTGAAGCCAGCAGCAGTATATATTTAGGGAAAGAATGTAAGAAACTGGGATCCAGCTGCTGACAGTACTTCCAGCAGTAAGCAGCTTAAAAAATAAGGAAAGGGTGGTTATAAAGGCTCCCTCACTTAGGTTCCGCTAGTGACTTTCTTCTTCCCATTTCCCACAGTGTTTTTCTGCTGAGGTCTTTCAGATCCATGCTGTGCATTTAACCTGTGTCTATTTAGCAGACAAAGCTAGCACATCAATATTGACAAAATACATATAATAATTTCTTTAGTATTTTAGGAAACCAGTTGGATAACTATGAATTGAATTACCTAACAACACGAACAATTTAAAAAAAAAAAAAAAAAAAAAAAAAAAAAAGCAGCCTATGATACTACTACTGATTTTTTCCAGCATTTAATACAGGTACTGTGTATGTTGGAGCTGACAGAAAAAGTAGGTAGGTTGCCAGCTGAATTGTGGTTTCTGGTCTTCCTAAGGTGGCAGAAACTGTAGGACAGCAAGTCTCCAAGTGAATTTTGTTGGATAACTAGCATGAAAAGATGAAGATCTTAGAGATGCAGTCACAGCAGTCAGAATTTGGCAACACCACTCTTCCCTGAATTT
>CM021773.1:7927710-7967118 GCA_011076525.1 Nettapus auritus
GTTTCCATCCTCTCCTAAATGTAACTGTTCTGGTGTCATTCATCCTGGTGACAGTGGTAGGTTCTGTTAACTTTTCAATTTTACACATAGGAAATTGAAGTAGAGATAGAGGCAAAAGGATTTTCCAAAGGTTATACAAAGCATCTACAGTGGAGTGCAGTTTCCCAAATCCAAATACCTTCTCACAAAGGCCAACTCTATGTTTAAGTAGTTCCTACCCAGGGACTGTCTCTGCCTCTGCAGCCTGGGAGAGACAGCACTGCCTCAGTCATGTGTGGATGTTCACACTCCTTCGGGAAGTCCTGCAGTCTTCAGAAATGATTGGTGCGTCGCCCTTTCATATGGAGAATTAACTATTCACATTTGGTAAGTGCATTTCTTAGCTGTGTTGAAGCTGTGTATCAACATGCAAAAGAAGTAATGAAGAAAAAGGCAACATGTATGTCATGTCATTTTCCATATATATGTGTTCTCTTCATTCATTTGAATTTTTCAATCTGTTTATTTAACTTCAAGAACATTTTATTTAGAGAGAAACTGTGTATAGGTGTTAAAAGCATAAAGTCTCTGTAGTTACACTGCATGCAGATTTCAGCAAGGACTAAGAGAATTTCTTTCTCTTCCTCCTTTTTTCCCTAGCTGAACTCAGGAACTGGTGTCCTTCAGGCAGATCGTGCACTGTTGTAGGGGTGTTGATGGCATGGTGTTTGTGCAGAAACACTGTTTAATTACCTGGTGTGGAAATATTCTGAACTCTCATAATTCATCATTCCTTTTTCCATTATTACTCCCTTTAAAATGCTCTAGCTTGGAGAATTTGTAATTTGAAATATTTCCTTGATTTTTTGACTAAGAATCTCTTATGCATTTAGTAGAAGGTTTTATTTCTTTTTTTTTTTTTTTCTTTTTTCTTTTTGTGCTGTGCCTAACCAGCAAAGTTTCTCATGACAAGCACAGGCACCAAAACACCGGTCTGGTTACACTAAAGCCTACTGCAGTGCTGCTGATGGTTTTTATACTACGGTTAAGCAGTGATGTTAAACACTTGCTTTCCCCTGTGTGAAAATGCATGTGGCATCCCACATGTTTCTGAATCACAGAAAATTGTCTGAAATAGTCTGCACATCTTTGTTTCCTTTTCACACATTTCTAATTTTCTTACCTTTGATGTGATATTTTTTAACTAGTGGGTTTTTTATTTTTTTTATGGGCTGCACAATAGCCTTTTTTTTTTTTTTTTTTTTTTTTTTTAGCTTTGATTGCTAACAGCAAGAAGGTTATGCGGAGGGAAGTCCATTCCCTCATCCCAGTCATGTTCAGATGCAAAGCAAAGGAAGAGGAAGACTTCCAGTAGCTTTGAGTCCCTTCTTGTCATTGGTTTTGTGTCTCTTGTCATTGGTGCCATTTTGTGTTAGGATTCAGGTACCTTTTCAAAAGCTGTCTTCTGAGCTGCTGTCTCTTCTCAAACCAGCTACAGAGCACTAACTACATTTGGGCTCAGAAAGGGAACTCTGAAGTTCCAACCCTACTTTGAACAAAAAAGCTTTTAAAAGCCATTGACTGATGATCTCATGGGCATCTTCCTGTAGCTTGCAGAGACTGATTGGGAGGAGAACTCCTCTGGGGACAGGGCAGAGAGGGGCTGTCCTGCAGGACATTGGGGATAGGAACTGAGACCCCAAAGGCATGTGTTGGCCAGGACTTGGAGAGGCAATTTGAGCAGCGGTCGCTGGCTTGTTCCTGACTTGCTGGCTGGCACAAGTACTTGTAGAGCTGTGTGGTAAACCAAAGCAGGAGACAAAAATGCCTGAAAAAGCATGTGGCCAAACAGTGGCCCCATGGTTTGGCAGCGTGAATGTTGCTTGATGTTGGTTTACCTATAAAATGAGGAACTTGTGAGGTTTAATGTTCGTGAGGCAATAAAGACAGAACTGTTTTACTGTCACGTTATCTTTAGAAAAGCATTTCTTGAACTGCAAGAAACTGACAGACTTAACAGTATGTCCAGAAAAGCATTCAGCAAGTGGTGTGTTTAATCATCTAAGCCCCCTGTACTGCAGGGGAGCGAAAAGTCTCAAGCAATAACCAGTAACATAAGGGAAGCATTCTTCCCAATACCCATTGTTTCATCACGTTGTATTATCCCATTGAATCCCAGTAAGTTCTTGGCTTTGAGACATGAACAATGTAATTTAACAGATTTTTAATTGTTATACTATTGAAGTGTTTGATTTCTGTCATGTTTGTAAGTAAAGGCTTTCCATGTTATTGCTTAGGCTGATATTTGTTATGCTTTTTGGTACTCCTAATTATACAGAAGAGCAAAATTTAGGGCTATTTTTGACTATTTCTTCTCTGTAAGACTGACTCCTTAGGACTGCAGGAGACTGGAGCAGACAGAAGTGATGGAGCTTCTTGCTGTCTGTCTGTGTGTGCTTATAGGGAATGACAGGACACAACAGGAAGGAGAGGAAGGAGGGAGATAATGGGTCTGATGGCCTTTTAACCTCTTCACATTCCTAGTGTCTCACTACACCAGATTGTAAGGACATCCACTCTGCTGCCCTGGGTCTCATGAGCCCTAGGCAAGCTGAGTGGGCCTTTAATCATCCAAATGTTGCCCCTTTGGTTCAGCTTTGCCTTGGATCTACCTTTCCATTGTTCATTTACTCATGTCAGTAGGCAGCCAAAGATAGGCAAAAAAAAAAAAAAAAAAAAAAAAAAAAAAAAAGATGAATTTATGAATTTTCATTATAATAACTTCACAGGAGTCAGCTGAAGTTGTGGGGGATTTTCTGACCTTATGTCCTTTCTTTCTCTGTTTCCATCTCTCCTCTCTATGGGTGGCACAAAGTTCATGTCGCCTGTACTCTAAGGTAGCCTGTGTACCTCCGTGTAGTTGTACATTGTTGTATGCATGCATAGTTAAGATAAGTAGCCCCTATGGAAGGGGATCTACACGGCACCACAGCTCGAGTTTCAAACAAAGGAAGGGAGAGCCCCTGATCCTGCCCCCTCCCTCGTGGCATCTCCCTTTTCTTCTTTCCTCCAGTCGTCTCCCGCTTGCCTAGGAGGGCTGGGGTGTTGGAGGGAGCCTGCACCTCTCTGTGCCTTTTTTCTGTTTTGTTTTTCATGCACCTTCAGAGAAAGGTTTAAAGGGCTTTCATCAAAAAGCATTTGCCATGAGTTTAAAAAGGTCTGGCGAGGCAGTTGGACTCATAGAATCAGGAAATCATTTAGGTTGGAAAAGACCTCTAAGATCACCAAATCCAACTTGATGATCTTTGTAGGTCCCTCCCAACTGAACTATACTAATTTCTAGTCTTCCTGACTGAAAATATTCATTTAACTGCTGATGTTGTACGTTTATATGGTACTCTTAAGACTTTTCATACTCATTAATTCTTAGTGAAATCAAATTCGTATGAATAAATACAACCCTGATGAAGCTGTTACTAACATTTATCAGGCCACATCCTTTTCCTGTTGTTTTCCTGGTAAGCAGTTTTAAGACAAGTATTTAAACATTTTAGCATAAAATTTCTCTGGTATTGAACATTTCTTTGTAAATAACCACAACCACTTGTGGAAAAGTAACTAGGGCTGTAGCTTTGATGCTTAGTTAGCAGTCAGGCTTGTGATCTGAATTAAGGGAGGGGGGGAAGTGTTAGAACATATATATATATATTAATACAATTAATTTAACTACAGGATTTTTAAAAAAATATTTTAATCCTCTTACCCTGGTTCAGCTTCTGCAGTGTTGACTTCTGGTTGTTCCGAGTAAATTGTTCCAGCATCCAAAATACCGTTTCTTCCATTCCATTCTCACAAACTTGTGAAAGGTACATTAGATCAAACTTGAGATCAAGATAAGTCCAAGCTTCTAAAACTGAAGTCTAATTGTGTATACATAGTCTGTGATGTTTTGGCCAAGTTAAAAATTTGTTCCTCTACTGTAGGAAAAAGAATAATGATCCTAAAGCAATTACTTGTTCTTGCTCTCTTCTTCTTTTAACCTGTTTATCAAACTAAGAAATACTGAGCACTTCTGTGTAGGAAAACTCCTGCTTATGATTCTGAATTGAGGAGGAGATGCACATTTGGAGGAGAACCAGTGCGTGTTAATTTACGTGTAATTCCCCTAGAAACAAATGGATAACTACATAACTGTGGGTTACCACTGTTCTTTCTACTCAAGAGCACCTTTCACACTAGGATCCAAGGAGACTGCTGGCAAAGGGAGCTGCTGCTGCTCAGGAGAACAGAAATTTACGGCCTGCTCCTAACAGCGAATAAGCAGTAGGCAAGGAAAAAACAAAAAAAACAAAAACAAAAACAAAAAACAAACAACAACAACAACAAAAAAACAACAGGTAGGTGATGCTGTTGTAAACCTCTTTGTATTTGTTAATTTGGTGTTAGTTATACCATGAGTCTTTTTGTAAATACTGGAACTGCAAAGTGCTGAGAGCTGGCTTGTGTTTTGCATTCTGCTGAGTTTTCATAACTGCCTTGTGCAGCTCTCTCTGGCTGCAGCAGCATGCAGGCAGCGCTGTGTCCCCAGCCCCACTCCAGCGTGTACAGGTTCCTGGCACCCAGCACTGCCCCCAGGGAAGGGCAGGGAAAGCAGGCAGACCTCTGCGTGAGCCCAGATATTGCCACTTTGCACCTTCCTCCTGGTGGAGCAAACTTGGGAATGGGCGAACTCCTCTTCAGAAATCTGCCCGGAGTGAAGGGCTGTGTTTTAAGGTGCTTTCATACCAGATAGGTCCGTTTGTTCTCCAGCTCATGCTCCTCCAAGGTGTACGGGGCATCTGGGCTGCGTTGTGCTGCTGAAGGTGCTTCTGGGCTGGTGACTGAGAGGGGTCTGGGTACTGCACAGTGAACCTTCTGGCAAGAAGGAAACCCAGACAGATTTTTCACATTGTTTTCATGTTGCATGCCACCACTCATTTCATTACCCCCAGTTCTTTATTTTTTACTGATCACCATGTACTCCACCCCCAGATGTACACAGACCTTCAGGTCTCCTGGCTCACAGAAACGAGAAGAAACGTGACTCAGTCCCAGACCTTCCAATACACAGGAAAAAGCAGCCTTTTCTGAATGCTGAGGGAAATCTGGGTCAGGTTCTTTGAAGAGTCCCAGCTGTGGCTTTCTAGCAAACATCAAACACCAGGAAAAAGCCCCATGGACAAGCGAGTCCCCGAATGGGCAATGCCAAATGGAAAATGGCAGAGGACAGCTGTGGGGCACCCCCTGTGCTGGGATGAGGGGGACGGCTGCTCAGGGTGGCTGCTGCAGGTGCTGGAGGGACAACTGTCCTTACCCTGGCCTCGGGTTGGCTTCCTACCTCAGGTGGAAGCTAGGAGACAGGCGAGGTGGGATACTTTGTTAACAACAATTACACAATTTAAGTGAACGAGCCACAAACAAATTTTGAGAAGTGAAACATAAGGTTAGGGAGCAACATCTTAGCAGCAAGGCTCAGGAATGGAGCAGAGCAGGTGTTTTAGCTGGGACCATGCTCAGGGACAGAAACATGTTGTGCAGAATACTAAAACACGTAGTAATTGGCATTACCTCAGAAACTGGAGGAGGACTGTGATATATTTTGTACTCTAGATGGAATGGCCACTTTAAAAAATCGGATAAATTTTGGTTTAAAAGCATAACTAGGCCAGCATTTGTCTCATAGGAAACTGCATTTGCTGAGAGACCACTGGGATTGCTCTGCCTGTGTGTAATGGTAGCGCAGCTGCCTGTGGTGATGGGCAACCAAAAATGTTTTATTTAGATCATTTTATAGTATGGTGGTTTTGTTGTTGTTGGTTTGGTTTGGTTTGGTTTTTTGAGTTACTCATCTTAGCAGAGAGCTAGATTTGAAGCTGTGCATCAGCTCTTTTCCGCTGCAGGGCGTGTTGTGCACTCGGTCTTTAGGGACCAGCTGCCGAGTGCCCCAGCTTAAGTGCTGCTCTCCAGGCTGTGCTTGTCCTAAACATGCATGCAACCTTGTCACAGAAAATGGCAGGAGTTACTAGTTTTAATCATTTTGAAAATTTTCAGTGCCTTATGATTCCTGTTTGCATGCTGTTAAAGAGGTTTCTGGCCCCAGAACTGAGTCACAAACAACATCATCTGTACACGATGCACAAGCAGACATGTTTAAAAGGACCTCAGCTCAGGTAGGTGTCATGGTCCAGAGTGTACCAAGTGGCTCTGGACAGCCTGCAAGAAATGAAATGACCTGGCCATCTGCAGCTGACGGCCAATTTAGCTGCAAATTTGTGTCCAGCTAGGTGAAAAAGCTGAAAGCTTTGATATTGGTGGGTGACTTCTGTACTTACATCCTTGGGCTAGTCTTCTGGTTTCTGAGTTCTAGTTAAAGTAATAAAGAAAAAAATCCCAACCTTGTAGGCACACACTCTTAAAAAAAAATGTTTAAAAGACTTTAATAATTACAGGAGTCAGAAATTATTTTGAATCCCAAGTGCCTCCTGCCAGTGTATCTCAGATCTTTGGGAAGTTGCAAACCTCACTGAAGTTCATGGGCATGCTCTCCACCTTCCAGCCAAACGAACAGGGGGAGCACTTTGTCTGACTGCTCCCTTTTTAGTGATGACTGGAAAAACAGGGACCTGAAGGCTGGACTAATGATGAGTCCCTGTTGTGGGTGTGAACTCTGGCATCAGCTGAGCTTGGGATGGTATCAGCCACACTGAACTCTAATCCCTCTTAAAATACTTCTGGTGTTGGGATTGAGAAGGGTCTCCATCTGTGGGTAGATTGGATGCAAACAGGGATCAAATAGGAGGCAGAATACAGCAGAATGTCAAGAGACAACAGCTTAAAAGTGGGAGACAAAATTAAACATAGCTGCATGAGCAGGGGGTGTTTTGGGGCAAAAGGCTGGAGGGAAGATCCGGTGGGGGGCTGGAGGTAAGGAAATGGCTCCTTGCTGTTTCCTGCCTGCTGGGTGCTTGGAGACAGAGCGTGATGTATGTTCTCTCAAAAAAAATTGTATGTGAAATCATGCCAGCTTCTCATAGGGGAGAAATTTCCTGTTTGTTTGGTGAAGTCTGGCCAGGGGTGGTGATAGACTAATCCTAACCTAAAGATCAATCTGAACATTTTACACAATCGACCTGGTATGTGGAGCAGTTAGGAGATACGGGAATATTTTTATCTGGTAGCAGAGCTTTTCACTTTTCTTTTTCTCCTGCCTACAGTATTAAGCAGACACAAGGGCAATTCCCACTGAGTTAGACTGAAATCTGCGAGTGATGACACATGAAGCCTTTGGCTGCGCTCTAAATGAATAATGGTGTAAGGTGCTGCAGACAGACACTTCCCAGCATGTGCGTGGAAAGGGAGCGTGCGCTGCTTCTCACATGCGGTCAGCATCTGCGCTAGGGATGTCTGGCTGTGGCACTGCCTGCGGTCCCTGCCTATGCTTGTGTCTTCCCAGAAAACAGCAGCTAAATGGGCTTTTGCACACTTCAGCCGGCACAGACTTTTTCTGGATGAGGCTGAAGAAGAACGATCCAGCAGAATTCCCCAGGCTGAATTTCCAGCACTGGAAGTCAAAAAAAGAAGAAAGAACAGAAAGTTTTGCTATGTAAATCAGGTAAATGCGATTGAGATTCATTTGGTGAGGTCTGTGACTCAAAATGAACCATGCTGTCTACTTTTCAGAAAAAAAAGATTTAGTTCTCAGGATGTCTGTGTGTTTCTACTACAAAAACCTGAAGAGAAACAGGTTCTGAAGGTGTAATCGCTTTATGTAATAACCTTTCTGTCTTTGCTGAGCTTAGTGCTTTATGTTGCATAAAAAAACCAACAACACAACAAACCACACTTGCCATAGTTCGTTTTTTTTTGGCATTTTAGCCTATACTTAACCTCCTACAGTTTCAAGGCAGTCGTGTTGCAGGTGCCTGGCTTTGCAGTGCGATCTAGCTCAGAAAGTCAGAAGAAGAGAGCCAGCGATACACGCACTTCTCTGATTTTACGGGAACTGCAACATGCTGAGCACGCTCACCAAGATGAGGTGCAGTAGCGAATGGAAAACAGATTTGGAAGAAATCAGCGCAGTTATTTTCAGAGCTTTACACTGTTTCAGCATTTCTTTTCACCTTTTGTAGGAACGGGGAGCGACTCTTGCTTTTATGGGACTGGAGCTATTTGCCTTTGGAGCAGAGAAAAGCCCGTGTTCTGTAAGAGGTTCGAAGCACAGGCATAACCTGAGGTGTCAGGGGCTTGCAAAAGAAATAACATGTTCCACATGCATTTATACAATTCTGAGAAGTGCTGAGAAAAATTCCTCAGGCAACATATATGTGAGCAAGGGGGAAACTAACAGTGGCATAAAGTTTATTATTTGTCAATAAACAAGCCAAACATTTGAGAAAAACAACAGAACCTTCACTTTCTCCAGTAACAGCAGGCAATTAGTAGATGTAATGCAGATACTGACTGCCAATGCTAACGGCCACGTGGAGGCTGACTCTTATCAGGGTGGTCACACACAGTGTCCTTTCCAGGGCTCTGATGCCTTCTGCCATAATTATTGGCTGCACCTTCTTCAGTAATGAGTTGACTGGGGCAGCAGAGATGCTTAATAAGCAGCTGTATGGTTTCATCGGCAGGATACAGATATGTAAGTGTCTAACAGGATAGCTCAGTTATGTGATTCAAGAGCCCAGATGTCCTAGCAGCCCTCTGTCCTCGGGGAGGAGAGGCTGGTACTTGTTGAGGGCAATCCAGATGTTAAAAATGTGAATTGCTCACTGCTGGAGCTGCCAGAAGCACTTCACTGACTGCTGAGGGAGCTTCAGCAGTTCCTTGGCACTTCAGCCAGGTGCTTTGCTCAGGGTGGGAGCAGCTGCTTTACTCTGGGGACGCTGGCGTATTTACAGTGTGGTAAAATGGAGTTCAGAACAGTCTGAGAGGACCCCTAGGAAACTGAAAAGTGATGCTGAACCCTGGAAGTGCTGCAGGAGGCCAAGATTACACCTTAGTTTTATTTCAGCACCTTGTACGGAAGATAAAATACATTGCTTTTTTTTATATACGTGACTCATATGACTGGACAACCTACAGCCTTTCTCTGTTCTCTCTTTTAGCTTCAACTGGAATATCTTGTGTTTTCTTCAAAGCTGCATTTTTTTATTTAATTTTATGTCTGTGATCTTGATGTGGCAATCATGTACATCAATGCGGTTGTTTGCAGTTTCTAGAATAGCAGCAGGGTTTACCCATGCGCTGAACAATGTAATCAGCCGTGGTCTGAATGAAGTTTAGTTGTGGAGCAATGTCCTTCGCCTGCACACACACACTTTGCCAGGTTTCAGAAAATATGACAAAAGAAGCAGTGGTCTAGGGCCTCGAAACTGAACAGAAAGGAGCAGGAGCATTTTTCCTTTTTATTTATTTTCATGTATTTTTTAGCATGGAAATCTGCTTGTCCTTGAGGCTGTTGTACTTCACCGAGTGGAGGCAAAAACCAGCTGATTTTTCACACCTCCCCCAGACCTACTGGCTCACAAGCAGCAGCAGCAGCCTGCCTGCGGTGGTGCCTATGGGCAGGATGTGAGTGCCGCGGGGCAGGAGCAGGAAGATGTCACAGGGGCAGCATCTGGCAGCCCAGACAGGAGCTCTCGGCAGCCCAGCCACTGTGGGTGGGTCCAGGGCTGGGGCCTGAAACGTGGGCTCACAGAGGGCTTACAGAAGTGGTGAGCTGGGGCGAGGAGGAAGTGAAGAGCAGGACGTGGTTGCTTCCAAACACCTGCTTCTCAGGCGAGCTTTGAGACTTGCCGCAAGGTCTGCAGACGTGCCCTGCCTCCCCACAGTGCAGCCACTGAAGTTATAAATGAGTAAGCACCATAGCCTTCCATATAGACAGACTGTATAAAGGTAACTGCTCACGGTGGTGGAGGTGCCAGATCCTGGGCAAGACTTTTTTGTGTGTGTGAAGTGTGTCAGACAGCATAGCTCAGGTAACGTAGATGGCATCCTGGTGTCCAGGAGCAGATTTACTGCAGTGCTGGCCAGCCCAGCTGTGTGCAGCCTGTACAGTCCTGCAGAAGCTGGACTCACTGCTGGGCAGGCAAGTCCTGACCCTGTAATACGGTTGGGGAAAGCAGTGGCACCTCTGGCCTGCTGGCAAGGCAGGAGATGGCAGTGATTTAAAAATAATGATAAATTAAAATTCCTGAATGAATTTGGCTCTGGTAATTCCTCTGTCATGCAGTGAGTACTGTCAGCATTTCATTTTATTTTATTGATATTTGAAAGCAAAATGCATGAGAGCAAAATTTCATCTGGGGCCAAAGGCAATGAAGTTGTGCTCCTTCAGGGCACGGAGCTACCTCGCAGGGCCTGGGCTGCTCGGCTGCTCCACCACGTTGCTTCCCATGGTGCTGATGCAAAACGGAGAGCAGTCTGCTCAACCGTGGGTAATGTCACTTGGCTTCAGACATTCTGACTTCCTCAGATGAAAGATGCTGTAGAAGTGGAACTATTTTTTGCCTGGTGATGTGTGCTTCACCGTAGATGCTTGCTCTAGTCTACACATTGGCCAGATGTTAAAAAGATAGACAGAAGATTGTGTAAACTTGCAACGTCCCTGCTGAGGGGACAAGTTTTATCTCTCTGGAGCTTTCCAGCTAACACTGAAGTAACAGAACTGCAACAGCTCCTCACACAATGATATTTTGTGGCATGCTGTTCCTAGGAGTGGTTTTAGATGCCGCTCTCTCTCTTGCAGGCAGAAACTCATTTCGGTTACATGTTTAGAAGCAGCATAGGATTCCCTACCTAATATTCTCCGCAGCCTGTCACGTTTCCCAGCTTTAGGAAATGAACTCTCACACACCTTCATGGCTGAATGAGTTCCCGCTGCTTTCAGAACCAGTCACTGTAGCCAAAGGAAGCCCTGGCCCCTGCTCAGCTGTCTCAACGTCCCCCCCATGCCGGTGGCGGCAGGCGGGCCCTTCCCGTGGCAAACAGAAGCAGTCGCAGCTCACCCACTGCGATAGCCACTTTCCGCTGCATGTTGCAGCGTCCTCTTTTCTTCTTCCTCTGGGCTCTCCTTCTACTGACAGAGACACTTGCTTGGAGGGTTTGAGAAGAAGCTGCTTCACCTTCAGGTGATGGAGCCTTTGAGCTGTTGTCCCCATGCTCTGCATTTTGGTGGTGCTGGGAGTGCAGCCAGAGCAAAGGTCATGCATGTGGCTTGTCCCTGTGTTTCTCTACATGCTTAGCAAGCACACCAATTTGATATTTATTAAAGCCAGCTTCCCATCCTTAGTGTTGTGTGAATAACACAGACAGGCACATTTCTCTTTGATTTGTTCAGGACAAGCGTGTTTCTGCCCCTCTTTGTGGTAGTTCCCCTTGGGAAAACCAATGTTCCTTCTGGTGCTCGGCAGCCAAGATCCCATCATGCCCATGCTGTTTGTGGCTCTGGTGCTGAGCAGATCCCTGCAGGCTCTTGTGGCAGCACAGCACTGCCAGAGTCACCTCAGGAGGCGAGAGGTTTGTACTCGGGGCTGGTGGGCTCTCTGCTCTATGTCTCCTCCTGTGGACTCATGGGCTCCTCAAAGGACACATCTCTGCAGCTCGTCTCCTTACTTTTGGGTGGGAGGACGGAGAGCATGCCCAAGCCTCATAGGAAGGAATTTGTCTAAAATGGAAAATGTTCTGAAAGTGAGGCGAGGGACGGGGGAACCTTCAAAACGATTTTGATGGGAGAGGCAGAAGTCTGTGTACCTTTGAGAACAGTGTAGCTTCTGTTTCTCTTTTCTCCTCTGCGTGCATTTTGGGCAGGCCAAGTTGTGGTGTTGCATGTGTTTGGGGCAGGTTAAGTTGTGGTGCAGGAGACCAAATGAAGTATCACTTAAAAGAGCAGCACACAGAAATGTGAGGTTGAGGAATGCTATCTGTCTGAATATCAGTTTCAGTCTTCAAGCCGGTTTCACCATCATTTTGTGATCTGCAGGCTGCTTTAGGCAGGGGGATGGCGTCTTGCTTTGCAGACTTCTGAACACTTTAAGTTACTTGATGGGATAAACTGCCAGAGTGACATGATTTAAGAATATTAGATTTTATTTGTGACAAGAATGGTGGCTGACTGTTCTCACATGGAAAAAGCTCTTCTGTTTTTTTTTTGTTGTTGTTGTTGTTGTTTTTAACTGAAATAGTTTATCTCAATGAAATGGTGCTGGGCTTCCTGTGTAGGGTGTGTGTCCACCTGTGCCCACCACCACCTCCTGCTAGGAGGCAGGAGACTGTCCCTGCTTTGTAGGCTTGGATCCTCCCTCTGGTGCCTTCCAGCTTGCAAATCATGGTATCGTGCAGGCAGTTTTTTGAAGGCTGTAGATTTTTTATTTATTTATTTATTTTTTTTTCTGTTAGATCTTATACTTTCTATTAAACCAGCAGAATTCACAGCAAAATTTGTTGTTGTTAAAAATTGTTTAGGCATGTAATGTCAAAGGAACTTTCAGGGCAATAACATATATATATTTTTTAATCCAATATTATATATACTTTTATAATATTAAAAGTTAGTGAAGTGGCACTGATCTAAAGTTTGGCTCTCAAGCAGGCCTGGGAAATTTAACGTAACATAATCCACCAGGCAAAAGAGCAGGAAAAGTCTGGGGAAAACAGGCTTTTCCTTTCCCCTTTTCCATCTACTTTGATGCTTTACGTTTTATGTTTTTCAATTTCTGTATGAGCCTACCACGTACAGCTTGGAAGTCACATTCACCATTGAGCAAATGGTAATTATAGGATGTTGGTGGAGTAACCTGATGTTGATAAAAACACCCTGAAGGGCAGCAAGGCCTATCCTATGTTGTGACCACCTGTGGGGTTTGGCCCAGCTGGAGATGCTGCTGGAGGGGTCCCCAGGCCCAAGAGGAGCACTGCTGCAAAAGGGTGGGTGCTGAGCCCAGGGGCTTCTGGAGGAGGCATCTTGGATGGGCTCTGCAGGAGATGCTGGCAAACACAGAAAGAACTTTCTTTCCTGTCCCCCTGAACTGCGGGTAAGAGCTGATGGGGGCAGTCTGAGAGTCACATGCATGAATGGGGGGTGAAAGCAAAGCATTGGTACAGTGGGCTCTTTTATTTGGTGGTATTAAGAGGCTTGGTAGAAAAACAGCATTTAAGGTAGTCGTACTGGATGAGCTGCTGTCACTGGGAGACGTGAGGGAAATAGTAATTATTTTTGAAAAGAAGAAGAGTGAAAAAAAGGGTCGTGTTTAGCTAATGGAAGTATGTGCATTAACTGGACACACAGAGGCTTCCTTACAGTAGTTGGTTTATTCTTTTATGATATTCTGTTTCCAAGTAAGTTCTTGCACAGAAGTATGCGAATCCATATGAAATAAATTTAAAAATAGTTTACTTGAGTATTGCCAAACAAATCTAAATGGGATGCCTTTGTCTGCATTGACCTGTTTGCTTGTCGAGGTAGGCAATCCTGGCATTAGGACTGACATCCCAAACCTTTCTTGGGATTCCAGAACCACGATAGATAGCAGAGGTACCATGCAGGATGTAAATACTGCCCTGCCCACGTGTTTGTCACACAACACTGCAGTTCAGAGGATAAATGTTAGCCATGGATGGTTAAGAAGGCCTTGTGAAGTCAAAGTGGGCATGATACCTGGGTTTTGTGAGAGTATGTAGAAAATTGGATAGGGTGTAGAAGACAGGGAGTAATAGGGTGTAATGGGATCCAGTAGCTGGCAGGGGAAAACATAAATTTATTGGGTTAAATGAATTGGAGTGTTTTGTTTTATTTGTTTATTAATTTATTTTGGCTGATAAAATTTCCCATTTGGCTAGCTTGGTTATTTTTCCAGGGAGTATATTTTCTTCACCAATGAGCTTTATATCAGGAGTAAATTCCAATAACCTGTCCTATGATGAGTTTGGTAATTTAAATATGATACCTTTCAAAATTCATTTCAAATTACTGGGTACTGGGAGTTGTAAGGTCTATTTTTCATTTTTAACCTGCATTGCATGAGAAATCACCATAGTTAATACCTTGGTTAATTCTGCCTACTATTTGTAAGCGCATCCATTGGGCACTTGACTGGATAAAAACAAAATTGTTTTTTGTGAATATTCTCATGTGTGTGTTCTGAAAGAAGCTTTTTAAGCTTCTGTTCAGTTCACAGAAGAGGGCAAAACTTAAAATGTCATTTTTAAAGGCATTTTTAATGGTTGTTTTTGATTAGCACTTTTTTTTTTTTTTTCTCTTCCACTAGGACAATGTTTCTGTAACCTTATAGTAAAACTGAGTCCCTGGGAGAAGAGCTGGATATGTTAGGGGATCATATTCAGGTTCTTATCATTTTTCTGTGGATTCAAAATAACAGTGAGAGAGAAGAAATCTGTTGTGCAGTCTGAAGACTGAAATTGTGAACTTGTATATTTGTTGTTGTTCTTAAAATGTCAAATGTTTTTCAGTTTTAATCATCATCAAAAGTGTTCCGTGCTGTCTCAAGTTGTGATTTTTGTGTTCTTGATTGCTGTTGTCCCTGGTACAACAATACAATCAACTGGAGATTCTCTTGAATTAACAGTAAATTTCTTAGAGGAGCCTATATGCAAAATTCTGATTTCAAAAGAAGCGTAATATTAGCTGGAGGTCAAGGACAGAATTTAAATATATTATTGAAACATAAATTCATCTTGAAACACGGTGAATTGAAAGTGACACCTTCATACTGAAAAGATCTGTTTTTCTTGTGATAGAATATTTGACGATTGTAGTAGCCCTGTAAAACCAGCACAGCTGGGCTCTCTTCCTTCTTTCTCTTCCTTCAGAAATTTCAAGTAGGCTTAGACAGGCTGCTCTTATTTACAAATATAATAAGCAAAATTTATACAAATGGAGTTATATATAAAATCACTTCTGGCCAACAAAGTGGCACTGGTGGTGGTAAGAAGGACAGTAGCACAATCTCATTTCCAGGTTCTGTTCTTTGAGTTTTCTATGGCGCATGGCATAAGCAGACTGAGTTTGTTGACCAATATAGTGGTACATGGTGGGTCCCATCACTTCCTGTTCTTACAGATATTTTTATAAACAGACCTCTGTTTCCTTCATGGAGAAAATGATATTGATTTCTTTCTGTAGTCTCTCCTTGCCTGCATGTGCTAGGTCTCTACCACTGACTGGGCACTGGCATGAGCGAGCGCTGTCTCTCTAGCCCTGGCAAATCAAACTTCTCCCTGGCTTACATCTACAGGAGTCCCTGCATACTTTTCCTCTGTGGGGTCTGCAGACTTACTCCTTTTAAGATAACAAAATTATCTCTTCCAAGTGCTTGGTGACAAATAGGCAGAAGAAGAGGGTACTGCTTTGTTGTCCTCATGTCAGTTATCCTAACTTTGTGTGATAAGTTACAGTTGCTGCTGCATGGTTGCTTTTAGGAAGTTGGTGCATTTCCGCAGCCTTGTGCTGTGCTTTGACACATAGTTATAGTTGTAGAGCTATTGACAACCAGTGCCATAGCATTAGCAGCACTGAGAGGCAGCTTTTTGTCTCAGATGGGAAAAAAATAAACTTGTATTTGCTGAAAGTCAGAGTGGTGGGAAGGGACCTCTGGAGCCAGCTTCTTTCTCAAAGCAGGTGTTTCTCCAGCACTAGATTAAATCAGTTCAGTTATGCACTTTGACTACGTCTTGGAAATGTCTGTGGGTGGTTATCATACAGCTTCTCAGTAGAAAAGCCTTGCCCCCTTAGTGAAGAAGTTTTTTGAAATACTGAACCTGAATCAAGGGCCTTTACTCCTTTCTATATTGGCGGGAACAATGGGGAGTATTTGGCTCCATCACCTCTATCACTACCTTCCAGCATTCTGCATGAAACCAACCTTTGACCTGTGCCCCACACACCCAACCATCCTGCAAAACACCTGCTTGAACATCTCCAGTTTCTTCCCATCTCTCTTGAATTGGAAAGCCCAGAGCTGGACATCCTATTCCAGTGTAGTCTCATCATCCTGAGTAGAGGATGACAATAACTTTATTGGTTTTGCACTAACCATATTTTTAGTGAGTCCTTGTATCTCTTTTATCATATTTACCAAGTGGGCATCACTGGCTTGTATTGAGCCTGGTGCCCACCATCACCCTTCTGGGAGGACACCTACACTGGCCCTACTTTCCCAGCCTATGCTGACCCATGGGATTGTCATACCCCGGGTGCTGTACTTTGGATTTCTCCTTCCTGCACTTCAGGACATTTCTGTTCCCCTGTCCTGGAGTTTAGAGGCTTGTTGGAGCTTATAGGGTCATACTGGAGTGAGGCTCTACCTCTTGCCATCTTAGACACACCACGGATTTAGTGTTGTCCACACTGGAGGAGGGGGTGTGCTCTGTCATCATCCATTGCATGTGTGTGGAAAGCTTTAAATGAGAAGGAAGACCTGTGTTTTACTTTGTACCTTAAAGCACTGTGTTTTTCCAGAGTGACAAGTTGCAATGATGGCAAGGTAAATTTTCAGATAATTGGCTAGCCATAAAAGAGAGAACTCGATGCATTTTGGAGGAATTATTGTAGGAGGTTTGGCAGGGGGATTACCAAGAATTTATGTAGAGACTTTCCTCAGGTTTTTTTTTTTTTTTTTTTAAATCTAAGCTTCAAGATGGGATTGTTTTTCCTGTTTTTATTTTATTTTTCTTTCCCATTTATTTCTGGTAATTCAGTTGTTCTTTGTTACCATAGTTATAAACCTGAAGTGCTTTCTGAGAAAGAAAATCCCCACGTAGGTCTGTTTTAAGGAGCAAATAGTATTTAAAAAAAAAAAAAAAAAAAAAAAAAGGATGGAACCAGGACGTGAGAATCATACACTGCCATCAGATTGGGGAATTAAAATGTATTTTTATATCATACACTTCACATATACAATTTATTTAGTAGAACATGTTCTTTCCAACACACACATTTCATATGCAAAGTAATGTGAAAGCTACAAAACAGGCTAACTCATATTGAAAAGGATGCAAGTTCCTGAATGACCGAGGCACAGCAAATAATGTTTTCAACACCTACTGTTTTGTAAACCTCTTCCTCCTGCACATCTGCAGATAATGGCAAAAGTGATGACAAAAACGATTGTGTCTGAGCAAATTTCATGCCTCAGCTGCGTTAATACTTTTAGTACTAACAGGTTTTAAAATACTCCCACATTAAGTCCAGTATTAGGTGTGTACAGCTGTCCACTTGCACCATCAGTCATTTATTCAAGAACTCAACTGACTGAAAATTGTATTATCAAAACGAACCCCATGTCTTTTTAACTTGCATAAGACAGAAGCTGCTTTCTTTTCACATCTTGAATAAAGTGAACATCTACCCTAGGAAGAAGACCTCGTTTCAAGCAATTTTAAACATTTTTACTGCTGTTTTATAAAGAGACAAAAATGGGTTTCTTGATGTGAAAGTGCATCTGGGTAAGAGCAGGAGCCATGGCAATATAATGGCACAAGAAATGGAAGGCTTAAATTGCAAGAAGGAAGCCTTTAGTTTCAACTTAGAGTCAAACTTACAAATGTCCCAAGGGTGGTGATATGCCCAAAGGGCTTACTGGGGATGGTTTAGGCACATCCAAAGACATTTTGTGAAATACAAAGCACAGACTAGGAGGGCTTCCTCGAGGAATGAGAGGCACAGAGCTGATCCAGTCTTTCATCTGTGAGCCAGGAGTACATCAGACTAGTGCTTCCAAACTATATTTCCATGATGCTGTGCTTGCTTCCCTAATTCCTCTTTTCCAAGAAAGAAGACAGAAGAATTTCATACAAGTATCTTGTTATATCTTTGGCAGAAATACAGTGATGATCACCTACAGTTCACGTACAACCTTTCTTTAAATGCAGTATGTGAAGGGCTTATTTTGTTTTTCATGTGCAAAACCAGTTTTAAAATGGAAGGACAAATTTTCAATTTAAATTTGTAGGAACCATTCTGATTCTTCAGCAAAGATAATCAGAGATGTTTGTTGCTCGTTACTGTTATGCGAGATACAGAGTTGTCTACCAGGTGAGCTGTCCTCTGTGGAAAAGCAGGGCCTGCTGTACTGCATAACAGCCCCAGCTGGTGTATAATGCTTATGGGAGGGGTGGCTCTGTATTATTGCAGGCCAGCCAAGCTGTCCAAAACAAATGAATTCTGACAGAGACCTTCTGTAAAGTTTACCCAAGGAAAGAGCAGAGCCGGATTTTGGCCAGATACTTTCCTTTAAACTCTTAGTTACCTTCTAAGTTAGCAAGAAGGTTTTAAATAGTTGTTTCTGTGTTTGACTGGCCTTAGCAAAAAAAAGTTTCTGATCACACTGGTAAAAGGAAAACTGTTACAGCCATGACAAAGGCTGATTTTAAGAGGCATTCCAGTGATCTGGGTAGTTTTCCTCTGGCAAACCTTTCACATTCGGTAGGTAGCATCAATGCTAATGCTTCTTTTGGCATCACTGTCACTTTCCTAATGTAGATTCTTTTTTCCAGCATTCTTCCTTTCATCTTAAGGAAAGAAAAAATATTCACATTCATAAGAAAAAAATGTTCTTCTCAGTCCTGCAGCCTCCCTGCAATGGCCAAGGCAACCTTACTGCTATGTCTAGAACAATGCTGTCAGTGTCCCCCTTGCAAGGCAAGTGGCAGCTGGGGAAGAGGCATTCCTCTACTGCAGGAATTCCCATCATGTGGCACAAGGCTTAAAGACAGGACATAGTTCAATAATTTTTTTCAGGTGTGTTTTCTCACGGAATTCTCTTACAGCGAAGTAATAGAAGATGGTATCGAGACAGCAGTTCAGGTTGGCAAACATCATAGACACCTGAATGAAGAGGCTGATTTTTTGTTTCAGACTGCAGTCCACTATCACGTGCTGTCTCACCAGGCACTGTAGGCAGATTGCAAGATGGACAGGTGTGAAACACACCAAAAACACCACAAGGTTGATGATAATTACTAGTAAGGAGCCTCTGTCTTCTGCTTTCTTTTTAGCACCGTTTTTGTGATTCAGAAGGATCCAGATGTTTTGGGCAGAGCAGAAAATTATCACTGAGAGTGGGATCAGAAATCCAAAGATCTCCACAGAAACAATATAGGGAATGCTCCAGGCCTGTTTTGACATGTTGTGAAAACAAAGTAATTCATCTTTCTCTTGAAACACATACATTGGGCTGCTGCAAAGCCATGTTGCTGCCCAGATGAAGCAGCAAATCAAGATTGCCCACTTGGGGGATTGGTTAGCTCGACCTTCAAATGGGTGCCTTATGCAGATATATCTGTCAATAGTAATGCAGACAATGATGAAGATACTGCCGTAGGTATTGACAAAGTACAGAGACTGGATAAAGGCACACAGGAGTCCAGGTGCTTCTTTAGTAGAGTAGAACAGCTTAAGCGGGAGTGACAGAAGCAGCAGGATATCTGCAAGTGCGAGATTGATCATGTAGACTGAGGTTTTGGTCTGTCTGCTCCAAAAGCGGCAGAATATGGAGAGGGCCAGAACGTTGAGAGGCAAGCCGAGAATGAAGGTGGGGATGGAGATCCCGAACTGGATGGTGACTGCTAACTTGTCGATGACTTTAAAGTCGCATCCCATACTGTCGTTGGTCATTTCTCCCCTAAACCACACAAAAAACGTGTTGGAAATGTGTGAGTTTCACAGTTAATGCCTCAATATATCTCATTACTTCTTTTGTCTAGGTGCAAATTGAGTAAGCACATGTTCTAGTTTGTGTTTAACTTTCAGCATTGGTAAATTTGGGGGTTTACAAGTATTTTAATTTGTTGTCGATTATCTCAGATAATATGCTTTAACAAACTATGCCCTGTGTTTTTCATAATCTTTTTAATAGAATCACAAATAATTCTAAATGAAGGACAAAAAATTGGCAGTTAAGGTTTCCAGTCCAGCTTAGCTAACCAAGTAGCTCAAAAGAAGTAAGTAAGGAGTTTTTAAAATGAACGTGATCAGGAGAGGATTCTCTCCTTTGGGAGGGCAGAAAGTGACAGGTAGCTGATAAGCACTTCCAAATGGAGCTGGATTTTTCTAAATAAACCAAAAAACAGTTGTTGAGAGAACTGTGTTTACATGTCTGAAATACAAAGAGAGAGAAACAGAGAGCAAGAAAATCAGCTGAATACTAACTGAGGAAATGGCCGTGGGCTTTGCCAAATCTTATACCTCTGCTTTTCATGCAGATGTTGATATCGTGCTGGAGTTCAGAGGTGGGATGGTTTACAGCAGTCAGTGGAGGACAATAGAAATATCTGAAATGGACAATCTGGAAATATCTCTGCATCTGAACAGAGAATGGTTTCAGAGCTTAACATGCTTACATTGGGAAAATAAGGTTATTTCCAGCTCAAACTACTGAAAGAACTGGCACGTAAAGCTGAACTTCCAACCCAGGACTCATGGAGTATAATATTGATGTATCTGGAAAAAGATCAGTTTAGCCTATCTGTTGAAGGAAATAGGGGCAAACCTGATTAAAGCCATTCTATAACTTCTAGGTCAAATCATTCTATGGATTTTTAAATAAATAAATAAACGGCAAATATGGAAACATGGTAAACTAAATAAGGCTTGGACAGATCTTGCCAGACCATTAACTTCTCTGATGAAGTGTCTGCTTTCTCAGACAAGGAAAAGGCTAAAAATTGAGGGCGCTCACACTTTAGTGAAGTGTACTAGAAATAAATATGGCAATAGAAAAACTGGGGATGTTTGAACAAGGCTGCTAAGTTTGTGAGGAAATGGTTACTAGAAGGCTGGTGAGGACTACAGAGAGGTGAGTGAGGGTTACTAGGGAGATGCACAAATTCAGGCATGCTGGTCCTTGGCAGTGTCTCCCCTGGTGAGCCCATTACAGGCACGAGTGTGACCTGTGGGCAGGATGAAGCAGGGAGGTGCTGTTGGTTATGGGGCTGGATCCAGCTGGCACCTCCAGAGACCTGAGGAAATAGCAGCTTTCCTCTGACCTTAGGAAATAGTGAAAGGAAATATAATTGTTAGCAGTGGATTTATGTTGGAAATGAGAACAAAAAGAAAACCTTGGTTAGTCAGTCTGAGATTGTGTCAATCCCTTTGAGCCAGCAATGTGAGGCAGTTACTCAGAAAATCCTGTGATCATGGTACATGAGAAGTGAGACAACTCTGCTAAAGGTGGAGATGTATCAATGCCATATATACCAGGGAATGTCAGAGAGAGAGGCTGCTGTCACCTGGGGCCAGAACAGGTAGGGGTATCATGCTGTTGTGTGAGCATGTGTGTCCTGGGAGCTGAAGAACCCATTTAGCCGGGGAAAAATCTGATAACATGAAACATTTTGGGGGAGTGACAACACCTGTTGATCCAACACTTCATGTGCTACATAAATATACCAGAAAATTGTTTGTGGTGTCTCTTAGAAGTATGAGTTTTGATTCTACTGCCACCAGGTTTCTGTCTCACCAAATGCTTTTTCTTTAGAATTCATTAGTACAAAATTACAGATAGCATTGCTCTTGAAAATGGCTAGTTTCAGGAAGATGTTAGCCAGCCTTTAAAGTGGTAATTTCAAGTATCTACCTGGAGTTCCTGATTCTCGAAATCTTGATATTTTTAATCCTTTCGACCCCCTCATACTTAAATTTCATGTTATGAGTAAGCCAAGAGAATAGTTCGAAAACTATCCGTGTGAAGTAATACGTCTGCCCAATGATTATTTTCACTGACAGCTTGCAGTCATTTAATAAGCATCATCTTTATCATATTGACCAACTTATTAACAAAATACCGAACCTGAAAGATACTGGACTATACTTCACACATCTTTCCTGTACAACAGACCGATTAGTAGTCCTGAGTGGGTACCAGCATGTTGCTTAC
Source organism: Nettapus auritus (assembly GCA_011076525.1). Taxonomy (NCBI): domain Eukaryota; kingdom Metazoa; phylum Chordata; class Aves; order Anseriformes; family Anatidae; genus Nettapus; species Nettapus auritus. The sequence goes on from CM021773.1 coordinate 7,949,625, forward strand.
TCATTCTGTAGAAGTTTCATACAGATCATGTTTCCTTCATCTGCTTATGAGAATTTCTTTAGAGATAGTGTTTGAAGCCTGCTTCCCCCTCCCACACTGTCCCCCAGTGCTGTCTGTGACAGAAGAAAGTCAAATTACTTCAATTTCAGTTATTCTCAGACAAATCTGTGTGAATCGATACTTACTGCTGAGTTGTCTTCTGGGTGCTTGCAACAGATTCTTCAGTGGGTGACTCAAATATTCTTCCAAATACTGAAGGCAGCCGTAGTGAGATACTGATTCCCAACTTCTCCTTTTTCACCTTCTTAAGAGACAGGCAGTGTGTTTGCTCTTTTCCAGTCTTCTGAAGAAAACTCCTCTGTCCTCCAAGAGCTTCCTGAAGAAATTGCCTGCAGCTCTAGGATTGTTTCAGACAGCTTCTAGAAGTCAAAAGATAATGTTAGAGTAGTGCCTGTGCTTAGCACTGCTAAAGGAAGGGAGTGTTAGCTGGTGCAGACCCAGTGCTGTCACTGCTCCATTTGTTCTTGATTATTCATATCAAGTGAGGATTTTGCACTTATTACAGACTAGTTAAAAATTAATGGTTTACCGATGAGCAGAAGCTAGTGGTTAAGCTAAGAAAATGTACTGACCTAGGAAATGGAATAACAAGATTTTATAGTATCAGCTTTGCTGAATTTTGTGCAAAACGCAGCGGGCTGCATGAGTAATTTTCTTTCTGTATATCAGATCTGAGTTCATCTCGCTCTAGCCTGGGATTCCCACAAATCTCGTTGTTAGTACAGGTTAGGGATGATGGATTAAGTAGATGGTTATCCTGGAGAGCTTCATTGGCAGGAACATCCTCATCATAAAATCTATAACCTACTCTAAGTGTAGGTGTAGCTTTAATAATAAGGAAATGTTGATCGTATGACAGAACACAGCAAGCCAATCATTTTTAATCTAGCTACAATACAAAAGAGGAATGAGGAAAAATCAGGTCACAGCTTCAAGCAGGGACTTTTACAGCATTTACCATAATTACCCTTCTAATCGATTCAAACCAAGTAATGCCACTGCTATGACACAGACTTTGTTTCTGTCTTATACATTATTATTCATGTTAAATATAAATTATTGTTTTATGGTTGCTCAGGAGAAGACTAAGATGGCTGTGATAAAAAGTAGTCGGTCCCACATCTGCTATATATTTCATTGTAGCTGGGTATTTTCTTACCATTTTATACTACGATTTTGATTGCAACAGAATGTACTAATGCTTATCAGTAAAGCTAAAAATCGTTCTTTCTGCTCTAAGACAAATAATACTACATTTGATCTTAACTTTTGATCTTTATAATAAATACTTAATAGACTAGCATAAAAATAGTGCTCTATAGTCTATGCTACTATTTGATTACCGCTATAAATTAAAATACGAATTATTTTACCTGAACCCTAGCAAGGAGATCAGCAGCATTGCTTCAGTCCAGGTTGTTGTACAGAGCATGACAGCATCTGCTTGTAGACCATACCCGGAGATGGCATACCACATCCTTCTTTTCTTTTCTTCTCTCTTTTTTTTTTTTTTTTTTTTTTTTTTTTTTTTTTTTTTTCTATTTCAAAACACTGCCCTGCGTTCTTCATACAGACCAGCAAAGGTGAGGGAGTGTAGAGGTTTTACTCCTCACCTGTTTCCAGCCAATAGTCCATATGTGGGTGTGTGGGGGCAGTTTGTCTCTGAAGCCAGATTTGGTTTCGGACTAGCCTTTATCTGGTGTGAAGCAGCTGAGAGCTTTTATGGGTTTGTGGTGGCAACCTCTGAACTGCAGATTATTTCTTGTGCTGGAGGAGGCATGGAGTGAAAAGTTGTAGGGAAGACTGTCAAAGAAATAGGTCTTCTTCCCCCAGTTTCTGTACAATTTGCATAATGGAGAGCAGTGGAGATCAGTAGTTCTGCACTCAGATGATTGTGAAAGATTCAGCTACTTACGTGCAGCTGTTAAACTATTTAAAGGGCCTGTGCTAGTTTTAGACAATTCTGGTGTTTCATTCATAGCTGGGAGTTGACTAACAAATGCTTATAGGCAAGAGGAGTGAGGTATACAGAGCACTAAACTAGCGACTTGTATGTGAGTCCCACAGTGGACAAGACACATTTTTCTTGAAACGTGCTGCTCCTTGAGCCCACAAGACACATGGAGCTTTCCAGGCTTTTCCACCAGCAGCAGTTTTCTAATGGAGCCTGAAGATCTTCCTCTGCCTTGGAGAGAGGTAATTGTGTTTGCAAAGAGTGAACAGCAGGAATATGGGCTGCTGTTTTCAGGAGATGGAGCACAAGGGTGGAGCACTGAACAGGACACAAAGCTGCTGGTCTCCTCAGCTCCTGGCCAAACGTAGTCTGGGGGGACTGATGTCAAATGGATGTTCATGGTGACATAAAGCGAAATAACTTACTTGAAAAAAAATAATATTGCTGCTCAATGATAAAGTGACATTCTCTGAAATAATAATTCTATCTCCATGCAATAAAACTGACCCACTAAGTATGGAATTATATATATATATATATATGTGTACGTCATATGGACGCTTCATATGTATGAGTGCAAGTAGTCTACTTCTGTACCTCCTGTGGCCGGAGTGTGAAACTCACCTGGTATTGCTGAGAGCCACTCTTCTGAGTTGTGATAAAAACTGGCTGCTCGTTTACCTTACACATTGCAATCCTTTGTTGAAGTAGCAAATATAGGAAAAAAATAGCTCTAAGTAGCTCTAGGTGACATTTTTCAGATTGCCACCTGGCTTTGGAGGTAATTTAATCTTTATAGGAAAGCTTTGCTCTTCCCACAGGAATAGTAGCACTAGCATTTGTACCACAGGACTTGGAGAGGAAAAAAAAAAAAAAAAAGGAATTGAATTTCTTAACACTCTTTTTCTACCTGTCTCATGTGAAAATGAGATTTGAAGCCAAAAAAAGTAGAACTCAAACAAAGCTTGGGTTAACCTTGTAACAAAATCACGTGGCAGAGGAAACGAAGCCAGCATGATTCATATCATTTGGGAAATGGGTTATAGAACTGGAAGGTCTGAAGGGCTTTTCAACTTCTGTCTTCTCAGAGCTGTGGGGTAGCTGTGAGTCTCAGCAACAGCTTGTAATGAATCTGAAGGCATGAAAAGAAATCTGAGTGCAACTCGATATTAAAAATGCACTTTGATACTCAGTGCTGCCTTCACTCCCAGGACTGGGTTCATTCCTCATGGCTCTGTGACCTTCCCATTTGGTGTCACTTGGAGAAGTAGAGCTAAAAAATCAGCATTTCTGCACACATCAACCACACGTTTGCTAAGCTGGCAGTTTGCTTGTGATATGTGTGGGTTCATCGCTTGTATGTAAGCATTTAATTTGGTGGTAGGCAGATAAGTTACACTTTTGCAGACTGGCTTTTCACTGGTTTGAATTAGGACAGCTTTAATCTAGAGCATGTTTAATGAGGGCAAGTTATGAATGACTCACTCCCACACCAGCGGACAGATTATCAGCTAAGAAATTAGAGCCCATTTCCCCTTCTCTTTGGTGGCTGCTTTTGTAATTTTTCCCTATAGGTGCTATACATGAACAAGCTCAGCAGGAAATATTTTTGTGGTTCTTTGTGTTCAAAGTGCCTCCTGCTTACTAAAGGCTGAATTCCAGAGACCCAGACAGCTACAGGGCTCTGAGGTTTTTGATGGAAAGGAGATGGAAGGGTATTGTTTGTTTCAATTCTTTTTTTAAATTCTTTTTTTTTTATTATTATTATTATTCCTTTTTTTAATAAACTGCATAAATGTGGTAGATATATATTGCTTGTCCTGCATAGAGACAACAGTCTTGTCAACCTTATCATTTTTCCATTATTGCCTTTCAGCTAGCAAACAAATAGTGGTTGGTGGGAAAAGGAAGAACCTAAAGAAAAGTCTGCGTAACTAAAAGGGAAGTAAAGTATATGAACAAACAACTTAAAAAGCTTATGGCAAAAATAAGTTGTGGTGGTGGTGGTGTTATTTTTTGTTTATTATTATTATTATTATTATTATTATTTGTAGAGACTGATGACTTTTCTCCATGTTTCTCTTGGTGCTAGTCCTGCTCTTGCTAAGCCAAGCAGTACCTGTCATTTTCAAGGAATCAAAGACTGTTTCAGAGGGAACTTGTTCATACAGTGCAAAACCACGTACATTTGCACTACAGCAGCTTGAATTCTGCTGTTCTTTTTTAGTGGATAATATATCAAAACAGCCTTGCAGTTCAATTTTCGTAAATGTCTAAAATATGTGTTTGCTTGTATTTAATGGCCAGACGTATTTCTGTGCCACTCCAAAGGCATGTGTGACTTTCTGTTCTCCCAGGCAGCTATAAAACATAGAGTTACAGACAGATTCTGTAAAACATAGACTTCATCATCTAGCGCAAAAAGGCTCTGGAAAAGACATTGCCCAGTGAAGAGCTAGGAGGTGAGTGGAAAGCTTCCTTCATCCTTGTGAAGAAATAGAAGGCTCATCAGCCCAGACCTGAGCCTAAGTCTACCCCAAAGTCACCTTCAGTATTGTGCTGTGACTGGTGTCTGATATTTTGGCATGTTTTTAAAGGTTTCAAAAACTGGATGAATGAACTAAGTTAAGCTAACAAGTTGTCTTGTTCTGGGCAGGCGACTACAGCTTCTTTTTAGTACAAAATGCTGAGATGTTCTAACTCCAGCTAATCAGCACATTCACGGAAAGGAGGACTACCCAAAGAGCCAGTGATGCCGTCTCCTACCCAGAAGATATACCTTGACATTTCTTCTCTCTAAAGAACAGGTAAATTAAGGAACAAAATCAGTTTTCCATAGCGACTTATAGATTTTTTTGTACTTGGATTGAAACACAGTATTTTCTTTATCTGGAGGCCTTTTGCTTCACACTAGTGCTCATCACCCTTTCTCTTACCTTCATAATCATTCAAAGTCTGGCTCACAGTAAGTTATCTTAATTGCACTGTTGGGAACTTTAGATGGAGGTTATGTGGCCTCATGTGGCCACTTTTCTGCAGCAAGTGCAGGAAACTGCAAAACTGGAAATCAGGAAGCTTGGCAACTGTTCATTATGGGGAGCAGTCACTTTCAGTCTCTGCAAGATGAGACAGAGACTTTTGCTGGCAACAAATGCGGTTGTTCTTGGAGCTGGCCAGCTACTAGTATAGATTTGTTCCTGACTTCATTTAAGAAGCCTTACAAAGAAAGTATTGAAAGGAAAGGAACTGGTCAACCTGGAGAGCTGTCAGTCGCATACTGGAATGGTTGGCTGAGCAGAACTACAGGAGTAATATTTTTGAGGTAAAAAGAATATCTTCAGCTGTATCTGATACAGAAATTCACCAACAGGACACCAAGCACACAGGATAGCATCTTCCCTATAACTTTAAAGGCCCACAGCCCACAGCTGAGGGACAGAGCAGCTTGCACGTGTCCAAAACACTTCTGGTTGTGGACATACCAGTAAGCTATAACTTTTCTTGGGTGTTCATAGCTAGGTATAGCCAGCCAAGCTGCAAGCTTAGCTTTAGTGAAATTGTATAAAAATAAACACAGAGCTTCCTGCACGAATGTGCTTTTCAGTCTGCTCCAGCGAGATTCACCAGCATTTTGTTTAATGATATGCCATGCTCACTGAACAGTGGCACTACCAGAGGAAATGGTAGGTGCATGCAAAACTGGGGTTTCAAAGGAAGCCGATGGCTGATTTCACAGTCATCCAGTAAAAAAAAAAAAAAAAAAAAAAAAAAAAACCGGGGGGGGGGGGGGGGAAGAAGCTAATAGTTACCAGCAGTGTGGACACAAAGCTGGGACCAGAGAAGATAGACCACACAGCTCCTTAACAGGCCTCTGAGCATTCAGGCTCCCACAGGCTATAATATCATACTACAATGAAATAGGATTCTTCTCCTGGCTGGTAGTATGTGGTTATTACACATTATTCTTCTTCCTCACTCAGAGATTGATCAGATCAGAGAGTCATGCTATGTTCACTAGTCTACATTATATAACACAATATTCTAATAAATGGTGTATAGATACATTTTTTTTTTTCCTTAGAGAATCTAAGGAACCATTTTCTTCTCACCCCTTGCAGTACATTTAGTAATGACACACATAGCAAAAAATATTTTCTTTGCATTCCCATTATTATTATTTCCGCTGTTGACTGGAACATCACCTGGTGGAAGTCAACAACCATTGCTGTAGTCGGGCACGGAGGGATGCCGGTGAAGGAAAGCAGCAGCAGCCATGCTGCACACTCCTGCCTTGCACAGTCATTCCTGTACCTTCAAGCAGAGGGCCCCACGTGAGGGGGTAGGAGCTACCTTGTCTGCAGTGTTTATGCACTCTCAGTGCTATGACTTCCTGAAATACATATATCTGTTGAATGGCTTGGACTGAAAAAGTGCTGACTTGTGTGGAAACTGCATATTTTCTGTTTTCTGTAACCTTTACCTTATCCATATCTCCTCAGCACAGAGAGTGACATTTCAAGACTTGAAGTGAAGCCCTAGACACCCAAGTCTATAACTGCAATGGATTAGAGTCAAGTGAAAATCACAGGATGGCCAAAAAGCAACATTTCTCAGAATGGAGATGTGCCCTGGGTGATTGCAGGTGTAGTGAAGGTTGCTATCTTTACATTCCTGAACTTTTTTGCAAGGGTTCCACTTGGGCATTTTTTGCTTCGCCATCCTAGAAATATGCAAATGTTTATTGCCAGCAAGCTACAGCTCAAGAACAGGGTTAAAGTTGTGGTATCAAGTTTTGCAGTATTTGATGGAAAATGTCAGGAGCATTGCTGCTTGAAGGTGGCTCAGATCCCCCTCTCCTTTCACTGGGTTCACCTCAAGTCTGCAGGGGCCAGAGAGTCAAGTGCTTCTTTTAGTGCCTCATATATGGTTCTCATGTTTTCAAAAGCACCGACCACCAGAATCACTCAGTGCTGTAGAAGAGTGGGACCTAATGAAAGCCCTGGCCCAAGGCAATGACTAATTGCTGTTATCTCAGCAGCACTGCAAAGTGTGTGTTTGTGTGTGTGTGTGTGCCATTTGCACTGTTTACCACCTCCCTTGTCCAGAGCGAAAGGGATGTATGAGAGCATGAGAGATCAAGTTTGTGACTAATAGAACCGATACTGATCTCTTAGCAGTGATGACACTGCAGATCGGGACCCATCTCAGGCATTCAAGAGCATGAACATGAAAATTAGTCTTGTTCTTTGTTATCACTTGGTTGAAGAAGCCTTATGGCTTCAAGATGAACAGCATGTAGAGGAAACAGAAGCCAAAAATACCGTTCTTCTAACAGTAATCCAGGAAACCTGTCACTAAAGTAATGCAAAACTATTTAATAGGAGCGCTTTCATCTGCCTTGTACCTGTGTGATATGGAAGTCTAAAATACTTTATAGCTAGAAAATGGATGGTTATCTCTTTCCTTCTGAGGCAATGCCACTGAAAGGAACTAGCTGTCTGATTTCAGCAAAAGAGCACTAGATTAAATAGATATTATTATACTTTGAAGATCATCACTCAAACTATCTGCATCAAAATGCATTTAGATCATTGCAGAATATGTTTCCTCCATTACACTTAAAATATTATTCCATGTTATAAACGTCTCTTTGTTGTTGTACTCTGTTTAACGCAATTTGGTCACTGTATCAGAAGGTTTGTGAAGGTCTAAAGCTGCTGATGTAGAGCAAGTCCAAATGTGAAGCCACAGCTTGCAGCCTCTATCATCTCAAAACCCCCAACTCATTTTCCAAGGCATTGCAATGTGCATAGCTAGATGGAAGTATCAAAGTCCATTGCCCTTGAGCATATTTGCTCACAACGTTCCCATCCTGCCTTGGCACTGCCCTGTGGACATGTGAAATTCCTCAGCTACAAGAGAAAGAAGAAGCAGGTGGCTCTCCACAGAGCACATCTCGTGTGTTCATCTGCTGCTTGCTTAATGGGCAAAAATGCCTATGAAAGAAGCAGGCAATAAATAAGAGGTAAATGATTTTCTCCAAAAACTCAGTGGGTCTTAAGTGACAATTATTCTGGCACTCTGTGGGAGGAAAAAAAAAATGAAATTATACAAAATATTTAATTAATGTGTCATCTTTACATTCTGGATATTTCCCATTTTAACTTATGTGTTGCCAAGTTGCCACTGCACTTCTGTTGTTTTCAGGCCAGTGTGTGTTAAACTGTGCTCCCATGTCTGACTGAACATGCCTTAAAGGACTGCAGAGAAGGGAGACCTGTTCTGGCACCTCGCAGTATAGCTAAAGTGAATGTCACTGTCCCAGGTACAAAGGTGTTTGAGACGTGAGCTGGGTCTTGTTTTTCGTACTGGTATCGTCTCATCCAGGCAATGGCTATTAGCGTGCCCATAGCTCATGTTGGCTTAGCTTGGTGCTTTTCTTGAAGTTTCTGCACAAATTGCTTTGTTGCAACCAGAGTGCACTGTCTGGGTGTGTTCGTCAGTGCAGACACTCCAGTCTATGTGGCCTACTCATGTCACTTAGATCTACGGGTGTGAGAAAGAAAACGTCAACCTTGCTGCTGCCATAATCGATCTGAGAGATGCATCATTACTTGGCGAACTCTCCGGCACAGTCCTGGCTTTAATCACTGAGTTACTTAACGTGGAGATGCAGGGAGTGCTGCCGACAAATAGAAAGTGTCCATGAAGAGCTAGTCAGACTTAGGGTGGTTGCCTGTGCTGGTAGTAGAAACAGTACCCAACAGTGCCATCTTGGGGTAGTTTATGTTTATAAGCTGAACAAGAGTCATCACCGTGGGACTTGACTTTTCCTTTGTGTGGTTCTCCTTTTCTCCCCAGATGTATATTTACACGTAGTAATATATGTGTGTGTGTATCAATGCTGTAATTACTTATTAATGGTATTAACTGTGTTGTGCACTCAGGTTGCATGCATACTTACTTTATGGACCTTACATTGATCTCATCTCCTCATCTGCCCTAGTTCACTGTTCCTTAATAAGTTTACTAGTCTTTAATAGAGGAAGTTCTGGGAAAAAATGGCTCTTTGGGAAAACACGTATTTGTTTTTTTCTCCCATGGAAAGGGGAACAGTGCTAATTTCCTTATTTATTCCAGCAAGGAAGGGGTTTCACTCTGAAAAGATCTGGTTCTCCTTGAATCTGGGATCTGAAGAGGACAGCAGTGGAGGTAACTTCAGTACACTGTAGCTCATTTATTCTTTTCTGTATGCAACTAGCTATCTGTCCTTGCTATCAGACACATGATTAGTAAGTAAAATATAACTGGTGGGCCTTGGTCTCAGGGGAGCTAGATAGTTATTTCCTTCTGATTTGTAACATTAGTGTAGCTGAGTTGATAGGTTGTCTTTGTTCTGGCTGCCTGCCACTGACAAGTGTTTTACACACAAATTAGTGCGAACAAATGACTTCAGAAGTAAAACTGCACTTCATTTCAGTATAATCATGCAACTTACAATGATCACCTTCCAGCTTTCTGCTGCAAACCAAGTGCTAGAGATTTATTTGAAATTCTGAAAATGTCTGTTCCCTTTAGCACAGTTGCATTCCTATAAATAGTGTGTGTAGAAAAGCCTCATAACATAAAAGGGATCAAGAAGGTAATATGCAGGAAAGTGAAAAACCTCAAACAAATGAGGAAAACTTCTCAAATCATCTGCAGGTCTGATAGGCAATCTCTGAAAGACTCAGCAACTATCTGAAGCCCACAGTGATCCAGCTTGCCTGCTGGTCTCTCCCGTAGGAGGTTTGCTAAGACCAGGGTGGTTATTCTAAGGTGACCAAGAAACTTGTGAAGGTAGGCCAAGAACGTAATTGTATCGCTGCTTTGAAGTCATGTGCTTTTGGACTCCTTGCTGACCCCAGGGGTTTACATAAATGCACCATGAGTGACGTATTTTGGTCCTGGGTAAAAGGGTCTTCAGGTTCTTAGGATGGTGCTTGATGGACCAGCACTCATCAGCCATCAGTATAGTCAAGGCAAGTCAGACAGTTGGAAAATTCAATCTCCAGCATTGCTGATGTGATGCTGGAACTCACTTTTCTAGGTGAGAGGAAGATGTTCCTTTGCAAACCATTTCACTGAGCCTAAACCTACAACTAGATTTGTTTTGCAGCACTCAGATATGCAATGGCAACTGGGCAGATAGTCAGATATTTCTCCAACTCCACCTAAAATCTGCAGTACTCCTCAACTCCTCAACACTAGTGCCAAGCACGACAAGCCTTTACACCCCAGAAAACAACCTGAGAATAATCTCTCAGCTTGAAGGAGCAGGGCTTCCCTGAGATGCCTGCAGCAAGTAGGACAGGGGGCTTGCAGCCAGCTGGAGCCTGGACACAGCTCAGGGCTAGACTCTCTGCTCCTATGGAACGAAGCTGCAGGGGGCAGTTTTGGCACAGGGGACTTGTTAATCAGTCGCTAATTAAAGACAAGAGCACGATTTGGTCATCACTTTATCCTTGACAGAGTTTTCCTGGTGAAATGGGAGCTACCTGGGGTGCCCAGTTGTGACAATACACCGTACCTCCGTGAAGCTTGTCATTCCCCGTTGTTCAACACACAAATCTTAAACTGAAGTTAATTTAACACCAAACTCTGTTGCCTCACAGCTTTGGTATGAAAAAGGCAGCAGTATTGCTTGTGTTTGCACAAGTCGTGGTACAGCATCTGCTGTGTCTCTCTGATCCCATGACGTGGCAGGTAGAAACACTGAGCTTTTGCCACCTGTGGGAAGGGGCTTTTCCTTTCCCCTGCTTCTCACGCATCTCTGAGAGCTTGCAGTCAAGAAATCAACGCATAAAAGAACAAATGTAATGAATATGTGAAAAAGCAGTAGTATTTTCAGATTTTTATGTAGTCTGTCTACTAATAGGGGCTAGAATAATTCATAATACTGCAAAACAAATTGATGTAGTTAATGAATGTATGAGCATAATGTTTTATAACAGTATTTCCTTATGTTGTTGTGTGTTATGAAAATTACATTCTCTGCAGCTTCCTAATATAAGTATTTCAAATGGTGTTGACAAGACGGATAAATGGTTTGGGAAAGGCAGAAAGTAATGGAGCATAAAGATGCATGCATCGTTTTACACATATGATCTGGGTCTTAGAGTATCTTGGAACTTGAGTATGACTGTAAATGAAATGGAAGGTTATGTAGGAAAAAAAATCCACATGATTATGGAATACACAATAGTCTTGGGTCACTCTAAAAAATAAAAATTAAAATTAAAAAAAAAAAAAAAAGAAAAAAAAGAAAAAAGCAGCCCAATTCAGGAGAAAGTGAAAAACAGGAGCAAATACAGTGAGTTACTTCTGAAATGCAGAAGTTGCTGGGTGAACTTACAGCACAAATGTTGAAGTGTGGAGGGCATAAATACATCTTCAAATACATAAATGGCAGCTATTAAAATGAAAGGAATAAAACATTTGCTACATCCACTGCAGATGGGAAAAGAAATAATGGCTTTTCCAGCAGAGCTGGAAATACTCTGCTTAGAAATTAAAATAAACCCTTTCACCTGAAGACAGCTGAACCATAGAAACACTGTTTGCTGTGAGGTGTTAGTGAAAGCAGGTTAGACAAACTTCTGTTCATTACAACATGAGAATACTTGAGCTGGCCTTTCCTTAGATGGTCTCTTCCTACCTTTTTCTGCAAGTCTATGCTTTCACATGCAAAAGTCCGGGTTGAATTAGAGACATTTCCCTGCATAATGTGACAGCTGCACATGTTAGTACTGAGGGGTGCAGGGAAGACCCTAACTATTAGACACTGAGCAGAAATCAATGTAATCCCAGAGCAGAATCAACTCTTACCTTGGTATGAGTCCTCCTTATTTTCTGCAGGGTGGCAATGGCCTTTTACCAGGTGGTGTAATCACTGGTTTACTTTATACTGCTATAATTTATAATTTAGCACCAATTTTCTCCCTCATCTCAGCCTTGGTTACAGCTGACTGGAAGTCAGCAAGTCAACAGTCAGTCCCTCCCCCCCAGTAATACTTTATAAAAAGAAACCCAGTATCACAGGGCTACAAAAAAAAAAAAAAAAAAAAAAAAAAAAAGGCTGCGGCAATGAATTAATGTCAGTTTTCTTCAGATACATCTTTGCCATGTGTCCTCTGTGGATGAAAGTGTGCTCCACTGAAGCAGTCCTTTCTGAGCTACTGACTGGAAATTGAGGTACAGGAGCCTGTATCTTATTTTTATAATTTTAAAGAGTTGGTTACAGGGTATTAGCTCTAACTTTCACTGATTATTTTGCCTGGTTAAAAAGAAAAGGTAATACCCACTGCATGGAGCTTTTTCTGGTTTAAAAAACAAAATATGATAACAATCATAGAATGGATTGGGTTGGAAGGGACCCTAAAGATCATCTAATTCCAACAGTGAATTGAATGAACAATCATTCAATTTATATCATTTTGTATCATTTAACTACTCTTTAAACATCTGTAAGTATATTATTCTACTGTGAAAAGCACGACTGCTGTAAAAGGTAAGGGTAGAAATACCATGCAGCTACTGTAGGTATAGATGGCAAACCTGAGGCTTGCTCCTTATTGTTGACTAAGTCACTCGTCTCTCATCTGTCCATATTTCATCTAGCATGGATAATAATCTAGTCAATAGTTGCAAATAAAGGTACCTGCTTAACAGTAAAAGAAACACGTAAATTTTACTGTTTGGGAGAACCACTTAGGATAAACACTGATTCTACTCTGTTGTACTGAATTTTAATGAATTTTAACAGTTTGCCCTGTTGTGCTGCCTGCACTGTAAGTAAATTAATGATGGCCAGGGCATTGTTTTTAACTGTTGTCGCTTCATCTAGCATTTTCTTAGTATTTGAACAGCACCATCACATCAGCCCCCTCATCTAGACCAAATGAGGATGTGTGGTAGGCACAAGCTCTAAGGCAGACGGGTACTTTGAAATTCCCCTTTGTGGCCAGGACACCTCTGCGAAACCCAGGCACAGTCAGACACCTGCTGTGGTTTTGCTGTCTCTAATTCCTGTGTGTGATTGAGCTGTCTGCTGTGGGAGAGGGCAGTTTTTGTGGCTATAGCTTGCCTAGAAAGAGTCTGGCAACATTAGTGTTATTGCCTGCAAGCAAGGGGAAGCTGAGGCAGCACTACAGCAGTCTGTCATGCAGGGGGAAGAGACAGTTGACGGAAGGAAGGTTTGTGTGCGTATGGACATGTGACTGTAAAAAATAAAAATAACAACTTTAGCAACACAATGGAAGAAGCATAAAAAGAAAGACAAGGAAAATAGCACAGAAACTTAAAGAGAAAAAGGCATTTCTTCGTATTTCCTAGCGCCTATTTAAAAATGTGCAGTAGCAGCTAGGGCAAGCTCGTCCAGCCTTGCCAGGGCTCTGTTAACCACACCATTTTCTTTCCAACGCCCCTTTGCTGGCACGATGTGAAAGCGACCCACTTCAGACAGGCAAAGCAGAAGTTTTTATTTTTAGCCTCGTGCTTAAGCTAAGCCTCCTGTCCTGTGGCTAGGGCAACTGCTCCACCCAGAGCCACAGCGGCTGCACTGCTGCCAGCAGTGATGCACATGCTGGTTCATGTCACTGCAGACGTCTTTGGGAAGGAGACAGCAGCGGAGTCTGAGTTTCATTTGCTCATTTTCACATGCAGGCACACAGGCTTCACCTGCACATTATAGATTATATATATATATATTAATCTAGGTGCTGATAACTGAATGACATTTGCTGCAGGGTGGGAATGCCAGGGTAAGACCTAGGCCTGGGCAGGTGTTTGTGAGGAGAGAGGTGCAGCAGGTGAGGCTAGCCAGAGCTGGCAGCAGCAGTCACTGGCTTGCAAACCTGAGAGCTGCTGGAAACACAGCTCCATGGAAATGGCTCTCAAACAACTTGTGGTTCATCCTTGTGAAGTTGCTTGCCACAAAGTGCCTGGGTGACTGCGTGCTTTTGTGGTTCAATGAACTAGAAGTTGCTGAAGGTACCTGGGTCTGGCAGGACATGGGGCCTGGTGGCCCCAGCCCTCAGCAGCTGGCTGTGGGTGGGCACTAGCCAAGGGCCAGGTGTATCGCATCAGCCTGCTGCAGTGGTTTCAGCTGAGGAGTGGAGCCAGATTAAAATACTGTCTTCAAACACTTTATCTCCAATACCTCCAACATCCTTACATCTCTTACAGCATACATGGCCCACATAACTGACAGTAACAGGTAACTTTTTTGTGAGGCTCTTCTCAAGGTACAGTGACACACCAGGCCTTCCCAAAACCATTTCAGTGTTTTTTGTTTGTTTGTTTGTTTTCTGCATGCAGTATGTTTGCTATTGCAGACAAAGCTTTTCCAGAAGCCAGCAAACACATCCTTATCACTGAGGGTAGAAACATGCCTGTGAGAATTTTCTGTTTAGAGCAGCACCCTGGACAAGGATGGGAATTCTTCTGAAAAATGGTATTTCTTGTTTAAGGGTACTCCCTGCTGCCCACCCTGTCCCTCCTGGAAGTGAGCAGAATAACAGCACAAAGCATTTCAGATAAACTGAATGTTTCATGCATCAAAACTGAAACTTATGGATAATTAGCACATTTCCCTTACCTCTCCCTTTCATTTAACCCCAAATTGGGTTTCTTTCTTTCCCCAAATCCAGATGCTTTGCGGTGAGCCAAGGTCTTCCAAGTCACCCACACAAACACCTGTGGGAGGGAAGAAACTGCCTAAAAACACCATTTAAGAAATAAGTGAGTTTTATAGTTATTTTTCTCTTCCAGAGATGTTAGATATATCCATGTGATAAAGATCGTGGGCTTAGCTGCAAGAGTGCCTCTAAATGTCATTTCAGATATCTGAGTAAAAGTGCAAATTCCCAGGGACTCTCTTTTGGGCTGAGCAGAAGTTTGTCCCCAAATGCTTTTTCCTGCTTCCCAAAGACAACCTCTGCCTTTCCTGTGCCCGGTGTGCTGGAGACCGCTGCAGATAGAGGTCAGGTTTCCCTCTAGTGGTTTGACACCCTCTATGCATCCCCACAGCATAACTGTAACTTGGGCCTTTCAGGTTTCAGAGCCATCTTTAGCTTTTAACAGCTGCAGGTGGGTGCAGATGTTTCCCACTCAGAGCAGTTTCCAGCTCAGCAGGATCTACCTGGTGAGCGCTGGCTGCAGCTGGCCTCTTGTGCTCTGCCTGGTGTGATGCTGCACCAAGCCGTGGCAGGTAAGGGAGAGTACATGCTGACTGTGATGCAAAAGCTGGAAGTCCATAGTGTGTTTGGATTCTTAATTTTTTAAATAATTTTATCTAAAAAGTGATTCAATTTGCTCACTGAAGGAAAACAAACCAAACAACAAACGCTTGATGGGCTGATTTAGGATGTTCCTAACCCACAGATGCCAGTAATCTGGAAAAGTATCTGGAGGGCTTGCAGCCCCTCACAGCAAGGATGGCTTTCTCTTCCAGCCTTGCAGTACAGTTCCTGTGCCCTCCAAATCTGACCTTTCCTGGGCTCAGAAGCTGTTCCTTACACCAGTGTTCATATAGAAACTGGAAAAGTCTCGTGGGGCGGTGACCTGTACAGTGAGAGCCTGATTCCCCTGAGACCCTCTTCCTCACAGTGAACAGGAGAGGCAAGGGGTTCATGCTCTTACACTTTTTCTCTGGGTGCCCACAAACAAAACCTCTGTACTCACAGAGATCACTAATATTGTGTGCCGGAGTTAAATCTGAGCCAAAGGGAAGAGCTCTGGCTACCAGGGGCTGAAGCAGATGTTCCTGAAAGACCCAAACAACAAGAAGTCTAGGAGCACAGGTCATTCAAACACTTGTAAAGGTAGCTTGACCTATGCAGTGGTTAATCACTGCATTGAAAACAAAACTAACCAACCAAACAAAAGCAACGTAAAAAACCAAAGCCTACTTTATGTCCAGAAGCTCCAGCTGGAGAATGTTTACCAGACCTTCTGGCTCATGCAGAACATTTTTGAATCAGGACTTCCAGAAAATTAAGAAATTTATATGAAATAAGGTGTATATTAAACTACCTATGCCCTCTGTTCAGAAGCATTAGTCATGGGGAACTCCTAATTTCTCTAGTTTTGCAAATCTTATGCATCAGGAACTGAGTTTATGTAGAGGTTTTTTGTCCTTCCCTTTTTCCGTGCCACAGCCTCTGCTGTTTCTCCATCACTGTGTCTCTCATAGATGCTTACTTGCTTTCTGTTCCCCTTACCTCCTCATGTCACACTGCTACTTTTTGTCTGCTACAACACAGGGAAGAAAGCAGAAAAAGGCAGTATTTTCTCTCTTGGGTGACTGATGTGTTATTTACTTTTTACTTGGAGACTGAGGGTTGCATTCATAATATTTATTCTCAAGTCAGTATTTTTACATAGTTTAGAACCACAGAATATACTGAGTTGGAAGGGACCCACAAGGATCATTGAGTCCAACTCCTGGCACCACACACGTCTACCCAAAAACTCAGACCATGTGACTAAGCGGTCACTTAGAAAGACCAAAGGCTTCTTATACTCCGACAGGCTTGGTGCTGTGACTACGTCCCTGGGGAGCTTGTTCCAGTGCGCAACCACCCTCTCAGTGAAGATCCTCTGTTGACATGGGAGGGATGGGTGAAATTGCACCAGAAACGGCAAGTTTCTTCTTGCAACTTTACAGCTTAAAACAAATGACCAAGTGTTTTAATTTCTGTCCTGGCATAAATTCACTGTGATGATTCTGTTTGTCAGCATGCTCACACCTCCCATATGCATTTAACAGCTGCAGTAGCAGGTTCACAGAGCAGCCAGGCCTCATGAAAAGCTCCCTGACTGTGGTGTTCCTTTTCTTAATAAGCCTAATCTGACCCTTGCATCTCAGCTTTAGATTAGGAAAGAAATGCATGTGAGAGTCAGTGCCAAAGGCAGATAAGAGTTGGGTATTTCTTGTAAAAAGTGTTTCTTGTTGTGTCTGGGTTTGTTGTGTGTGTGTTTTGCTTTCTATCAGCTCATTTTCTGATGTAGCTTTAACATGTCAAAAAATGTCCTGGGCAAGAAAGTGTGGCCCCCACATGGACTGGATGCATGGCACTGCTCAGTATAACTCCAAGTAGCAGTGATCAGGTCTGGCCACCAGAACATGCCTTGAAATGAGTACTGAAAGTTTGAGCTGCTTCTGGGGTCATTTATAGAAAAATAAATAAATAAATAAATAAATAAATGGAGGGTGAGGGATGGGGAGGGGAATTCCCAGGGTGTAGAAAGGATGGGCCCATAAGCCTGGTAGAAATGCTGGTGCATCTTGCAAAGCATGCTACTTTTCTTCCAGTTTGGAGTTTGGTGGCCTCATCTCTGCAGGCCAAGAACTTGCCACAAACGTGGATCGCCTTTCCCGTGGGCAGAAGGTTGGTTAGTTTTCTTGGTTTTATTATTATTTTCCTTCTTTCCTTCTTT